>CM070553.1:51845959-52445959 GCA_036346405.1 Phyllostachys edulis
ATTCTAGAGACCCCGAATCAAACAATCTTTCGTAAGTTCGGTTCTAAAACAAGGCGGTTAGGCGCAGAAGCCGTGGGGATCTTCCGGTAATCTCTTGTGAACATACTTTATGTTTTCCAAATCTCATGCACTCATGGCGGGAGAATGGAATGAGGAGAATTGGTTCGACTTGCAGACACGCAGACGCCGACATGGATGCTCGCTTTCGACGATTCTGAGCCGAGCGATGACTCATCCGATGGTAATGCTACCGCCTCCCGTGATCTTCCCAGATCCGAGGAGACAATGTCGTGATGGAGTTGAGGAGGATCCATATCCCCACAACAAGACGCCCAGAGAGGAGTCTACCTCTCAAAGGACAAGGGTCAATTTGACCAGATTACACCAGTGGACTCACAACACACTTTAGAGTTTTACCTCGAAGTGTCCGAGTCCCCAAGGCGGTTCGACGGTGAGGCAAGTTCGAAGCCACAATTCTAGGACTTCACCAAAGATTGGTGATTTCTCTCTCCGGATGACGCCAGAGAGAGGATCAAGCATGCTTTTCCTACAATTCGCCATCTCTCCGCAGATCACGCTCGCAACGGAGACGCGGTTATAACCCGACTTCCCTACCGAGGGGATTACTCCAAGTCGCCAGATGGTGTCTCTCGACGACTCCTCAAGCGGGGAGGCCTCGGCGCAAGTGAGAATCATCAACGGAGGTCTTCGTCCTTCCTCGATCAAGGTCACTCTCTTAGAGACCTAATCGAGACCTCCTCCAAGAAGATCACATCGCCCGCCTCATGGCAAGGGCAAGAACACCACCGATGGCGGACATGACCAACACCTTCATGAACGCTAAGGAAATCCTCGACAATCTCAGACTCCATTGAGGCGCCTCAAGAGTCCCATATGGAAGCTCTTGAGGCTATCCGACTAAGAAAATTGAAGCCTGAGAAGAATTTGTTCATGATCCAATATCAATCGAGGAAGCTCGAGAACTCAAAGACATCAATGACTTGCTCGAGAATCCAACTTAAGAGCTAGTCCGAAGGCCAGTTACGACCTCTTCGTTGAAGAGATCGCACAAAGGCTTCGAACACGATGGCAAGGTCGAAGCACCTTGCCGACATCATTCAGAAGTCATAGCAATACGACTTTCTTGCCACTACCGATCGAACATATCACCACGGAGGAATCGACAATAGTAAGTCATATCGATCTCCTACCAAGAAATGTCTTTCGAACCATCGATGATCAACAAACCCCTGAGAGGTGATCGCCACCATTCGACATGGGAATCTAAAGAGAGATGAACTACGAGAGTATTCCCTCAGAGGATCGAGATCTATCATAGGTCCGTCAACCTATTATCGGGTATCGCCGAGTAATGCGCACCACCGATGATATCAACCCTTCTTTCTCGCAGCGAGACGCCAAGAAGTCATTATCGATGTCGCATTCTCGCCGATTCCAGAGCTGCTTCGCCGCCACCTCGCTGACTCGTGAACATGGAGAAGTTTGATAGTTCCCAAAATCCCATCGAATTCCTTCAAATCTACACAACAATTGTCCGAAAGCAGGAGGAGGAGAGAGCATGTAATGGCAATTACCTTCCAATCGTGCTCGGCGGATTCGCTTTCGATCGCGGGTTCTTGAACCAACCACTCGAGTCGATTTATTTGGTAACACCTCTCGCGACCTTCTACTAGCAAATTTCCAAGGCACTTACAATCGCCGGGAAGGAGGACGACTTGCACCGATAAGACAGAATCTATAACGAGACCTTGCGCCAATTCATCAAGCGCTTCATCGGGTTCAGAATCAATTAGGAAGTTTCGATTCATCCGTCATCGGGGCTTTCAAGCAAGGAGTCCGCAGTAGAAGGATAACAGAAGACATTGCTTTGAATCCTCCTACTTCTGTCGCTGAACTCTTTGAGATGGCTGATCGATATGCAACTGCCTCTGAGGCGGTCGAGTGGAACAACACAATAGATCGAGAAGACAATACCTCTCGAGAGCCAGGTGACATTAGTAAGAAGAAAGATAAGAAAGGAAAAAAGTCCAAGAACAAGGTGAAGGGTCAAAAACTCCAAGCCAGCGGTTCCAAGGAGGTTTTTCCTGTGAATAATAAAGAGCCACGCACCTCCAAGCCGCACTCTGACCGAGGCAAAAGTAAGCGCCCCGATCGAAAAAATGATAAGCCTAGGTGGTGTCCTTTCCATAAAAAGGAAGGACATGACCTTCAGAATCGCAGTCTTCCAAACCAAAGCTTGAAGACTACTACACCAAGAAGGACCACTTCCCACTCTCGAGGGTAGGGCAAACGAGTGGTCATAAGTCATCGATAACGAGGAGGAGATGCTGCCCAGATCCGCAACACACCGCCGAGCACATCTACGGGGATCATCTAAGATATGAATCAAAGCGACAAAATTAAGGTCAGCTTAACGCGAGGTAAACTCCATAGATCCTCCTCTCGTCAATACCATTCAAGGGTGGTCAAGTCACCATCTCTTTCGAGAAGGGTGATCGCCGACTTCTTCGACTCGACGGTCGATATCCAATCAGGGTTTAACCCACCATCAACAATTGTCGGGTCAATCGAGTTTTGGTTGATGGTATGCTCGTTAAACATTTTGTTTACGAGTGCCCGGATGACATGCAAGTACCTGTGACCAAGGTAAGACCAGACGATACTCTTTCCATTAATCGCATCGATCTTCTGCCAAACCAATTGGCCAAGCTCTTCCTTTAACATTTGGTTCACCAAGTAATTTCAGACGAGAAAATCTCCTTGATGTGGTCGATTTCGATCGGCATATAACGCCATACTCGGACGATTAACTTTGGCAAAATTCCTAATGGCTACTCATTATGGATATCAATGTATTAAGATGCCAGTCCCAAAGGAGTAATCACAATCCATTGTGACAAGAAGATGGCGACATTCATGATCGCCGATCCTCGAGATGGCTGGACAAATACCAACTCGAGAAAAAAGTCACCTTCGACTAGCAAGTCGGGCTTCCAAAGTCGCACCAAAGCCAACGACAAGGTCAAAGAGGTTCCTCTACGACGCAGGGAGCCCTCGAAGATCGCTCAGATTGGGGAAACTTCCGACCCCAAATAGGAAGACGCCCTCATCGCCTTCCTCCGAGCTAACGCAGATGTCTCGCGGCAAGCATCCGACATGCCCGAGTCCCCAGGAGGTGATCGAGCCATAAGCTAGCTTTACTACCGACAAAGTACCAGAAACAAAAATTATGGAGATTTGCCCTGATCGACAAGATGCTATTAAATCGAATTGATAAGCTACTTAAAGCGGGCTTTATAGAGAGGTCAACCACCCGAGTGGTTATTAATCCTCGTAATGGTTAGAAAGTCAAACGGCAAATGGCGATGTGCGAGACTTTACCGATCTTAATAAAGCTTGTCCAAAAGACGATTTTCCTTTACCTCGTGACGATCGCTTGGTTGATTCTACCGCAGGTTGTGAAATGTTAAGTTTTTAGATGCATATTCTCGATACCACCGTGATCAATATGTGTCTAGACGATGAAGAAAAGATCAGATTATTACACCATTTGGTATATTTTGCTATGTTAAAATGCCATTTGGTCTAAAAATGCGGTGCTTTTTTTCAACGCTGATGCAAGCAACTTTTTTCATCTCAATTAGTCTAAATCTAGAAGCCTATGTTGATGATCTAGTTGTTAAAAGCATCAAGAGACTTAATCATATTATCGACCGCAAGAAACATTCGACAATCTCGTAAAAACATCGCTAAAACTCAATCTCGAGAAGTGTGTTCTGAATCTTTTCAGAAAATTGCTTGGATTCCTAGTATCTATACGAGGAATCAAGCAAATCCGAAAAGATCAAGGCCATTCTCCAAATGCGCCCCAACCACAAGGAAAGAAGTTCGTAAATTCATCGGGTGCATGGTGGCTTTAAGTCGCTTTCATCGCATCGCATCGGGAGAAAAATGACTACCTTTCTTTAAACTTCTAAGGAAACATTAAGGTTTTGAGTGGTCAAAGAGGCAACACCGCCTTTGAGGATGTCAAGAGGTACCTTACGAAGTGCTCCTATTTTGGTCCTCCGCCAAGAAACGCCTTAATTTACCTACCGCCACGCCACAGGCAAGAAAAGCGTCAGATCGTCGAGAACGTGAAACGTACAACCACTCAGTTTACTATGTAGTGAAGTTTTACACGGCCTAAGGAGCGCTACCTCAGTCCAAAAGCTTTATATGCCCTCCTCATGTCTTCGAGGAAATCAAGCGGCATTATTTTCAGCGACAAACTAGCCGGTGTTGCCTCGAAGTTTCCCTTAGGAGCGATCTCCACAATAGGGAAACAATGCGGGACGCATGGCAAAATAGTCACGAACTTGGGGAGTTCGACATCTATTTCGTGTCCCGAACGCCGTTAAATCCAGATCTTGGCGGACTTTTGTCGCCGACGGACAAACTCGAACTCGCTCAGATCCCTAGTATGATTCCCACGACCAAAGGGATCTATGTACTTTGACGGTCGCTTACTTTAAGTGGCTCGGGTCGGGTGGTCCCGTATCTCCAACCGAGAGACCTTAAAGTATGCCATACAATTAAACTTTCGTGCCACTAACAACGTGGGCGTATCTGAAGGTTTGTTAGTCGGGCATACGAAAGCAAATAAAGCGCTCGATTCGCCGACTACTCGTGAGAGGAGACTCTCAACTAGTCGTGAATAAAGTTGGAAAAGAGTACCAAAGGTCTTAATCCGACAATGTCTCTTGCATTTATCGGGAGTGCGTAAGCTAGAAAAGCATTTTTAGGTTTCGAGGCACAATTTATCCCTCGAAGGATAATTTCTCGCATCAAATTTTGCTCAATAGCTTCTTCCCGATCCAAGTACCAAAGGGAGTCTTCTTGAATAACTCGAGAAGCCGCCATCGGTCGATGAACCGAGACACCTCCTATTGAGACGGCCTCTCTAGAATACGAGGATACATGGATGACGCCTATCTATGAGTATCTTCAGAAGGGTTCAATACCCGAAGACGATCTCGAGGCAGATCGTTTATCCCGAAAAGCCAAAATGTATACTTTGGTTGAAGGAGTCCTCTATAAACGAGGAATTCAAGGGGTGCTCATGCGATGCATTTCGCAG
This sequence comes from Phyllostachys edulis, assembly GCA_036346405.1. Classification (NCBI taxonomy): domain Eukaryota; kingdom Viridiplantae; phylum Streptophyta; class Magnoliopsida; order Poales; family Poaceae; genus Phyllostachys; species Phyllostachys edulis. Next base: position 51,851,100 of record CM070553.1, read on the forward strand.
AGCGAAGGATTAACACTCCTTCACGACATACATGATGGCATCTGTGGAAATCATGCTTCCTATAGAACGCTGGTCGGTAAGGCTTTTCGACAAGGTTTTTACTGGCCAACAGCCCTTTATGATGCTAAAGAATTGGTTAAAAAGTGTGTCCAGTGCCAGTTTCATAGCAGGCAAATATACCAACCAGCTCAGGCATTACAAACAATACCTCTATCTTGGCCTTTTGTGACCTGGGGTCGCGATATCCTAGGACCGTTCCCCAAAGCTCCAGAGGTTTCGAGTTCCTTTGTGGCTATTGATACGCTCACAAAATGGATTGAAGCGAACCTCGTGACTAGGATAACAACGAGGCGGCAAAAAACGGTTTATGATGAGATGCGTAATTACTCGATTTGGAGTATCGAAGTCGAATAATTACAGATAATGGTAAGCAATTTTCAAGCGCAAAATTTCGTGAATTTTGCGATGAGTTGGGTACCAAAGCGTGTTATGCTTCGTGGCCCATCCCCAAAGTAATGGGGCGCTTGAACGGCAAACGCCAAATAATGAGAGGAATTAAGACTTGAGTCTTCGACCCGCTCATTAAACGCCGGGGCTTGGGTACAAGAGTTACCCTCCAGATATGGGCGCTCAGACGACTACCAATGAGCTACGTGTGAAACACCATTCTTTCTAGTCTTCGTGAGTCAAGCCATGCTTCCTCCGAACTAAAAATAAGGTCAACACGAGCCTAAACTTTCAAAGACTCCAACCAGAACAACTTCGAAAGCGATGATATTAATCTACTTGAGGAAAGGAGAAACCAGCCTTAATCCGCTCGGTCTACCAACAAGCCCCACGAGATACTACGATCAGAAGGTCCAACCTCGCAGCCTTGTCAGAGGTGACTTGGTATTGAGGCTCGCCAATCCAAGTCTAATCGAACAAACTTTCTCCCAAGTGGAAGGTCCTACAAAGTGGTCGGGTTACTCGCCCAGTGGTCAAGACGATTGGCAATGGAAGACGGCCGTGTTCTTTCGAACTCTTGGAACATCGACCGCCACGCAAGTTTTATGTGTAACCAATCATTCGCATAATAAAGACTCGTGTTCTTCTACCTCTATTGTCTTACTTTTGAGTAGTGCTTTCATAATCTTTCGACTCTATTCCAAGTACCCAGTTTCCTTTATACTGGTCGGAAGACAGGTATCATCACCTAGTCGAAGCCTCTCCTCTTTGTATGTGGTCCTGCCCATTAGAAGGAGCTTCCTAGTGTTGACTCGTTACTCACTTTTGCTGCCAACACAAAGAGCTCGGGTTCTATTTAGTCGAAATATTTTTAAAGCCTCCTCTTTTCACCTTAGTTTATTTCTTCATTCTTTTGAAAAAATATTCTAAGTCAAGTGCACTTTCTAAGATTTTTCAACTCGCTTTTGGGGTATTCGATTCGTCTCGAATCGCTCTGAGGAAGAAACACATCTAGTCAAGTCTCTCCTCTCTGACGTGGTCCTTCCCACTAGAAGGAACTTCCTAGCATCGCTCAGGTTTCCTATTCTTGGTACCAGATGTACTTATCGAGGCCTCCAAAGAAGGGCGAACTAATTTTTTTGAAGTCCTCTCGATGTTTGTTTAACTCAAGTTGTCGTTCTCGATTTAATTAATCTAGCTCGGAGATGGTGACATCACCTAGTCGAAGACTTTCTCTCTGCATGTGGTCCCGCCCACTAGAAGGAACTTTCTAGTGTCGATTCGCATTACTTTTTCGCCAAAGGCATGACAATCGTGACCAAAAACTACAAGTTAATCAAACCTCTATTTTCGTAAACCTTTTTAATATTATTTACTTAGTTTGTCTAAACAAACTAAACAAATAGTCGGGGCTAGGATAAAGTTGTTAATTTGACTTCAATTCTTAGTCTTTCATTCTCGCTTTTCATTCATTAATTATCTTTTGAGTTACTAACTACTCGACAAGATGATTTGTAGGAAAAAAGATGCATTATATAATACATCAACAAAAGCTTGTTTTTCATGTGTTTTTACAAATCACTCAAGAAGGAGAGCCTAGTCGCATTTCCTCTCAAACTTTTTTACCGAAAGTGGTTGCATTTCTTCAATAAGACGACTTGCTTCGCTTGAGCGACGAAAGTCGACTTCGATTGGTTGCACATTAAGACTAGGGTTATGAGCTTTAAGTTTTGCCAATGCATAACTTATAGCACTTTCGACCGCCTCCTTGATGGACTCAGTTTGATTGGCCTTCAGAGTGGTCACCAGTTCTTGCAAAGTCCCGACTTGTTCCCTCAATAGTACTTACGTGAGCAACTATCGTATCATCTTGAGGAGCTTTTCCTCAAGACGAGCTCACCAAGTACATTGTTTAGAGCGTGATATTATCTTGAAGATTAATCTTCATCACCTCCATGACTGCTGGGTACGAAGTCGAAGCCTCTCAGAAGTTGTTTGTTTTCACCACTTGTTCTCGACAAGAATAAGACCGGTCGAGTAAATAAACTTCTAGAGGAGAGAATAAAATAGTCAGTGTAAAAGAATTTCTTACCGCTAGACGAGAATCTAACTTCTCGATTTCCGATTATGAGAAACGACGGCCTCAAAGATGTCGCCTTCCATAACTTGACTTCATCTCGCTTGCCTTAGCAATGCGATACCTCAAGATAGATCAAAGTCTTATCCCTAAGTTCATTTTCGAGTCTTCCCGCTCAAGATCCATTTCTAAAAGAAGAAACGAGAATTAGAAAAGGAAGGAACTCAGAATGGATCCGCAGAAAAGAAATGCTTACCGATCGGCGAGATCTCAAACCTCTCAATTTCTTGATCCTTCTTTGATATACGAAAAGCTCGCGAATAACCAAGCTTTTTTTTCCTTAACTTCATCCTCAAGTCGTCTCAGATCATTTTCTTTTTCTCAAAAGAAGTGACGATCGTGTAAAAATCAACAATATAAGCAATCCTAAGTCCAAAGACTTCATCGCTTATCTTTTCCTCGCATTTCTTGATTGTAGAGTTAGCTTTTAACCTTCCTCAAGAGGAATTCTACTTGTTCACATAGCTTTCTCGACTTTTTGATAATCGAGCTTAGTCGGCAGAGTCTTTTGTCGCTTTTAACTCGTAAAGGTTAAAAGTGGACATGAACATTATTAAATTGGTTGTAAGCTCTTCTACAACCATTGATCCAACAGAAGTTCTTCTACGACTATGGATCTAGTCGTAAGTTCTCCTACGACTAAGCATCCGTCAGAGCCTTTTACGACTAGTACCTAGTCGTGAGTTTTTCCATGACAAACCCTCGAAGCACTATATAAGTAGTCAAGTCAAAACGACTATGAAAAATAGTGACTTACCATCTCTCCGCCTGCTTGCAGAGTTCCTCTTTCCTCGTCATAGCTTCTAGAAGTTGTCTGTGATATTCACCGACAACGGCAATTTGCTCTAGAGCTTTCGCAAAAGGAAAGACAAGAAGAAACAAGGAAGATCACATATATAAGTATTCTTAAATACTTACACTTATGGTTGATCGAGCAAATATCGAGTAAACCACCGTGATGCTTCAAATTTGTCTACTCTATCGACCGATCCCACCAAACCTTCTCAAGACGCCATTGTCAAAAGTGTCCTCTATTGGGAATGTCTTTGGGATGAGGGACTGATGGCGAGATCTAAAGGCGTAAGACCCTACTATGGAAGCAGGCTAAAGAAATCGTAATAGAAGTTGAAGTATTCTCATCTTCCACTGAAATTCCAAAGATCTCTTTGGGTACCGTGAAGGAGGTCTGCAACAATTTCTTCCCCGCAAGTGGTCGTGCATATCTCACCTTGGGCAGAGACTTCACGATCGCTTCTGCTGTCCCACGACCACACCAAAGGGTCATGGCAGCTATTTCGTGGTTGTAGCCGCCACCGAGTGGTTATAGCCGCCACCTCACGGCCATGGCTACCAACTTCACGGCCAGACAACCGCCGAGCCACGACTTCTTCCACCACCCGGCCAAGATGATCCTTCGACCACTCCCGCCGCCGCTCTCCTATCACCGAGAGAGTAAATGGGCTTCTCGACAGAAGCCACCTCGGGGACCAAGAAGTCGAGCTAAAACAAACAAAAGGATAGCAAGTCAAATTGTGAAAAGCAAAAGGTAAATGATGTTCTTACACTTTAGCATGTTTCACATACCTCTCGCCTGGACTTGATCAAACTTTGAAGCCATCTTCCGATGAAAGGGTTCTTGATTCTTTGCTACGCACCACGCCCGTCGAGCTCTGTTGGGGAATAGGCTCGCCACGCACCACGCCCTCGTCGTGGATCTTGAACAAGGACCATCTCTCTGGTCTCGACTTTCCGGAGGGCCGAGATCGGTCTCGACCACTCCAAGAGCAGCGCTACCCTCAACAATAGGGACCGGATCGTTGTCCTTCACAAAGATATAAACTCCTTCCAGCTCTCTTTTTCTAGTTGCTTGACAAAACTAGAAGTGGCGTAAACCGTGAAAGCTTTTCATCATGATAAAAGGTACCTTGGCCTTGTGGGCTTTTGCGCCTAAAGGTTCTTCAACCTCCACGGCCTCCTCACCGCAATGCTTCAGCCTCGCCATCGGCTGTGGTCATGTCCTTGGTCTTACTTGATCTTATGATAAGAGGTTCTTCATCCTCCTCAACTTTAGTTGTTTCGACTTCGGCCACATTTACTATGCGTGTCGCAGACTTAACGAGGACCTAGTCAAACGAGGGACTTGAGCTTGATCCTCCCTTGTCGCATTTACTTTTGAAAGTCGACGCTTTTTACTTGGGGAGCCGAGTCTTTGTCCACTCGCGCCTGCGCCAATGGTCATCGATTCGACCTCTTCGTCATCCCGACGGTTTTTCATGCCTACTTTCAGAAAGAAAATGAAAAAAAGAATCAATGACCGGTCATAAGTTTTTCTACGACCAGCATCTAGTCGTAGTTTTTCTACTGACATGTCCCCTCGATTGTAAGATTTTCACGATCACTACCTAGTCGTAAGTTCTTTCTACTTAACTATAAAGTCCTAAGGATAAAATCAGCTTTTGATTACCTTTAGGCGCCAACCTTTTCCTCTCATGACAAAACCGCAAGGATTTGAGGAACCGCCATTCGTGGCGGGTTTAACAAACGAGTTTGACTCAACGTCAATCTTGCTAGAAAGATCTCAGATAAAAGCAGATAAAGATACTGATTGATAATTTCAAGAAGACCAAACCGAGAGTTAAGTCGAAAAACTACTTACCCTCATCGTAGTCCCCGGTCGGGTCTTTTGGCCAAAGGTATTTCCACATAGGAGGTACTTTCGTTTCTTTCAAAGGGCTAATTATCGATATCTTGGGAGTCGAATCCCACGAAGATTTTTTTTCAGCCTTCCTTGAAGGTAAAGTCGCTTTCTGAGGTGACTTTCCAATAAAACCACCTCTTCCTCCATCCCGCCACGAGGACTCGTGAACATCTCGATGTACCTCGACTTCCGCCATGGAGCTTGCACCACGACTCCGGCTATTCCAATTTTGTCGAGCCATTAGTAGAAATACCGAAGAGCTCAAGGTCCGCTGAATTCCTGTGCACGCCACAGAGATACACAACACGCCAAGATTGTGATGGAATTGGGACCAAGGTTCACCAATTCCACCTCAAAATACTCGAGTATAAGTGTAAGAAAGGGTGAGCAGCAATCGAGATCACACTCACAAGACGCTCGAAGACGGAATTTGTCCATCCTCCCCGACGGCCATTCTTTGCTTGTTCACCGAACCACTCCACGAGAACTCTCTCGAATCTTCCAGTGTTGATAAGGGCTTACATCTTCGCCAGATCCATCTCCGACTCGCCCACTCTGAGACCCTCCGCCATTTCTCTCGGGGGGAGATTCTTGATTGAGTTGGTATGAGAAGACAAGAACTTGATGAATAGTGGGATGATTTGAGGAAAAGTGTGAACCCTAAGTCTTACACCCTAGTATTTATAACCCGCGTGCCTTGGGTCGGAGGCGTGGTATTCCAAAGGTTGCCACTGCCTCGAACCGCCCAACTGACAAGCTAATCAGTGTCTTTTGAAATTCCACAACATGTCCTGCTCGAGAAAATCGTGTTTTCTTTTACACCTCAAATGAAATTACTTCCTTGGTTAGATTCTTTTTAACCAAAGGAAATGTCAATTGGAAAGGTTTGTCTTCCGATCACCATGCTACGACCACCTCGTGATCGTAGAAATGTTCTACGACTATTTGATAGTCAGTAAGCAATTTTCTTGACCAAGCATACTCGTCAAAATAGTACACTAATGTCGAAGAGTTTTTCCTTCGACTATCTTTCATTTAACCCTCTCGTGGTCGTAAGACCAACTATAACTCCTTAACCAAGTAAGTTGCTTTCACTTGAAGTCAAGTTAGATGACGAGGATATAATAATCCTCATTTTATCTTTTATCTATAACTCCTTAACCAAGTAAATATGACGCCATATGGTCCCTAAGTATACCCCTTAAATGTTATAAGGAAGAGCTCATCGATAGTCGTAAGTTCTTCTACGACCACCCCCATAGTCGTAAGTTATGCTACGACTACCCCATAGTCGTAAGTCTTTTACGACTACCTTATAGTCGAGGTTCTTCTACGACTAGGTCATTTATGACCACCTTATGATCAATTAAACCCTGCATAAGTAGGCCCAATTGATTAAGGATTCAAACAACCATCATATATTTGTTTCGCCAAGTAATAGCACGTAATGCTCCATTATCTCTGGTATATAGCTGTTAGGCGACGTGGAGGAGTTAATACGCCGGTGATTACTACCAACGAGCGCCCGTTACAGGATGTGATGAGGCGCCGCTTCACTTGGAGAAACTGCCGCTCCTTCACGTACTATATAAAGGCGGCAATCAGAGAGGGAAGGGGGCGATGAGAAATACAAGCACTATCATCTGTAATAGTCTGAGTTTTTCCCTTGATTGTTCAGAATACACTCAATACCATACACACACATGAGTAGGGTTATTATTCTCTCCGGAGAAGGCCTGAACTCAGATAAAAATCCTCGTGGTCAATCTCTGCGTGATTTCATTCTAGGAGACCCCCCGAATCAAACAATCTTTACTTAAGTTTGGTTCTAAAACACCGACAGGATTATTTAAAAAAATTCGTCCAGGATTAGCATATCAACAGGGGAATTTTTGTTGTTAAGTGTTTAGACCTACAATGTGAGACTTCCATTCCACTTTGCATCCCTCTGTGACACCAAACTGAGGTTGCTCCCCTGACATGATGGAATATGCGAGAATTCTTTTTTATTATTTAATCCTTTTTAAAAAAATATTTTAAAGCTAACCTCTTTTCAACTTTATTTTTAATTCTGACCCCTTTGGTCACGCCATTACCCGTGGCGTGACCAATATGTGCTGTCACGCCACCGCTCACGACGTGACTAAACCTACCACAATATTCCTCCGAACCAACACGCGTCCGTTTTTGGGCTAAGTCCTGTCACGCCAAGAGTAGTGGTGTGACAACACTCATTTGCCAAACCAAAGTCCGTAGCATGACAATGTGCTTTTACCACGCCACGCATTGTGGTGTGGCCAAAAGGGTCAGAATTGGAAATAAAATTATGAAGAGGTTAGCTTTAAAATATTTTTTTTAAAAAAAAGATTAAATAATAAAAAGAGTTCAATATGCAAACAAGGGCCGTAGGATCACTCGCAGCATACTCTTTCTGAAAAAGGAGCATGCAAATTCCTGTTTTAGCAGTGGCGCTTGACATCCTTAACAAACAGCAGGGATAAAGCATTCCCTTGGCCAACATGGGCCATGGCCCCTCAGTATTTTAGAAGAAAAAAAATTAACAGCATCTAGTCCACAGCCGACCCAATTTGGTTAGGTCAGGTCTATCTAGAAGGCACATTGTTGATGTCTGCTACTAGTTACGATACTACTCAGTGAGACAGTGACTTCAATCGTACGACGGCGAAGCACGGAAGCAGCAGACGAGGCGATGAGGCATTGGCCGCTGATGCGTTGCGGGCTTGCCGTGGCTGGGTGTCGGGACCCCAGATATGCAACTCTGAGACCCTTTGCATATTTTGAACTCGTCACATGATCAGTAGCTAGCTCACACAGTTGCAACATCGATGAAATCATATCCATACAACAAGATAGCTAAAGAAGCAGACAAACTAATATTACTTAGCAGCAAAAGGAACTTATGGTCAAGTCTTACAAAGGTTGCCATGCAGGGCTTAAGGCAGAGGGTAAACTTGCAGTAGAATAAAATGGACGCGACCTAGTTCACATGGTCTTCAAGGTACTCCTCTTCATAGAACTCTGAGTTTCTCTCGGGCTTTTCCTGGGTGATTGATCAACAATTGACGTATAGCCGTGAGTACATAAAATACTTAGCAAGGCATAGGAAAATGTATGAAAATAGTATTTATGCAAAGCTTGAACAATGATAGCTTTATGGCTATTTTGCAGAAAGCAGCATTGACAGTAAATGCAGTAAATAGATTAAAAATCATAATTTAAAATATTAATACATAAGTAAACAAATTCTTTGAAACAACTAGTGAACACCATGTTCACTTCCCAACCAACAACTGGTGAACAACCCATTCACTTCCCAACCAATCAATTCCAACATTTTTTGAGAAAATCTAACCCTCGTGTGAAATCACCAGGTATTGTCCATAACCGGGGACATGGCTATTCAATAGTTTTACATTCTCGCAGAGGTTGTACAATTTTGACCCACAAGAGATAATCATTATACCGTCCGTCCGATGATTCAAGGTGTGCGACTAAACAATTATCACAAGGCTTTTACAAAGCTCTGTTTTGACTCGGTTTTGCTTGCTAAGGTTTCGTCATTCTAGACCCCCTCTTGCGCCGCTTATCAACCCTTAACAGAACCGAACCAAAATATTACTAATTAATCAGCCAGGTCCACCCCATCCTAGACATGTGGTTGTATGGTATGGCCCAGATTAATAGCGCACAAAGTTAAGTTCTTAGTGACTACTCAGACGAGACAACCACATCCCAAAATTCGCCCCCTTTACTACACGATTATTCGCCTGAGCATGAAATCATTTTCGGTTCAACCCAACCAAATGGCAACTCTTGCCATGGCACAACAACTTTTAATAACAGTGGCCGCACCACAATTCCATATTTCATTTAGTCAAATTTAATCATTTAAGAATATGTGATCATGAATCCCGTCGCAACTAGGCATGACTAAGCATAATACGATACCCATGTCGGTATTACAATATGTCCAACTAAAATAACCCATCCTATGGTGCGCAAGGATACATGTCAATCAATTATTCAAGGAGACATAATGGTAATTAGGCATTTAACTATTCCTGAAACCATTATTATAAAACTAGCAATGCATGTTGATATAAAATAATATAATCTTATAAAATGGGCTAAATATGATCAAAGTTCTATGACTTGCCTTCATTGAAGAGTTGAGATGCTTCGGTCGTCGGGTCCAAGAATTCTTCAGAAATGCCGGAAATCTATACGTGTGGAAAGAGCCAAATAAATAAAATAATTCTAAATAAAATCCAAAACTTACCAAACTAGAACCAAGAGAAAGGTGGTAAATTTAGATGAATTTAGAAATTTAAATAACTTGAATCGGAGCTCAGACAAAGGAGAACAGGCTCTCGGAAGTTTGAAAACACAGGAAATGATGAAATGGAACCGGGTGGATGAGAAATGGCTCAGGGTGGTCGGAAGGAGATTCGACTACCTGGTCAATATGAGTTTTGACTACCTGGTCGAAAGGAGGTTGTGGATATCATAGGGATATGCTCATGATCTTAGAAAGATGTTACAATTGGCAATGGCATTATTAGTTTGTCGAATCACGCTGCTGGCCAAAGGTTGAAAGGTCGTCGGGTCATGTGCGTACGACCGGCTGCTCAAGGCACAGTCCGACCCGGCGTTTATATATGCATGATCGACCGCCATTGAATGGCGGTCTGACCGATTTTGTGCTGTTCATCGGCCAATCGGTGGCGATGATTGCTGGGATAGGTCAAGTTCATGAGCTTCAATGCATATGTATTGCATAATGCATGTTTTCACTAACGTGGGTCAAGTTGTGAAGAACTTGTTCCCGGAATCGATTTCTTTGTTTATTGTTGTGCAGGTTGCTTGGAGGTCATTGACGGTGAATGGCGAGGATGATCGGGACTAAGCTTGGAGAGCTGAGGTTCAGAACGATCGAGGATGCCGAGTGAGGTCAATGGATTCAAGCATGGCGCAAATTGGACAAAGGTGACCGAATCAGGCGCTCAGTCTGACGGTTGGATCAAGCTGCTGGGCTCTGCAAGTGCCATGGTGGTTTCGGTGGGAGCTGGACGGGAGAGACTTGCCGACATGATGACAGCCATTGGATCAACCTACACGTGGTGAAGCAGGTGATTGCTTCACTAAGTTTGGACTCAGTCTTCGGAAAAGGATTGAGAATGGGTATTTTGGTAATTTCACCAAATACCGCCTTGGTAACCTTTTGGCTAAACCACGGCGCGAGACGACGCATGGAGAAGTGGTTTAGGTCAAGAGAAGATGAAGACAACGCTTTAAAATACGTGCGTGTGTGACTCATTGGTGTGTGGGCTTAACGGGAGCCTATTAGGGTTTACTCTTCTAGAAGCTAGGCCTCCACTATAAATAAGGGTGGTTGCTGTCTAGCACCCTTAAGCACTTCATTTGAAAAACCCTAGTTTTGTTTTAGGGACTTAGAAAGGAAAGGAGAGGCTTAGGGTTCTAGAGAGATGAGTTGAGTGTGTGCTCATGGATTGAGCTCTTGTCCTCCTGGATGGAGTGGCTGTAAACCCTCTCAGTCTCAAATCAATCTATGCCTGATTTCTTAAAGATGAGTCTCCTTGTGTTCCTTCTCTCTATTTGGTGATTTTGAGTCTTTCTTTGATCCACAAGATTTCTCTTTGTTTCTTGCTGTGTTTTTGTTTGCTGTGACATGTGGGAACACTTCTAGGATCATCTTGATCATCAATCACCCACGAGCAAGACGTTAGATCATATTTCAATTTTGACTCGGTTTTGAAACACCTTTCGTTCAAACTGAAAAAGATAGAAACTTTGGCATGGATCTTCACGATCCTCAACTGGAATAGGTTCGTAATATCTTAGAGAAGGTGTGTCTCAAATTTGGTGTTGTTTGGTCGTATAGATCAAAAGTTAGATCGATTTGAGTCTCGGTTTTTCGGCCGTTCATTCGTTTCATCGTCAGTCCAACAGATCGATTCTATAACGTCGGACGACCGCAAGTTTGCGTGGGTCGACCGACCTCCATCCGATCACCATTTGCCGGCCCGACCGTCCGTAGGAGTTGAGCCTTATGGTTTGATCTTTTGTTTTGGGGTAGATTGGATTCAATACAAGTCTTCGCTGTACTTGTTTTTTGATCTTCATAGCTTCATAGCTATTGGAGTGAGATTAGTGTTGAATCTGATCTTTGTGAAAAATTGAGCGTGCTCCTATTCACCCCTCTCTAGTCGCCTATTCTGTCCTACAATTGGTATCAAAGCTTGGTTAGCTCTTCTCATAGATCTTAACCAGTCTTTGGAGCCATGGCGACTGACAAGTATTCCACCAAACCACCTGTGTTTGATGGAGTCGATTTTGCTTACTGGAAGGCTCGCATGCATGCCTACATCGAGGTTTAAGGGCACGCAATGTGGCGTAAGGTCAAAAATCCTTATGTTATGCCAGCCAATGATGATGTGATCACTCCAGATGTGGAGGCAAATAGTAAGACTCGAAACTTCTTGATTCAAGGGCTTAGTTGATCTGAGTTTGAGCGTGTCACTCATTTGAGGTCTGCTCATGAGATCTGGAAGACCCTTTGTGATTACCACGATGGCTCTACTACGATCAAGGAAGTGAGACAGAACCAACTAAAGAAAGAATACTCAAAGATCGAACAAAGGCCCGGTGAATCTTTGGATGAGTTGTGGAGAAGATTCTCAAAAATCCTTCATGACTTACGTGATGTGGATCTTGTGTTCACTGAATCTGAAAATGCACGTCAGCTCTTGGGTGCTCTTGATGTGAAAGTCTGGGGATGAAAATCACTTCCATCAATGACAACACTGTCATGAGTGAGCTTACCATGGATAATATCTACTTGAGGTTGAAGACGCATGAGATTGACTTTATCTCGCGTCTCCCCAAGACAGAGTCGGTGGCTTTAGTGGTTGACCCATCTAAGGATAGTTCTTTTGATACTTTGGATTTTGGCTCATCTGGGTTTTCTTTGTCCGCTTTACACTCTTTGAGCGATGAGCAGCTAGAGAAGCTACCTGAGGATGACTTAGCCCTCCTATCCACAAAATTCACGAGAGCCTACAACAAGGTAAGGAGCAGAAGGAGAGGTGGCCCTGTTACCTGCTTTGAGTGTGGTGAGCCAAACGACATTCGGGCTAAATGCCCTAAGCGGAAGGCAAGGAGGAGAAGGACTTCCGGAGGTGTCCTCAAGCTCGGGATGTGAAAGCCAAGAAGTCCAACTACAGTTCGTCAACCGGGTTCTTGCCGCTCTTGAGAATGTTGATATGAGTGATGTGGACTCAGGGATGGAGGACGACGATGATGATTCCCATGGCAAGAAGAAGGCCCAGGACTTCATCGGCATGTGCTTCATGGCCAAGGACAGCCACGACATCGACTCCTCCAACGACGACGAGCTCTTCAGCGATCCCGACGAGGTATGCCCCTCACCAAATGAAATGAAACGTGCTTTGGTTGTTGCTAAACGAAATCTGAAAAGGCAAACTAAAATGATTAAGAAACATGATATCATGATTGACAACTTGAACCTAGAAGTGGTTAGGCTCAAATCCATTAATCTGCTGATGATTGTGATTCTTGCTTTAGTTTGCATGATGAATTGACCAAACTGAAATATGCTCATTCCTTTATTGCAAATCAACTTAAAGATGCTCTAGATGAACTAGAATTTCTCAAATCTAGTCCAGCTTGCATGGATGCTATTGCTCTAGATGTGACTGCTGTAGCTGCTATTCCTTCACCTTGCTCAAATTGTGCTTTGCTTGAATTGAAGTTAGATAGTGCTATAAAAGAATTGCTGAAATTTGATGCTAGTCACACTTGTTCTCATTGTGAGGATAATAAAATTAAATTGAAAGAAATGACTGAAATGGTTCTTCATTCTAAGACTGCTTCATGTGAAAATTGTTATAAACTCAAAGTTGAGAATGATGCTTTGAATAAGACTCTAGAGGAGAAATCTAAAATTGAACAATCCATGTCCATGACTGCTTCCAAGAAAGTTGTTGATTCTGCTTCTTGTGCTTTTTGTACTGAAATTGGGACAAATTTAGATGAAATACAAGAGACGTTTAGAGTCAAATTCAAAGAGCAAGTGGGTAGGATTAAGAATGCTTCTTGTGTGTCTTGTGAGGCTTTAAAGGTTGAGGTAGCTCTTGTTAAAGAAAAGCTTGCTAGGACAATCAAGTCGAATAAGTGTGTCACTTGTAAGGATCTAGCCAAAGAAAATGATTACCTCAAAAAAGACTCTTGAGAGATTTTCTAGTGGGAAGAAGAATCTTAACATGATCCTTGATCAATCTAAGATGAGTGTGAAGAATAGTGGCCTAGGATTTAATTCTTTAGAGAATTCTAAGAATCACCCACCTAATGTTGTGAGAGCTGTTAAGAGTGGTTTGTTTGAGGTAGATCCCCCTAAGCCATCTAAGATAGTCTTTAGATCTGTAGGTTTTGCCCAAACCCTTTCTAGCAAGACAGATGCTTCTAAGTCAGCAGATCAGACCTCTCAGAAGGTCAAGTATCATTGCATCTTCTACAAGAAGGATGGCCATATAGTTGAGTTCTGCTTCCGTAGAGCTAAGAGTGAGAGGAAGGAGAGAGTGCGTGCTTTGAGGTCCATTAGAGGAGTTCCTTCACCTTCTACTGTCACTAGAGCCAGGCAGCCTGTCTTTACTGCTAGACATAGGCCTAGGTTTGTAGATGACTTCTTTGACTCTTTTGGTGGCTCTAGGCAGTATTTTGGATTAGGATATCATGAGGAGAGACCACGGGTAGCATCTAGACAGGGGGAGTACTGATCTTTTGGTAGGTCAATTCGGAGAGGTCTAGGTGGTTCTCGTATGCATTCTTATGATTATCCCTCTAACCATTTTTATTGCCGCTTCTACTGCTGTTCCTAAGCATCGTGTGGCTCAGTACTGGATTCCCAAGTCATTTATCGCTAACCCCAGTACTGAGACACAGATGTTTCCTGTTCGTGCTCTATAGGTCCGTCGTGCGAGGAAGGAGGACATATGGCTCGTTGACTCTGGTTGTTCTCGTCACATGACCGGAGATTCTAGATGGTTCTCCTCCCTCACACGTGCATCCGGAAATGAGTTGATCACATTTGGGGATGCTTCTACTGAGACCGTGATAGCCAAGGGCATAGTGCACGTCAACAACAACTTCATGCTTAAGGACGTCACTTTGGTAAGTAAGCTGAGGTATAATTTGCTATATGTTTCTCAGCTTCTTGATGAGGGTCTGGAAGTGAGGTTCAGGAGTGGTGAGTGTAGAGTACTTGACTCCTCGGGTGAGCGTGTCTTCGCGATCTCTAGGTTTGAGAAGATCTTTAGTGCCGATTTCAAGATTCTTCTTCTTCCCAAGCCCTAGGTGTCTTGTGGCTTCAGACTCTCATGATCTAGTGTTGTGGCACCAGAGGCTTGGACATATAGGCTTCACCATTTGACCGTAATCGAGCAAAGATTTGATTAGAGGTTTGTCTAAGCTTAAGAATGTTAGAGACCTTGTGTGCACTCCTCAGAGACACTGTAAGTGGTTTCGCTTCTCATCCACCTCTTACTTTAGTGATGACTGATGGACCTGGTCAGCTCTTGCATTTAGACATGGTTGGCTCCTCTAGAGTTCAGTCTGCAGGAGGGAAGTGGTATGTGCTTGTGATTGTGGATGATTTCTCCAGATATTCATGGGTATATTTTCTGGTTTCTAAGGATGAGGCTTTTGGCTGTTTTAGAGAGTTGGCCCTTAGACTAGCTATTGACCTTCCTGGAGCTTTGAGGACATTAGAAGTGACAATGGCACAGAATTCAAGAACTCTTCTTTTGCCACTTTCTGCACTGAGAGAGGAATTGAGCACCAGTTCTCTTCACCTAGAGTTCCCTAGCAGAATGGGGTTGTAGAGAGGAAGAACATGACCCTTGTAGAGATGGCTAGGACCATGCTACATGAGCATAGCACACCTAGGAGGTTTTGGGCTGAGGCGATTTCTACTGCTTGTTATGTGTCTAACAAGGTGTTCTTGAGATCTATCATAGGAAATACTTTTTTTGAGCTTAGATTTGGTCTTAGGCCTAAAGTCTCTTATTTCAAGATTTTTGGTTGCAAGTGCTTCATTCTTAAACATAGAAACTTGGACAAATTTGAATCAAGATGTTATGATGGCATTTTTCTTGGTTATCCTGCTCATTCTCGTGGCTATCGTGTATTTAATTTGGATACTAACAAAATTGTTGAGACTTGTGAAGTCACTTTTGATGAGGCTAGTCCTGGTACTAGACCCAATGCTACAGGTACACAGATTCCTGATATTCAAGAAAGCATCTTCGTCGACGATGACTCTGACATAGGGGATGAAGGTCCAATCCATCGTCCAGTCATCTTTGAGATGGTTGGAGAGCCTGCTTCTACTTCTCCAACTTCAGTTGAGCAGCCTCTTCCTATTTTCACCAGTGATTCGAGTGGCTCTGCTCCTACCTTCACAGCCCATGAGGTAGAGGCCACATCTGCACCAGGACATCCTATTCATATTCAGCGACAACACCAAACTGAGCAGATAATTGGAGATCTCCATGAGCGAGTTACTCGCTCTAGGTTTATCTCTCTAGATTCTCATGCACATTCTGCTTTTGTTGCGTCTTTTGAACCCCGAGATGTCACCCATGCTTTATCTGATTCATCTTGGGTCAATGCTATGCATGAAGAGCTTGAAAATTTTGAAAGAAACTAAGTCTAGACCTTAGTTGAACCTCCACCTAATCAAAATGTTATTGGAACAAAATGAATTTTCAAAAATAAGCAAAGTGAGGATGGGTTGGTAGTTCGCAATAAGGCTAGGCTTGTAGCTCAAGGATTTTCCTAGGTAGAAGGCTTAGACTTTGAAGAGACATTTGCTCCTGTAGCTAGATTAGAAGCCATTCGCATATTGCTAGCTTTCGCAACATCTAAGGGCTTTAATGTGAGCACCCGGATTTATTAAGCTCATAATACTTAGTCATCCAATTGACCCTAGTATCATCAACCAAATAAACCCAGTCTCGAGAGATGTATACTCCCTGCACGCAAGATACATACCTCACAACAAAAGAATGTATCAATTCCATACAACACATAGTACATAAGCAACAAACCGAAGTTAATATTAATAAGGAATAGGTTATTACAAAAGAGGGGCCTTCTGGCCAAATAACAACAAGTACAACTAAGATAACAGAGGAAGCAAAAGTGCCATAAAGATGGCTATAACACAAAGCCAATCGGTGTGCCTTAACCCCTAGGCATCCGACCGACCGCCAAGCTAGTCGTCGAAGAAGTCGCAACACATAGCACAAAAGTGAGGCTCTTGGAGCTCACCTCCTTCCTCTCGCAACAAAAGCCACAAAAAATGCCACAACCACAGGCGATGAGTACATAAAGTACTCCGCAAGACTTACGTGTGAGATAACATAACTATAAATAGCTACATGCAAGCTTTATTTAAGTGGATGAGGCTTTGGACTCATTTTAGCATAAAGCAAGTTTCATTTGCAATAACATAATAGATTGAAGGCAATTTGGCAAAGCCTTTTAATTGTTGAAATAACAACGAGATAGTAACATAGTAACAACAACAAGATCAACCTGAAAGTGACTAACCCAAGTCACCACAACAATAGCATGAACTCCCCGTTCATACCAACCATGTCAAGTTTTAATTAAAGGTTGTAGTCTAATTCTTACGGGAAATAACCAAGCGTGTCCATAACCTAGGACGAGGCTATTCGAATAGTTTTATCCTGCAGGGTGTACCAATGTACCCACACGCCGACCGCCTTTCCGTTAAGCACACTACTTTTGGTATCGCACGGCTAAGTCCTCACGAGACATTTCCAATGGGCGGTGCTAATTTTGACCAAGACAACCCACGGGATAAGGACCCAATGGACAGACTCTAACCGGTCTACCAACGCTTCCATTCCCACACCACACACACACACACATTTTATCTTTAAAACACACCAACCGAAAGCGACCCCAATTAGCACCGCCCAAAGTACTTAGTCAAGAGAGGTCCCATATCCCCTCGTGTGGTTAGCACGCATAATTGCTTGGATCAATGGCGCAAGAATTCGGTCCTTGTTGACTCGGGCATACCACCACATCCAAAACCACACCATCCATCCAATATGCCCAAGTCTAAATCAATCTTTTATTTTCAGTTTTGATTTTACAAATTAATCAAAGCACAAGTGCTGGACATATAGGAGTAATAATCAGTTTTGAGTGATCAAGACCATCGACTAAGCCGATGATCGCCCATAACTACCGAAAACTAAGCATGTCTAAGCAATTTAAATCGAACTACTAAGTGATAAGAGCTCATCCAACGAGCTCAAACCACAGCAAATAACCTAGGCTCATGGGTAGTAGTGGATAAATAATTCCTACAGATTATGCAACTATAGGCTTGCTAGCGATATTTTAATACAAAGTAGCATGCATACATACAAGTAAAACAATATATTAAGCTTTAAAGTAATGGGACAATGATGGAAATGATCAAACTGCTTGCCTTGCTGTTGCTGGTCAATTTGTTGCTGAGGATCGCTCACGGGTTCAAAGTACTCGTCGACACCTAATGGAAAGGCGAAAAGAGACGATAAGAACGATTTAAAACGACAAAGACAGCACAGCAAACGAACTCCAAACACTCTGAATTTTCTACAGCAGCAAGAGGGTGATTTTAGGAATTTAGCAACAAGAACCAATAGATTTGGATTCTCAATGCAAAAGTTATGAGCAAAACAATTCTGCTCAGCCCTAAAAATACCAAACTACACTATTCACTAATTTAATTATGAGGCAACATTTTCTAGAAAAGTGGTGACACTGAGATTTTTACTGTAAAACCAGCACCTCATGAGATGAATAACACAATTGAGTTCACCTCATTTGGAGCTATTATGCACTTTCTACAATTTTTCAAAAACAAGAACTTGAACAAAATTATAATGCACAAGTCCTCATTTTCATAACAGCAACATGCTCAAAACTAATTTTCATAGTAAGTTCATTAATAGAGGAAACCAACAAAGTTGGATTCACTCAAAAATAATCTACAGAGCATTAGTTATGTATTTTACAAGTTAGACATTATTTTGAGTGTACTTTTAAAGTTAGTTTTAAAACCTAAAGGCAAAACTGTGCTCTGGAGCTGAACTCAACTTACAATCATTTTTGGATTAAAGTCAAGTTCAAGACAGAGCTAACACAATTTGAATAACCTCATTTGGATTTAAAAAGAAAAAGATATGGAACTCTAAAGTTTATACCTTATTTCAGTTTATACTTAAGAGTTCATCGAATTTTTAAACCGTAATGTTTCAAAGTTCTGTTACCAATTTTAAATTAATTAAAATTATTATTTTATTGGATTTTCTGAAATTTGAAAGAGTTTGATTGCTTTATTGGAATTTCTGAAGTTTTAAAAGTCAAAAATGAAATTTATTAAAGTTTTGAAGTTTAATTTAAGTTAAAGTTGAAAAGTAAAAATTTAAATAATTTTCTGAATTTTTAAAAGCTTTTCCTAATTATTTTAAAGCCAAAATAAATTATGTGCAAAAACTATTACCATTTAAGTTGGAATGATTTTTATTAAGTTCAAAATAATTCTAGAAATTTTTGAGAATTTTTTTAGAATTTTTGGACTCTATTTGTTATCTACTAAAAATCTATTTTGACTTGTTGTGTAATCTGAATTCATTTCGAAAATTAATAAAAAAAAAACTTCCCATCGGATCACCCATTCCATTCCTACTCCCACAACAGCACACTTAACTCCAAAAGCCTTGCATGCACTACCAACGTGGGCTTTAGTTTCCACTTGTTAGTATGCCCCCTCCAATTCATTTATCCTCTCTTTTCTTTCCCTCTCCTATTCATCTTCCTCACGAACGCATCTTCTCTGTTGTTTCTTCAAACTGAAAATCAGCCATAGGAGTTTATGACCGAGCTCTCCGAGCCACCTCCATGGCCGACCCCACCTCCCGCCGCCACAAGCGCCAAGATCCTCCCCGCGCCACCACACCGCCTCCTCTCCTTCCATGATCGCCATCGCGCAAGCAAAGCTCAGCGCCATTAATGGCGTATCACCACTTTTTTCTTCTCTTTCTCCCCACTCAAAACATTAAAATCAAATCCGTCTCGAGGCGTAAACGTCGCGATTATCGCCACGCGACGTCAAAGACCATCAATTTCACGATTCATCCACTACATACAATCAATTTAATCGCTTCGTTTCATCTTCAATTGCAACTAAAGTCGCCGCCAGTAGCTCTTCAGATTCCGTCGTTTGCTTCCTCTCGCCCCTATAAAAGGAGCACCGGTGCCTCTCCACAACCACAACCCACCTCAAAATCTCTCCTCCTCTCCCCATGGTTTGGCCGAATTTAGAAGTTGAAGCTCGAGGTCCGAACGCCGCTCATCGGTCAATTCGCCCTCTACGGTGGAGCCCCGCACCATCGAACACACCGCTAGCTTCGCCTCACGACGTTCTCACGATGCTCTCCTCACCTTCGCTGGAGCATAGCCGAGTACTGCCGCCACCGTGAGCCCACGCCGACGCCGCCGTCCTCGCCTCCCGCCATCCGCATAAATTCCTCCACAACCGAGGTGAGCACCGCATCTCCGCTATCCCTCTCTCCATTCCACCCCTCGCCGTCGAAGCAGCTGTGGATTACACGGCAATGTCGCCATCCAAACCTTAGGCAAGCTTCTTCTATTGCGAATTGCGCCACCGTCGAGCTAGCTCTAGCCACACCGCTCTCCACCATCAAGATCGCGATGTCGCTCTTCGCGGTGCTTCCTCCCTCTTCGTCGGACCCTCACGAGCACCACCTTCTTCATGGCGCCATTTTTTTTTTTCTTTCCAAGTTCTTTGTTTCTACCGACTAAGGAAGATAAACAAATGAAGTTTTTTTTAGTCATGCTTGCCCATTTGTACATAGAACTTTTATTCCTTCCAAAAATGATTTCTCTCACATACAAGCTCTAAATCCATTGATTCTTTCTCCTAAATTCATCTACTATTCCCAGTTTTTATTTTATAATTTTTAGATTTTATTTAATTTTTGTTAATTATTTGGTCCATTTTATGCATTGTTCTTGCATTGCGACGACTGCGGCGCTTTCCACCCCAACCAAGGTGAGCGCCTGCCTCATGGTTCCCTATTCAAATCGCCACAAACCTCATCCGCTAACTCCTCTCCGTTTCCATAACGCCATCATCCGCCCGTCCGTCCGCCAAGATTTTCTCTGTCGATTGCGCCATCGAATGTTATCTCGTCCGAAGTCGCTTTCCTTTGTTGAGTTTGCCTCGACATATCGTACTTCCGTCATCATCACCTTGGTCATAAAACTCCTTCTTTGTTCCCGATTATCCGAAACCATAATTTCCGATGAATAGTACAATTTTCGGAATTTTATTATTTCATGTAACATTCAACCTTCGAATTTCGTTTCGCCCTCATACGAACTCCGATTGCGCCGATTCAACTTCCTAAATTCATATAAAATCGATACCTTCCTAGCAGTATTTATGTTATAATTTTTGGATTTTATTTGGATTTTATTTGAATATTATTAGAAGTCGGATCGCTTACGCCAGATAGATTTCGACGACTTTGGACGATCGGATTTCAACGCCGCTTGAGAATAATCCATTAAGCAAGGCAAGTTACATTCTTGAACATATTAATCCCAGTATTTAAAATTATTTAAATTCTGTTTTAAATTATTATTGCATGCGATTTATATTCAAGTAATTTAAATTCGCTTTTAAGCTTTATAGTTATTCCCAATGCCTTTGTATGTCCAATTATTGTCAAGAGAGGTGGTATGGAGAATTTATCGAATGCAATATATTTTGGAGTTACAATTTGTCGGAGTTTAGATAATAAAAGAAGATTGTGCATGGAAGGGTGAAGTTAGAGGAAGATTATTAATAGATAATGGATGTTGAATTACGTAAATAGATAATTATTGATATTGGCTTATTGAGAATGAATTGTAGAAATATAATATGGTTGGATGTGGGATTATTAGAGTTGTATGATTGTTGGATATTAGATGTCAATCATAGACATAGATTATTATTGGATTATCGGATTGAATGATGTTGGATTATTAGAAAAACATGATTATTATGGTTGGATTATAGAAATAAACAATTATTGAATATAGGATTTTAGAAATAGATAATTGTTGATGTTGGATTAATAAAGATTGGATGATAGATAGACACTATAGTCGACATCTTGAATTATTGATATCGATTCTAGAAATAGATTGTTATTGGATATCGATTATCTACAAATTTGATTATAGGATTACATAATCATTGGATTGATGGATATCAGATTATAAAATTAGAGTATAGTTAAATATTGGATCATTTGAAGTTGAATCATAGAAATAGACCTATATGGTGTAGATTGGTCTAAAGGATATTGGATTCCTAAAGATTAAATTATCACAATATTGATGGTTTACATAATCGATCTTGTTCTTGACAAGTT
Source organism: Phyllostachys edulis (assembly GCA_036346405.1). Classification (NCBI taxonomy): domain Eukaryota; kingdom Viridiplantae; phylum Streptophyta; class Magnoliopsida; order Poales; family Poaceae; genus Phyllostachys; species Phyllostachys edulis. The sequence continues at coordinate 51,872,974 of CM070553.1, forward strand.
TTGGACATTTAACCCTCACCTAGATAAAATCTAGTTGATACAATAGTATGAACTAGAACATTTTGAGAAAGATTATGCTTAGCAATGCTTAGACCCAAAAATGTTTGATTTGGGAAACTTTCACCAAAAATCAAATATTGTTTAAGAATCTATGGCATTGGTTTGTCATGGAAGTTTTGTCGTAAATGAATCGAGAAAAATAAAATAAAATTATGGTTTGTACTTGGGCGAAATGGTTGTTTGGATGGTGCATGTTAATGCACGGATCGAAGTCATTTCCATGATCGAGGCCCATGGGTTTTGTGGAAAGTCGCCCAAGTCGCTTGAGGACCGGCCTCGAGCGTTCCTTTGCTATGCCTATAATGGGCTTTGCCTCACCGTACAACCACATGTCCTCGAATGGGGCGAGGACACGCTAATTAATTTGTAAAGTTCCATCGCGGTTGATCCTGTTTGTACGTGGGCGGTCTTTCATGGCCATTTCTTTTGACAAAGTCTTTCTTGACTATTGTTCCCACTGGCGCAAGAGGGGCTAGGAACTCATGATTTCTATTCCAATGGGGGCGTAAACCTTAGCGAGGAAATCGGTGGAATGGCGATTGTAAAGGCCTTTGCACGTGCTCTAGACCGCTTACCTAAGGTAGTGAGCGGTGGCATAGATATATGCCGGATAAACTAGAGAATTCGTGTCTTGTGGGTAAAGTGTACAACCTCTCGCAGAGTATAAAACTATTCAATAGCAGCGTCATGATCATGGACATGCTAGCAAAGCCACTCAAAGTTAGACTTTGGTTTTGATTTGAAAAGACTTCATCAAATGGATTATGCAAATGGGAATCAGCGGGAAGCCTTGTGATAGGAGGGTATCCTTCACCATTCATGTGTGAATGTTATATGACTATAAAATTGATTTATAAAATGAATTTTAGTTATAGAATAACCGCTTTGGAACTTAGTACAAGTATTTACAGAAGATGCCGCTTTTATGCAAATTCAACCATATTAAGCTTTCCTTTGAGATATCCATATATGCATGTCATTCTCATTACTTGCGGGTGTAACTTGCGAGCACTAGTAGTTGTGCTCATTCTTGCTTAATGCAAACAATTTCAGAGGAGAAGGACTTTGCCACTGGTGTGGATCTCGACGACTAGACCGCTTCCCGATCGATTGCTCGTGGCGATTAAGCTGGACTCTACTACATCTTCGCCTTCCGCCGTGGTTTATTTTATTGTTGGCTTGTAAGCCCTGTTGTAACAAACTCGCTGATTATTAATAAAGTTATGCGATTTATGGATGTTACCATATTTGTTTAACTGTGTGAACTAGCTACTGATCATGGGACTAGTTCAGAAATGCACAGAGGATTTGGGACGTTAATCCCGAGTCTTACATCCATAACGGCTCAAGACCTCCCAGGAGAACAACGCACTCACAAGACTCGAGGTCCAGAGGTCCTGGACCTCCTAGCAACGCACATGCGCGAGGTGAGGGAGGTCGTGGGCCGAGATGGGGAATCCAACGGACCACAACGATGGGGGGAGGTCCAGGACGGACCAGATCTAACGAGGGAGGTCCTCAACGGTCGGGATGACCTCGAGGAGGTCCCAAAGGTTAAGAGGACCTCGGGGAGGTCCTACACGGTGGAGATCAACACAGGGAGGACCTCAACGGCTAAGATCTCCCACGAGGAGGTCCTAGCGGTCAAGATCGCACGGAGGAGGTCCCAGACGCTCCAGATCTCCTGAGGAGGTCATGGACATCCGAGCTCGCGACCACGTGCTCAGCAAGCACGCACGCGTTCTCGGACAAAGGATTAATGCGCGCGGGACACAAGGAGGTCCACGCGGGAGGTCTTTAATGCGCAACACGGGAGGATTAAAGACATTTAAGACACGCCATTGATTACAATGATTTGAGCAAATGATGAGCGCATTAAACCCAGCGGATCTTGGTCCGAAAAACGGCAATAGCGCCGTAGTTCTTGTCCGACAAGATCCGAAGCTCAAAAATGTGGTCATCGCCGGGCGACTGAGACCTCGCCGGCGACATCCAATGGTACCGTTGGGTCCGCAATAACCATCGCACTCAATGGACCTCCTCTCAACGGCGGCGGTCTTAAACGCCATGAGCCGGAGAGGAACGCGAAGGAGATCACACAGAAGAGCAAGAAGCAAAAAGAAGCTCCGCAGCTGCCATTCAAGCGGGTACCCAAACAAAAGCTCCGCGACATCATACATGCGGGTGCCCAGCGCCTAGGACTATCAGGGAGTACCTGGAGGTCCTAACGATGCCGGGGAGGTCGAGGATGGCGATGGCCTGAGTTGGAGAAGATGGGAAGCTCCGCTGCTTCAAGTCCAAGCTCCAACTCCAAGCTCCACTAGCCCTCTCCTGAAAATGTTAACCTAACAATGGGTTAGGTTCAACTCCAGGAGATTTGGGGGAGCTGAAAATGAGCAAGAGGTTGAGAGGGAGCCACTGGAGCAGCCTTCACCAAGGGCCCCAAGCTTCTCAACAATGGCGGCCAAGAGGGGAGATCGGAGGAGAAAAGCTCAACTGACACAGGCGCAAGCTAAAGCTTGGAAGTGTGCCAAAGAAGCTAAGGGAGGAACCCAATGGGGGTTTTATAGTAGGGAGAAGCAGGGCACACGAGCTGGGGTTAAGCTCATGGTGAGTTTAGCCCATGGCTTGGACAGGACGTGGAGGTGACAGAGCAGCTGCCTGACAATGACTTTGGGGCTAAAAGCACCGACCGCATTAAATGCTTGCAGCAAAGAGCCGCTGGGACAAGACAGATCACGCCTCCTCCATCGCCATGGCGTCTGTGGCCAGAGCTAGGAGAAGAACAGAGTTGCCCTCCACCGTCCGATTAGAAATGAGGGGAGGTCGTGACCTCATATCTAAATCAAACTGTAAGTTTTAAAAGGAGAAGGAGGAGATCACAGCCATTGATCTGGATCGGGAGGTCGTGACCCTCCGATTTCCATAATCTTGAATACGCACGTGGGAAAAAGGGACAGAGGTCCTAGCCTTTGGATTTACATCCAAGGCGCACAATGACGAGGAGGTCTTAAGCTGCTGCAAGCACAAGAGGTTAAGGCCATCGATTAAGATCTAATGGCGATGAGAGGGCAAGGAGGTCATGGCCGTGAGATTTATATCTAATGCCACGACCTCGCGTCTTGTGAGGTCTAATGCGCACAAGACAAGGAGGAGGTCGTGACCGTGGATTTTAAATCCAACGGTGCACAACATGAGATGGGGGAGGTCTTGTGCGCTGGATATTTTGAGGGGGGGAGGAGGTTTGCTTAGTTTAACAGTGAGGGGAGGTCATGGCCTTGGATTTTTGATCCAAGGGCGATGACCTCAACAAGGTGGGAGATCCACGCAGCGATGGTTTGCAGAGGAGGTCGTGGCCTTTGGATTGGATCCAACGGCTACGACCTCAAGTGAGTGCAAAAGGGGAGGTCTGAGTAGTTTGAGCGCGAGGGGAGGTCATGGCCATGGATCGTTGATCCAAGGGCGATGACCTCATGTGAGTGGGGAGGACTTGGCTGCGTTAGCTGAGGAGGAGGTCGTGGCGGTTAGATGTTAATCCAACGGCTACGACTGATCAAGGTGGAGAGGAGGTCTGACGAGCTGTGGAGAAAAGGTTACCGACCAAACTTTGGGAAAGTGGCTAGCCCAAGGAACGATATCAAGCTTTTAAATTCAATTTCAACAAATGAGATTTTGCAGGTTGTTTGAATAGCAATTGAGCTCCAAAATTTATGAAATTTTAACTCGAGCTTGTTGACATTAAGATTCACCTTACATAAAATTTCCAGAGGTTATTATGCAATGCATTTTTCTTAGGAAATTCATGAAGGTTGTTCAAGGATTTGTTTTACCTCCAAAATTTATCAAACAAGTTTTACAACTTGTGATATTTTTCAGAGGGGTCCCACATCAGTTTTAGGACCAAGGAAAATATTTTCCAAATGTTTGGCACAAGATTTAAGATAATTGGAAAAGGAGTTTGACTTTTGGTCAACAAGAGCTTTGTGTTTTTGGATTACACAACTCTTGGACAAGAATTACATGAGTGTTTAGGGGTTTTCAAGGTGTGAGAAAAAGTTTTAATTTCTACACCTTAATTATACTTGAACAAACCCTAATTATACATTTGGGATGTTACAAAATGTCCCCCCCTTACAGAAATCTCGTCGTGAGATTTTGGCTCAGGCGGGGAAGGAAGATGGGTAGTCTTTCCGTTTCCATGTAACTCCATCCACGGAATGATTTGGCCATTGAACCTTTAGGATCTTGAGGACACGATTCCTTGATCTTCGTTTAGCTTCTTCAAAGATACGAACCTTCCTTTAAGATTCTTATCCATTTATAATACTTTTGTTGTACTTGGACCTAATTCTCGAACTATGTTCAGCCCAACCAACACTTTATTTAGTTACATATTGTTCCCAGCTCGCTCCTTGTCAAGCCGGATTTTATGTGATTTGTTTTATTGCATTGTTTCTCGTCAGGTCACGATTCTGACCCAACTTCTTGCACAACAAGAATTTCCAACGGAGCTTCCTCGGGTGGAACACGGAGGCATTTCTTAAGCTGGGACACATGGAAAACATCATGTACCCCCTCAAGTGCAGCTGGCAACTCCAACTTATAGGCAACAGCTCCCTTCTTCTCGATAACGCGGTAGGGACCGACATATCGAGGAGCCAACTTGCCCTTGACGCCAAACGTTGATGGCCCTTCAAAGGAGAGACTTTGAGATAAACAAAGTCATTAGGCTCAAAACGCAACTCACGCCGACGGCGATCCGCATAGCTCTTTTGCTCGATTGAGCAGGCGCAAACGCCATACGAATAATTTGGACTTGGCGCTCGGCCTCATTGATTGAGTCGGGCCAAAGAGAGGTCTTTCACCGGTCTTTGACCAGTTCAACTGGTCCTACACTTTCTCCGTATAAGGCCTCAAATGGTGCCATGCCGAGACTGGCCTGAAAGCTGTTGTTATAAGAAAACTCGGCGAATGGCAAGCATTTCTCCCAATGCTTCCCATAGAAAAGAACAAAGGCACGAAGCATATCTTCCAAAACCTGGTTGACCCTCTCGGCCCGACCATCGGTTTAGTGAAATGTGCTAAAGGTAAGACGGGTTCCCATAGCCTTTTGCGTGCTATGCCGTAATTGAGAAGTGAGCAGAGAAGCACGATCGTAACGATCGCCTTCAAGACAATGCAAATTTACAATGCGGAATATGTAGAGATCCTTTGGAAAACCTACAAGAAGGTTATTTTTGATGATCGAGGGCTTGATCTTGATTCGATGGTTGGAGGTGCATGGCCGTTGTTAGTTGGTGGAATGATTTGTTCGGTTAATTCCTAACAACTTGTGCGGTTAATTCCGAGCGATTTATTTGGTTAATTCCAAAGAATAACGGATCTCACTGCTAACTAGCTTTTACGGAGTCATCCTCCGCAGACTAGCTATCTTAAAGGGACTAAGGTCGTTCTTAGTTGGTGGAGCAATTTGTCCGTTACCCCACTAACAAACGAGACCTTGGTGGGTTAACTAGCTATACTGAGTCATCCTCGCAGACTAGTCTCTTACAAAGGATTATGGCGTTCTTAGTTGGTGGAGCAATTTGTCCGGTTACTCCACTAACTAATGAAATCTTAGTTATGCTAACTAGCTACACGAGTCATCCCTCCGTAGCTAGGTTCAAAGGACTATGGCCATTTAGGCCATGGAGTTGGAGGAAATAATGGTTATGTGATGCCCTTAGATGTATAGGGAGGAATGGTGCCACTTTCGTCACACGGTTGATGACAACCCTGATGACATCGTTATTTTCTTGGGGTTCGATGTAGACTAGTAGACCTTTTTTGAAATCGGGCAGCTGGGTACCATCTTGATGACGACTCGAGTTCTCGAGCAGGAGGCATCCGGGAAGATCTTCGGGAAAGACATCGACGAAGTCACACTTCTTTGGAACTTCACGAATATCCGAGGCGGCTTTGCTTTAAGAGTGAAAAGATGTGGACCTTGCGGCTCGGCGAACAGCGAACCTGCTCACCGAAGGGACTTGTGAGGTAGATAAGCTTCCTGGTGCAATCGATTTATCCCATACGCGGAGACAACCAATCCATTTCAATGGTTTGCACAGGTTTAGAGGTAATTTTTGGCATGGATTCCACTTTCTCGATTTCAACAGGGACATTCCAACACTCGGATCCAGCTCTCAACTCCGAACCGGGAGAGTGAATGAGCAACGGGACAAGCAAAGGAGCCAAAGACTTAGATACAAGAGAATGAGAAGCTCCTGATTTGAATAAAGTAGAAGCAGGACGAGAGTTGACAAGAAGTTTACCCAACCTGACGTTAGGCACCTCCAAAGCTGAAGGGATGGGTTAGCAATGCAACCCGAAAAATAAAACCTTAAAGAAAGCAAAAAGCGATCGACTAGGGGAATGGAATATCACCCTAAACGAAAGCCAAAACAGCGAGTAAATCAACTTTAGAAGCTTCTAAAAGACTCTAAAAACAGCCAAGAAACACCAAAAGCAAGGCTCAACTTCTCAACTCAACTAACCCGTATTGAATGAACGAGTAATTGATCGAGAAGATTAAAAATCAGATTGTAAGATGAGATCTAAAACTATTAGAGAGCAAGGTTAATGCAGCGAAATAAGTGTTAGATACTTAGCTAACTAGTATCACATCTTACCCTTTTATTCCCACAAATTTTAGTTGATTTAACCTCTCATTTTCTACCCTATTTAGAACCTTTGAGCTTGCTGTCCGGAAATTGAATGGTTGCTGTCCAGATTTTGCATCCAAGCTCCTCGTCGAATCACCGACTCCAGAACTTCAAAACCTTGTAGATGGGCAGCTAACACTTCAATTTGCCAAACTCATTGATTCCCCAAAACCCCATTAATCGATAACAACTATTTTGTAGAAGGAAGAGAGGAAAACAACTTTTAAAACTTAAATTAGAGTGAGATGAGAAGAGAAAGCTAAGATAGATGAGGAGTAAAATCGAGAATTTTCTTAAGCTTTCAAAACTCATTTGATACTTTGAAATTAGGTTTTCAAAATATCCTAAAGACGACCAAGCTTGCGTTACTACGGTCGAGCGGCTCGATACCAACTTTTAGAGCACCGGATTTATTAAGCTCATAATACTTAGTCATCCAATTGACCCTAGTATCATCAACCAAATAAACCAGGTCTCGAGAGATGTATACTCCCGAATGCAAGATACATACCTCACAACAAAAGAATGTATCAATTCCATACAACACATAGTACATAAGCAACAAACCGAAGTTAATATTAATAAGGAATAGGTTATTACAAAAGAGGGCCTTCGGCCAAATAACAACAAGTACAACTAAGATAACAATGAAGCAAAAGTGCCATAAAGATGGCTATAACACAAAGCCAATCGGTGTGCCTTAACCCTAGGCATCGACCGGACCGCCAAGCTAGTCGTCGAAGAAGCTGCAACACATAGCACAAAAGTGAGGCTCTTGGAGCTCACCTCCTTCCTCTGCAACAAAAGCCACAAAAAAAATACCACAACCACGGGCAGATGAGTACATAAAGTACTCCGCAAGACTTACGTGTGAGATAACATAACTATAAATAGCTACATGCAAGCTTTATTTAAGTGGATGAGGCTTTGGACTCATTTTAGCATAAAGCAAGTTTCATTTGCAATAACATAATAGATTGAAGGCAATTTGGCAAAGCCTTTTAATTGTTGAAATAACAACGAGATAGTAACATAGTAACAACAACAAGATCAACCTGGAAGTGACTAACCCAAGTCACCACAACAATAGCATGAACTCCCGCTCATACCAACCATGTCAAGTTTTAATTAAAGGTTGTAGTCTAATTCTTACGAAATAACCAAGCGTGTCCATAACCTAGGACGAGGCTATTCAATAGTTTTATCCTGCGCAGGGTGTACCAATGTACCCACACGCCGATCGCCTTTCCGTTAAGCACACTACCTTTGGTATCTTTCAAGACGCTAAGTCCTACGAGACATTTCCAATGGACAATGCTAATTTTGACCAAGACAACCCACGAGGATAAGGACCCAATGGATAGCCTAACCGGTGCTCGCCTTCGCTCCATTCCCACACACACACACACACATTTTATCTTTAAAACACACCAACCGAAAGCGACCCCAATTAGCACCGCCCAAAGTACTTAGTCAAGAGAGGTCCCATATCCCCTCGTGTGGTTAGCACGCATAATTGCTTGGATCAATGGCGCAAGAATTCGGTCCTTGTTGACTCAGGCATACCACCACATCCAAAAACCACACCATCCATCCAATATGCCCAAGTCTAAATCAATCTTTTATTTTCAGTTTTGATTTTACAATTAATCAAAGCACAAGTGCTGGACATATAGGAGTAATAATCAGTTTTGAGTGATCAAGACCATCGACTAAGCCGATGATCGCCCATAACTACCGAAAACTAAGCATGTCTAAGCAATTTAAATCGAACTACTAAGTGATAAGAGCTCATCCAACGAGCTCAAACCACAGCAAATAACCTAGGCCCATGGGTAGTAGAGGATAAACAATTCCTACAGATTATGCAACTATAGGCTTGCTAGCGATATTTTAACACAAAGTAGCATGCATACATACAAGTAAAACAATATATTAAGCTTTAAAGTAATGGGACAATGATGGAAATGATCAACCTACTTGCCTTGCTGTTGCTGGTCAATTTGTTGCTGAGGATCGCTCACGGGTTCAAAGTACTCGTCGACACCTAATGGAAAGGCGAAAAGAGACGATAAGAACGACGAAAACGACAAAGACAGCACAGCAAACGAACTCCAAACACTCTGAATTTTCTACAGCAGCAAGAGGGTGATTTTTAGGAAATTTAGCAACAAGAACCAATAGATTTGGATTCTCAATGCAAAAGTTATGAGCAAAACAATTCTGCTCAGCCCTAAAAATATCAAACTGCACTATTCACTAATTTAATTATGAGGCAACATTTTCTAGAAAAGTGGTGACACTGAGATTTTTACTGTAAAACCAGCACCTCATGAGATGAATAACACAATTGAGTTCACCTCATTTGGAGCTATTATGCACTTTCTACAATTTTTCAAAAACAAGAACTTGAACAAAATTATAATGCACAAGTCCTCATTTTCATAACAGCAACATGCTCAAAACTAATTTTCATAGTAAGTTCATTAATAGAGGAAACCAACAAAGTTGGATTCACTCAAAAATAATCTACAGAGCATTAGTTATGTATTTTACAAGTTAGACATTATTTTGAGTGTACTTTTAAAGTTAGTTTTAAAACCTAAAGGCAAAACTGTGCTCTGGAGCTGAACTCAACTTACAATCATTTTTGGATTAATGTCAAGTTCAAGACAGAGCTAACACAATTTGAATGACCTCATTTGGATTTAAAATGAAAAAGATATGGAACTCTAAAGTTTATACCTTATTTCAGTTTATACTTAAGAGTTCACTGGAATTTCTTAAACCCACAAGGACATGGGAGGACGTGAGCCACAGATCTCAGATCTAACGGCTCAAGACCTCCCAGCAGAACAACGTGTAACATCCCAAATGTATAATTAGGGTTAATCAAGTATAATTATATGTGTAGAAATTAAAACTTTTTCTCACATCTTGAAAAACCCTAAAATCTCATGTGATTTTTGTCCAAGAGTTGTGTAATCCAAAAACACAAAGCTCTTGTTGACCAAAAATCAAACTCATTCTCCAATTATCTTAAATCTTGTGTCAAACATTTGGAATATATTTTCCTTGGTCCCAAAACTGATATGGGACACCTCTGAAAAATATCATGAGTTATAACACTTGTTGATAATTTTTGGGAGGCAAAACAATCCTTTAAACAACCTTCATGAATTTCCTGAGAAAAATGCATTGCATAATAACCTCTGGAAATTTTATGCAAGGTTGATCTCATTGTCAGCAAGCTCCAGTTAAAATTCCATCAAATTTGGAGTTCATTTGCTATCTCAAATAATTCTGCTAAGTTTCAGTTGTTAAAAACTAAATTTAAAAGCCTACACTGTTCCTTGGGCTAGCCATATTCAAAGTTGGTCCAGCCCAACCATGTCTGCACCTCGGCCAGACCCCATCTCCACCTTGATCGGTCGCGGTGTTGGATTTACATCCAACCGCCACGACCTCCTCCATGATCAACACCGCAAGGACCTCCCCACCTCATGAGGTCATTGCCGGTTGGATCCGTGATCCACGGTCATGACCTCCCCTCGTGTTAAACCTCAAAGACCTCCTCGATTTGTTAAACCATCGCAATGAGGTCATCCCATTTGTTGAGGTCGTGGCCGTTGGATCAAATCCAATGACCACGACCTCCTCCTCAACATACTCGGTCGGGTCATCCCATTTCACGTGAGGTCATAGCCCTTGGATCCAAGATCCATGGCCCCGACCTCCTCCTCTCAACCTAAACTAAACAAACCTCCCACCTAACCTAGGTCGTGAGCCGTTGGATCAAATCCAACACTCACGACCTCCCGTGTTATCAAGCACTCACAACCTCCCCCATCTTTTGTTGTGCACCGTTAGATTAAAATCTACGGTCACGACCTCCTTTGTCTCATGCGCACTGACCTCCCAACAAGACGTGAAATCGTAGCCCTTAGATCTAAATCTAAAGGCCATGACCTCCCTTGTGCGTTTGCGCAAGCTCAGACCTCCACCTCTTTTGATGGAACCCTTAGATCTAAATCTAACGGTCCCGACCTCCCTTACTGTTGCGCATCATATCGAGACCTCCCATCGTGTCAAGCCCTTGGATTTAAATCCAAAGGCCATGACCTCCCTCATGTCCTTTTGATCGCGTGCGAGTTAAGTCCTCACTGGAGGTCCGCACTGCTGGATGGAGATCCAACGCTTTGGACCTCTGTCCCTTTTCCTCACGCGTGCGTTTGCTGCGATTATGAAATCGGAGGGCCACGACCTCCCCATCCTTGATCGTGTGGTGGGACCTCCTCCCACCACTTAAAACATAACGGTTCAAAATGAGATCCGATGGTTAGGACCTCCCGTGTCTTATCCAGCGGTCATAAGGACCTCCTGTTCTTCTCCTTCCTCTGGCGCATGCGTGCTCCGAGCGGGGAGTTAATGTCCGGCTTGTCCCATTGTGTCCTTTCAATGACTCTTTCTTGACCAAGATTTAATCTGGTCGACTTTTCATCTCAGTCAGTCAAGACAGCCTACCCCCTTGTCAACCTTTATGTCTTGTCCACCCATGGACCAACAGTGGGCTAAGCTCACCATGGAGCTTAGCCCCAGTTCAAAACCTTCACTCGGGCTATAAAGTATCCTCTGGGAGCCTCCTTGGCTTCCTTTACACCCAATTGATCTCATTCTTGCACTTGTCGTGGTCGAGCTCCTCCTCACTCACTTCCTCACTGGTGGCTGCCATTGTTGAGTCCTTGGAGCTCCTCAGTGGCACAAGAAGATCCAGTGGCTTCCTTGTCAAACCCTTGTTCGCTTTTGCTCCCAACACCTCTTGGAAGTTATCCCTGACTTAGTTGTTTGGGCACTTTTCAGAGGAGAACAAAGCTGGAGCTGGAGCTGGTGTCTTGGGCGGTGAAGCTTCACTGTCTTCCCCAACTCCGGTCATCACCTCCACGACCTCCCAAAGACCTTAGGACCTCCGGTACTCCTCCCGTAGTCCTTTAGATGCCGCACCCGCATGAATGATTTTGCGGAGCTTTTCTTGGCACAAGCTTGAATGTTGCGCTGAGTCGCTTTTTGCATTTTCGTGTTTGGCCGTCTTTGGTCATCTTTTGCCCTCTCCGGCTCACGGCGTTCAAAGCCGCCGCCGCCGTCGAGAGGAGGTCCTTTGGGTGCGCAACGTTATTGTGCACTCGGTGGTATCATTGACCTCACCGGCGAGCTCTACCGCCGGCGAGATCACTTCTTCACGCCGGGATTTTGTCGGACGCCCCGAGCGTGTCATTGTCGTTTTAGGACATAAATTCACCGCTTTAAATGCCCAATCATCGCAATCATTGGTGTCTTAACCGCCATTAACCCCGCCCCTTTGCGCGCATTAAAACCCTCGCGGACCTCCTCGTGGTCCCGCCGCGATTTATCTCATGTCCAAAGCTCGCGTGGCGTTGGAGTCAGGGACGCCCGGACCTCCTCCGAGGAGATCTGGAGCGCCCAAGACCTCCCCTTGCGTAATCATGGCCGCCCAGACCTCCCCGGAGGTGCTGTGGACGTTAGGACCTCCCTTAGGACCTCCGTAGCCATCTCGGCCTGCTCATGACCTCCCGGGTAGATCTTGACCGTCAAGGTCCTCCCTCTGACGATCCGAACCATCGAGGACCTCCTTGGAACATCTCGACCGCCCAGACCTCCCCGTGAGGTCTTGACGATGCTGATCTTCCTTGGGGAGATCTTGATAGTTTAGATCTTCCTTTGGAAGATCTCACCGCTGAGGACCTCCCTTTAGATCTGGTCCGTTCGGACCTCCTTCTGTGTTGTGGTCCGCTGATTTCCCATCACGGCCACGACCTCCCCTCACCTCGCGCATGTGAGTTGCTAAGAGGTCCAGACCTCTGGACCTTCACGCTTGCGTGTGTGATGTTCTCTGGGAGGTCTTGAGCCGTTGGATTTATGATCTGTGGCTCACGCCCTCCCATACCCTTGTGAGTTTTAGAAATTCCGGTGAGCTCTAGTATAAACCAAATAAGGTATAGACTTTAGAATTTCATATCTTCTTCGTTTTGAATCCTTTTGAGGTCATTCAAATTGTGTTAGCTCTGTCTTGAACTTGACTTTAATCCAAAAATGATTGTAAGTTGAGTTCAGCTCGAGCACTGATTGCCATTAGTTTTAAAACTCCTTTAAATATACACTCAAAAACAATGCTTAACTTGTAAAATACATAACTAATGCTCTATAGATTATTTTTGGGTGAGACCAACTTTGTTGGTTCCTCTCTTAGTGAACTCACTGTGAAAATTGGTTTTGAGCATGTTGCTGTTAGGAAATTGAGGACTTGTGCATTATAATTTTGTTCAAGTTCTTGTTTTTGAAAATTTGTAGAGAGTGCATAATAGCTCCAAATGAGATGAACTCAATTGTGTTATTCATCTCATGAGGTGCTGGTTTTACAGTAAAAATTTCAGCTTCACTTCTATTCTAGAAAATTTAGCGATGAACAGTAGCATATTTCTAATTAATAGGTTGAGCAGAATTGATTTCATCATATCTTTTGCATTGAGAATCCAAATCAATTGGTTCTTGTTGCAAATTTCCTAGAAATCACCCTCTTGTTGCTGTAGAAAATTCAGAGAATTTGGAGTTCGTTTGTTGTGCTGTCTTTGTTGTGTTAAATCGTTTTTATCGGTTCTTTCTCGCTTTTCCGTTAAGCCGACATTTGTGGTGATCCCGAGAGCGACCCTCTGCCACAACTTGGCCAGCAACAAGGCAAGCAGTTTGACCATTTCCATCATTGTCCCATTACTTTAAAGCTTAATACTTTGTTTTACTTCTATGTATGCATGCTACTTTGTGTTAAATGTCGCTAGCAAGCCTATAGTTGCATAATCTGAGGAATTGTTTATCCTCTACTACCATGAGCCTAGGTTATTTGCTGTGGTGGGAGCTCGTTGGATGAGCTCCTATCACTTAGTAGTTTCGATTTAAATTGCTTAGACATGCTTAGTTTTCGGTAGAATGGGCGATCATCGACTTAGTCGATGGTCTTGATCACTCAAAACTGATTATTACTCCTATATGTCCAGCACTTGTGCTTTGATTAATTTGTAAAATCAAAAACTGAAAATAAAAGATTGATTTAGACTTGGGCATATTGGATGGATGGTGCGGTTTTTGGATGTGGTGGTATGCTGGGTCCCTAAGGACCGAGTACTTGGGTCACTAAGCCAAGCGATTTGGCGTACTAACCACGCGAGAGGCATATGGAACCCTCTTGACTAAGTACTCTAGGAGGTGTTAATTATGAGCGAGCTCGGTTGGTGTGTTTTAAAAACAAATGTATATGTATAGTGTGGGAGGGAGCATTAGCTTAGGGAAGGTTGTGATGTCTCCTTCTCCCGTGGGTTGTGCAGCTCGTAATTAGCATTCATCCTTTGGAAAGGTCTCGTAGGACTTAGCGTGCCAAAGACACCTTCTAAGTGTGCGTAAAGGAAAGGCGATCGGCGTGGGTGCAGTGGTACACCCTGCAGGATAAAACTATTGAATAGCCTCGCCCTAGGTTATGGACATGCTTGGTAAGGTCGTTCAAGACTAGACTACAACCTTTAATTAAAACTTGACATGGTTGGTATGAACGGGAGTTCATGCTATTGTTGTGGTGACTTGGGTTAGTCACTTCGGGATTGTTCTTGTTGTTGTTACTATGTTATTATCCCGTTGTTACTTCAACATTTAAAAATGCTTTGTCAAATTGCCTTCAATCTATTATGTTATTGCAAATAAATGTTGCTTTATGCTAAAATGAGTCCAAAGCCTCATCCACTTAAATAAAGCTTGCATGTAGCTATTTATAGTTCTGTTATCTCACACGTAAGTCTTGCGGAGTACTTTATGTACTCATCCGCGTGGTTGTGGCAATTTTGTGGCTTTTGTTGCAGAGGAAGAAGGAGAGCTCCAAGAGCCTCTCTTTGTGCTACGTGTTGCGCTTTCTTGACGACTAGCTTGGCGGTCGGTCGATGCCTAGGGGTTAAGGCACACCGATTGGCTTTGTGTTATAGCCATCTTTATGGCACTTTTGCTTCATTGTTATCTTTGTAGATTTATTGCTTTTTGGCCTAAGGGCCTCTCTTTTGTAATATCTATTCCATATTAATGTTAACCGGTTTGTTGCTTATGTTCTATGTGTTGTATGGAATTGATACATTCTTTTGTTGTGAGGTATGTATCTTGCATTCAGGAAGTATACATCTCTCGAGACCGGGTTTATTTGGTTGATAATACTAGGGTCAATCGGATGACTAAGTATTATGAGCCTAATAAGCGTCGAGAGGTCTCACAAAAGTTGGTATCGAGCCATCTTTGACCGTAGTAACGCATAAGCTTGGTCGATCCTTAGGATATTTTGAAAACCTATTTTCAAAGCATCAAATGAATTTTGAAAGCTTAGGTAAATTCTCGGATTTTATTCCTTACCTATCTTAGCTTTCTCTTCTCATCCCACTCTAATTTGAGTTTTAAAAGTTGTTTTCCTCTCTTCCTTCTACAAAATAGTTGTTATCGATTAACACTGGGTTTTGGGAGAACCAATGAGATTGGCAAATTGAAGTGTGAGCTGCCCACTACAAGGTTTTGAAGTTTCGAGTCGGTGATTCGACAAGGAGCTTGGATCTGCTAAACTGGACAGAAGCATCAAATTTCGGACAGCAGTCTCAAAGGTTTCTAATTAGGATAGATAATGAGAGGTTAATCAACTAAAACTTGTGGGAATAAAAGGGTAAGATGTGATACTAGTTAGCTAAGTATCTAACACTTATTTCGCTGATTTAACCTTGCTCTTTAATAGCGTTAGCTCTCACCCTACAATCTGATTTTTGATCTTCTCGACCAATTACTCGTTCATTCAATACGGGTTAGTTGAGTTGAGAAGTTGAGCCTTGTGTTTGGTGTTTCTTGGCGGTTTTTAGAGTCTTTTAGAAGCTTTTTAAAGTTTAAATAACCGCTGATTTTGGCTTTCGTTTGGGGTGACATTCCATTCCCCTAGTCGATCGCTTTTGCTTTCTTTAAGGCTTTGTTTTTGGGTCTAGTTGCTAACCAAAATTCCTTGTAACAGATGGCGGGCCTTTTCAGTAGCGGCCAAGGCCAATCACTGGTCCGGACGAGAGCTTCCTCCTCCCGACCATGGCCGAGGTTCTTCTTGATCGGCGCAACCGCTGGATGACCGGAGAGTTCTCTTGGGCGTCATCGCGCAACACCACCGCACTTACCGGAGCTTGAGGATCTGGGCGAGGAACGCCCATCGGCGCGTGGAGGACTCGCGGAGTTTCTTCGTACTCGGCCCCTACCTTTTCCCGGTCGAGGACCCTTTGGATGCGGACGATTGGCCGTCTTGTGGAGCGTAAACCGCAGATCGCGTGATGCAGGAGCACGAGAAGGCGCTGTTCGATCGCACCGGTGGAGGGTGCAGCTTTGTCATGGTGGGAGAGCTTTTCGCCATGCGGCCGTGGATCACACCGTCTCTTGGGAGGAGTTCGTCTTGCCTTCCGTCGGGCTCACATCCTCGCGGCTTGATGGAGATCAAGAGCGGGAGTTTCTTGCGCTCAAGCAAGGCGTGGCTCGATCATGGAGTATGTCTACGAGTTCAACCATCTAGCTCGTTATGCTCCACGAGGATGTGGCCACCGATATGGCTAAGGTGCCAAGTTCAGCGTGGCTTGTCCGAGGAGTGAAGGACAAGCTATCCATTGTCGACTTTTTCGATTTTGGACCTTGGTCGACAAGGCCATTGTCGTGAGCATGCGGCTCGAGAGCTTATGGACTCCGTAAGCGCAAGTGGGAGGCCCATAAGTCATCCAGGCGGTTCCTCCGGCCCCGCTTGAGGCGGTCTCAGGGTACCACTCTCACTCTTGGCGCCCCGAGGTCACACCGCCTCGTTCCTCGTCCTTCGCAGCCGTGTCTCGATCCGTGCACTGCGAGAGTCACAGAGCGCCCCCCATAACCATTGCCGGGTCACATGTTTCTCATGCAACGAAGGGGCATTATGCGAACCAATGCCCTAAGAAGGGGAAGCGAGCCCTCGTCCTAATGGAGGACGCGGGCGAGAGGTGGTGCACTCGGGACCGAAGATCGTCCGGCTACCCAAAGGCGTGGGTAGTGGTCGGTCAACGCCATCACCACAGAGGAGGCTCGGGAGGCACCCGGCGTCGTGCTAGGTACACTTTCGTTAACTCTCATCCCGCCATTTGTTTTGTTTGATTCAGGAGCATCTCATTCATTTGTTTCGAGTCTTTTCTTTGCTATCGAGAGCTTCTTTTCTCTCCATTGTCGGTCCCGCTTCTCATTCGCTCTCTGGTTCGGAGTTGAGAGCGAATCTGAGTGTAGGATGTCCCTATCGAGATCGAAGGCGTGGGTTTCTTAGCAAACCTTATCCTTCTCCATTCAGTGAGTCTTGATGTGATTCTTGGCATGGATTGGTTGTCCCAGCACATGGGGCAAATCGATTGCGCCAGGAAGCTCATCTCTCTATCTAGTCCCTCCGGCGGGTTAAGCTTTTCGCACGGTCGCTAGATCCGCATCTCTTGGCGCTTGAAGCGAAGCCGCTCTAGATATTAGCGAAGTCCCAACAGTTTGTGACTTTGTTGATGTCTTTCCCGCAGATCTTCCGGGGATGCCACCCGTTCGAGACCTCGAGTTTGTCATTGAGTTGGCTCCGTGCATCGCCCCTATCTCAAAGAGGCCTTATCGGATGCCACCGAGCGAGTTGGTAGAATTGAAGAAGCGATTAAGTGAGCTGCAAGAGAAGGGTTTCATTCGCCTAGCTCATCTCCTTGGGGTTGTCCGGCAATCTTCGTAATGAAGAAGGGCGGTATTTTAGCATGTCGTCGATTACGCCCACTTAATGAAGTGATGATAAAGAACAAGTATCCATTGCCCGCATTGACGATCTCTTCGATCAATTGATTTGGAGCTCGAGTTTTCTCCAAGATTGATTTGAGAGTGGGATATCATCGAGTTGGATTCGGCTGAGGATATTCCAAAAACGGCGTTTTCTACTCGCTACGGCTTGTACGAGTACTTTGTCATGTCATTGACAACCAATGCTCTGCCTTGTTCATGAACCTCATGAATTCGGTATTCATGGAGTATTTGGATAAGTTTGTCGTGGTCTTCATCGATGATATTCTTATCTATTCCAAGAACGATGAGGATCATGCCGAGCATCTGAAGCTTGTGTTAGGCAAGCTACGTGAGCACCGGTTTGTCGTGAAGTTGAGCAAGTGTGCGTTCGGTTGAAGGAAGTGGCTTTCTTAGGCCATATTCTTTCAGCGGAGGCGAGTGTTGATCCTAGCAAGGTCACCGATGTTTCGTCATGGAGTCCGCCCACTTTGGTCACCGAAGCGCGGAGTTTTCTTGGTTTAGCGGGATATTATCGCCTTTATCGAGAACTTCTCCAAGATCGCTGAAGCCGATGACGGAGTTGCTCAAGAAGGACAAGAAGTTCTTGTGGTGCGATGCTTGCATGGCAAGTTTCCATATACTCAAGAAGCGTTTGACCACCGCTCCGTTCTTGTTCTTCCGATATCCATCGCAGCTTCGATATCTTTTGCGATGCTTCTCGTCGAGGCCTCGGTTGTGTCCTTATGCAAGAAGGCAAGGTAGTGGCCTATGCATCAAGGCAATTGAGACCTCATGAACTCAACTACCCTACTCATGATTTGGAGTTGGCTGCTGTGATTCATGCACTTAAGATTTGGCGACATTACCTAATCGGTGTCGTTGTGAAGTGTATTCGGATCACAAAGCCTCAAGTACTTATTCACCCAACTGACCTAAACCTCGGGCAAAGGAGATGGTTGGAGTTGATCAAGGATTATGATATGGGTATTCACTACCATCGGGCAAGGCTAATGTAGATTCTTGCGCGCTTAATCATAAAAGCGCATTGTAATGCCTTAGTGCTCAAGGAGCATTCGCCCTCTCTTCTCGAGGCATTCGGCGTCTCAACTTGGAGATAGTTGAGCATGGATCTCTATTGCCATGGTTGTGCAACCAACCTTGGTGGATCGGATCAAGTCCGCTCGAGAGTCGGATTTGGGAGTGAGCCACATTAAGGCAAATGTCAAGAACGGAGCGACCAAGTGCTTCTCGAGGATGAGCATGGCGTCGTGAGGTTGAACGCCTTGTGGTTCCAAAGGACATGGAGTTGCGGAATTTAATCCTCCATGAAGCCCATGATTCGCCTTTATCCATTCATCCGGGGCCACAAAGATGTATCAAGATCTCCGCCAGAGATTTTGGTGGACCCGAATGAAGAGGGAGATTGCGCGGTTCGTTCTCGAGAGTCGGCGTATGTCGTCGTGTCAAGGCCGAGCATCGGCGTCTCTTTGGATTGCTTGACCTTTGCCAATTCTGAGTGGAAGTGGGATTCGATCGGAATGGATTTCATCACGGTCTACCCGTCCCGAAGAAGAATGATGCCATTTGGGTTGTCATCGATCGATTGACTAAGGTGGCACATTTCCTTCCGTCAAGACCGAACTTGGGTAGGTCTTTTGGCGGAACTCTATATCGCCCGCATCGTGAGTTTGCACGGTGTGTCAAGACGATTGTGTCGGATCGTGGATCCTTTTCACGTCTCGTTTTGGCATAGCTTGCAAGAGGCTATGGGAACCCGTCTTACCTTTAGCACGGCATATCATCCCCAAAGCGATGGTCGGGCCGAGAGGGTCAACCAAGTTTTGGAAGACATGCCGTGCTTGTGTCCTTTCATATGGGAAGCATTGGGAGAAATGCTTGCCATTCGCCGAAGTTTTCTTATAACAACATTTTCGGGCCGGTCTCGGCATGGCACCATTTGAGGCCTTATGCGGGAGAAAGTGTAGAACCGTTGAACTGGTCGAGACCGGTGAGAGACCTCTCTTTGGCGGACTCAATCAATGAGGCGGCGCCAAGTCCAAATTTTCGTGGCGGTTGCGCGCAGCTCAATCGAGCAAAAGAGCTATGCGGATCGCCGTCGGCGTGAGTTACGTTTTAAGCCTAATGACTTTGTTTATCTCAAAGTCTCTCCTTTGAAGGGCCATCAACGTTTGGCGTCAAGGGCAAGTTGGCTCCTCGATATGTCGGTCCCTACTGCGTTATCGAGAAGAAGGGCTGTTGCCTATAAGTTGGAGTTGCCCACTGCACTTGAGGGGGTACATGATGTTTTCCATGTGTCGGCTTAAGAAGTGCCTCCGTGTTCCAAGCGAGGAAGCTCCGTTGGAAACCCTCGATGTCGGGAAGATTTGACCTATCGCGAGCACCTGTTCGCGTGCTCGATGAGTCCGAGCGAAGGACAAGGAATAAGACCATCAAGTTCCTTAAGGTTCAAGTGGTCAAACCATTACGAGGATGAGGCTACTTGGGAAAGAGAAGATCGTCTGCGTGCGGACTATCCATCTTTCTTTATCGAGTGAGCCAAATCTCGGGACGAGATTTACTGTAAGGGGAGAGATTTTGTAACATCCCAAATGTATAATTAGGGTTAATCAAGTATAATTATATGTGTAGAAATTAAAACTTTTCTCACATCTTGAAAAACCCTAAAATCTCATGTGATTTTTGTCCAAGAGTTGTGTAATCCAAAACACAAAGCTCTTGTTGACCAAAAATCAAACTCATTCTCTAATTATCTTAAATCTTGTGTCAAACATTTGGAATATATTTTCCTTGGTCCCAAAACTGATATGGGACCCCTCTGAAAAATATCATGAGTTATAACACTTGTTGATAATTTTGGGAGGCAAAACAATCCTTTAAACAACCTTCATGAATTTCCTGAGAAAAATGCATTGCATAATAACCTCTGGAAATTTTATGCAAGGTTGATCTCGTGTCAACAAGCTCGATTAAAATTCCATCAAATTTGGAGTTCATTTGCTATCTCAAATAATTACGCTAAGTTTCATTTGTTAAAAACTAAATTTAAAAGCCTACTTTGTTCCTTGGGCTAGCCATATTCAAAGTTGGTCCAGCCCAACCATGTCTGCACCTCGCAGACCCCATCTCCACCTTGATCGGTCGCAGCCTGTTGGATTTACATCCAACCGCCACGACCTCCTCATGATCAACACCGCAAGGACCTCCCCACCTCATGAGGTCATTGCCGTTGGATCCGTGATCCACTGGTCATGACCTCCCTGTGTGTTAAACCTCAAAGACCTCCTCGATTTGTTAAACCATCGCGGCGAGGTCATCCCATTTGTTGAGGTCGTGGCCGTTGGATCAAATCCAACACCACGACCTCCTCCTCAACATACTCGGTCGAGGTCATCCCATTTCTCGTGAGGTCATAGCCCTTGGATCCAAGATCCATGGCCCGACCTCCTCCTCTCAACCTAAACTAAACAAACCTCCCACCTAACCTAGGTCGTGGCCGTTGGATCAAATCCAACGACTCACGACCTCCCGTGATATCAAGCACTCACAACCTCCCCATCTTTTGTTGTGCACCGTTAGATTAAAATCTACGGTCACGACCTCCTTTGTCTCATGCGCTTTGAGACCTCCCAGCAAGACGTGAGATCGTAGCCCTTAGATCTAAATCTAAAGGCCATGACCTCCCTTGTGCGTTGCGCAAGCTCGGGACCTCCACCTCTTTTGATCGGAACCCTTAGATCTAAATCTAACGGTCTGACCTCCCTTACTGTGCGCATCATATCGAGACCTCCCCATCAGTCGGTGCCCTTGGATTTAAATCCAAAGGCCATGACCTCCCCTCATGTCCTTTTGATCGCGTGCAGTTAAGTCCTCACTTGGAGGTCCGCACGTTGGATGGAGATCAACGCTTTGGACCTCTGTCCCTTTTCCTCACGTGCGTTTTCGCGATTAATGAAATCGGAGGGCCACGACCTCCCCATCCTTGATCGTGTGGTGGGACCTCCTCCCGGCCACTTAAAACATAACGGTTCAAAATGAGATCCGATGGTTAGGACCTCCCGGGTCTTATCCAGCGGTCATAAGGACCTCCCTGTTCTTCTCCTTCCTCTGGCGCGCATGCGTGCTCGGCGGGGAGTTAATGTCGGCTTGTCCATTGTGTCCTTTCATGACTCTTTCTTGACCGCATTTAATCTTGGTCGACTTTCGCCTATCAGTCGGCCAAGACCACCCCCCTTGTCAACCTTTATGTCTTGTCCACCCATGGACCAACGTGGGCTAAGCTCACCATGGAGCTTAGCCCCAGTTCAAACCTTCACTCGGGCTATAAAGTATCCTCTGGGAGCCTCCTTGGCTTCCTTTACACCCAATTGATCTCGGTCTTGCACTTGTGCGTGGTGAGCTCCTCCTCACTCACTTCCTCTTGGTGGGCGCCATTGTTGAGTCCTTGGAGCTCCTCGGTGGCACAAGAAGATCCGATGGCTTCCTTGTCAAACCCTTGTTCGCTTTTGCTCCCAACACCTCTTGGAAGTTATCCTGACTTAGTTGTTTGGGCACTTTTGAGAGGAGAACAAAGTCGAGCTGGAGTCTGGTGTCTTGGGCGGTGAAGCTTCCTTGTCTTCCCCAACTCGGTCATCACCTCCACGACCTCCCGGCACCTTAGGACCTCCGGTACTCCTCTGTAGTCCTTAGATGCCGCACCCATATGAATGATTTTGCGGAGCTTTTCTTGGCACAAGCTTGAATTCTTGCGCTGAGCTTTTTGCATTTTCGTGTTTGGCCGTCTTTGGTCATCTTTTGCCCTCTCCGGCTCGCCGTCGCCGCCGAGAGGAGGTCCTTTGGAGCGCATAGCGTTATTGTGCACTCGGTGGTATCATTGACCTCACCGGCGAGCTCTACCTCGCCGGCGAGATCACTTCTTCACGCCGGGATTTTGTCGGACGTCCCAAGCGTGTCATTGTCGTTTTAGGACATAAATTCACCGTTTTAAATGCCCAATCATCGCAATCATTGGTGTCTTAGCGCCATTAACCTGCCCCTTTGCGCGCATTAAAACCCTCGCGCGGACCTCCTCGTGGTCATGCGCATTTATCTCATGTCCAAAGCTCGTGCGGCGTTGGAGTGCAGGGCGTCGGACCTCCTCCGAGGAGATCCGGAGCGTCCAAGACCTCCCCTTGCGTAATCATGGCGTCCAGACCTCCACGGAGGTGCAGCGGACGTTAGGACCTCCGTTTAGGACCTCTCCGTAGCCATCTCGGTAGTTCATGACCTCCCGGGTAGATCTTGACCGTCAAGGTCCTCCTCGGACGATCTGAACCATCGAGGACCTCCTTGGAACATCTGGACCGTCCGGGACCTCCTGTGAGGTCTTGGCGATGAGATCTTCCTTGGGGAGATCTTGATAGTTTAGATCTTCCTTTGGAAGATCTCACCGTTGAGGACCTCCCTTTAGATCTGGTCCGTTCGGACCTCCTTCTGTGTTGTGGTCCGTTGGATTTCGCATCTCGGCCACGACCTCCCCTCACCTCGCGCATGTGAGTTGCTAAGAGGTCAGGGACCTCTGGACCTTCACGTCTTGGCGTGTGTGATGTTCTCTGGGAGGTCTTGAGCCGTTGGATTTATGATCTGTGGCTCACGTCCTCCCATACCCTTGTGAGTTTTAGAAATTCCAGTGAGCTCTAGTATAAACTGAAATAAGGTATAGACTTTAGAATTTCATATCTTCTTCGTTTTGAATCCTTTTGAGGTCATTCAAATTGTGTTAGCTCTGTCTTGAACTTGACTTTAATCCAAAAATGATTGTAAGTTGAGTTCAGCTCCAGAGCACTGATTGCCATAGAGTTTTAAAACTCCTTTAAATATACACTCAAAAACAATACTTAACTTGTAAAATACATAACTAATGCTCTATAGATTATTTTTGGGTGAGACCAACTTTGTTGGTTTCCTCTCTTAGTGAACTCACTGTGAAAATTGGTTTTGAGCATGTTGCTATTAGAAAATTGAGGACTTGTGCATTATAATTTTGTTCAAGTTCTTGTTTTTGAAAATTTGTAGAGAGTGCATAATAGCTCCAAATGAGATGAACTCAATTGTGTTATTCATCTCATGAGGTGCTGGTTTTACAGTAAAAATTTCAGCTTCACTTCTATTCTAGAAAATTTAGCGATGAACAGTAGCATATTTCTAATTAATAGGCTGAGCAGAATTGATTTCATCATATCTTTTGCATTGAGAATCCAAATCAATTGTTTCTTGTTGCAATATTTCCTAGAAATCACCCTCTTGCTGCTGTAGAAAATTCAGAGAATTTGGAGTTCGTTTGTTGTGCTGTCTTTGTTGTGTTTAAATCGTTCTTATCGGTTCTTTCTCGCTTTTCCGTTGAAGCCGACATTTGTGGTGATCCCGAGAGCGACCCTCTGCCACAACTTGGCCAGCAACAAGGCAAGCAGTTTGACCATTTCCATCATTGTCCCATTACTTTAAAGCTTAATACTTTGTTTTACTTCTATGTATGCATGCTACTTTGTGTTAAATGTAAGCTAGCAAGCCTATAGTTGCATAATCTGTAGGAATTGTTTATCCTCTACTACCATGAGCCTAGGTTATTTGCTGTGGTGGGAGCTCGTTGGATGAGCTCCTATCACTTAGTAGTTCGATTTAAATTGCTTAGACATGCTTAGTTTTCGGTAGAAATGGGCGATCATCGACTTAGTCGATGGTCTTGATCACTCAAAACTGATTATTACTCCTATATGTCCAGCACTTGTGCTTTGATTAATTGTAAAATCAAAAACTGAAAATAAAAGATTGATTTAGACTTGGGCATATTGGATGGATGGTGCGGTTTTTGGATGTGGTGGTATGCAGGTCCCTAAGGACCGAGTACTTGGGTCACTAAGCCAGCGATTTGGCGTACTAACCACTTGAGGGCATATGGAACCCCTCTTGACTAAGTACTCTAGGAGGTGTTAATTATGAGCGAGCTCGGTTGGTGTGTTTTAAAAACAAATGTATATGTATAGTGTGGGAGGAGCATTAGCTTAGGAAGGTTGTGATGTCTCCTTCTCCCGTGGGTTGTGCAGACTCGTAATTAGCATTCATCCTTTGGAAAGGTCTCGTAGGACTTAGCCGTGCAAGCACACCTTCGGAAGTGTGCGTAAAGGAAAGGCGATGCGGCGTGTGGGTGCAGTGGTACACCTGCGAGGATAAAACTATTGAATAGCCTCGTCCTAGGTTATGGACATGCTTGGTAAGGTCGTTCAAGACTAGACTACAACCTTTAATTAAAACTTGACATGGTTGGTATGAGCGGGAGTTCATGCTATTGTTGTGGTGACTTGGGTTAGTCACTTCGTGATTGTTCTTGTTGTTGTTACTATGTTATTATCCGTTGTTACTTCAACATTTAAAAATGCTTTGTGAAATTGCCTTCAATCTATTATGTTATTGCAAATAAATGTTGCTTTATGCTAA
This sequence comes from Phyllostachys edulis, assembly GCA_036346405.1. Taxonomy (NCBI): domain Eukaryota; kingdom Viridiplantae; phylum Streptophyta; class Magnoliopsida; order Poales; family Poaceae; genus Phyllostachys; species Phyllostachys edulis. Next base: position 51,898,101 of record CM070553.1, read on the forward strand.
AATGAGTCCAAAGCCTCATCCACTTAAATAAAGCTTGCATGTAGCTATTTATAGTTTCGTTATCTCACACGTAAGTCTTGCGGAGTACTTTATGTACTCATCCGCGTGGTTGTGGCAATTTTGTGGCTTTTGTTGCAGAGGAAGAAGGAGAGCTCCAAGAGCCTCTCTTTTGTGCTACGTGTTGCGATTTCTTGACGACTAGCTTGGCGGTCGGTCGAGATGCCTAGGGGTTAAGGCACACCGATTGGCTTTGTGTTATAGCCATCTTTATGGCACTTTTGCTTCATTGTTATCTTTGTAGATTTATTGCTTTTTGGCCTAAGGGCCTCTCTTTTGTAATATCTATTCCATATTAATGTTAACTTCGGTTTGTTGCTTATGTTCTATGTGTTGTATGGAATTGATACATTCTTTTGTTGTGAGGTATGTATCTTGCATTAGGAAGTATACATCTCTCGAGACCGGGTTTATTTGGTTGATAATACTAGGGTCAATCGGATGACTAAGTATTATGAGCCTAATAAGCGTCGAGTCTCACACAACGCACCACAAGACTCGAGGTCGAGAGGTCTGGACCTCCTAGCAACGCACATGCTTGAGTGAGGGAGGTAAATGGCCGTAGATGGGGAATCAACGGACCTAGCGATGGGGGAGATCCGGACGGACCAGATCTAACGAGGGAGGTCCTCAGCGGTCGGGATGACCTCGAGGAGGTCCCAAGGTTAAGAGGACCTCGGGGAGGTCCTGCAGTGGAGATCAACACGGGGAGGACCTCAGCGGCTAAGATCTCCACAAGGAGGTCCTAGCGGTCAAGATCGCACGGAGGAGGTCTGGGCGTTCCAGATCTCCTCGGAGGAGGTCATGGGCGTCGAGCTCGCGACCACGTGCTGCTGCGCCTTGCGCGTGCTCGGACAAGGGATTAATCTTGCGGGACACAAGGAGGTCCGCGCGGAGGTCTTTAATCATAACACGGAGGATTAAAGACATTTAAGACACGCCATTGATTACAATGATTTGAGCAAATGATGGCGCATTAAACCCAGCGGATCTTGGTCGAAAAGCGGCAATAGCGTAGTAGTTCTTGTCCGACAAGATCCGAGCTCAAAATGTGGTCATCGGTGGCGTCTGAGACCTCATGGCGACATCCAATGGTACCGTTGGGTCATAATAACCATGCGCACCAATGGACCTCCTCTCAACGGCGGCGGTCTTAAATATTGGCGGCCGGAGAGGAACGCGAAGGAGATCACTGCAGTAAGAGCAAGAAGCAAAAAAGCTCATGTTGCCATTCAGCGGGTGCCCAAACAAAACTCGCGACATCATACATCTGGTGCCAGCGCCTAGGACTATCGAGGAGTACAGGAGGTCCTAACGATGCCGGGAGGTCGAGGATGGCGATGGCCTGAGTTGGAGAAGATGGGAAGCTCCGCTGCTTCAAGTCCAAGCTCCAACTCCAAGCTCCACTAGCCCTCTCCTGAAAATGTTAACCTAACAATGGGTTAGGTTCAACTCCAGGAGATTTGGGGGAGCTGAAAATGAGCAAGAGGTTGAGAGGGAGCCACTGGAGCAGCCTTCACCAAGGGCCCCAAGCTTCTCAACAATGGCGGCCAAGAGGGGAGATCGGAGGAGAAAAGCTCAACTGACACAGGCGCAAGCTAAAGCTTGGAAGTGTGCCAAAGAAGCTAAGGGAGGAACCCAATGGGGGTTTTATAGTAGGGAGAAGCAGGGCACACGAGCTGGGGTTAAGCTCATGGTGAGTTTAGCCCATGGCTCGGTCCATGGCTTAGACAGGACGTGGAGGTGACAGGAGCAGGCCTGCACAGCGACTTTGGGGCGAAAAGCACTGACCCGCATTAAATGCTTGCAGGCAAAGAGCCGTTGGGACAAGACAGATCACTGCCTCCTCCACTGCCATGGCGTACGCGCGCGCCAGAGCTAGGAGAAGAACAGGAGTTGCCCTCCACCGTCCGATTAGAAATGAGGGGAGGTCGTGACCTCGATCTAAATTGAAGCAGTAAGTTTTTAAAAGGAGAAGGAGGAGATCACAGCCATTGGATCTGGACTGGGGAGGTCGTGACCCTCCGATTTCCATAATGGGAATACGCACGTGGAAAAAGGGACAGGAGGTCCTAGCCTTTGGATTTACATCCAAGGGCGCACAATGACCGGGGGTCTTTGCTGCCTTGTAAGCTAAGAGGTTAAGGCCATCGATTAAGATCTAATGGCGATGAGAGGGCAAGGAGGTCATGGCCGTGAGATTTATATCTAGCAGCTCACGACCTCACGTCTTGTGAGGAGGTCTAATCGCACAAGACAAGGAGGAGGTCGTGGTAGTGGATTTTAAATCAGCGGTGCACAACATGAGATGGGGAGGTCTTGTCTTGTTGGATATTTTGAGGGGGAGGAGGTTTGCTTAGTTTAACAGTGAGGGAGGTCATGGCCTTGGATTTTTGATCCAAGGCGATGACCTCAACAAATGGGAGATCCACGCAGCGATGGTTTGCGAGAGGAGGTCGTGGCCTGGATTGGATCCAGCGGCTCGACCTCAAGTGAGTGCAAAAGGGAGGTCTCGAGTAGTTTGGCGCGAGGAGGTCATGGCCATGGATCGTTGATCCAAGGCGATGACCTCATGTGAGTGGGGAGGACTTGGTGCGTTAGGCGAGGAGGAGGTCGTGGCGGTTGGATGTTAATCCAGCGGCTACGACTTTGATCAAGGTGGAGAGGAGGTCGACGAGCCGGGGAGAAAAGGTTGGGCTGAACGACTTTGGGAAAGTGGCTAGCCAAGGACAAGATGCCAAGCTTTTAAATTCAATTTCAACAGTGAGATTTTTGCAGGTTGTTTGGAATAGCAATTGAGCTCCAAAATTTATGAAATTTTAACTGGAGCTTGCTGACATTAAGATTCACCTTACATAAAATTTCCAGAGGTTATTATGCAATGCATTTTTCTCAGGAAATTCATGAAGGTTGTTCAAGGATTTGTTTTACCTCCAAAATTTATCAAACAAGTTTTACAACTTGTGATATTTTTCAGAGGGGTCCCACATCAGTTTTAGGACCAAGGAAAATATTTTCCAAATGTTTGGCACAAGATTTAAGATAATTGGAAAAGGAGTTTGACTTTTGGTCAACAAGAGCTTTGTGTTTTTGAATTACACAACTCTTGGACAAGAATTACATGAGTGTTTAGGGGTTTTCAAGGTGTGAGAAAAAGTTTTAATTTCTACACCTTAATTATACTTGAACAAACCCTAATTATACATTTGGGATGTTACATTTAAGCTTTTTCAAATGGATGTCAAGAGTGCTTTCCTAAATGGTTTTATAGAAGAAGAGGTCTTTGTCAAGCAACCCCCTAGTTTTGAAAATCCTAAATTCCCAAACCATGTGTTTAAGCTCTCCAAAGCCTTGTATGGATTGAAACAAGCCCCTAGAGCTTGGTATGATAGGCTTAAGAGTTTTTTTTTGCTTAAAAATGAATTCAAAATAGGAATGGTAGATAAAACCTAGTTCACTCTCAGGCATGGCAGTGATTTCTTACTGGTTCAGATTTATGTGGATGACATCATATTCGGTAGTTCTTCTCATGCTTTGGTGTCCAGATTTTCAGATGCTATGAGTAGGGAATTCGAGATGAGCATGATGGGCGAACTGACTTTCTTTCTTGGTCTTCAAGTCAAGCAACTCAAAGAAGGTACCTTCATTCATCAAAGCAAGTACACAAAGGACCTTCTTCGGCGCTTCGACATAGGAAGCAACAAGCCAATGTCTACTCTCATTGCCACTTCTACCGTGCTAGATCCTGATGAGGATGGAGAGCCTGTGGACCAGAAGGAGTACCGCAGCATGATTGGCTCCCTCTTCTACCTCACGACATCGAGGCCGAACATACAGTTTGATGTGTGTATGTGCGCTCGATTTCAGGCTTCCCCTCGTGCCTCACATCGTCAAGCAGTGCGTCGCATCTTCAGGTACCTCCAGGACACTCTTGACTTTGGACTCTGGTTTTCTTCTGATTCTGCTCTCTCCATTCGGGCTTTTCTTATACTGATTTTGCGGGGTGTAGAGTGGATAGGAAGAGTACTTCTGGCACTTGTCATTTCTTAGGCATATCTCTTATCTCTTGGTTATCTAGGAAGCAGTCTTCTGTTGTATAGTCCACTGCCGAGGGTGAGTATGTAGCTATAGCCAGTAGTTGCTCTCAGGTTCTCTGGATCTTATCTACTCTGCGGGACTATGGGTTGTCTTTGGGTAGTATTCCTCTCTTCTGTGATAACACTAGTGCCATAAACATTGCCAAAAACCTAGTGCAACACTCTAGGACCAAGCACATTGACATTCGGTATCATTTCCTTTGAGACCATGTAGAGAAGGGTGATGTTGTGATTCACTTTGTAGAGTCCGAGCATCAGGTTGCAGATATTTTCACTAAGGCTCTTGATTCTTCTCGTTTTGCTTCTTTGCGGGGAGAGTTGGGAGTTATTAGTCCTCTTGGCCTGTTTTGAGGGGGAGTTGGCTCTTTTGCATTCATTGTACCATATTGCATTTTAAATCAGTAACTTGCATTGTAATATAATTTCACGGAGCCTTGATTATTATCCTTGTATGACATGATTTTATGATTTATACCTTGCCATGTCTTGTAGTAGTTTGCTAGATTTATCATGCCTTTTCATGTGTAGCTTAGCTTTTACCATGCTAGCTCTTTTAAATATGAGAAACTTGAATGAAATCATGATTTGTTGGATCTTGTGACTAGTTTTGCTTTAGTGATCCTCTCATGATTCATGCCATGTCAAATAGGCTACATTGAGTCTTGGATCTGATTTGAGCTTTAGATTAAGCTATGCTATTTCCTAAGTCAAGCAAATGAAAACTGATCTTTTCTGTGCGAAAAAACTGATCTCACCAATTCTTTCTCATGAGACAGCTTGTCATTGCACTAGGCATGAACTCAAGGGGAGTTTTGGATGATCTAGACCACTCTCTTAAGCTTCTTGCTTGGGATGGTTGCGGCACGGCTTGAGATCTAGCACAAAACTAAGAAAACAATTTGTAAAAATTGGTTGAAGCTTAGGAGGCAGTTGTGGATGGCTCCTAGTCTAGGACTTGCTTTGCTAAGATAAAACCAAAAATCAATGTTAGCAAGTGCTAAATGTGCTAAGTATGCTTATTTCCAAGTGCTTGAACAAAATAATTCATCTTTGAACTCATAACGCTCTAAATTGGCTCTATTTTAGCTTCTTGGTTCTATTTAGTTTATTGACATGGCTTGACTCATTTTTGGATATCTTTGGCTAAACTATGATCTTACGTACCTTAGCATGCTAAACTTTTATTTAATCACATATTATTGCTCTTTTGGCTTTAGCTTTGCTATATATGATTTGCCATGATTTACAATAGCTTCTTCACATAATATGGCTTGGTGTAATACTTGTACAATCCTCTTGGATAATTCTCATGACTCCCTTTGCTAAAAACTGAATAAATTGCAGCCATTCCATGTCATTCATGCTCTATCTTCCTCTATGCATCTTGATGAATCCATTGTCAAAGGGGGAGAAATGGTAAAAATGAATAAATAGGGAGAAAATGAAATTTTCAGAATGATCATAGTGAGGGGGAGCATCTCATTTGCTTTTATTAGTTCCTCACAATGATCAAAGGTCAAATTGAACAATTGTTCTTTTATATGGACCTTAAGTGAGATTTTTGACTCCTTTCTGGAATTTGAAGCTTTCTTGTTTTCTTTTTCTCGATCTCACTTGTCTATGCTATTCTGAAGCCAGCTTGGTCTTTTTCATTACTTTCTCTTGCATTTGGACCAAGTTGTGCCTTTGGACGAAAACAAGAGTTTTCTTACTTTTCAAACCTCCAATTTGCATTTTTGACAAGATTGTCAATGTGTTCATCAAGGGGGAGATTATGGATATCATGGGGATATGCTCATGATCTTAGGATGATGTTACAATTGGCAATGGCGTTATCGGTTTGTCGAATCACGCGTTTTCGTCAAAGGTTGAAAGGCTGTCAGGTCATGTGCGGTCAGACCAGCATTCAAGACGCGGTCAGACCGGCTGGCGATCAAACCAGCATTCAAGGCACGGTCAGACCGCCTTGTGGTCAGACCGGCCATTGAATCGTGGTTTGACCGATTTTGTGTTGTTCATCAACCAATCGGTGGCGATGATTGTTGGGATAGGTCAAGTTCATGGGCATTAGTGCATATGTGTTGCATAATGCATGTTTTCACTAACGTGGGTCAAGTTGTGAAGAACTTATTCCCGGAATTGATTTCTTTGTCTATTGTTGTGCAGGTTGCTTGGAGGTCAATGACGGTCAACGGCGAGGATGATCGGGACTAAGCTTGGAGGGCTGAGGTTTAGAACGATCGAGGATGCTGGGTGAGGTCAATGGATTCAAGCATGGCGCAAATTGGACAAGGGTGACCGAATGGACAGTTCGGTGCGACGCGTTGGATCAAGCGGCGCGAGAGTCGATGCAAGTGCCATGGTGGTTTTGGTGGGAGCTGGACGGGAGAGACTTGCCGACATGATGAGAGCCGTTGGATCAACCTACGCGTGGCGAAGCAGGCGATTGCTTCATCAAGTTTGGACTCAATCTTCGGAAAAGGATCGAGAAGGGGTATTTTGGTAATTTCACCAAATACCACCGTGGTAACCTTTTGGCTAAACCACGGCGCGAGACGACGCATGGAGAAGTGGTTTAGGTCAAGAGGAGATGAAGACGACGCTTTAAAATGCGTGCGTGTGTGACCCGTTTGTGTGTGGGCTTAACGGGAGCCCATTAGGGTTTACTCTTCTTGAAGCTAGGCCTCCACTATAAATAGGGGTGGTTGCTGTCCAGCACCCTTAAGCACTTCATTCGAAAAACCCTAGTTTTGTTTTAGAGACTTAGAAAGGAAAGGAGAGGCTTAGGGTTCTAGAGAGATGAGTTGAGTGTGTGCTCATGGATTGAGTTCTTATCCTCCTGGATGGAGTGGCTGTAAACCCTCTCAATCTCAAATCAATCTATGCCTGATTTCTCAAAGATGAGTCTCCTTGTGTTCCTTCTATCTATTTGGTGATTTTGAGTCTTTCTTTGATCCACAAGATTTCTCTTTGTTTCTTGCTGTGTTTTTGCTTGCTGTGACATGTGGGAACACATCTAGGATCATCTTGATCATCAATCACCCACGAGCAAGGCGTTAGATCATATTTCAATTTTGACTTGGTTTTGAAGCACCTTTCGTTCAAACTGAAAAAGATAGGAGCTTTGGCATGGATCTTCACGATCCTCGACTGGAATAGGTTCCTAATATCTTAGAGAAGGTGTGTCTCAAGTTTGGTGGAGTTTGGTCGTGTAGATCAAAAATTAGATCGATTTGAGTCTCGGTTTTCGGGTTGTCTGTTCTGTTCATCGTCAGGTCCGGTCAAACCGATTCTATAATGTCGGTTAGACCGCCCAGCGGTCAGACCGCAAGTTTGCCGTCGGTCAGACCGACCTCCGGTCCGACCGCCCATTTGCCGCCGGTCTGACCGTCCGTAGGAGTTGAGCCTTATGGTTTGATCTTTTGTTTTGGGGTAGATTGGATTCAATACAAGTCTTCGCTATACTTGTTTTTTGATCTTCATAGCTTCATAGCTATTGGAGTGAGATTAGTGTGGAATCTGATCTTTGTGAAAAATTGAGCGTGCTCCTATTCACCCCCCTCTAGTCGCCTATTACATCCTCTGAGAGGTTCAACTCTGAGGGGGCACGGGGTCGGCGATGGCGCCTGTGATGTGAGAACACCATGAGGCGGCGGTGGTGGCGGTGGCGACAACGAGATGATCGGCGATGAGGGCACCAGCAGAGAGAGGGAGATGAGGAGAACTCGAGGCTCACGGTAGCAACAGTGAAACCCGAAGCACGGTGAAACGAGGGCAAGAGAGGGAGGGAGAGTAGAGGGGGAAAAACAAGAAGGGAATGAGGGGGTCCTGGGGCTCTATTTAACGGAGAAGGAGGAGTAGCGGAGAAGCTTCGCGTCATGGGCGGAGCTCCGATGGCACGGGCTTGGACCAAGCAAGGCAGGGGATGGGGGTAGGTGGAGAGGAGACAAGTGGGGGGGGCACGACGGAGGTGACATCATTTAATGTGCACATCACCGAGGGAAAAAGGGGTGGGATTCGCGCTGGGGCGACGACTTTGCAACGGTGGTGACGCGAGCTCGCGCACGGGTGGTATGGGCAAGCAACGGGAAGGAGGCGAAGGTTTGCAGGGGGAGGTTGACAGGCAGGGCTGCTCGAGGGTGGTTGAAACCGACAGGGTGGTCGAAACTAAGAGGATGGTCGAAACCGAAAGGGTGGTTGAAACCGAGAGGATGGTCGAAACCGAAAGGGTGGTGGAAACCAAGAGGGTGGTCGAAACCGAGAGGGTGGTCGAAACCAAAAAGATGGTCGAAACCAAAAGGGTGTTGGAAACCGAGAGAGTGGTCGAAACCGAGAGGGTAGTTCGATTAGGTTTTTGACTTACAGAAATTGAGGAAAAGGAAAACCCCTTTTTAAAATATAGAAAATCCAAGAAATTACTTAAAATAACCTTTTTGACTTTAAATACCAAAAACCCAATTAAACCAAATTTTGATTTAGTTGACGTTGGATTTATTCATATTAAATTGCTTTTGTTTTCTAAAATTCCAAGTTAAGGTTTAGCAACATCAACAAAAATCAAATGATTATTTTTATTTTCAAAAATTTTCAAAAAGCCCTAAAAATTAGGATGTTACAAACCTACCCCACTTAAACAGAATCTCGACCCCAAGATTCGGAGAGGCTAGAAAGAAAGGTCGGGAAACTCGGCTCTTGGTTTCCAGGTTGCTTCCTTATCTGATTGATAGCTTCATTATTCTTCGCAGAATCTCAAGGTCTTGCTCCCGGTAGGACTTTCAACTTCTTCGAAATTTTTTATTAGATAACCCTGGTTGGTGACATCCTTCTTTAAATCGACTTCTTTCAAAGACATCCGCTCTTCTGGTACCCTAAGGCATTTCTTCTACTGCAGCCCAAAGGAGAGATGTTGTGCACCTCTGACAGCTGCGGTGGTAGCTCCAACTTAGTAAACTGATGCCAAACTGCTAGATCCCAACCATGTATTGGGGTGCCAACTAAAAGCTATAAATATGTCTTCCAAATTTGCTGGGTCCAAATCTTACTATTATGGAAATCCACCATTCTTGCATAGCATAAAGTCACCCAAATAAAATACAATCATTTAATTAATCTCACATTCTATTGATAAGACAACATAATTCACAATTTCTTTTGGACATAAGCTTGAATAATCCAATAGATTCACCACTTTGATTGTATGATTTCTTCACTTCAAAATTCCACCAAAATATAGTAGCAATAATCACATCTTCCAATCCGATAAACTCCCAGATCATGCTAAACTTCACTGTATCCCTTTTTGGAACGAAATTTCTCCAACATTACAAAAATTTTGTTTCAGGCTCCCTACACAGTGGACTTGATTGTGTAATTTTTCCAGAATTTTATATGTTCTGAATTTGTCTCAAAAATTAAGAGTTTAGGTCTCAAAAATTAGGCCGAAAGGTTTCAAAAATTAGGGTTTCATGATAGTCCCCAAGGTGCTGGCACTACAATTCCAGTTAATGTTAGTCCCCAAGGTGCTAGATCCAATCGTGATTGGCTGACACCGATCTGCAAGTGTACTGCTGGGAAGTGCAGAAAATTAACAATTAAAGGGGTATTGTACTATGTATGTCCTATACCAAAGTTAATCATTTTTTTATTAATGTTCTTATCTTCATTTCTCTTAAAATGTTTTAGTAAATCGTCATATGATTATGGTCGGTTACACTATTTTGTTATTTACAAGGTATGTTAGTTCTTGATAGCATAGTGTTTTTTCTATTGGTTGTACTAGTCCTGAGAAAAGCTGCAAAAAAAATCATGAGAAGCTTCAATTAATAATCTATTATATAATAAAAGTCGACGATGATGCATGATTAAATTCTCTCATAAAAACAGAAATATGCTAAATCTTCTCACAAAAAGGAAAAAACATTAGCCCTCAATTTGGTGGGTCCTAATGATGATGCGTGGTTAAAAAAGAGAATTGATTCTTGTTGGTGTCTTCTGTCGATTCCCGTGTCATCTGTGAGTTTAAACCAGTTCAAACATTAAATTTTGAAACTACCATCCTTAATCAATAATAGATCATGAAAGATTTGTTGCCAACTTGCCATGGCCCCACTACCTAATTCTTCATGTGGCATTTTTTGTTTGTGCACACGTATTCCTCCACTTGCATCAACCACTTCTGGTGCAAATTGTTACTATGTTAAAATGTCTTACTATCTCAATAAGGAATATTTGTTGCTATGACCCCGCCACATAATTCTTCACGGGGCCCTTTTGTCTGCGTGCATGTGTATTCCTCTACTAACATCAACCGCTTCTGTGTGAATTGTTATCTGTTAAAATGTCCTATCTCTAACTAAATAGGGTTTAGATAAGATACAAGTGAGCTATCCAGTACCTTTATACCTCCCTATACTGTTACCTTGTTTGTTAAGTTGTACGGAGTAGTTGTGAAGAGATGTTTTCTTTTTAAATGATTGATACGAATTACTACTCAATACGTGAGTTTAGAATTCACTGTGGAAACTCTACAATTACCTTCCATATGCAGCCTATACGGTTTTGATATTACCATCATATCCTAGTCAATATATTTGTTCATTCTGTAGGGAGAAGGTGCATGTCCTTACCGTGTGCTAGTCAACGTTGCTGCTGAAGAACCACTTCAAACTAGAAACAACAATCTAAGGGAGAATGATCATTTGGAGTACAATGCATTTAAGAAGGAAGCTAATGAGCACAATTTGGTTAACATGGGAGTGAACAATGAAAACAGAACAGTCAATCCTGATCAACTTAAAGATGATGAATGGCCGTTTGACATTGCTAACGACAATATTGTACCCAACGGTCGCTTAGCACTTGCTCACCCTACACCCTTTGCTGTAGCCGCTCGGGAATCACCAAGTATGCTGCACAAACCAATTTCTATGGTGGAATTGGAAACACCAACGAAATCACCCATACTTGTTTCCACTGCGGTGAGGTCGGGCACTAGAAGATTTATTACCCTGTGTTGCATGACAGTAGAGGGTTTTAGGAAGCATATGATGATCTCCTTCTAGCTGTGTGCTATGGACAATAAGAAGTTAGCACTCAGGGCTAACGATCAACTTCTGCTTGCTATAATAAGCTTTTTATAGGTTTAGCTTGGCGGTTTAGGGTTGAGCTATAGTGCTGTGACACCTGCTAAAACTTGTGCCTGACCATAAAAAAGGGTTCCTAATATGTCTAGTCCATATAAAAAGAGTTCCTAATAGCTATAGTATCCTTCCATACTAAGGAAACTTCTGATCTAAGGCACTGTCTTGGGCGACTCTGTAATACCCCATTTAATCAAATGACTAGAAGGGGGATTAATTAATAGAATAAAATTAATTATTGTCAATTGGGCCAAGTGGGCCATTAGTGGCCTACTTAACTCTACTTTTAACCCTAATCCATCTCTCCATCCTTCCCAGCCGCCGCCTGCACCTACGCATTTTTTTTCTTTCTCCATCCTTCCCAGCCGCCGCTTGCACCTACGCCCTTTTCCTCCTACGGCAAGCTAGCTCTGCTCTCCTGCGCCTGATGTTGGTCCTAGCCGTGCGCCCCCTGCCTCCCCAGCACCGATCCAACCCTGTGCGTTGCTGCTGCACAAAGCCTACATGAGAAGTTTTACTACCGGGACAGCGGGTAGTGCGTCTGGTAGATTTGGGTTAATTCAGTCAGTTTGATGTAAACATGCGAGATCGATTAGTGTGACGGGTTAGTGCTGTGATAATATGATTTTGATGATGTTTTTGAGTGTGTGTTATTACTTGCTTGTTCAGGGACTGTGGTCTTATGCATCGTGCCACAATTTTATCATTCGGCTTCGAAGGGCTAAGAGGCAAGTATATGGTAGAGTGGTGAATAAGGGTTGTTCGCCATTATCATTGATATTACTTATCATGCTATTTTTTTATGCTTTCGCTAAGCTTATTCTTATGCATGATATTGATGACATTGAGTGAATGAGATTACGAAATTGAGTTAATGGGAATGAGATATTGAGTTGATGAGATGAATTATGTTGATGAATAATTAAAGATGTTGCATCATGACAGGAGTTGCATGAGCCAGGTCGGTGAGAAAGTCATGTAACTATTCCGATGAGGTCGGTGAGAAAGATACATGACTAGTCCGGAGTACTCTAGATAAAATCCTACTTCGGTGGGGACTTCACGGGAGTGAATGATAGAGTGTGTCATCGATGGGTGAACACTCCGCTATACCGGTATCAGTTGATGAGATGCATATGGGCATGAGCATGATGGTGCATTCGCATATATGAGTAAATTGTTAAATTGTGTAACTTTACCTATATGGAATATGGTTTGTTTGTTTGAGTACGAGAATGGCATTAAATAAATAGATGATGATGATAACCTTGATTATGGTTGACAAACTATTGTTTACGACTTTATTATGTATTTGCTGAGTCGTGGACTCATTCTTGCTCTGTTGTTGTTTTTAGGTGACCATTGATGAGGTTCCACTCGGGAAGAGCTAGCACACTCGGAATCACAAACTGCACTCAATTACTTGATTCATTCGACATGAAAACCTTTATTATAGAGTGGTGAATTATATTTAGGACTTGATAGCTTTGAATGGCCTAAGATGATAGGTTGGAGTTGAGTGTTCATTCAATAGACTTTATTCGATTTGTTTTGGGTTGTTCTTGGTTTATTTTCACGCTATGCTTCCTAGAGATTAATTATCTATGATTGTTATATCAAAATACTTGTTTTCATGTGACCCATGGATGGGTTTTATTGTTGAGACGCTTGCTGTAATTTGTTACAAACTGGTGTTAAAATTGATAGTTAGTGTAGTTAGTGGCATTCTGGGCTCCGTGTTGGGCCGGGGTGTTACAGTTAGTATCAAAGCGGGCTTTAGGTCCGTGGTGAATAGATTAACTAAAATTTGCTAGTGGCTAATCAACTTAAAATTTGACACACTGGTGCACAGTAGGATGGGAATGGGCAAAGCATTGCATTTACAATTCTGTTATGTTGCATTGATGATTTCTGATATGAATTGATTATGAATGCTTATGATTTGATTACATGATTCTTATGTGTGATGATAGACGATGTTGAGAGGTAGAAAACGTGGTTGTGGCCATGGGCATGGCCATGTTGTACCACCGTTTGTGGTATGGGAATAGTGAAGTGTTACCTCGGATAGCTTAGTTACTGGCATTGAGGATGAGTCCCTAAGGGAAAGGTTATAGTTTTCACTGGGCTTGCAATTGGTTATTCTGGTTACAATCGCTTGCTGTTGATGAACTTTCTTTGGGCAGTGGTTACAATGCAGTTGGTCGGTTTCCCATGGTTTTATTGGTTCCACAAAGCGATCATTTGTTCTCCCGACTGTTGAGTTGTTTTGCTGCTCGTAAACGTTGTTGATTTGCAAGGTTGATCTTTTATTAGGAAGTTCTATCCTTCTTGTTGCGAAAATATGACTAATTTATTCGTTTGCTTTTTTGGATAATGTGAATTATCTTTTGCAAGTTCTTTAACATATGGAAGCTTTGACCCTGCGTATTTATTTTGGAGAAATTTGAGTGTGGATGTTTAATGCCTCTCATTTTCTGAAGGAAAGTGTTAAAACCTTTTTGTGATGTCTTGTTATGTTTAAGCAAGAGATGGTAAACCTAGAAGTTCATTAATAAGATATGAGTTATCAAGTTGGGTCCATAGCGTGGTGCGTAATCGATCTTAACCAAGATCCTTGGAAGTAAAGTTGATTAACTTGTTGATGTCTTAGGATAATTCCATGATGAACTTGATTAAAGGTATGTCTATACCTACTAGGAATCTGAGGTCTATTTAGAAGTGTGAGATATTGATGAATTGGTCTGATCATTAAGATTATGGAATTTCGTAAACTTCTTGGGTAAATTGGATTAATAGGGCTCAACGGATTAATCTAACCATTTGGGGTGGTTAAGTTCAGAAGGTGATAGATTATTATCTTAGTGGATATTAATCTTAGAGTAATCTTTTGTGGATACTTAGTGATTCTATGTAATTGCTAGGTGTAATTATTGCGTATTGAAGTTTGGTGTTGAGTATCACTAAGAGATGAACAGATGGGATTTCATAGATGAAGTATGTTTACATGATGGTGGAATTGTCGGATAATAGTATGTCCTTGGTGAAAGGGTTTTGGTAGAACCTTTTGATTTGTGTAGTAGATCTCTGCTAGAATAAAGTGGTTGTTGTAGTGAGGTTGTAAAGTTTTGGTGGACTCTCAATTGGAGGATGAGATGATAAAGTAGTATGGGACAATTTTTTGAGTTTTTGGAGAGTTGTATAATGGAAGAGTAGCCAATGACGATTCTTGTTAAGAGTGTATCATTCTGGATGTTAGTAAGGTTGTCAGCAATGGGCTGTGAGCGTGTTATTGATTCTTATAGAAAGAAAGATAATTTGATAGTCGTTCGTGGTATAGCTCAAATGAAATGTTTCGAGCTTTGCATTCGTGATCTTTTAGAGTTCATGATTTATGTGGTATCTAAAATTTGTGAAGCAGCGACATGTTAGAAAGTTATATTGGTTCTTAAGTGATTAATATGATTTGGTGTTAAAAGCTCTTTTTGATTGAATTGGCAAAGTGATGTTGTAATAAAAGAAAATTATTTTCTTTGTTATAGGAAAGAGTGTAGTGGAAATATTTGAGGTTGGAGTTAAGTTTTGTAACTTGCGACTTATTGAAGTTGGTTTAAGTTTTCTGTCGTTGCCGCTTAAGAGTTTCTCGAGTTTCAAAAGCAATACTTTATTCTTGTTGGTTGAGGTTTGATATTCTATTCTTGTGGAACTTGTGCCCTCAACTGTGGCCTCCTCTTTTGCTTTTTTGAAATCGTTGCTATTTAACTATTTCTCTTGATCTTGTGTTTACTACGAAATGTAAACGTTTTTTTATGTGTGCTGAAAATTGTTTTTATTTGCCTCTTCTCTTGAAAAAGGAATAATCGATTTGTTTTACAAAACCTTATAGAGTATATAGTGGCAACTGGTTAGTAGTGGTTAAGTATATGATCATGTGAGACCTTGGGTTGCAAGTTAATTGAGGAGTATTGGAGTATGAATTGATTTTGTGATATAATTCTTGGAGAGAATTTGATATAAATGGAATGATTGTCGTTGAAGTAAAATTGATTATTGTCACAACTAGTAGAACCTATAGCGATCCAAGAACATTTGTTCATGTTGGTGGAATATATTGGAATTATCAAATAGTTAGGGTGTTGCGATTGTGTAATTTGCAAGGTTGTGTAGGTGAAATTGAATGGTGTGGTTTAGTAAGGGTCCAAGATTAGTGAAGTTGATCGTTTTGGGTAGTCAATTGATTAGTGATGATTGTTGATATGAATGATTGATGATATTGTTTGGATTGTGGGAATTTTAGACATCGAATATGATGACTTCCTATCAAGTATACTAGAAGTTCATTATAGAAGTCTTGGAGGTTGAATTTGGGTTTTGCATTTTTATGCTAGCATCTCGGTTGCCCGTGGTTGGGTGAAAAAAATGGAACGAGTTAGGTTCCAAGAGTTGTGGTGATCTCTGATAGGATTCTTTTAGTTGTAGTAAATGTGTGTACTATAGATTTTAAGGTGTTTAACCTTAGAGAATTGAGGTAGAGGATATTCTAGGCGAATTATATATTGATGTGAATTTGGTAGAGGAATCGACTAGAGTATGTTATTGTGGATGTGTAGAGTCTCTCTACAAATGTGTGGATGTTGTGTTCAGTTTGAGCATAGCTTTGAGGTTGCCAATCTAAAAGAAATGAGTTATTGTGTTATGCAGTGATTTTGGAATCACATGATTTAAAAGAAAGTTTATTCCTAAAATGAAGATTGAGGAAAAAGGGTGGTTTTTCTAGTAGTGAAGTACTCTCTTGGATCTTGTTTGAGCATTGTGGTTATGGCGGATGCCAGTTGCAAATTGAGTTGCTTTATGTTGGTGCGTAGTCTTTTCTAGTTAAAAAAATAGTTGTTTTGGGCATTTGAGTGACTTTGCCTTTGACTTTTGTGGTGTTCATGGGCAAACTGCCTACTTGAAAAATGGAAAAGTTTTCATGATGAGTCTTCGATTGTGGATTTGACTCTTTTGGATAAGAGTTGGTAATGCGTGGTTGCGATGGGGAATCCTTCGTTTTTCAGTTGGATTCTTTTGTAAGAGGGTTGGTTTGAGGCAAGTTGTTTGTGTATCTGTTGTTAAACGAGATGCTCTTGCAAAGGTAAAGTGAATGATTGAGAAAGGGAACAAGAGTTCTGTATGATTTGTGCGGGTTATGTGGTTTGGTACCAAAGGGAAGGTTGGCCTAGGGCACATTTGTTTGTTTCTGGGAGTTGCGGGGATTTTGGAAGATAGTGCATCGTTTGGACCGTCTTGAGCCCTGGCACAGCAAGGTACATAATATTTGTGTGACCCGGTGTCAATGGAGTACTTGAGAAATCTGGAGTGTGAGATTTCGTTAGAGCCGTTGATCCACGAGTAAGACCTTGCCTTCGAGTTCTGTCCATTGAGAGTACCTGAAAATGGGTCGAGACGAGTGTTGAGGTATAGATATTGGTATCCATCAAAGTGATGTGGTCCCATAAGTCCGAGGGGGAAGCGATTTGAGAGTTGGAATTTAGCATGCGCAAACAAAATCCAGCGTTGTTCACGTCGGGTACGTGCTAATGGTAAATAATTTCAGCTTGTGGTTTTTCTTCGAGTAGAACGGCGGGTAGAATTCGGGATCGAATTCTGTTTAAGGATGGTAGAATGTAATACCCCATTTAATCAAATGACTAGAAGGGAGATTAATTAATAGAATAAAATTAATTATTGTCAATTGGGCCAAGTGGGCCATTAGTGGCCTACTTAACTCTACTTTTAACCCTAATCCATCTCTCCATCCTTCCCAGCCACCGCCTGCACCTACATATTTTTTTTCTTTCTCCATCCTTCCCAACTGCCGCCTGCACCTATGCCCTTTTCCTCCTATGCATGAGCGCCTGATGTTTGTCTTGGTCGTGCGCCCCCTGCCTCCCTAGTACCGATCCAGCCCTGTGCGTTGCTGCTGCACAAAGCCTACATGTAGCGACTAGCGACAAGCATATGCATGTAGTTCTGGGGCCGCGCTGCTAGCTAGCTCTTGCATGCAATCTTGCTTTGCACATACCGTATTGAATGCTGCATCAACAAAGAAAGAGAGAGAAGAAATGATCATGAGTTGATCATCAAGTCAAAAGAGTGCATCATGGGTTGATGCATGTTCAAGTCAAAAACCTGGACTTGAAGTAAAGATGTGCGTCATCAAGCTTCAAGAGGATGTGCAATGCAAAGGTATGACTAGCTAGGGCTAAGAATGTGTTCCTAGTCTTTTACCGGTCTTGGTGTTTGGATAGAAGACCGGATTGCTAGGAGTGGTCTTTGACTAGTAGCTTGAGTTAGTCTTGTGTTGATAGCTCATTGTGTTTGCTCTAGCTCTCGTTAGCATGTTGCTTATATTTGCGAATGTGTTTTGCAAATAGTCGGAGCTCATGCATAATCCTTTTAGCATGTGACTTTAGTTTGCGAATGTGTTTTGCAAATAGTTTAAGTCCATGTACCTTATTCCTTGTGGCATTGATTCTAAAAGTTGGCAAATGTGCTTTGCAACTTGTTCAGAATCTTGCCATTAACCTTTGTTTGCATCACTTGTCAATTGTCAAATGTGTTTTGCAATTGAGTTTGCAGTTGGATGCGAACTGTTGTTTTCTCAGGAAAAATGGTAGTACCGGCGTGTTGTCTGCGATACTACCACTCAGCGGTATGACCGGGGTTTTGGCGCGGAACTACCGCAATCCGGTCGGACCGAAAAATTGTTGGCGGTATGTTTTTTACAAAACTACGCCTTTTTGAGCATGAGTTTCTCTATTGAGGTGCGGTAGTACCAGAGCCTTCATGGCGGAACTACCGCATCGCGGTATGACCGTATTTCCTTTGGCGGAACTACCGTGTGCCGTTCAGACCGTCCAAACAGCACACGATCGTGTGGTTTAAACGTGCGGTCCGAACGTCCCATTTGATCTGAGCCGTCCAATAAGTTTGGATTGCAAATCCTTGCTGTGGTAGTACCGGCATTCACACCGGTATTTCCGATTTGTGAGTGGTACGTATTTTCCAGAGAGCACCCTTTTGGCTCTTTTGAGAAACGGTAGTACCGCCCTTGATGAGCGGTACGATCGGCCTCAGCGGTAGTACCGCATGTTGGTTGGTGGTAGTACCGCACCACTTTTTCAACGACTAGTTTAGAGCGCTGTGTGTAGCTGATCCGACCGTTGAACCATCGAGCGGTAGTACCAGCCGTTGAACGGCGATAGTACCGCTCGTGCTGATTTTTCAGCAGTTTGCTCCCCAACGGCTAGTTTTTGTGTGTGGGCTATATATACCCACCTTGGCCGGTTGAGGGGATGTTGCTGGTGTTGTTACACATTCTATTGAGCTGAGATTAAACCCTCTCATCTCTTTTGTGCATGTGTTGGACTTAGTGAGCTTGGAGAGCAAACCCTATTTGCATGTGTTGCATTAGGTAGTGGATTGTATATCCACTTGAGCTTAGACACTTGATTAGTTCAAGTGAGAGTTCTAGACTTGTTACTCTTGGTGTTTGCCGACACCTAGATGGCGTGGAGGCGTCGTGGTTCGGTGATCTTCTCAAAGAAGTTTATGAGAAGACCCGGGCGTTTGTGAGTGGCTTGGTGCTCGCCATCTCTGGAGTGGAGGAAGAGCAACCCTAGTGGATTGAGGTGTTGGTTCGGTTTGGAACCGGTCCAAGTGGATGGACTTACCTCGGAGGTGTTTGGCTTAATTTGTGGAGCCGGTCTAACTTGGTTGGGCTTACCTCAATGTGGATTAGGGGAGACCGGCAAGTTTCCGATCACCACGGTAAAACATCGTTGTGTCGTTTGTGGTTTGATTTCTTATGCTTTACATTGTGCAATTTACATTCCTTGTATTTAATTGCTCTCTTGTATGTGTATGATTGCTATCATTTATATAGTCTCATATTGTTGGTGCACTTAGTAAAGACTAGTTGATTTAGGCTTTAATTGTGCAAAACCGAATTGATTTACAATTCCGCATATAACTCGGTTTTAGCCAAAGAAGTTTTTAAAACCGCCTATTCCCCCCCTCTAGTCGGCCTCCTCGATCTTTCAAGCGGTATCAGAGTTTGGTCTCTCATTTTGTAGGCTTCACTGTCTAGAGAGTAAAGGATGGCTAGTGAGGGTTTCTCCTTTGATAGAGCACCACACTTTGATGGTTCAAATTATGCACATTGAAAAATTAGAATGACCATCTTTATTAAGGCCATGAGCCCTAACCTATGAAAAATTGTTGATGCGGGTTTTGCTACTCCAATTGATCCATAAAACCCCACTCAAAGGGAAGCGCAAAACTTGCAACTCGATGCTCAAGCTTTAAATGCTCTATTTAGCGCTTTGAGTGTAGAGGAGTTCAATAGAGTGAGCAATCTTGAAAATGCTCATGTTGTTTGGACAACTCTCATGGAAATTCATGAGGGAACCTCTACGGTCAAAGAAGCTAAATTGCATAGGTTAAAGCTCAAATATGAGTTATTTACCATGTTGCCTCATGAGAGCATCAATGAGATATATTCTAGAATGATCAACACAGTAAATGAACTCAAAGGCCTATCTTGTGATTTAACCGATCTTGATATTATGCACAAGATGCTTAGGGCTCTACCAGAGAAATATGAGACCTTGGTGATATTATTCCTCAACTCATCCGAATTGCCAAGGATGACTCCTACCGCTCTCTTGGGGAATCTCCTCACAAATGAAATGTACAAGAAGGACAAAGATGAGCACAAGGAGATGGCCTCAACTTCAAGCAAAATAATTATTGCCTTCAAAGCTAAATATGATACAAGTGAAGATGAGGATCATGATGAGGAAGATGATGACACCGAAGAAGAATTGGTCACTCTCATGAACAAAATAGAAGATCTTATGAAGAGACGTGATTCACATAAGCATTAAAACTCATCCTCAAGTGCAAAGCACCACAAGAGTCTTAGGTGCTACAATTGTCAAAAATTGGGACACATTGCTTCGAAGTGTCCTTATGATGGTGAATATGAAGAAGAGCCCAAGTCATCATCAAGAAACAAGAAAGATGACAAAAGAAGACACTTTGTCGGGCTAGCTATAAAGGAAGATCCATCAAACCTCTCAAATGCAAATGAGGCTCTATCACTATTTGACATGTCTACATGCTTCATGGCAAAAGGTAACAATGAGGTAAATGATGATGAAGAGCCTTCATATAATGATTTGATGGACATGCTAGTGGACTTAAATGAATTTCTTGGCAAGGAGATGTCTAAATTCAAAGTTTTGAAGAAAGAGCATATCTCTCTTCAAAATAATTATGATGTGCTAAAGGATGAGCACGAGTCTCTCCTTCTCAAGGAGTTCAATAAGTCCAAAGTAGATATAGGCATTGCATGTAATTTACTAGATGATATGCCATGTATAGCTCCTATCTCTTGTATTTCATCTAAGGTCAGCATATCCACTTCTTGCGATGATTTACTAGATGTACCTTGTTGCTCAAAAATAGATACTTCTATTCCCTCTATGTCTTGTGAGACTAATATTGTAGAGGAAAATAATGCACTCAAGGCCCAAGTCACAAAATTGAAAATTGACTTGGATAGAAGCTACAAAGGGAAAGCCTCTCTTGATGACATCTTGAGCAAGCAACGAGGCGTGAATAACAAGAGTGGCATTGGCTTCATATCCAAGAAGAAGGAGAATAGCAAGACAAGGCACAATGCAATACACACGAAGAAGTATGTCAAGTACCTTTGATGCAATGAGAAGGGCCACAAAGCCTCGGTGTGCCCAAATCAAATAGATGTCAAGTCAAGACATTCAAAAGGGAGGCAAACCGGCAAGAAGCAAGAAAAGAAGACAAGTAGCGGAAGTAAAAACCAAACTTGCTACAATTGCCGAGAAAAGGGACATTTGAGTAAGGATTGTCCCAAAGGTATCTCTCCTAAGCCCATTATTTATAATGATCATTATTTGCTTAGGAAGGATAAATATGGCAATGTGTTTGCTAGAATTGTTAGTTCACCAAAGCTTATTGTTAGGGCCATTTGGGTGTCCAAATCTATTGTGACTAACATTCAAGGACCCAACCGAGTTTGGGTACCAGAAGGTGCTTAAATGATAAATAGGTACTTGGAGAAGCATTGGAGGCTTAGCTCACTCATGAAGAGGTGGGTTCCATCATATGCAAAATATGGAGCCAAACTTGAAGAAGATCAATTCATATCATAAACTAATGCTATCTCCGTAACAAGTATTTACATTGAAGTATCTAGCCCTTTTATGCCTTGTGTAGGTTGCATTCATGAAAACCTTAAAAGGGTGTTCTTACTCTTGTGCTAAATCTTGTTTATTAAAATTTTGAGCCAGATAGTAAGTGGCACATTAAGGGGGAGTGCTAAATTGTGTTCATGTATATCACATCCCTAAGTGTGCCCAAATAAATTAAGTGCTAGTAATGTTTTTTAAAAATGAGCCTTTTAGCCAAACGTCAAAAATTTCATAAATATTAGTAATCCTTTGATAAATTAGTTGCAAAATGTATACAAATGCTTTCCAAAGTCTTTTTTCCAAAGGTTTTGGCTCAAGAAAAACCTATTTTAAGTAAAAATCAGTTTCTAACCAAAATTCTATATCATAGTATCTTATTTTTGACTTAAACTAGATTTTTATGTAAAATCTATTTTAAAAGGAATTTGAAAATCTTCCCAAAAGGAAAAATCTAGAGTTGGCTATCTTAAACATTTTTGGTATTCAAAAGTTTCTCAAAAGGCCAACCTAGAAAAATCTATTTGATTTTGAAACTCGTCCAAAATCCTAGTTTGACCTAAATGGTCACTTTCTAGCACTTAAGTGAGTTTTGCCATATGAGCCAAAATTATTCACATGAATCGGTCCATAATGGTATTAATGACTCACACATACAATTGGTTGCTTGAAATATCTTTAATTGCTCTTTTTGAATCTTTTGGAGAAGGTTCTTCGAAATAAGTTTCATTTGCAAAAACAAAAGACTAATTTATAAAAACTATATTCATTGATGTTTCTATCTTCTATCTCTTGCATAATGATCCTAGATATATTTATTTGAATGCAAAAACTAAGGATCATTTGTATATCTCTCAATTCTATCCTTGAAGTCCTAGGAAAATCGGAACTACCAGCGTTATTCCAGCGGTACTACCAATTTTTCTGTCAAGACAGTCATTTCAATTCAATTCAATTCTAAACCTATTTTGGCTGCTCCTTTGGTCAAATTGATCCTTGTTATCTTTGCTGGCTACCCTTAAGTGCCTATTTGACTCCATATGCCATTGTGTTCACATTATGATATTTTTATCATAAAAATGGAATTCTTTCCAAGTGGTAGCTTCTATTGATCATCTTGACCTCGGCATGAGATTCACCCTTGTATTTACAAGTGGTATTCTTTCATGTGATATCATCTTATCCTTTTAAGTGGTATCTAATTTCATTCCTTACCGTTCTTACCTCTCTTGACCAAGCTCAAGTACTTTTCATGTACGAGCGGATTCTCTCTTTTCCTCTTCTCTTTGGATGCTTTCTTTGAAGATCTTTGCGAGAGAAGTTCAAGCACTTTGCCATTTCAAGTCTTGTCGACTTGTGGTATCTACAAGTGATGCTTAAAGTCTATCTTTCTAGTGTGATGCTCATGAAGGCAAATAGACATTTTTCGGTGCTTATTGGCGAAGGAGAAGAATTTGGTTACAAGTGGTAATGGTAAAATAAGAGAGTTGAAGTCATCATAAGTTTTGGATTGATATTTCAAAGAGGTGACAAAAAAGGGAGATATCGATTGGATGAAGAAAACCAAGCTTTTGTGTGTCAAAGGAGAAGAAAAGATTGTCAACAAGAACCTTTGTGTAAGGGGGGAGTTTTTCTTTGTGAAAAACATATTAAATATTTTGGGCTTACTTAAAAAAAGGGTAATCTATTATATGGGAAAACTTATTTGCAAAGACTCCTTTTTGGCTTCGATTTGTTTTGGATTTTTGGTGTTTAATGCGAAAAGGGGGAGAATGTTTTGGGAGAACATTTGGATTCTCTCTTGTGTTTTCACCTTATTCCTTGCATAGTTAGTTTTGTGTTATGCATGCAAATAGTCAAATAAGTTTAAATTCTTATCTTATGCTGGCTTATATCCAAATATTGTTATTGATAAAGGATTTGTCATCAATCACCAAAAAGGGGGAGATTGAAGAATCTAGACCCGTCATTATGAGTTAATGGAGTATTTTGGTTATTAATGATAAATCCATTTGTGAGACTAACATGTTCATTGATATACCTATTGCTTAGTCTCAATTGGATATAAAGGTGAAAATCAAAGAGGTATGCATTCGACATTATATTCCTATCTTGTTGCATTCCTTGGATAAAAAATATAAGTTGAACTCCACCAAAAATCTAACTTGAATATGTGCATATGTTCTTACTACACATTTGTGTGTGCACACATTTAGGGGGGGTTCACTCTATGTTTTGTGGTTTCATTAGTATTGATCCATATTCCTTTATCCATATATATTAAGGATCTTTACTTTGAAACATATCATATGAGTATACAAAACTTGTGTAGTTTATACATACTCATATTTATCCTCATTCAATTATTTGTAATTGAAGTGGTTGTCATCAATTACCAAAGAGGGAAATATTGAAGTATCTTGTCCCACCATTATGAGTTAATAGTATTGTCGGTGTTTTAGAACCGATCTTACGTAAAGATTGTTTGATTCGACGGGTCTCCAAGAATAAAATCACGCAGAGAGATTGACACGAGGATTTTTATACAGGTTCAGGCCTTCTCCAGAGAGAATAACAACCCTACTCCTGTGTGTATGGTATTGAGTGCATTTTTTACAATCAGGAGAAAGACAAAGACTATTACAGAGGATAATGCCTATCTTCCCGATTGCCTTCTGTCTCGTTCCCTGTTGTCCATCCCATTCCTCTCTGACCGCCACCTTTATATAGTCGGTGAAGGAGTGGTCATTTCTCCAGGTGAAGTGGCGCCTCATCAGTTCCTATAATGGGTGCATGTTTGTAGTAATCACCGGGGTATTAACTCCTCCGTGCTGTCTGGCAGTTACTTGTCAAAGATAATGGAGTATTATGTGTTACATTCAGTAGAATAACAAACAGATATTGATCGCTTGAATTTCCCAATCAATTGGACCCACTCGTCTGTAGGCTCTGTTGATCATAGGGTGGTCGTAGCTGACCTAGTCGTAGAAGAGCTTACGACCATAGGGTAGTCGTATAATAACTTACGACTAGATAGTGATCGTAGAAGAACTTACGACCATGAGGTAGTCGTAGCAAGACTTATGACTGTGGGGGTGGTCGTAGAAGAACTTACGACCACCTGGTTGGCTTCTCCCTTGTAAATATATGGGGTATACTCAGGGACCATATGACGTCATATTTACCCATAATAAGAATTATAGATAAATGATAAAATAAGGATTATTAGATCCTCGTCATCTAGCCCCCCAGCTTCAAGTGAAAGTAACTTACTTGGGAAAGAAATCGTAGATGGTCTTATGACCATGAGAGGGTTATAGAACAATGGTCGAAGGAAAAATTCTTCAACACTTGTACATCATTTTGACAAGAGATATATTTGGTCAAGAAAGCTGTTGGAAATCTTACGACTACCAGGTAGTCGAAGAGAACCTTACGACTACGAAGTGATCGTAGTATGGTGATCGGAAATAAAACCTTTCCGATTGATATTTCATTTGACCAGAAAGACTTGGTCAAGGAAGTAATTTTGCTTGAGGTGCAAAGACAAACCTGATTTTCTTGAACAGACAAACTAGAGAATCGTAATCGACTCTCACAGGCATGTCCGTTGGAGCGGTTCTGGAAGCGGTGATAACCCTTGGATTGCCACGTATTTTACTCAGGCACGCGGTTATAAATACTTACTGGGGGTGAGATTCGGGTTTTTACTTTCCCCCAAATAGCTCCCGCTGTTCATCGAGTTCTTGCTTTCTTCGCCACCGATCAGATCAAGCTTTCTCTTAAGACCTTCCCCAATCCAAATCCTTCCCTTTCTGAGAGAGATGGCTAGAACCGTTTCCGAATGGGCCGAGTCGGAGATGGATGCGGTGAAGATTCAAGCTTTGGTTGCCGCCGGGAAGATTCCAGAGAAGGTTCTTATGAAGTGGATTGCGGCTGCTGGGCAGCATTGGCCATCGGGGGAGTTTGAGCAAATCCCCGTCTTCCAGGCGTATTGTGAGTGTGGCCTTCAATTGCCTGCTCACCCTTTTCTTACGCTTGTACTCAAGCACTTTGGGGTGGAATTGGTAAACCTTGGTCCCAATTCCATCACAATGATAAGTGTGTTCGTGTACTTGTGCGAGGCATACCTAGGAATTCCAGCGGACCTCGAGCTCTTCCAATATTATTATGGAATGGCTCGACAAACTGGAATTGCTGGGAGTTGCGGTCTGAAGCTCCATGACAGAAAGTCAAAAGAGTACATTCAGATGTTCACCCGGCCTTCGTGGCCGGGATGGAGGAAGAAGTGGTTTTACTAGAACCCAAGATGATAGCCTCTCTTTTGTGGGGAAGGATGCCGAGAATATTCCTTCCTGGGATTTTATTCCCAAGGATCTTGGCCGGATTGCCCCCTATATTCAAGCTATCGAGGATTTAAAGGAAGAGGGGCTTACCGGATGGCATGTGGTGAAGGATTTCATCACACGTCGCATCAGCCCTTTGAAGAAACACGTACCTCCTATGTGGAGGTATACGGGGCCACAAGACCCGACCAGAGACTATAAGAAGGGTAAGTGAATCTTCGACTTAGCTCTCGGTTTGGTCTTCTTCAAAGTGGTCTAATGAATGTCTTATCTATTTGCACAGACCTTTCACAAGCAGAGATTGACGTTCGAGTCAAATTTGTTTGGGAGAAATCTTCGCCATCCAGAGTGGTGGCTACTCAAATCCTTGCAGTTGTATCCGCAGAGGAGAAGATGAGACGCCTAAAGGTAATCAAGTGTTGATTTTATCCTTAGGACTTCGTAGTCGTAGAAAGACGTACAACTGCTTGGTTGTCGTAGAAGAACTTACAACTAGGTAGTGATCGTAGAAAAACTTATGATCATGGAAATATCGTAGAAAAACTTACGACTGGATACTAATCGTAGAAATTCTTACGACTAGTCAGTAATTCTTCTTTTTCTGCTTTCTTCAGAAAGTAGGGATGGAAAACCGTCAGGACGACCAAGAGGTCACATTGATAACCATTGGTGCAGGGATGGTGATGGAGAAAAGTCCGGGTCCTCCATCTAAGAAGCGTCAACTCGTGAAAGTCGCCGATAAGGGCGGTGCAAGCTCAAGTTCTTTTATTTCGACTAGATCCTCTGCAAAATCTGCTGTAGATATGGCTGTAACTGAAGCTAAGGAGGTTGAAGCAGTTAAACCTGAGAAGGTCGAAGTAGCTGAACCTCTTAAGCGCAAAATCCGCAAGGCCAAGGTACCCTTCTATTATGACAAGAATACTTTCGCAGTTTCTGCCTCTCCTGGCTTAATTAAGCAATTAGAAAAGGAGAACTAGAAGGACTTTATGTCTTTTGTGAAGGAAAATACTGCACTAACAGAACCTGTAGTTGAGGGAAGCGTAGCTTTTGGAGTGGTCGAGACTGGTCTTGGCCATCGGAGAGTCAGGAGAGCTGAGAGGTGGCTCCTGTTCAAGATCCACGACCAGACGTGGTCATGGCTGAGCCCATCCTTCAACTTGAACTCCGACCAGATGTGGTCGTAGAGAAGAAGTTAAAGAAATCTTCTGTTGGGAAGGCGACTCCTAAGTTCCTGGTTAGATCCAGAGTGCAGGGGTATGTGAGAAAGACTAAAGTGCAAGGACAACTTTTACCTTTTGCTTTTCACAACTTAACGTGCTTTTCTTTTGTTGATCTTAGCCCAACTCCTTCAGCCCCCGAGAACACTTCTGTTGAGAAGCCCATTGTCACTTCTCGAGTGGATGGAGAGTTGATAGTGGAAGTGATTGAAGGATCATCCACTGGTCAGGTGGTGGAGGAAGTCGTGGCTCCTAAAGTGGTTACTACGACCATTGAGGTGGTCGTGAAGACGGAGGTGGAGATAGCAGAGGCAGCGGTAGGAACCTCTAGCCAAGGTGGTGGTGCATCTGATCACCGTGCCGGGAAGGAAGTCGTGGTAGATGTTCCCCTTGGCCCTCAAGAAGAGGCTGCTGCTACAGAATCAGAAGAAGATGAGTACTTCAACTTCTGCTCTGATTTCTTTGGCCCTACTTCCATCGTGGAGTCTTCTACCATTAGATCCCGTGATCAAGTCCCTCATCCCAAGGATATCCCTAATAGAGGGGAAATTTTCGATAACGAGCGTCTCGAGAAGATTTGGTGGAATCAGACGCAAAGATAGATAAGTCAAGAATCCATCGATGGTTTTCTCAATGTTTGCTCGGACGACCATGAATGTAAGTATTTTAAGGATACTTATATGTGTGGTCTTTCCTTGTTTCTTACTGTCCTTCTTCTCGCAGAAAGCTCTGGAACAAATTGCTATTGTTGGTGAATATCACCGACAACTTGTAGAGCTGCGACAGGAGAAAGCGGAACTCTGCGAACAGGCAGAGAGGTGGTAAGTCACTATTACTCGTAGCCGTTTTTGGTTTGACTACTTATACAGTGTTTATGGGGTTTGTCGTGGAAAAACTCACGACTAGGTGCTGGTCGTAGAAAAACTCACGACTAGGTGCTGGTCATAGAAAAACTCACGACTAGTTGCTGGTCGTAGAAGAACTTACGACCACCTGGTTAGTGCTCATGTCCATTCTTAACCTTTATAGGTTAAAAAGTGATGAAAAGACCCTAGCTGACTCACTCGATTATGAAAAAGCCAAGACTAAAAAGCTACGGGAAGAAAAAGAAGACCTCTTGAAGAAACTCCAAGAGACCAACTCTACAGCTCAAAACTTGTAGGAAGTGATAAACAGTAAGTGTTGAACTTAAGACTGCTTATGTTGTTGATCTTTACCTTTTTAACTCTTGCTTCTTTTAAGAAAAAGAAGACGAAATGAGAAGGCTCCAAATTGAAGTCAAAGATAAAACTTTGGTTGTTCACGAGATTTCTCGCATTGCCAGAGATAATGATCAAGAGATTGAGAGATTAAGATCTCGACGAGCAGGTAAGCAATTCTTTACCTGTAGTCCTTTACGAGTTCTTTTCCTTTTCTAACTCTCATTTCTTTTTAGAAATTGAGCTCGAACTGGGAAGGCTCAAAACTAAGGATCAAGAAAAAAATGATGATCCTTAACAAGACCATCCGCATTGCTAAAGAAAATGCAAAGGATATTAGATTATGGGAGGAGCAGTATGAAAAGACCATTGCTTCCCACAATGATGAAATCGAGAAATTAGATTCTCGACTGGCAGGTAAGGACTTCTTTACCTGTAATCAAGTTCTTCCCTCTTTTAGGAGTTATTTTTTCTTGACCAGTCTTACCCTCTTTAGAGCAAGTAGCAAAAATAAACAACTCATGAGGCTTCGACTCGTAACCAAGAGGATATGAAGTCGACGAAGATTAATCTTCAAGAAAACATCTTGCTCCTGAACAATATACTTGGTGAGCTACGTGGTGAGGGAAAAACTCCTCAAGAAGACACGATAGCTGCTCACATAAGTACTATTGGAGAACAAGTCGGGACTTTGTGAGAGCTGGTGACTACTTTGAAGGCCAACCGAGCTGACTCAATAAAGGAGGCGGTCGAAGGTGCAATAAGTTATGCTTTGGCAAAACTTAAAGCTCATGACCCCAGCCTTAATGTGCAACCAATCGAAGTCGACTTCGACTGCCCTGAGGTAGAAGCAAGTCGTTTGCTTGAAGAAATGCACAATCGGCAGAAGGTCTCTGAGGAGATGCAATCGATCTCCTTCTTGAGTAGCTTGTAATGAAAACCCGTGAAAACAAGCTTTTATTGATGTAATATATATAATCCATCCTATTTCCTGCAAATCATCTTGTCGAGTAGTTAGTAACTCAAAAGATAATTGACGAAAGAAAGACTAAGAATCAAAGTCAAATTAATAACTTTATCGTAGCCCCTGACTATTTGCTTAGTTTGTTTAGATAAACTAAGTAAATAGTGTGAAGAGGGTTCTGAAAACATAGAGGTTTGGTTAACTTGTAGTCTTTGATCACGAATGTCATGCATTGGTCGAAAGAGTAGGAACGAATCGACGCTAGGAAGTTCCTTCTAGTGGGCAGGACCACGTGCAGAGAGAAAAGACTTCGACTAGGAGATTTTACCATCTCCGACCAGATTAATCAAATCGAGAACGGCAACTTGAGTTAGACAAACGTCTAGAGGACTTTAAAAATTCATTCGACCTTTTTCGGTGGACTCGATAGGTCTGTCCTGGTAGCTAGAGTAGGAAACTGAACAATGCTCGGAAGTTCCTTCTAGTGGGTAGGACCACGTGCAGAGAGGAAAGACTTCTACTAGATGTGTTTCTTCCTCCGACCAGTTGGAACGGACCGCGTACACTAAAAGCAGCTGAATAAATCTAAAAAAGTGCACTCTGCTTAAAGTATATTTCAGAGTAAGTGAAGAAATAAACTAAGGTGAAAAAGAGCTGGCTTTGAAAATATTTTGACCATATTTTATTGAACCCGAGCTCTTTGTATTGGCAGCAAAAGTGAGTAACGAGTCGACACTAGGAAGTTCCTTCTAGTGGGCATAACCGCGTGCAAAGAGGAAAGACTTCCACTAGTTGATGTCACCTTCCTTTCGACCAGTGAAAAGAAAACTGGGTGTTTGAAATGTAGTCGAAAGATTATGAAAGCGCTACTCAAAAATAAGACAATAGAGGTAGGAGGAACCTGAGGCTTTACTGTCTGAATGGTTTGTTACACATAAAACTTGCGTAACTGGCCGATGTTCCAAGAACTCAAGAGAACCTGGGCGTCTTCCATTGCCAATCGTACCGACCCTGCCGTGTAACTTCAACCACTGTGTAAGGACCTTCCCACTTGGGAGAAAGTTTATTCCGATTAGACTTGGATTGGTAGAGCCTCAATACCAAGTCACCTACAGTAAGGCTGCGAGGTTGGACCTTACGATCGTAGTATCTGCGCATGGCTTGTTGGTAGACTGCTGAACGAATTAAGGCATTGTTTCTCTTTTCTTCGAGTAGGTTGATGTCATCTGCTCGAAGCTGTTCCTAGTTGGAGTCGTTGAAACTTCGACTCGTGTTGACCATATCTTTAGTTCCGGAGGAAGCATGGCTTCGGCTCCAAGACTAGGAAAAAATGTGTTTCACTTGTAGCCCGGCTAGCAATCGTACGAACGCCCATAATACAGAGGGTAATTCTTGTACCCAAGCCCCCGAGCGCTTGACAAGCTGGTCGAAGACTCGTGTTTTGATTCCTTGCATTATTTGGCCATTTGTACGTTCGACTGCCCCATTGCTTTGGGGATGGGCAACAGAAGCGTAACATAGCTTAGTACCCAACTCGTCGCAAAATTCCTAAAATTTTACGCTCAAAAATTGTTTACCATTATCTGTGATTATTCGACTTGGAACTCCAAATCAAGTAATTACGCATCTTATCATGAACCGTTTCTTTGTCTTCGTTGTTATCCCAGCCATGTTTCGGCCGATCCATTTTGTGAACGTATCAATAGCCACAAAAAGAAACTCGAAACCTCCTGGAGCTTTGGGGAACGATCCTAGGATATCGAGACCCCAGGTCGCAAAAGGCCAAGATAGAGGTATCGCTTTTAATGCCCGAGTGGTTGGTGTATTTGCTCGCTATGAAACCGCATTGGACACACTTTAACCAACTCTTTGGTATCGTATAAGGTCATGTTGGCAAGAGAAACCTTGTCGAAAGGCCTTACCGACCAATGTTCTCAGAGGAAGCATGAGTTCCACAGATGCCTCCGTATGTCTTGAACGAGTGTTAATCCTTCGCTCTGAATGCATCACATGAGCACCCCTTGAGTGCCTCGCTTATAGAGGACTCCTTCGACCAAAGTATACATTTTGGCTTTTCGATAAGCAACCGCCTCGGGATCGCCTTCGTGCACGGAACCCTTCAAGATACTCAGAGATGGGAGCCATCCGTATCCTCGTATTCTAGAGAGGTCGCCTCAATAGGAGGTGTCTCGGTTCTTCGACTGTGACGACTTTTGGAGTTTTTCCAAGAAGACTCCTTTTGGTACTATAGATCGAGAAGAAGCTATTCGAGTAAGTCGGTCTCATGAGGAAATTATCCCGTTGAGGGATGAATTGTGCCTCAAACCTAAAAAATGCTTTTCTAGCTTACGACTCCGATAAGTCTGAGAGACATTGTCGGATTAGAGCACTGTACTTTTTTCCGACTTGATTCATGACTAGTTGAGAGTCTCCTCTCACGAGTAGTCTGTGAATCGAGAGTGCTTTCAGAGCTCAGATGCCGCCTAGCAAACCTTCATATTACGCCACGTTGTTAGTGGCCCGAAAGTTTAATTGTATGGCATACTTTAAGGTCTCTCCGGTAGGAGATACCAGACCACCTCACCTCGAGCCACTTAAAGTAAGTGACCCATCAAAGTACATCGCCCATGGTCATGGGAATCGATCGGGATCCTGAACAGGTTCAGATTTGTCCATTCAATGACAAAGTCCGCCAAGATCTCGATTTAATGGCCGTCGATATCTGAAATGGAGGTCGAACTCCCCAAGTTCGACTGACCATTTTGTCATGTGTCCCGCTATTTCCCTATTCTGGAGGATCACTCCCAAGGGAAACTCGGGACCAGACTGACTATTTTGTGCGCTTCAAAAATAATGCCGCAGCTTCTCGAAGACATGAGGAGGGTATATAGAAGTTTTTGGACCTAAGGTAACGCTCCTTAGGCTCGGTAAAACTTCACTTACGAGTAAATCGTCGTTGTATGCGTTTTCACGCTTCTACTATCAAGATCTTGTCTCACTGCCTATGGCGTGGCAGCTAGGTAAATTAAGAGCATCTCTTCTAGCCTTAGAGAAACCAGAATAGGAGCACTCGTAAGATACCTCTTGACATCCTCAAGGGCAGCGTTTGCCTCTTTCGACCACTCAAAACCCTCGTGCTTCCTTAGAAGTTTGAAGAAGGGTAGTCCTTTTCTCCCGGTAGCGATGAAACGACTTAAAGTCGCTATGCACCTGTAAGTTTCGGACTTCTTTCTTCAGGGTCGAGGGCGATTTGGACAATGGCTGTATCTTTTAGGATTTGCTTCGATTCCTCGATAGATACTAGAAATCCAAGCAATTTTCTGAAGAGACTCAACACACACTTCTCGTGATTGAGTTTCAAGCGGTGTTTTCTGAGGTTGTCGAATGTTTCTTGTAGGTCAGTGATATGATAAAGTCTCTTGATGCTTTTAACGACTAGATCATCAACATAGGCTTCCAGGTTTCGGCCTAGTTGAGATGAAAAAGTCGATTGCGTCAAGTGTTGAAAAGAAGCGCCGGCATTTTTTAGACCAAATGGCATTTTGACATAACAAATGGTGTAATGAATGCGGTCTTTTCTTCATCGTTTAGACACATATTGATCTGGTGGTAACCAGAATATGCATCTAGAAAAACTTAACACTTCACAACCTGTAGTAGAATCAACCAACTGATCGATACGAGGTAAAGGGAAATCATCTTTTGGACAAGCTTTAGTTAGATCAGTGAAGTCTACGCACATACACCATTTGCCATTCGACTTCCTAACCATTATAGGGTTAGCCAACCACTCTGGGTGGTCAACTTCTCTTATAAAGCCTGCTTTAAGTAGCTTGTCCAATTCTGATTTGATAGCATCTCGTCGATCAGGGGCAAATCTCCATAATTTTTGTTTTACGGGTACTTTATCAGGCCGTAAAGCTAGCCTATGCTCGATCACCTCCCTGGGGACTACGGGTATGTCGGATGCTTGCCACGCGAAGACATCTGCGTTAACTCAGAAGAAGGTGATGAGGGCGTCTTCCTACTTGGGGTCGGAAGTATCCCCGATGCGAACAGTCTTCGAGGGCTCCCTGCGCCCGTGAGGAACCTCTTTGACTTGGTCGTTCGCTTTGGTCTGACTTTTAGGCTTCGACTTGTTAGTCGAAGGCTGACTTTCTTCTCGAGTTGGTATTTGACCAACCATCTCGAGGGATCGACGGTCGCAGGTATGCGTCATCTTCTTGTCATAATGGATTGTAATTACTCCTTTGGGACCTGGCATCTTAAGACATTGATACCCGTAATGAGTAGCCATTAAGAATTTTTCCAAAGTTGGTCATCCGAGTATGGCGTTATATGCCATATCGAAATCAACCACATCAAAGGAGATCTTCTCTGTCCTGAAATTACTTGGTGAACCAAATGTTAAAGGAAGAGAAACTTGGCCAATAGGTTTGGCCGAAGACCCCGGTACGATCCCATAAAAGGAGTATCGATCGTCTTACCTTAGTCCTAGGTACTTGCATTTCGCCCGTGGCACTTGTAAGCGGGATGTTTAACGAGCTGCCACCATCAACTAAAACTCAATTGACTCGACAATTGTTGATGGTGGGTTCGACTACGATCGGATATCGACCTGGTCGAGTCGAAGGAATCGGGCAATCACCCTTCTCGAAGGAGATGGTGACTTCTGACCACTTCGGTAATTTATTGATGATAGGAGGGTCTATGGAGTTACCTCACGTTCGGCAGCTTTAAGCTGTCGCTTTGATTCATATGCCGACGATCCCCCGTAGATGTGCACGATGGTATGTTGAGGATCTTGGAACGGCATCTCTTCATCGTCATCCGACGACTTACGACCACTCGTTTGCCCTACACCGCCGAGAGTGGAATTGGTCCTTGTCGCTAGTAGTCCTCGAGTTTTCGTTGGAAAACTCGGCAGTTGCCAAAATCATGTCCTTCCTTTTTATGGAAAGGACACCATCTAGGCTTGTCATTCTTCCGATCGGGGCGCTTACCTTTGCCTCGGTCGAAGTATGGTTTGAAACTTCGTGGCTCCTTGTTGTTTACAGCCAAGACCTCCTTAGAACCACTGGCTTGAGGTTTTTGGCCCTTCGCCTTGTTCTTGGACTTTTTCGCTTTTTTATCCTTCTTTTTGCCACCTTCGCTTGGCTCTCGAGAGGTATTGTCTTCCCGATCAATTTTGTTGTTCCATTCAACTGCCTCAGAAGCAGTCGCATACCGATCAGCCATCTCAAAGAGTTTGGCGACAGTAACAGGAGGATTTAAAGCGATATCCTTCGTTATTCTTCTACTATGGACTCCCTTCTTGAAAGCTCTGATGACAGATGGGTCAGAAACCTCCGAAATTGAATTACGAACCTAACTAAAGCGCCTGATGAATTGGCGCAAGGTCTCGTGGTCATTTTGTCTCATCCGGTGCAAGTTGTCCTCCTTTCCAGGGCGATTGTAGGTGCTTTGGAAGTATGCTAGTAGAAGGTCGCAGAGGTGTTGCCATGAATAGATCGACTCGAGTGGTTGGTTTAGTAGCCACGATCGAGCGGACCCTTCGAGCAAAATTGGAAGGTAATTCGCCATTACATGCTCTCCTCCTCCTCCTGCTCGGACAACTGTTGTGTAAATTTGGAGGAATTCGATAGGATTCTGAGATCCATCAAACTCCTCCATGTTCACTGGTCGAAAATGAGGCGGCCAGCGAACTGCTCGGAGGTTAGGTGAGAAGGCCCGACATCCGGAAATGACTTCTTGATGCCTCCTTTGCAAGAAAGAAGGGTTGATATCACCAGGTGATCGTATTCGATGAAACCCGGTGACAGGTTGACCTGACCTGTAGTAGGTCTCGGTCTTGCGAGGGAAATACTCTTAGTATTTGTGACAAACCACCCTGTGATATACAGCAAAGGTCCGGGAGGACCCTTTTTTTTTGAGCTGCGGTACTTCCCGAGGGAGGTCTACCAGGACCTCCCAAGAGGTCTGCAAGACCTCCTGGAGGTCTTGGCCAACCACCAGCGAGGTCCACCAGGACCTCCCAGGAGGTCTTCAAGACCTCCTGGAGGTCTTGGCCAACCACCAGTTGGTAGCACCTCTTAGTATATCACCGAGAGGTCCGACAGGCCTCCTGTGCTAAGTCCCGAGGACCTCTCGAGGTCCCGCCTGCAATCGAGCTAGTCCCAGAACAGCATTGGTTAGCTCAAGACAGATCTAACACAAGTGTAATCAAATCCATACACAAGCTAAGAGGAGCAAGAGACAAAACAATAAATGAAAATATATTAAAGACCAAACCGCCAAGCTTTACAGAGTTGCCTCAAGGGCTACAACAAAAGAACAAAAACAATGAAAGCAACACTTCACG
Organism: Phyllostachys edulis; assembly: GCA_036346405.1. Lineage (NCBI taxonomy): Eukaryota > Viridiplantae > Streptophyta > Magnoliopsida > Poales > Poaceae > Phyllostachys > Phyllostachys edulis. The sequence continues at coordinate 51,933,755 of CM070553.1, forward strand.
ATAGGTCCAACCGATCATTTAATCGCTATCGAGTGGAGGACGCCCCTAGGTCACAAGGTCTCCAAAGACCTCTTCTTCATCGAGCTTTGAGCTCCTCAAACTTCCCGCAATGCCGATAAAAACAGAGGGCAAAAGCCATGAGTACATTGAATGTACTCAGCAAGCCGTGAGGAATGTATGCATTAGATAATTATGCAAAGCTTGCCAAAAGAGAGCTGTAAGGTTAGTTGCACAAAGCAGTGTTTGACAGTAAGTAATAAGTAGATTGAAAAGCTCAAGTTAAAACATTAGTACATAAATACATTTGATTTCAAAAGGGGCTGTGAGCACCCGCTCACACCCAAAGCCACCCTGGAGCACCCACTCCAGGACTACCAAAGCCAACCATGGGAGGTCTGGTCACACCCATGACCAGGACCTCTCACGACCACCCTAGAGCACCCACTCCAGAGTTCCACAACCAGCCCCTGGACCACCTAGTGAGCCAGCCATGACCCCTCTGGAGCCGGCTAAGGTCTCTTCAAGGCAAAGCCACGACCTCTCACCCAAGTGTCCAGGAAGCACAAGTTCACAAAGCTACCCCTTGCACCATTTCACTGAGCATGTCCATAACCAAGGACTTGGTTATTCGAATAGATTTTACACTCTGCAGAGGTGTACAACTTTACCCACAATCCACGGTCTCTCTAGCGGGACGGGTTCCGGTCACCCTTGCACACTTCCGAAGGTGAGCAGTCTAGAGAGCGCGGCAAGGCTTTTACAAAGCTTTGAAATGACTCGGAGCTGTCCACTAAGGTTTCGCAATTCCCCCCCCCCCGCATTGGTCTAGAAGTCCGCAGGGTTATGGGGTGCCCCCTCTTGCGCCAACGAATCACACGCTCAACCACAACAGCCCCAAGCCATCCCATTGCTAATTATTCAGCCTGCACCATCCCCATAAAATGATCTTGTGGTTGCACCGATTGGCCTGCATCAACAGAACACAAAGTTAAGTCCTTAATTGTGCTAAGGCAAGACTTCCACAACCAAGTGTGCAAAGCACCCACTACTCACTCCCGCCTTCTTGCCTCAAAGAAACAATTTGTATTTACCCTTGCCAAAAGACCACCCGCCTTGGCACAATAATTTTAACAAAGTGGTCTCACACCATAGTCAATACTGACTTAGGCATCCCGCCATAGTCGCTAACAAAGGGCAATCACCACATATTCCATAGATCATTAGTCAAGATTATTAATGATGAGGCATGATTCACGCATCTACGGTTTCTAAAGCAGGGCTAAGCATATAGCATACGGTCCCAATGTTGGCAATAACAAGGAATACCAACTAAAATATCCATCCTAAGGTGTCCAAAGAGTTCATGTCAACATGTCTAGTTCAAGTATACAAAGGAGGCATAATGTCAAGTAGGAGGATAGCTACTGCCCAAAACATGCTTTATAAAGATAGCCATGCAGGTTTAATGAATCAAAATAGCTTTGCAAAGTGGGATCAAGATGATCAAGGACCACGACTTGCCTCTGTTGGAGAAAGAAAAGCTTTGGCTGAAGGAGCTTGATTCACGAGCTTCTCAACGATCAACCGAGATCTACACGTCAAGAAAAGAAACCAAATAAGCAAAAGAAACTCCAAGAAAACCAAAAGAACTTACTTAAAACCAAGAGAGAAGAGGAGATCCACAAGGAGGAGGAGGTCCACTGAGAAAGGGAGGTCCGAGAGGGAGAAATCCCACAGGAGGGAGGTCCAACGAGGAAAGGCTCTGACCCAAGGAGGTCCGAGTCAAGAGCCCCGGAGGCTCTCCCAACAAAGGAAAACGATGGAGACGCTGGAATGAGCAACAAGGGTAATGGTGCCCCGGTGCTCTATTTAAAGGAAAGGGGAACAGAGCACCAACACAAAGAAGCCACTGTGTTCAAGGTATTAGGACAAGGGCACACTACCACAAGGTACCGAAAAGAAATAAAGAAAGCAAGGGATGTGACACAAAGTAGAAAAAGAGTACAAAGGTAGGTGGCACATTTAATGTGACTCAACCCACATCAATGCACTTAAGACCGCCAAAGGGCTACCAAAAGGTCATGCAGACTACCAAAGGATATGGTCCACGGTCCAAAGAGGAGGTCCAAGGAGGAGGTCCTGCGAGGAGGTCCTAGGACAAACAGGGAGGTCTAGACCTCAAAGGTCTAAACACAAAAGGGGAGGTCTGAACCTAAAGGAGGTCCAAACCCAACACAGGGAGGTCTGAACCTAAGGGAGGTCCAAACACAACAGGGAGGTCTGAACCTAAGGAGGTCCAAACACAACAGGGAGGTCTGAACCTTAAGGAGGTCCAAACACAACAGGGAGGTCTGAACCTAAGGAGGTCCAAACACAACAGGGAGGTCTGAACCTAAGGAGGTCCAAACACAACAGGGAGGTCTAAACCTAAGGGAGGTCCAAACACAACAGGGAGGTCTGAACCTAAGGAGGTCCAAACACAACAGGGAGGTCTAAACCTGAGGAGGTCCAAACACAATAGGGAGGTCTAGACCACGAAGGTCTAAACACAAAGAGAAATCCTATGGACTGGAGGTCCAAAAGACACACAACGAGGAAGTCCTATGGACAAAAAGGTCCAATAAGACCAAAGATAGCTGGACCTCAAAGGGAGATCCAAGCCACATGGGATATGGCACTCGAGGAGGCCCTAAGAGCAAAAGGGGTCCTGACGATCAAAATCTCCCAAAAGGGAAAATCCGACGGTCAAGATATCAAAAGGAGAGGACCTGAACGGTCAAGATCAAAAGGCAAAGGGAGGTCCTGGCGCTCAAGATCTCAAAAGAAGAGCCTGAACGGCCAAGATCTCAAAAGGGGAGGACCTGGACGGTCAAGATTTCCAAAAGGGAGATCCGACGGTTAAGATCTCAAAAGGGAGGACCTCAGTGGTCCAGATCAAAGGGTGCGGGGAGGTCCTGATGAACAAGGATATTTAGGATTAGGAGGGCGGTCTTTAAAAAAGACCAGCAAGGATCGAGGAGGTGGTCCTTGCAAAACAGCCAGGGGGAGGTCCTGGGATCAAAGGAAAACGCGCAGCAAAGTAGAGCAGTTCGATCGGAATCGGGCGGTCCAGAAAGGAAAGGAACGCTCGGACCATCCAAACGTTACCTCGCAGTTGAGCCGTCAGATCCAGATCGGATGGCGCTGAACGAGGGCCGTCGGACCGAGCGAAACAGATCAAGAAGGCTAGGCCGTCTGATTTAGATTGGACGGCTAGGAGGGGAAGGGGACGTTCGGACCAAGGGAACGCGCCCTAAGGATCAGGCCATCTGAACAACATCGGACGGTCCTTAGGTGAGGAAGGCAAAGCCTTAAGCGATACAGCCACAAGAGTCAAAGATGGTCCAAGCGCTAAGGAAGTCTTGGGCCCAAGGAGGTCTGGACCTTTGGATCCAACGAAGGGAGGACCTGGACAGCTAAGATCTCCAAGAGGAGGTCCTAACAGCCAGATCTCAACAAGGGGAGGTCTGTGCGGCTAAGATCTCCAGAGAGGAGGTCCTAACGGCCAGATCTCAACAAGGGAGGTCTCAGGCGGCTAAGATCTCCAGAGAGGAGGTCCTAACGGCCAGATCTCAATAAGGGGAGGTCTGTGCGGCTAAGATCTCCAGAGAGGAGGTCCTAACGGCCAGATCTCAACAAGGGGAGGTCTGTGCGGCTAAGATCTCTAGAGAGGAGGTCCTAACGGCCAGATCTCAACAAGGGGAGGTCTGTACGGCTAAGATCTCCAGAGAGGAGGTCCTAACGGCCAGATCTCAACAAGGGGAGATCTGAGTGGCTAAGATCTCCAGAGAGGAGGTCCTACGGCTAGATCTCAACAAGGGGAGGTCTGAGCGGCTAAGATCTCCAGAGAGGAGGTCCTAACAGAGCTCAAGGAGATCCAAAGGACACGAGGAAGTCCAAGACAGAGAGATCTAGATCAGAGGGGACCTAGACAGGGGAAAAAGGTTTTGACCCAGGGAGGTCAAAAGGGAACACCGGGAGGTCTAAATGAACACAGGGGAGATCCAAATAGGCAAGGGGAGGTCCTAAAGGACGCAGAGGAGGTCCGAGGGGCAAAGGGGAGTTCGAGGAGGGTTCCAAAAGGGCACAGGGAGGTCCAAAGGAACTCTGGGACGCCCAAATGACCTCAGAGGTTACAAGAGAACGCTAAGAGGTCCACGGGGAGGTCAAAACAAAGAAAGAGGTTTAGACCAAGGGGAGATCCAATCAAAGATGAAAGCTTAGACCCAAGAGGAGGTCTAAGCACAAAGAGATTCAAGCCAACAAAGGGAAAATCTGGACTTTAAGGAAAGTCCAAACAGAAGATTACAAAGAGAGGTCCAGAGAACAGAAGGGGTTGAACCTATAAAGAGGTCCGGCCGGGAGGAGGTCTGGGCGAAAGGAAAGACCCAAGGGAGGATGTCTCCAAAAGGGAGGAGATCCACAAAGGAGGAACTCCAGGGAGAAGAGGAAAAGAAGAGAAGGTCAAAAAGACGAAATGGATCTGGGCATCAGGGAGATGTCCAGTGAGAGGAAAGACTAGAGATAGAGGCCTAGAGGGGGAAGAGACTAGCCTGGAGGACATGTGTAACGTCGCGTTTTCTTTTAAGTCCTTGCCAAGTTTTCAAAATAAAAGTAACCATTTGGCTTTATTGAGAATCCAAAGCTTAACCTGAGATTTTGAAATCTGGAGAGTTCAATTGGAATTAATCAAACCTTAACTAAGTCGTTGTTGGTGTTCCTTGCTGGTTGTGGCTCTCTGTGGTGTCTTTGTCGCCTCGGCCGTGGTTCTCCAAGCCTCTCTGTGCCCTGGTTCGCCTCTCTCTCTCTCTTAACTTCCTTTGTTGGTTTGAATCTCTTTGAGATCCAGACCTCTCTCTCATCTCCCTCTGCTCAACCTCTCCCTTGCTTGGGGTTTTCTGTCAAGGACCCGGCTCGGGTTTGTGTTTGTAAACCTCTTGGTTTCCCCCAAGCCACGCTTGGCTTTGCTTCTTTGGACCTCCAAAGGACCTCTCCACGCCTCCGGGAACCCCGAGTTCTCTTGGGCGCCTAGAGTTTCTCCGACCTCCCAAAGCTCTTTTGGGCCTTCCTAGACCTCCCTTATTGAGATCTAGCCGCCGAGACCTCCCTTGTTGAGATCTAGCCGCTCAGACCTCCCTTGTTGAGATCTAGCCGCCGAGACCTCCCTTGTTGAGATCTAGCCGCTCAGACCTCCCTTGTTAGGATCGGCCTTTAGGACCTCCTCTCGAGATCTTAGCCGCCCTGTGTTCCCCTTAGTTGTATCCAAAGGTCCAGACCTCCTTAGGTCCAAGACCTCCTTAGCGCTTGGACCCATCTTTGATTCTTGTGGTCAGATCGCTTGAGACTTTACCTTCGTTACCTTAGGACCATCCGATGTGGTTTGAATGGCCCGATCCTAGGGGCACGTTATCTCGTCCTAACGTCCCTTTCCTCTTGGCCGTCCGATTTTAATCGACGGTTTATTTCGCTGGTCTGCTCGCTTGGTCCAACAGCCCCTTTGTTGTGCGCCATTGATCTGGATCGACGATTCACCGCAAGTAACGTTTGGATAGTCCGAACGTTCCTTTCCTTTGGGCCGCCTGATTCCAATCGAACGGCTCTGCTTTGCTGTGCATTTGCCTTTGTTTCCTAGGACCTCCTCCTGGTTGTTTTGCAAAGACCACCTCCCCGCCCTTCTTTGGTCTTTTATAAAACCACCCTCCTAACCTTGAATTTTTTCGCTGGTCGACCTCCTCGCACCCTTTGATCCGGACCGCTGAAGTCCTCCCCTTTGAAATCTTGACCCTTAGACCTCCACGGTGCAGATCCGAGTGTCAAGACCTCCTTTTGAGTCCTTGACCTCTGCCCAGACCTCCCCTCCGAAAGTGTCTTGGACCTCTTGCCCAGACCTCACAAAGGGTCTTTGGCGGGAATGACCCTTGCGGTGGGGCCACCTCTTTGACCAAGGTGCACCCTTTTGACCGCCCCACTTGCCGGCCCTCTTCACCTTGTAATTATTGCTTTTGCTCAGAGAACTCATGCGGCATTTAATAGGTGTCGGGTCACATTAAATGCAACACATCCGAGGTACTTTATTTCAATTCTTTTTGGGCAAGCCCCGCCCTAGTTATCCCGATTGCCTACACGCCATTGAACCTTTTCTTGGTGCACTCCACCAACTCAGGCTATATATAGCCCGGGAGGCGTGCCTTTGTAATCTTTTTGCTCATTTCTTCCTTCCCCGCCTCCTCTCGCTTTCGGTTCTTCCTTGCGCAAAACCTCCCTCAGAGCTCTTTGAGGTGTGTTAAGCCTCTTGGTTTCCTTTTGGCTGAGTTGGTTTGAGTTCCTTTTGGTTCTCTTTGAAGTTCTCACGGCTTAGTGTGGTTTTGCTTATTTTGGTTCTCTTGCTAACGTAGATCACGAGTTCGAGGAGATCTTGGACCCGACTCTTCTTTGCAGAAGGCTCTCCACCGCTTGACCAAGGCAAGCCACAGACCTCCTTTTGATCATCTTGAACCAAGTTTTGCAAATGTATTTCGGTCTTACTTTATCATGCATGGCTATGTTTATAAGAAAATGGTTTGAAATGTAGTTACTTGCCTACTTGTCGTTATGCCTCCTTTATACCTTGTCTCCATCATGTTGTCATGTTCACCTTGTGAGCCTTAGGGTGGATAATTTAGTTGGTGTTCTTTGTTATTTGCCAACGTGGGGGCCGTGAGGTCTTATATAGCCTTGCTTAGAAAACGTGATTGAACGTATCATGCTTCATCTCTAATAATCTTGACTAATAAGTTATGAAATGTGTGGTTGGTGCCATTGTTGAGCACTATGGCGGGGATGCCTAAGTGTGTTGACTGTGGTGTGAGACCACTTGGTTAAAAATTTGTGTGCCAGACTGGGTGGTCTTTTGGCATGGGCTAATGCAAATTGTTTTGCTAAGGCAAGAAGGGTGGAGTGAGTAGTGGTGCTTGTGCACACTTGGTTGTGGAAGTCTTGCCTTAGCACAAATAAGGACTTCACTTTGTGTCTGTTGAACTGGCCAAATAGTGCAACCACAAGATCATTTTATGGGAATGGTCAGGCTGAATAATTAGCAATGAGATGGCTTGGGGCGTTGTGGTTGAGCGTGTGATTCGTTGGCGCAAGAGGGGCACCCATAACCTGTGGGATTTCTAGACCTTTGGAGGGGATTATGAAACCTTAGCGGGCAGCCCTAGTCAGTTCAAAGCTTTGTAAAGGCCTTGCGCTCTCTAGACTGCTCACCTTAGGAAGTGAGCAAGGGTGACCGAACCCATCCCGCTAGAGAGATCGTGGATTGTGGGTAAAGTTGTACACCTCTGCAGAGTAAAAGATCTATTGAATAGCCAAGTCCTTGGACATGGACATGCTCGATGAATTGGTGCAAGGGGTAGATGTTTCAAAGCTTGTGCCTTTGGACACTTCCGCGAGATGCCTTGGCTTTGCCTCGAAGAGACCTTGGCCGACTCCAGAGGGTCAAGGTTGGCTCTGTAGTGGTCCAGGGTTGGTTTGGACCTCTGGAATGGGTGTTCGAGTGGGTTTTGGGTGAGGACACGCCACTTTGGTGTGATCAGACCTCCCCATTTTTGGTTGTGGCCGTGAGTTGGTGCTCACTCCACCTTTTTAAACATCAAAAGTATTATGTATTATGGTTTTACCTTGTCGCCTTACAATCTATTATTGCTATTATTGTCAAACTTGGCTTATGCTAAACTAACCATCTGACTCTCCATTGGTAAGTCCTTGCATGAATATTATTGCATCTTTGCTCCTCGTGACTTCTCGAGTACATTCCAAGTACTCATGGCTTAAGCCCCGTGTCAAAGCAGATTATGAAGATGACCAAGTGTGGAAGTGCTGAGACCTCTTCGAGGAGGAGTTCTTCGACGACTAAGATGCCTAGGACGCCCTCCCACCCGACACTGTGGTGCTTGTTGGATGGCTTTTTGCGTGTTTTGGTGTTTGAGCCCTAGAGCTCCTTGTTGCCAGTTGTAAGTCCTCGTTGGATTTGTAAGCCCTCGATGGCGCACCTCTTGTTAACAAGCTTGACCATAAGGTCCTATTATATAAAGTTTAATTTGTGCCTTCATCTTTGTTTGACCTTGTGGTTGTGGTATTGGCTTGTGTTCTTGTGCGAGCTAGCTCTGTTGTCCTGGGACTAGCTCAGATGCACAGGCGGGACCACCAGGAGGTCCCACGGGACTTAGCTGGGAGGTCCGCCGACCTCTCTTAGTGATGTGCTGGAGGTGCTACCGGCGGTGGCGGCCACGACCTCCGGGAGGTCCCAAGACCTCCGGGAGGTCATGGCATGACCAAGACCTCCGGGAGGTCCGAAGACCTCCCTGGGAGGTCTGGCGCACCTCCTCGGTAAGCTCCATGCGGTGCTACCACATCTTTCCGTGGTGACTTCGCAAGCAAAAAAAAATGGTCCTCCTGCACCTCTTGCGGTACATCACGGGTGGGTCGTCACAGTTGGTATCGAGCCTAGGTCGGTCAGAGGACGTGGCCAGAGGTAGAAAGGTCGATTTAGTTTTTATTCAAAAGTTATTTTCTAAAGCAAGTCAACTTAAAATTTGTTTGGTAGTTCTTTCCTTGTCTTTGGTTCTATGTTGCCCTTATCTTGCTTAAAATCTTTTCTTGTCCGATTCTACTCTCATCTTAACTCCTCCTTAGTTCCATTATCTTATCTCTCGCTGGAACCTTGATTTTGAATCTAATTTGACCTCCTTGCCTTTATAACTTCAATAGGGCCGATCAGAGAAAGGTTAGGATTAGTGGTCCTATTCTCGAGTCTCGTTTAGCTTGGGTCTTGAAGACCTCCGTTTTGTGGTTGTGGCCTCTTTTGGCCTCCTGGCCTTTGGTTCTCTCTTAGGGTTTAACCAAGTCACCCCTAATAGATGTCCTATCTTTATTTCTCTGCACCCTCTTACCCTTTATGCTTTCCTTCTTACCTATTAAACCTTTAGAGTTTTGTCCAGATGGTGCACTCGGCGATCCACAAGTCAGGTGAGCCCTGCAGCAGCTTGCCTCCACCTCCACCTCCTCTAGTGGTAGCAATGCCCGGGTTTTGGGCGGTTTATGGCGGCACAAGCTCGATGATGAGCTCTATGATGCGTATTATGAACAGATTATGGCTCAACAAAGCCGGACCACCAATGCTTTACTTGCCATGATGAGTCGAGTAGTCAAGTAAAGAAGCGCCACCCCTCCACCCCAAATTTCACCATCAATCAAAGTGTCGAGTTCATGAAGACACGCCTGACTACATTTTCGAGCTCTCCAGAGCCCTTAGATGCAGATGATTGGTGAGATCAATAGAGAAGAATCTGGATATTGCTCATTGTGAAGACAGGAGAAGGTTTTGTTTGCCTCACATCAACCTGGAAGGACTGCGGTGAGTGGTGGGACACATTTTGTGCCTCACATGTTGACCCCAGAGGATCACTTGGGCGGACTGTTGCTGCCAGTCACTGCATGTCCCGATGGGAAGGTAGAGATGAAAAAGGAAGAGTTTAGAGAGCTCAAGCAAGGCAAGATGTCAATGAGCGAGTATCTCACAAAGTTCACCCAATTGTCACGCTATGCTCGTGAAGATGTGGCTACGGATGATGCACGCGTAAGCGCCTCAGCGAGGCCTCCATCCCAGTTTAAAAGTTCAAGTTGTGGGCAACGATTATCCCGATTTCCAAAGATATGGTGAACAAGGCAATGCTCATTGAGGAATCCCAAAGAGAACTCTCTCGAGTCCTTCAAGAGAAAGGTGCCACCCTCCAAAGGCTCAAAGAAAGACCTCCTCGGCGTGTCAAGACGTTTGTGCAATACCAATCCAAGCGCCAAGGACCCCCCAGGACCTCTGTCAAGACCTCCCGCCTACCGCTTGACCAGGGCAACATCCTGGCAAAGACTAAGTCAACCCCAAAGCGACCTCCACAGCAGCGGGGATCACCTGTTTCAAGTGTCACCAAGTGGGGCATTTCGCCAATCAATGCCCCATGAAGATGGAGCAAGCCGCAAAGACCTCTACTTCAGGACCTCCCTCGGCCAAGACCTCTCAGGCCGCAGGACCTCCTCAAGCCAGGACCTCCCAGACTTTTGGAAGGGGCCGTGTGAACCATGTGGCAGTGGAAGAAGCTCAGACCTCCTCAGATGTGGTACTAGGTATGTTCCTAGTAAATTTAGTGCCGGCTGCAGTTTTGTTTGACTCTGGAGCTTCCCATTCGTTTATTTCTCGGAGTTTTGCTGCAAAGCACCAGTTTCGAGTTGTTGCTCTTAAGACTACCTTGTTGGTTCAATCCCCCGGCTCAGAACTAAGTATGAACCAGGATTGTCCACAAGTGAAAATGGTCATAGAAGGAGTAGAATTTCTAGCCAACCTTATCCTTTTGGACACCAGGTCCCTAGATGTGATCTTGGGCATGGACTGGCTAGCTAACCACCATGCCATGTTGGATTGTAGTGGCAAAAGTATCTCTTTGACCAGCCCTAGTGGTGCCCTTTGTGAAGTTTTCACCACCTCGGAGAAACTCCAAGGAGCCCTATCTTGTAGTGCTCAAGTTCAAGTTTTGGAGGATGTCCCTGTTGTTAAAGAATTTGTGGATGTGTTCCCTGATGAGCTCCCAGGAATGCCCCTAGACAGAGACCTTGAGTTTGTCATAAACCTTGTCCCAGGGACCTCCCCCATCTCCAAAAGGCCCTACAGATTGCATGTTGATGATCATGTGGAGTTGAAGAAGCAGTTGGAAGACTTGCAGAGCAAGGGTTTTATTAGACCTAGCTCCTCACCTTGGGGAGCCCCCGGTGATTTTGTGCCTAAAAGGATGGCACTCAAAGGATGTGTGTGGACTCTGAGCTCTCAATGATGTCACCATTAAGAACAAGTATCCTTTGCCAAGAATTGATGATTTATTTGATCAATTGAAGGGAGCTGCTGTGTTTTCCAAGATAGATTTGAGAACAGGATATCACCAATTCAAAATTCGAAAGGAAGACATCCCTAAGACAGCTTTCTCAACTAGGTATGGGTTATTTGAATTCACTGTCATGTCTTTTGGGCTGACCAATGCCCCTGCCTATTTCATGAATTTGATGAACCGAGTGTTCATGGACTATCTAGACAAGTTTGTCATTGTCTTCATTGATGACATTCTAGTGTATTCCAAGAGTGAAGAGGAGCATGCAAGCCATCTCTTTTCGGTTTTGGGGAAGCTGAGAGCTCATCAGCTCTTTGCCAAGTTTAGTAAGTGTGAGTTTTGGCTAAAAGAAGTGGTCTTTTTGGGGCATGTTTTGTCAAAAGATGGAGTGTCTGTCAATCCCACCAAGGTGCAAGATGTGCTCAATTGGGAACCCCCTAGGACAGTGCCTCAAGTCAGGAGTTTTCTTGGCATGGCTGGCTACTACAGAAGGTTTATTGAAGGTTTTTCCCGTATTGCATGACCTCTCACTCAGCTGTTAAAGAAAGAAAAGAAGTTCCTCTGGACCTCAGAGTGTGAACAAAGCTTCCAAGAGCTCAAGAAGAAGTTGATCTCGCCCAGCTTTTGGTTCTTCCAGATGTCGGGAAAGATTTTGAGGTCTATTGTGATGCATCAAAGCAAGGACTTGGCTGTGTTCTTATGCAAGATGAAAAGTGATAGCTTATGCTTCAAGACAGTTGAAGCCCTATGAAGCAAACTACCCTACTCATGACCTAGAGTTAGCTGCTGTGGTTCATGCCTTAAAGATTTGACGCCATTACCTCATAGGTAATAGGTGTGAAATCTATACTGACCACAAAAGCCTAAAGTATATCTTTACTCAAGTAGATCTGAATTTGAGGCAGAGAAGGTGCCTAGAGCTTATTAAGGACTACAATGTGGGAATTCATTACCACCCAGGCAAGGCCAATGTGGTGGCAGATGCTTTGAGCAGAAAAGTTTATGTCAATACTTTGATGGTTAAGGAGAGCCAACCTGCCTTGTATGAAGAATTCTTGAAGCTTAGACTTGAGTTAGTGGAAGAATTGCTTAATGGAGTGTGAGTATGTCGAGGATTTCCCTCACGCTCATCAGAGTATTGGTTCTGTCCATCACTGGTGGTGCCCTTGCCATTGTTACGAGGGGGCGCAGTGCGTGATCTTCGGGAAGGGTCCTTAGTTCGGTCTCTAGAAGGGTGACCTTCATCCGAGGGAAGGACGAAGACCTCCCGTTGATGATTCTCACTTGTGCTTGAGTCCTCCCTACTTGAGGAGTATTCGAGAGACACCATCTGGCGACTTAGAGTAATCCCCTCCAGGAAGGGGAACTGTGGGTTATAACCGTCTCCGTCTGTAGGTGTGACCTACAGAGAGATGGTCAAATTTGCAGGAAAAGCATGCTTGATCCCATTCTCTGTGGCGTTAACCGGAGAGAGAGGACCACTAGATGTTGGCGAAGTCCTGGAATTGTGGCTTCCAGAACTTGTCTTGCCAAGTCGGACCGCCTTAGGGGGACTCGGACACTCGGAGGAAAAACTCTTGTTGTGTTGTGAGTCCGCCTGGGTATAGTCCTGATTATGGTCGGATTGACCCTTGTCCTTTGAGGAAATCGATTCCTCTGTTAGACGTACTGTTGTGGGGGATAAGGATCCCTCCTCAACTCCATTGGTGGCATGGTCTCCTGGATCTGCAGAAAGATCTCCGGAGGCAGCAATGCCATCGGATGAGACGATACTCGGCTCGTAGTCAAAACCGGCATCCATGTCGACGTCTGCGTAATCTGCCAAGTCGAACCAGTTCTCCTCATTCCATTCTCCTGCCATGAGTGCATGAGGATTGGAAAGAGAGAGTATGTTGACAAGAGATTACCGGAAGGTCCCCACGGTCGGCCCCAACTATCGGTGTTTTAGAACCGATCTTACGTAAAGATTGTTTGATTCGGGGGGTCTCCAAGAATGAAATCATGCAGAGAGATTGACACGGGGATTTTTATACAGGTTTAGGCCTTCTCCGGAGAGAATAACAACCCTACTCCTGTGTGTGTATGGTATTGAGTGTATTTTCTACAATCAGGAGAAAGACAAAGACTATTACAGAGGATAGTGTCTATCTTCCCAATTGCCTTCTGTCTCGTTCCCTGTTGTCCGTCCCGTTCCTCTCTGACCGCCAGCTTTATATAGTCGGTGAAGGAGTGGTCGTTTCTCCAGGTGAAGTGGCGCCTCATTAGTTCATATAACGGGTGCATGTTTGCAGTAATCACCGGGGTATTAACTCCTCCGTGCCGCCTGGTAGTTACTTGTCAGAGATAATAGAGTATTATATGCTGTTACTCCGTAGAATAATTACGTATATTGACTGCTTGAATTTTCCAATCAATTGGACCCACTCGTCTGTAGGCTCTGTTGATCATAGGGTGGTTAGAGCTGACCTGGTCATAGAAAAGCTTACGACCATAGGGTAGTCGTAGAATAACTTACGACTGGATAGTGATCGTAGAAGAACTTACGACCATGAGGTAGTCGTAGCAGGACTTACGACTATGGGGGTGGTCGTAGAAGAACTTACGACCACTTGGTTGGCTTCTCCCTTGTAAATATATGGGGTATACTCAGGGACTATATGACGTCATATTTACCCATAATAAGAATTATAGATAAATGATAAAATGAGGATTATTAGATCCTCGTCAGGTATGTTGTGGTAGTTAATAACAATCACATTGTGGAACTAATGTTTTCCATGAGTTGGTGAAATAGGTTATGTTCCATGATGTTGAAGACTTTGGATGACATCATGAGTCGATCATCATCAAGTTAATACTCGGGATGAAGGAAATCATCATGTGTTGATAATGTTCAAGCCAAGATCCTGAAGTGGAGAAGATCATCATGTGTTGATGATATTGAAGTCAAGAGCTTGGAGTAAAGGATGCATCATGTGTTGATGTGTATCAAGATCTCTAAGAAGAAATGATCATGAGTTGATCATCAAGTCAAAAGAGTGCATCATGGGTTGATGCAAGTTCAAGTCAAGAACCTGGACTTGAAGTAAATATGTGCATCATCAAGCTTCAAGAGGATGCGCAAGGCCAAGGTATAATTAGCTAGGGCTAAGGATGTGTTCCTAGTCTTTTACTGGTCTTGGTGTTTGGATGGAAGACCGGATTGCTAGTATAGGTTATCGTACTATTAAGAGGGGTCTTTGACTAGTAGCTTGAGTTAGTCATGTGTTGATAGCTCATTGTGTTTGCTCTAGCTCTCGTTAGCATGTTGCTTATATTTGCGAATGTGTTTTGCAAATAGTCGGAGCTCATGCATAATCCTTGTAGCATGTGACTTTAGTTTGCGAATGTGTTTTGCAAATGGTTTAAGTCCATGTACCTTATTCCTTGTGGCATTGATTCTAAAAGTTGGCAAATGTGTTTTGTAACTTGTTGAGAATCTTGCCTTTAACCTTTGTTTGCATCACTTGTCAATTGTCAAATGTGTTTTGCAATTGAATTTGTAGTTGGATGCAAACTGCTGTTTTCTCAGGAAAAATGGTAGTATCGACGTGTTGTCTGCCGTACTACCGCTCAGCGGTATGACCGGGGTTTTGGTGAGGAACTACCGCAACCCGGTCGAAATGAAAAATTGTTGGCGGTACGTTTTTTACAGAACGACGTCTTTTTGAGCATGAGTTACTCTGTTGAGTTGCGGTAGTACTGGAGCCTTCGTGGCAGAACTACCACATCGTGGTATGACCGCGTTTCCTTTGGTGGAACTACCGTGTGCTGTTCAGACCGTCCGAACAGCAAACGATCGTGTGGTTTAAACGCACGGTCCGAATGGCCCATTTGATCTGAGCTGTCCAAAAAGTTTGGATTGCAAATCCTTACTGCAGTAGTATCGGCGTTTCCTGAGCGGTACGATTGCACACCGGTATTTCCGATTTGTGAGCGGTACGTATTTTCCAAAGGGCACCCTTTTGGCTCTTTTGAGAAACGGTAGTAACGCCCTTGATGAGCGGTACGACTGGCCTCAGCGGTAGTTCCGCATGTTGGTTGGCGGTAGTACCGCGCCGCTTTTTCAACGGCTAGTTCAGAGCGCTATGTGCGGTTGATCCGACCGTTGAACCGCCGAGCGGTAGTACCGCTCGTGCTGATTTTTCAACAGTTTGCTCCCCAACGGCTAGTTTTTGTGTGTGGGCTATATATACCCATCTTGGCCGATTGAGGGGATGTTGCTGGTGTTGTTATATATTCTATTGAGCTAAGAGTAAACCCTCTTATCTCTTTTGTGCATGTGTTGCACTTAGTGAGCTTGGAGAGCAAACCCTATTTGTATGTGTTGCATTAGGTAGTGGATTATGTATCCACTTAAGTTTAGACACTTGATTAGTTCAAGTGAGAGTTCTAGACTTGTTACTCTTTGTATTTGCCGACACGTAGACGGCGTGGAGACGTCGTGGTTCGGTAATCTTCTCAAAGAAGGTTGTGAGAAGTTCCGGGCGTTTGTGAGTGGCTTGGTGCTCGCCATCTCCAGAGTGGAGGAAGAGCAACCCTAGTGGATCGAGGTGTTGGTTCGGTTTGAAACTAGTCCAAGTGATTGGACTTACCTCGAAGGTGTTTGGCTTAATTCGTGGAGTCGGTCCAACTTGGTTGGGCTTACCTCAACATGGATTAGGGGAGACCGGCAAGTCTCCGATCACTACGGTAAAACATTGTTGTGTCGTTGTGGTTTGATTTCTTGTGCTTTACATTGTGCAATTTACATTCCTTGTATTTAATTACTCTCTTGTATGTGTATGATTGCTATCATTTATATAGTCTTATATTGTTGGTGCACTTAGTTAAGACTAGTTGATTTAGGCTTTAATTGTGCAAAACCGAATTGATTTACAATTCCGCATATAACTCGGTTTTAGCCAAAGAAGTTTTTAAAACCGCCTATTCACTCCCCTCTAGTCGGCCTCCTTGATCTTTCAAACGGTACTAAAACTGAGAAAGACAACTTTGGTACAACACTACTAATTTTAACTTATATGGGCGATCGACTTGAAACAATCGGCAGATTTTGAAACCTCTAGGCCATCCATCGCTTTGATTACTGAAGACTCAATCCTATAGAGATTACTGAGGTAAGAAAGTCAATTTAACTTTGAAAACAGATTTCGAAAAACATAAGAGGTAAGAACCGAAGAATGATATGAGAAGAGAATATAATAGAATAAGATAAGAAAAAATAGAATGTTTTTTTATTATTGAATCCTTTTTAATATTATTTTAAAGTTAATCCCTCGCGAACTTTATTTCCAATTCTAACCCCTTTGGCCACGCCACCACCGGTAGCGTGGCCAAACCGTGCTGTCACACCACCTATAGCGGCGTGGCCAAAGCTGCCACGTAAGCCCTCGGTCACGCGTCGTGCCAGCATGGAGGACATGTGTGGCATCTGTCATGCCGTAACTCATGGCGTGACAAGTCCGCCTTGTCACGCCATTAGAGTTGGCGTGATAGGGCCTAACGTTATCCGCTTTTACATGCTTAACTGCATTCATATTTCTAAATGAATTATTTGCATGCATAATTGCATTTCAATTTCTAAATTATGAATTAAGCTCATAGTTGAATTTAATTTGGACTTGATTTATGGAATTAGGGAATTTAAATTATAGAATTTCGATTCTCGATTAATCCTTCCGATCCAAAATAATTTCATTTGATTGTAACTCATGTTTTGCTTGTAAAGAGACAAGATTTGAAATTGAATTTTATCGGATCATGAAAACCTACTTTTCAAAGAACTCTTCCTTCTCTTGTAGATCGAGCATTAATTGCAATGATTCGATATATAGCTTATTGGGATAGATGTAGCTAAACAATGCCCTCTACAAATGTTGAGGTGGTTTTCCCTCGTATGACTCAAGAAAATTATTTGAATGCATGTACACTTGTAGAACGCAGTTGGTAGAACTGATACATATTGCATCCTGGAAAATTTAACAAATATGTGGACTGTGTGGTACAACATAAGGCACAAGGATGGACATACGGTAGACTCCGCTGATGAAAGATGTGTAGACATCCTATTGCAATGATAAGTGGTGCTCGTCGTCACTTTGGGGTCGTAGACTATTTCGTGCCTACATCCAGAACACGGTTTTTTTATGTTGTTGGATGCCTTGCTACGTGAAGAATTGACTACAAAAAGATGACAAGATTTGTAGTTGCGAATTAAAATAGATTTCATAATAAATGAAACCCTAATTTTCGAAACATTTCATCCTAATTTTCGAGACCTAAACCCTTAATTTTCGAGAAAATTTCAGAACATATAAAATTCTAAAAAAATTACAAAATCAAGTCCACTGTGTAAAGAGCCTAAAAAAATCATAATGTTTGGACCTCATTTTCTACATTAGAAAATTCTTACAAACAGTATACTTAAATAAATTTTAGAGAAAAAAATCAGAATGGATAAAATTTTGAAAAAAAAAATACAGATGCAAGGAAACTGTGTCGGGAGGTTCCACAAAAAAATCAGAATTTTTTGAACTCATTTTCTATATTTAGAAATTCCTTCAAAAAAATATACTGAAATGGATTTTCAGGACAACAAGCACTAGTACAAGAACAATGGTCATTGCTAGGGTAACGGCAAGCATAAATTCTTCTCCTTCAATTTAGCTTTCACATGCTATCTCCTTCTCATGCTTTGGCTTAATTCTCCACCTCTACACGTTCCTCCATATCATCTATCTTGCATTTAGCAAGACCTAATCCTTGTACAAAAAATCCTTCTCAAGCTCAGCCATACTCTTCCTCGATTTCCCCCACTCTGCATCTAGCCATTGCAAAAAATTGGATTGCTTCATGTCGCGTGATCTACAAATGCATCGAAATTTACTGAATTGGACTTGCGACGCTATTGAGTTGAATTGATCGAACATGTACTAACTCAACAGGCACCCAACGAACCTTCTGTCGGTGTCATCCTGCTGATGGCACTCTCCTTGCAGGAATCTCTCCATGCTTGCCTCGCAACCTGGCCGTAGTCTCATACTTGCCACCATTTAGTCTAGAGAGACGCATGCTGCTTGCACGTTCCGGCATTCAATCACCTAATTAGCCATGTTTCTTGCAAGAAGCTAAGATGCAAATTTGCCACTTGGATGCATAGTTATCTCATCACCGTCATTGCCGCAATTTGTAGCATTAGTTGAGGTGCCTTTTCAGCCTTCGGCCTAGCAAGCACAACCCGACCAGGTCGCTTGGCATGGCGTTGCTACCATTTTTAGTCGGAGTTACTTTGCGACGACGAGACACTTCAGACAGAACTAATTGCCTGCCTGCCAGGGGAAGAAGAAAGAAGTTGAGAAATATGCTTCCCTTAGGGTGCGTTTGGTTGGTGGGACAAAGTTGAATGGAATGGGATGGTACACGTAGGATGGGATCGTCTTGTATAAGATGATACAGTCGGTCTGTTTGGTTGGCTGTATAGAATGATACAGGATTTTGTTTGGTTGGTTGTATATGATGGTTCTGGATGATTCAAGCTATTGTTTGGTTTGGTGGATGAAGTTGGGTATAGTAACCCTCTCACTAGAGGTGGTGAGTTTACTGTTCACAATTGTGAGAGTTGAGTTTAGAAATTGATTTGAATTTAAATTCAAGTTTGGAAATTGTTTTGCATACAATTAACTTTATTATTTTTTGCCAAGCCGAATTTGAGGCAAGAAAATTATTTTAACTTTCGAAATTTAACAACATTTAACGATATCTAATGACATTTGACGATAATTGACAAAATTTAACGATATTTAATGACATTTGACGATAGTTAACGACATTTGACAATATTTAACCATATTTAACGACATTTGACGAAAATTGACAATATTTGACGATATTTGGCAACATTTGACGACATTTGACGATATTTGACGACATTTGACGATATTTGACAATATTTAACCATATTTGACGACATTTGACGATAATTGGCGACATTTAATGATGTTTGACGATATTTGACGACATTTGATGATATTTATCGACATTTGACGATATGTAAACGATATTTATCGACATTTGACGATATGTAACGATATTTAATGACATTTGACGACATTTAATGATATTTGACGATATTTATCGACATTTGACAATATTTGACGATATGTAACGATATTTATCGACATTGACGACATTTGACGATCTTTATCGACATTTGATGATATTTATCGGCATTTATCGACATTTGACGATATTTGACGATATTTAACGATATTGAACAACATTTGACGATATTTATCGACATTTGATGATATTTGACGATATGTGACGATATTTAACAAATAATTATTACAATAAGTGACAATTCATGCCCCCTTCACTTTTTTTCCAGGCTTGGGACCAGCATCGGCAGTGTTAGGAACCCGCACCCTCACACATACCCCCCCAAAAATAAAGAAGTAACAATTCACAGCAATACTCAGTAAGTTTTTTTCATCAGTGGTGCAAGTAACTAAAGTTGCAATACAACTCATAGTCATTGTTTAAAGGATTAAACTTCTTTTGAACAAGAAGTAAACCCTACTGCTAAACAATATCAAACACTACTCCAGATCATTTACCACTTTCAAATGCAATGACAAGTCCAGATCATTCAAGCAATTCATCAAGTATCAGGTCAATGTCCAATATGCAATTCATATATGATTCATCAAGCATCAGGTCATCCAAACAATTCATCAAATGGAGAACAGTTTCTGGTTCACTGCTTGCAGCCTTCAAAAACTTATCAAGTCCTTCACGAGTACCATTGTCCACTGAGAATATTTACTGTAAGCCAAATCTCCAATATATCTTCCATGCCACTTAGGTTTTGGAGCTTACCTATCTTTTCCCAATTTTTTCTCCACTTTCTCAAGTGGTTTTGAACCTGATCTCCAGTGACATCCACCCTTAGATGCTCATTCAGGGCCCTAGCACAATTGTTGAGGTGCAATTTCTTGAAGCTAGTGCACGTTTTGTTGCCACTAGCCACAAGATTAGCCAAGTGGGTCAATACAAATGCAGACATTGCATTTGTCCAAACAACCCCACCACCAATGTTACCCCCCATGTTATCCCCATGTTCCGAGTCCATTTCGAAAACTCTGGAAAAACAACAACATACAGGTAAAGTAGTAAGAAGAGAGGGTACCTTTGAAAACAAACAAGGCTGAAAATGGTATGAGTCCTCACCAGGGACTTCAATTCAGACACTCAACTAGAAAGTGAAGCTAGATTAGTCAATATAGCAAAGTAGCAACCAATGTAGCAAAGAACAAATCTCTAGCAGTGTGCAGTAAGTAAAATCAAGCAATCACACGAAAGTTCAACCAAAAACTAATGAAATGCATAGAGATGAATATCACAAATAATAGGTTTACATGAGAGGTTCGCATACAATTCATCACAAATAATAGGTTTACATGAGAGGTTTGCATACAATTCATCACAAATAATAGGTTTACATAAGAGGTTCGCATTACATATTCAATGGTTTTTGTAGTTTTGAAGACCCTCCCACATTTCATTGGCCATAGTCTGCCTCTGGTCAACCGTGGATCTATGGTCAATTGCTTGCTCCTTAACGTCCCACGAGGGTTTGGTGTCCAAGAAGCCTTGGGTATAACGAAATGGTCACTTCCTTGAGACAGAACCCAATTGTGCAGGATGCAGGAGGCTATGACGACATCAACTTGAGTTGAGAAGGGGAAGAATGGAGTGGCATCATCGAGGACTTTGAACCTCCTCTTGAGTGATCCAAAGGCGCGCTCTACGCTCACTCGTAGAGAGGAGTGCCTAAGATTGAACAATTCCTTTTCATTAAGGGAGGATTGTTCCCCACTCATTCAAGTGGTACCTCACACCATGGAAGGTGGGATGAACCCGTGTTTGGCTCAGAACCAAAGATCCACTAGGTAGAATTTCCCTAAGACATGAGAAACACATTTATGAAGATGCTATACTACTATGTATGGACATATACTACAACGAAGATGCTATTTACCTTGAGGGACACATAGTCCATTCTCACGCTCTATTGCATCGGCTAACACCGTAGCATCATGAGCGGTCCCCTCCCAACCAGCCAAAACGTATGTGAAGCGAAGATCAAAGTCTACGGCTGCCATGACATTTTGAGTAGGAAATGACTTCCTACCACGAAATGCTACCTCCATGGACGTACTAACGGAATCCCTTATATGTGTACCATCAATGGCTCCAATGCAATCCTATTTGGTCAACAAACAGGAAAAAAAATAGTAACCCACAGATGTCCCCCAAAATTCTCTAAGGTATACTTGTTAGCTATCATACCTTAAAGAATGGATCCCATCTTGGGTTTCCTGCAATTTTGCTTGGTGTCTCCAAAGAAGGTGGCCTAATAAGCTCATTCCGTAGCTCACCTAAGGCATCTAAGACAAGTCCAAAATATTGGCTAACTGTTTCACCTGACTGAGTGAAATTGGTTCCAACTAGCCTATTTCGGAGGTTATGGCCAATTGTGTTCAGGAACATGGCTACTTGCTCCTCAACACATACATGTATGGTGTCACGGAGCAAAGAACGCTTTCTCAAAACTTCACACAACCGAAAGAAATGAGCTCTCTTAAGTGTAATTGTGTTGGTACAGGTTGTCTCATTCTTCCAAATTTTGGTATTCAGATAATCAATTCTAATCCTATCCCTTTCCTTGATTGGGCCATATGTAATACAGTCTCTCCTATTCCTTAGTCTAGACCACACAAACAAAACTATCATGCAAGCAACCACGTATGTAGCAGAACCAATATGCAACATCTTTCTCCTTTTGAGCTTCCTGTTGTCCATCTACAATTCATGAGTACCATATATAATTAGCACTAATGACTACAATTTGAGGTTAGCAAATGATACAAGATAGGATAATCAAATTATATACAAGATAATCAAATTCAGGAAACAGGTTAGTCATATACAGGATATTGAACAACAAGCTGGATGAACAAGTGGATGCTCAATGCCCAACTAATAAACAAACATCAATTGAATGCATGAATTGTTCCAGTGTGCAATGCAAATCCCTAGTGTTCTACGGAGTATCAATTGAATGCATGAATGGCAAGGCGGCGGTGGCTCGGGAGGAGGGAGCCAGCAAGGAGAGGGAGTTGGACGGCGCCGGCAACGGAGAAGGGAGGAGGACAGCGACGGGGGAGGAGAGGAGGATTAGAGAGACGCGCGTTGGGGGTACTACGGCGGCGGCAGGGGCGGAACTAGGACGGAAATGACCGGGGTTCACCATTTCACCATATGTATAACAACATATATAATTTCAAAGCAATATGATACTAAATAGTAATGTATCCGACAACTTTTAGCATTAATATTTTAACATAACCAATGGCAATGCACAATGATAAAGAAGTAGCGATCAAAATGCTTACCAGCATAAAAAAAACTCACTAATAATATTGTTAATTATAGCAAAGTGAAGCAACAAAAGGCGAAATCATTGATAAAGATAGTTGACATTGGCAAAATACATCATCCTACCTCAATGACTTATGAAAAAGAACAAAACAAATTAAAATTATCTAGTAAAAAAGTAGAATAGTCGAATCAATTGCCATGTTCAACAACAAGAATAATAAATTACAAGCATCAAACATACGTGTGGATAGGTACTTTTACTTACTTGACATTGGTTGAGCATAAATGCATAATAGACACTACACACGGGTCACGATCACGTGCAATTTTTGCCTGCAAATCTACGATCACGGGTCACAATCCAATTTGAAACCCTAAATTTCAAGTTTATAAGTTATAACCCTAACATTTGATGAAGAAAACAGCAATCATCATTCATCGAATTGAAAATCCCCATTTCTTGAAAGAAATTGGAAGAATCGGGGGAAATTAGAACAAGAATCAATACCTAATGGAACGGTGGCGAGTGTAATACTGCTCTACCGTACAGGAGGCACCAACGGTTTCCTGACCCTACTGGTCAAGAAAATGTGAGATCGATACAAACACCAGCAAGAATGCAAGATGTCTCATTTTCCTTATCATACGACAGACTCCTGTCTTGAAATTATGCAGATAGCTGTACTAAAATAGCATTGTTATTATCATCCAGATTTCTTCTGAAGCACGATTTTAATAAGAAACAGGACATGGTGACTAATTGCTCGTCGTAGAGACGGAGAGAGAGGCAAAACATGCTGTCATCTGAGCGCAAAATTCTCGATAGGAAACAATCAAACAAATAATTGTGGCACCTGTAATTAACAACACAAGCATCTCTTGCGACTTAAACGTACAGCAAAAGGACGCGTTTTTACAGGGATTACCACTGGCGACCAGAAGAAGCTCCGGCGTCCCGCGTCCAGGCGAGGCGACCGACAGACCGAGGCGAGACGGAGTCGGAGAGGTCGTGACTTTTCGTGTTCTCGGTTTCTCGCCGCTGGGTCTCAGTCTCGGCTCTACTACACGACTACACGCAGCAAAGCAATGAGATGTTGCGTAGCCAGCGAATAATCAAATAGCGTCGCATGGGGCCATGGGCCGTGGGCGGTGGGTGTCGCGTGGCCGGATGGCCGCATGGGCCTGCAGCCTGCTGCCTGCTAGTGCTAGCTAGCTACGCTGGGCATGTGGCGCTGGGCCTGTTGGCTGCGGCGTTTGCAATCAGCGCCAGCGAAGGAATGTGGGCCGCGTGGTGTGGAGCCAGGCTCGTGGAGCGGCCGAGCGTGTGGGCTAGAAGCAGTCGGGTGCACAGTTTCTTTGGTTGGGGGTGCACACATGGTAGTAAAGAGTTGATGTCCACTAAAATTTTTTTTGGGCCCGGTGTCCTGTGACACCGGGTGGGCTTATTGGGCTCTGCCCCTGGGCAGCGACCCGAAGGGGAGGTCACTGACGAGGAGGGAGGTGGAGGAGGGCACCGGATCTACAACATTAGGCCATACCGACAAGGGAGATTCGGGATTTCATATCCATACCTCCAAAGGCGATGCGAGCAGGCCGGCGCAGCGGAGGTGAGTGCGAGGGATAGCGCGGCGGCGGCGACGCAAATCTCGGAGAGGTGGGCGCAGTTGGGGTCGAGGTGGGTCTCCGCCGGCGGGGAGGGGTCGGTGTGGAGCTGCCAGAGGTGGCGCGAGAAGAGGCTTCGGGGAGGCGGTGCGGATCCGGGAGATGAGCGTGGCGGGGGGAAGAAGGGAGGAGCGCGGTGAGGGAGGAGAGGTGAG
This sequence comes from Phyllostachys edulis, assembly GCA_036346405.1. NCBI lineage: Eukaryota > Viridiplantae > Streptophyta > Magnoliopsida > Poales > Poaceae > Phyllostachys > Phyllostachys edulis. The sequence goes on from CM070553.1 coordinate 51,958,002, forward strand.
CGGGGGAGAGTGAGCACAGCTGCCCAGGCAAGAGAGGAACCGCGTGGTTCGGCGGTTTTCATCGAACGACATGGTACAGAATCTACGGCGAATATTCTCGCAAGTCGAACGAATCGATGCGGAACCAATCGGTTCGATTCCACAAACCAAACAAGTGAACGCACGTATTTGTCGAACCATTCGGTTCAGAACCATCCGATTCAACGAACCAAACGGACCCTTATTGTCACACCGCCATCCTCAAGGTTGCCCATGGTGTTAGACACAGAAGGTGTGAAGCACACGCAGAGGAAGAAGACGGAGTAAGGTGTGACGACCCCATCCTACGATATACAGCAAAGGCCCGAGAGGACCATTTTTTTTTGATCGGGCATACCGCAAACCTGCTGGTAGCACCTCACGGTATATCATCAGGGATGTCCGACAGATCTCCTGTGCTAAGTCCCGTGAGGACCACTGAGATCTGCCTCAGGCACCGAGCTAGTCCGGGACACGGATGCTAGCTCACACAGAAACACAAGGTATAATCACAACCACAAGGTCAAACAAAAGGTGAAGCAGACAAATTAAACTTACTATTAAACGGGACCTTAAGGTCAAGCTTGTTTACAAGAGGTCTGCCAAACCGGCTTACAAGATCGACAAAGACTTACAACCGGCAACAAAGGAGCTCTAAAGCAAAAGCACCAAAAGCACGCAGAGGCCATCCGGCAAGCCCACAGGCTGTCGAGTGGAGGACGTCCTAGGCAGCTGGATCGTCGTAGAACTCCACCTCAAAGAGGTCTACACTTCCCTGCACTTGATCATCTTCAAAATCTGCTTTGACACAGGGCTTAAAGCCATGAGTACTTTGAATGTACTCAGCAAGTCACAGGGAGCAATTATGCAAATAATATTCATGCAAAGGCTTACCAATTGAGAGCTGTATGGTTAGTTTGCACCAAGCTATAATTTGACAGCAATAACATAAGTAGATTGAAAAGCAACAAGTTAAAACAGTAGTACATAATATATTTGATTTTTGCAAAGAGGGAGTGAGCACCAACTCACAACCACAACCAGAAGGGGGAGGTCTGGTCACACCCATGACCAGGACCTCACCCAAAAACCACTCTAGAGCACCCACTCCAGAGATCCGAACCAGCCTCTGGACCACTACCCGAGCCAACCCCAACCCCTCTGGAGCCGGCCAAGGTCTCTTCGAGGCAAAGCCAGGGCATCTCGCTGAAGTGTCCAGTGGCAAAAACTTTTGAGAAAACTACCCCTTGCACTATTTTCACTAGGCATGTCCATAACCAAGGACTTGGCTATTCGAATAGATTTTACACTCTGCAGAGGTGTGCTGCTTGAGAGGTCCTGGCTGGGGGAGGCCCTGAAGTAGAGGTTCCTGCGACTTGCTCAGTCTTCAATGGGCATTGATTGGTGAAATGCCCCACTTGGTGACACTTAAAACAAGTGATCCCAACCGCTGTTGAGGTCTTCGGGGGTTGTTTGCTGTCGCTAGTGAGGTGGCACTGGCCTGGGATAGCTGGTCGGGAGGTCTTGGCAGAGGTCTTGGAGGGTCCAGGAGGTTCTTGGCGCTTGTATTGATGCTGCACAAAGATCTTGGCACGCTGGGGATGCCTTGGTTGAGCACTGGAGGGTGACACTTTCCTCTTATAGGACTCAGAAAGCTCTCTGCGGGACTCTTCAATGAGCATTGCCTTATTCACCATATGCTGAAAATCAGGGTAGTCATTGCCAATGACTTGAACCTTGAGACTGGGATGGAGACCTCGCTTAAAACGCTTCTGCTGCGCATCGTCTGTAGCCACATCCTCACGGGCATAACGTGACAGCTGGGTGAACTTAGTGAGATACTCACTCACTGTTAGGGGTGAAAATGGATCAGATAGTTTCCGACCGATCCGGACGAAAACGGATTCGGATTGTCCCGGATCGGATTTTTCTCGGATATTTTTTGGATCGGAAACGGATTCGGATTTTTTTTTTCGGAATCGGAAACGAATACGGTATACATGATATCCAGCGGAAACGGAAACGAATACAGATTATCCGAATAAGTCTAATCCGGATATCCGGAATTTTGGCCCATTGCCCAGCCGGCCCACTTAGAGTTAGGGTATACTAGCTTAAGTGACTTAGGGGTGGGCAGCCGACAGGGAGCTTCACTTCACTTCAGACGCACTCGCCAGAGTCCACACGAGTCCACGCCGAGGTCAGGTGGTGGCAGGGCGCTCGCCTCGCCCGCGCGCCGCCTGCCACCTCGCCCATGACCCCGCCTCGCCCGTCCGTCCACGGCCACCTCGCGGCTCCCCTCACCGGCGTAGCACCTCCGCACTCCCCTCACCCACGCGGCACCTCCATGGCTCCCCTCACGGCCGTGATGCCTCAATCGACGCCGACGCTTGCCACCTCGCGGCTCGCGGCCAAGAAGACCTTGCAGCTCCCCTCACGGCCAAGTGACACCTCGCGGCTCCCCTCACTGCCAAGACACCTCATGCTCCCCTCACCGGAGAACCAGGGGAGGCACACATGGGCGAGCTGGACCAGGGGGCAGTCGGAGGCGTGGGGAAGTGGTGGCGGTGCTAGGGGAGGAGGCGGCGCCCGGGAAGAGGGAGAGGCCGGAGGGGAGGAAGCCGAGCCAGGGAGCAGCGCCATGGGGAGTTCGGCCAGGAGCAAGCACCAGGAGGATTGGAAGTTAAGGAAATGGAGAGAGAGAAGGGAAGAAATGGATTGGGGAGGAAAGGATGGCAACCAGGATGTGGTTCGACCGGGTGAGTAGATAGAGGGGAGAGAGAGTAGGGGTTAGGTGGGAATTAAAGAAAGAAGATTAAGAAAGAGATTAGGAATAAGAAAAGATTAGATAAAGAATTAGAAATTAAGTGATAAGGTAATTTCTAATGAATATTACTAGTAATAAATTTAGATGAGCACCAGTAAAGTTAATTATCGACGCTATGTAATTTTTGGCCCAACGAAGTTAAATAAGCCGCGTACGAATAAATAACCGTAGACTAGACTGATAAATAAAAAAATGAAGTAAAATGAAATAAAAATTACTAATAAAAAGAGAGAATGCGTACGTAGCATACCTACGAGTTTCAGACGAATCGCCAGAAGTAGGGATTTTTGAACCGAGTTAGAATATTTAAAGAAGTTTAACCGCTAAAAAATAAAAGCAGAGAAGAAGGGTAAAATAAACTAAATAAAATCTACACTTATGTTTGATTGGTTTATGTGTAGTATGTGAGCAAATTTTTTAGCATAATTAATCTTTTTTTACATGAAGGTGGAGATATTGGTGGATCTATCCTCACTGAGATGGACATGGAGGGCATTGAGCGATGCTTTGCAAGCTTGGCAACGGTTTGCTGTTTTTTTACCTATCTATCTAACTCATTGGCTTAATTTAATGTCACCTTGATAAATGATACTCATTGAACTACAACTTGTAGTTGCAGGAGCACGAGGATATGGATGATTTGGAGGAGGATGTGTTGGAGGATATGGATGAATGACCTTTTGATTGCCAAAGTGAATGACCTTTTGGATTCTTAGCATTATTGAACTGTGATGATCTAAGTGAACTACGTTTTATGTATGTGATGAACTAAGTTTTATGCATGTGATGAACTAAGTTTTATGTATGTTGACTTGTGAGTTATGACATATGAGCTAAATGTGGTACAATTCATGAATGTTTGCATCAAACAAACTAGTTATATGTTTTCGTTAATTTCTAGCATGCAATTTAAGGGGTTTTCATGTTCCGAAAAAATATATGTGACCGTATTCGTTTCGATTCGTATTCGCTCCGTATTCGTATTCGATATTATTCGCATCCATATTCGTATCCGGATCCGGAAAAAAATATGAAAACAAATATGGCAGAGCCATTATCTGTCCGTTTCCGATCCGTTTTCACCCCTACTCACTGTCATGCTGCCTTGCTTGAGGTCTCTAAACTCATTCTTCTTCATCTCTACCTTCCCATCGGGAACATGGGAATGGCGGCAGTGAGAATTGCGCCCAAGTGATCTCTCTGGGGTCAACATGTGAGGCACAAAATGTGTCCCACCATTCACCGCTGACACCTTCCAATTGATGTGAAGCAAATAAGACCTTCTCCTGTCTTCACAATGAGCAATATCCAATTTTTTCCTTTGTTGATCTCGGCCGGTCATCGCATCTAAGGGCTCAAGGGAACTTGAAAAGGTGGTAGGCGAGTCTTCATGAACTCCGATAACCTTGGTGATGGTGAGCAGGGGTGGAGGTAGTGGCACAGCGCAGCAGACTTGACTATTCGGCTCATCATAGCAAGTAAAGCATTGGTGGTGCGGCTTTGTTGAGCCATTATTTGGTTCATAATTCGCATCATAGAACTCATCATTTGGGCTTGTCCGCCATAAAGCGCCCAAAACACAGGTCTGACGCGCCTTTGGAGGAGGTGGGGGTGGAGGCAACTGTTCTGAGGGCTCATTCTGACTTGTTGACTACCGAGTCTGAACCATCTACACAGAACTCTAAGGGTTTAATAGGTAAGAAAGAAAGCATAACAGGTAAGAGGGATAAAGCATCAATATGAGTTAGAACAGGGGAGAAAGATAGATCATCTATTAGGGGTGACTCGGTTAAACCCCAAAAAAGCCAAAAGGCCAGGAGGCCAAAAAGAGGCAACAAAACTTCACCAAAGGTCTACTGACCAAACTAAGCGATCTCGAACTAAAAGGACCACTAACAACTGACCTTATTTAGAATCAGCCCTATAGAAGTTACAAAGGCAAGGAGGTCAAGTTAGACTTAAAATCTGGGTTCCAACAGAGGCAAGATAACAGAACTAAGAAGGCGTTAAGATTGGAGTAGAATAAGATAAGAAAAGATTTAGACAAGTTAAGGGCAGCATAGGACCGGAACAAGGAAAGAACCACTAAACAAGTTTTAAGGTTAATTTGCTTTAGAAAATAACTTTTGAATCAAAACTAAAACGACCTTTCTACCTATGGCCACGCCCCTGAATGACCAAGGCTCGATACCACTGTGCGACCCCATCTGCGATATCTGACAAAGAAAGGCCCAAGAGGACCATTTTTTTTGATCGGGCATACCGCAAACCTGCCAGTAGCACCTCACGGTATATCATCAGGGAGGTCCGACAGGATCTCCCAGGCTAAGTCCCGTAGGACCACCTGGAGATCCTGCCTCTGTGCACCGAGCTAGTCCCAGGACACCAGATGCTAGCTCACACAGAAACACAAGGTATAATCACAACCACGAGGTCAAACAAAAGGTGAAGCAGACAAATTAAACTTACTATTAAACGGGACCTTATGGTCAAGCTTATTTACAAGAGGTCTGCCAAACCGGCTTACAAGATCGACAAAGACTTACAACCGGCAACAAAGGAGCTCTAAAGCAAACGCACCAAAAGCACGCAGAGGCCACCCGACAAGCCCACAGGCTGTCGAGTGGAGGACGTCCTAGGCAACTGGATCGTCGTAGAACTCCTCCTCAAAGAGGTCCGCACTTCCCTGCACTTGATCATCTTCAAAATCTGCTTTGACACAGGGCTTAAAGCCATGAGTACTTTGAATGTACTCAGCAAGTCACAGGGAGCAATTATGCAAATAATATTCATGCAAAGGCTTACCAATTGAGAGCTGTATGGTTAGTTTGCACCAAGCTATGATTTGACAGCAATAACATAAGTAGATTGAAAAGCAGCAAGTTAAAATAGTAGTACATAATACATTTGATTTTTGCAAAGAGAGAGTGAGCACCAACTCACAACCACAACCAGAAGGGGGAGGTCTGGTCGCACCCATGACCAGGACCTCACCCAAAAACCACTCTAGAGCACCCACTCCAGAGATCCGAACCAGCCTCTGGACCACTACCCGAGCCAACCCCGACCCCTCTGGAGCCGGCCAAGGTCTCTTCGAGGCAAAGCCAGGGCATCTCGCTGAAGTGTCCAGTGGCACAAACTTTTGAGAAAACTACCCCTTGCACTATTTTCACCAGGCATATCCATAACCAAGGACTTGGCTATTCGAATAGATTTTACACTCTGCAGAGGTGTACAACTTTACCCACAATCCACGATCTCTCTAGCGGAACGGGTTCCGAAAAGACCCTTGCTCACTTCCGATGGTGAGCAGTCCAGAGAGCGCGACAAGGCCTTTACAAAGCTTTGAACTGGCTCGGAGCTGCCCGCTAAGGTTTCGCTTCCGGATGGGTTGCAAATGCCACCGGATTCGTGCCCCCTCTTGCACCAGCGCCTAAAGCGCTCCACCACAACAGAACCAAGCCAGCTCACCGCTAATTATTCAGCCCAGACCATTCCCATAAAATGATCTTGTGGTTGCACTAAAAGGCCCAGATCAACAGAACACAAAGTTGAGTCCTTAATTGTGCTTAGGCAAGACTTCCACATCCCCAATGTGCAAAGCACCCACTACTCACTCCCTGCCTTCTTGCCCAAGCAAAAACATTTTGTAATTACCCCTGCCAAAAGACCACCCAGTCCTGGCACAACAGATTTAATAAAGTGGTCTCACACCACAGTCAACACAACAATGGCATTACACCAAAGTTGCTTAACAGTGGCACCAACCACAGGTTCCATAATTCAAATTAGTCAAGATTATTAGGGGTGAAGCATGATACGCCGGAACCACGGTTTCTAGAGCAAAGCTAAACATAAACCTACGGCCCCATGTTGGCAAATAACAAGGAATACCAACTAAATACCCAACCTAAGGCTTACAAGGTGAACATGACAACATGACTTGAGCAAGTTATAAAGGAGGCATAATAACAAGTAGGGAAGTAACTACAGCCCAAACATTTCTTATAAAAATAGCCATGCATGATAAAGTAAAACCAAAATATATTTGCAAAGCTAGGTTCAATATTATCAAAAGGGGGTTTGTGGCTTGCCTTGGCCAAGCAGTGGAGAACCTTCAATAGAAACTGTTGGGTCCAAGAACTCTTCCTCAAACGCAGGATCTACACGTTCGCAAAAACCAAATAAGCAAAACCACACTAGGCCAAAGAACTTCAAAAGACTCAAAAGAACTCAAACCAACTCAGCAAGAATTGGAAAACCAAGAGGCTCAGCACAACCTCAGCGAGCTCCTGGGGAGGTCTTGTGCCAGGAGAAAACCAGGCAAAGGAGACAAGGAAGCTAGAAATGAGCAAAAGGTGGCAAATGAAAGCTTGCCCAGGCTATATATAGCCAGAGCTGGCGGAGTGCACCAAGAAAGGGTTCAACGACGTGTCGGCAATCGGGGTAGCTAGGACAGGGCTTGTCCTAAAAGAATTAAAATAAGGTACCTCAGATGTGACTGCATTTAATGTGATCCGACACCTATTAAATGCACACAGAGTTCTGAGGCGGGAGCAATGATAACAAGGTTGAGTGAGGTTGACAAGTGGGGCCAGTCAAAAGGGTGCACAACCGGTCAAAGAGGTGGCCCCACCACAAGGGCTGTCTCCGCAAGAGACCACTGGGAGGTCCTGGACAGGAGGTCCAAAACACTCAAGAGGAGGTCCTGGACAAGAGGTCCAAAGACTCAAGAGGAGGTCCTGACACTCAGATCTCTAAAAGGGAGGTCCGACGGTCAAGATCTCAAAGAGGAGGACCTTAACGGTCAAGATCAAAAGGCAACGGGGAGGTCCTGACACTCAGATCTCCAAAAGGGAGGTCCGACGGTCAAGATCTCAAAGAGGAGGACCTTAACGGTCCAGATCAACGGGCGCAGGGAGGTCCTGACGGTTAGATCTCCAAAAGGGAGGTCTAACGGTCAAGATCTCAAAGAGGAGTACCTCAACGGTCCGGATCTCAAAGGGAGGACCGGGACGGTCAGATCTGCAAGGCAAGGGGAGGTCCTGACAGCCAGATCTCCAAAAGGGAGGTCCGACGGTCAAGATCTCAAAGGGGAGGACCTGAACGGTCCAGATCTCAAAGGGAGGACCTGGACGGTCAGATCTGCAAGGCAAGGGGAGGTCCTAACAGCCAGATCTCCAAAAGGGAGGTCCGACGGTCAAGATCTCAAGGGAGGACTGAAGCAGTCCGAGATCAAAAGCGCGAGGAGGTAAGGTCCGCGGAAGCTTAGCTACGCGGGGAAAACCAGGGCCGCCATATCCCGATCGGACGGTCCGAAAGCAGTGGAGTTCAAAATCGAGCAGGAGGCTCGAACGGGCACGAGGGAGGTCCAAAAAGAACTAAAAGGACGTCCAGAAAGGAAGAAAGTAGCCCGAATTTGAGTTTTAGATGTCCAAGACATTTGAAACACAAACCCGAGCTTGAACCTTAAAAGGAGGTTCAAGTCAGGGGAGGTCTGAGCGGTCAAGGCCTCCAGAGAGGAGGTCCTAACGGCCAGATCTGATCAAGGGGAGGTCTGAGCGGTTAAGATCTCTAGAAAGGGGGTCCTAATGGCTAGATCTGATCAAGGGGAGGTTTGAGCGGTTAAGATCTCCAGAGAGGGGGTCCTAACGGCCAGATCTGATCAAGGGGAGGTATGAGCGATTAAGATCTCAGAGAGGGGTCCTAACGGCCGAGATCGATCAAGGGAGGTCTCGAGCGGTTAAGATCTCGAGAGGAGGTCCTAACGGCCGAGATCGATCAAGGGAGGTGCGGCGGTTAAGATCTCGAGAGAGGAGGTCCTAACGGCCAGATCTGATCAAGGAGAGGTCTGAGCGGTTAAGATCTCCAGAGAGGAGGTCCTAACGGCCAAATCTGATCAAGGGGAGGTCTGAGCGGTTAAGATCTCCAGAGAGGTCCTAACGGCCAGATCTGATCAAGGGGAGGTCTGAGCCAAGGGTGAGTTTTAAAACGGAAAAGGAGATTTAAATCTCAAAGATATTCAAACCAACAAAGGAGGTCCAGAAAGGAAGAAGCTAAGGCAAAAGGGGCACCGAGCAAAAGAAAAGGGAAAAGAACTAAAGCCAAAACCAGAGAACCACTACCAACAGAGAGCACCAACTCGAGGCTTAGTTGAAGTTTGGTTTAGTTCAAGTTAAAACTTTCCAAATTTTCAAAACATCAAGTTAAGCTTTGAATTCTCAACGAAACCAAATGGTTATTTTTATTTTGAAAACTTGGCAAGAACCTAGGAGAAACGGGATGTTACATAAGGCCACCTGGCTGTTAGCTGTGAGTTGTTAGTGGAGTCGTCCGGTGTAGAGTAAGTGCCACGGTGAGCTGTCTGTGCTCAGTGGCGTGCCTGCGTAGGCAGGGTGCATAGGCTAAAAGGCCCACCCATCGGTGTAAGTTAAAATGGGTGCTTAAATTATGTCATGTACCAACGAACAAGGTATGATTGAAGAAATGAACTCTAGCTTTCCCCATCTCGTTCTCACCTTCGTTCTTCCTGAAATCCTTCAGGATCGTTACCTTACTTTTTGTTCCGATCACTAGAGATTAGTCCTTGCTACCACCGGGACACTACAATTTGGTATCAGAGCCGCAAATCCTCTGCAAATTTCTTTTCGTTCAATCTGTAAAATCCCTGGGAAGGCTGGAGACCAAATCGGTCCCATAATCCCGATCTAAGGTTGGATCAACGGAAGAAGTCACCACGGTGCCCAAGAGTCATTCACTGTAATCTCGCCAAGCTATCATGGCGATTGAAGAACATACTGGCCAGATTCAGACAACAACGTTGGGGGAGAGTTTGTCTCGTTCTGATGCCCAAGCAGAGAAGCTCGATCGGTTGTCGGCGGAGATGAAGAATTTAGGCATAAGTGGAGATTCAACAAGACAGCCTAGATGAAGTGAAGCGCACCCAGGCGAAGTTCTTGCGCTAGCCACCTTCCCCACCACAACCACCACCACCACCACCTTTGCAACCACCAGCTATGAATCTGGCCAACCGAGCGGGTCAAGTAACCACGGCAATCCCTCCTGGCGCACTCACAAATAACAGACCATCATTGCTTCCTCAACCACATGGAGCGCAATCGTCATACGGCGTCGTCACCACACTAGTGTCCCCGGCTGAAACTGGTGAGTACATGAAACCACCGAAACTGGATTTCCCCAAATTCTTCGGGGAGAACCCTCGCTTGTGGTTAGATCGATGCCACATGTACTTTGATAAGTATTGAGTGACGGTTTTGTAATGGGTGTTGACTGCAACGCTCTATATGGATGGACATACAACACTCTGGTTACAAGCTTACAAATGACAACATGTGCTGCAAGGATGGGATTCATTCTGTCAGGCAGTCGAGGAGGAATTTGGATCGGACGAATATGACGCCCAGATGAACAAGGTGCATCAACTGAAGCAAACCAACACTGTCGTTGAGCACGGGATCGCTTTTGAAGCGAGTATGTATCACATACTGTCCCTCGATGCTACGCTGAACAACAAGTTCTTCGTCACTCAATTCTTGCTTGGCCTGAAAGATGAAATCCGAGGAGCCGTGCATTTGCAAGCTCCTTTGGGTGTTACACGGGTGGCAGTGTTGTCGAGAATTCAAGAAGAACAAATCGACCACGCCATCGAGTCACAAATCTGGCAAGAACGGCAGCCAACTTACCAATAACAGTGCCACACCGCCATCCTCAAGGTCGCCCATGGCGTTGGACACAGAAGGTGCGAAGCACACGCAGAGGAAGTAGATGGAGCAAGGCCACCTGGCGGTTACCTGCGAGTCTGTTAGTGGGGTTGTCCGGTGTGGAGTGAGTGCCACGGTGAGCTGTTTGTGCTCAGCGGCGTGCGTGCATAGGTAGGGTGCATAGGCCGAAGGGCTCACCCGTCGGGGTTTAAAGTGGGTGTTTAAATTATGTCCTACCAACCAACAAGGCATGATCAACACAAATGAACTTCAGCTTTCCCCATCTCGTTCTGTCTCGTTCTCATCTTCGTTCTTCCTAAAATACTTCGGGATTGTTATCTTACCGAATGTTTTTGTTCCGATCGCTAGCGATTAGTCCTTGCTACGACCAGGACACTACACTTATAGGCCATGTTTAGTTGGACCAAAATCTCGATTTATCTATATAGATATATCAAAATTTTAGTTAAAATTTTCGATCCATCCACATAAATCCCGACCTAGAATGAGGCTACCCAAATACTAAGCTAATGGTATGGCCGTAGAATTTTTTTTAAATAATCTATTTTTTATTCGAAATTACAAAAATATTCCGGCGATATTTTTTTACGAAATATCGTCTATCGCCCAATGGTTGGGCGATTGAAGTCAGAATCGCCTAACGATTAAGCGATGGTTCACGTCCATCGAACCGTAGGGCGATTGAAATTGAATCGCAAGCAGCTTGGGCGATGAAACGATCGCCCAAACCCTTGGGCATTACGCTGCGATCGCCTAACAATGGGCGACAAGTCGATCGCCCAACCCTAAAGGCGATAGGAGGCTCCAATCGCTTTTACGTTTTAATTATTGTTTAATTGAGTTGTAATGAATATTACATTTTGTAGGTTAATTAAATTTAACAAATCTGATTGTATCATGTTATTTATTTTGAAAAAAATAGTGTTGTGACGATGTTGGTTGGTCTGCATTTGTTATTTTAAGTAGAATATCATGGGTCGAAATTTGTCGGACTCGCAATAACATTTTGTGATCGTTGTATATTGTTGTAGTCGGTAAATTTACATTTGAATTTTGTGAGGGCGATTGAGACAGTAATGATATGTAAGTACAAAGGTAAGTGATATTACGATGCGCGAGGGAGTCTCTCCTCGATGAAGTCGTCTGAACGTATATGCGTATGTAGGCACATAGTCGATGTCGTACTTGAATTTTTTTAAAAAATAATCTATTTTTTATTAGAAATTACAAAAATATTCTAGCGTTCTTTTTTTTATAGAAATAACCGTCTGTCGCCGAACGATTGGGCGACTGGGGTCAGTCGCTTGACTATTAGGCGACTGAAGTGCTATCGTGCAACCGTTGGGCATAAGCACTTCAGTCACCCGACGGTTGGCGACAGGTTCCTGTCGCCGAACCGTAAGGCGACAGGGGTCTACTCCTGTTTTTGTATTTGATTTAGCAAATCTGATTGTATGATATTATTTATTTTCAAAATAATAGTGTTGTGACGATGTTGGTTGGTGTGTTTGTAATTTTCAGTAGAATATCAGCTGCATGCGAAATTTGTGAGACTCGCAATAACATTTTGTGATCATCGTATATTGTTGTAGTGCACAAAATTTCTGTAGAAGTTTGGGAGAACGATTGAGATAGTGATGAGTTGTAAGTAGAAAGGTAAGTGATATTATCATGTGCCAGGGATATGATTGAATGGGCTGAGAACGCTCGTTGTGATTATGAAGATGCCCTAAAACATAGAGGATTCGACGTCGGTGCGAATGGTTCTTTCTGGGATTGCACTAGAAGAGGCATACTTGCAATGTAGGCTTGCTTTGATGGCTTAGCGGATACACAGAACCAAAACTACATTAGAGTCCGCGGACAGAAGCACGTTACACATAGTCACATGGCATGATGGTTCGGCTAATTGCTTTAGTCATGCTCACTACTACTAGGGTACACTACGACACAAGCATCCGGACCATGTAAGTCTACATGCCTTTAGGGGATAGTAAACAACATGGGGGGTAGGACGGGGGACTACTACGTAATGACCTGACCTACTGCGTGGACCGGGGCCATTTTCCCTTCCTTGGTAGCTCGGCGTTGAACTCCTCGCCGGCCTTCCCCTTCCCCTTGTCACGGATCGCCGTCGCCGGGTGGTATGTCGAAGTCGTCCATGTCCTGCGATTCCATTATGTAAGTGCACTGTATAGTGAGAATCGTAAGAAGGATGTAAATTCTTCATAACTCACGTCGTAGATACGGATTACGCCCGGGCGACCGGATACGCTATGGCGGCCGGGCTCAACCGCATGAGCCTTTCCCTTGCTCTTGTCGCGGGACTGTCCACGTCGGGCTAGTATGTCGAAGTCATCCATGTCTTGCGATTCCATGATATAAGTGCACCGTATAGTGAGAATCGTTAGAAGGATGTAAATAGTTCATAACTCACGTCGTCTATACGGATTACGCCCGGGCGACCGGAAACGCTGTGGCGGCCGGGCTCGGCCGCATGAGCCTTTCCCTTGCCCTTGTCGCGGGACTGTCCACGTCGGGCTGGTATCTCGAAGTCGTCCATGTCCTGCGATTTCATATGTAAGGGCACCGTATGGTGAAAATCGTAAGAAGGATGTAAATTTTTGATAACTCACGTCGTCCATACAGATTACGCCCGGGCGACCGGATACACTGTGGTGACCGGGCTCAGCCGCATGAGCCTTTCCCTTGCCCTTGTCGCGGGACTGTCCACGCCGGGCTGGTATGTCGAAGTCATCCATGTCCTGCGATTTCATATGTAAGGGCACCGTATGGTGAAAATCGTAAGAATGATGTAAATTTTTGATAACTCACGTCGTCCATACGGATTACTCGAGGCGGCCGGATCTGTTTGTGGCGGTCGGGCTCACCAGTATGAGCCTTTCCTTGCCCTTGTCGTGGGACTTTGTGCCGTCGGTGGTATTTGAAGTCGTCCATGTCCTGCGATTTCATATGCAAGGGCACCGTATAGTGAAAATCGTAAGAATGATGTAAATTTTTTATAACTCACGTTGTGTAGTGTTGGCTTTGGTTCAACCCCCTTTTATAAACCCCATGGTTGGCATGGTGTGGTTAATTTCATGCAGAGTATAGAATCCTGTCTTTTAATTCTGAAAAGCTGAGGAGGTAGAGTGTTGTCATGTCGGTTTGGAAAACTGGCAAGGCATAGTGTTGTCACGTATTACTTTGCAGTGAGAAGTCATGTCTTGATTTGCATAGTGTTGTCATATCGGACTGAAAAGCTGGCGAGGCAGAGTGTTGTCACGTCTTTCCTTGCGGAGTCTTGTCCCGTGTAGTCTTGTCATTGCTAATAAAGTCGCGATACTGTCTGGTCTTGTCTAGCATAAAAGTTGCTAGCCCGTCTGGTCTTGTCACAGCGCAAAGCCGCCCCGTGTGGTCTTGTCGCTGCGCAAAGCTATCAGCCCGGTTTGGTCTTGTCACTGCGCAAGGTTGCCCCCATTTTGTTTTGTCACTGTGCAAACCTGCCACGTTTGGTCTTGTCTATAAAATGCTTTGTTACCTTCCCCCCACGGGGCTATAAAATGCACGCCCCACGCTCCAAAATTTGGACCACTCGACCCTTGAAACCGTAGGAAGAAGAACATTCTCCGTCTTATAGTAACAAAGCGATGGCGACGCCGAGGGACCGATCAACCGGTCGCGAAGCGGACCTTGGCGTCGAAAGGAGGAGGACTTCGCCCTAACTACGGTTGATGTCAAGACGCGTGCTCAACCGGTATGGCGAAATGCGACACAGGGAGGACGCGATCGTGCAGTCATAAACGGCCCTTCGATGGTGGGCGGCGTTTCTTCCGATGCCCATACTGCGGGGTAAATAGTTTTGTTCATGTCATGCTAATACATCCTCCGTACTAACCGTCCCTTATAGCAGATGGCGAAATGCAACTTCACCATTGGATCGATCCTCCCAATGAAGGACGTGCTGCGAGGTACTTGGATGTATTGTGGATCCGAATCTTTGATTTAGAGGCGCAAATTGAAGATCTGAAGGAGCAAAATGATGACCTCCGCCAACAAATGCAGCATGAGAGGGGCAATAAGGAGGTGGTGAACATAGGAAGTTCCTATGATCCCACATCTTTGTTGTGCCAACCCTAATTTGCACATGTGCGATGCCTACAACGACGGCCAACCACGTCGAGGCGTCCAAGCTGGAGAACACTCTATGTGGGTAGGGAGGCACCTTCTACAATTCGCACGCAGGAGAAGCTTGTCGTCGGTAGTCTCCCTTATGTACGCACTTATGTTCAATCTCTAGCATGTAACTAAATGGTGGACGCGTTATTGCGGTTGCCTTTTATGGAGTTGACATGTTGCATCGATGTGTCGTGTGCTGTAAGTTATATGCATCGAACAAACTCATTCAAGGGTAGGTAATGTCACTCGTTTATTCTCATTCATGACGGACTGCGATGCATAAGTAAACTCGTGGTGAGGAAGTCAGGGGCCCCGAGACCTCGGCAAAGACATCAATGTGGAGGCGTGAGGGTCCCGCCCTCGCTTGGCATCTCCGCTGCTAGGGTTTGGGGGCGGTGGGGCATGTCGGCCGGAGGAGCGGATGCCCGTCGCCGGATCGGCCGTCGGCGGTTGAGCACGAGTCGCTTCAACAAGACGCGGACATCCTGTCTAAGACTGTCTACTCACTCGATAGTTAGATGATGCCGAGGACATCCTGTCTAAGACTGGAAGAAAGGAGAAAAGCAAATGAAGAGTGAGGTGAATGGCAGCCAAAGCATCCATATATAGCATGCAGCTGAATTGCAATTGGGTTGAAGGAGATTCGCCTCTGCGAGGTAGCGGGCTCGATGAGGAATCGTGTGCCAGCGTTGAAGGAAATTCGCGTCCGCGAGATGGAAAGTGTGAGTCTCTAGTCGCCACCGGTCCACAAGAGTCGATAGGGAAGCGGTCGAGCAGAAGCGTCGTGGATCTCTGCCCGGTATGGGCGTCTCGTCGTCGCCGACCGCAGTCTTCTTAAGCTCGTCCTCGTCCGTGCTTTGCACCATCCGGCGATAGGTAGTAGACCGGCGATGCTTTCGACCTCGAAGGAACAAAAGGTCGATCTGAAAGGTGCGTTTGGCGAGAAGATAGTGTGGACATATACTAACCTCGCTGTCGGCGTGGGTCTAGCCTCCAGCACCACGAGGTGTCGCGTCGCGGATCACCCCCAACACTGATCGCATTAGCGGCCCGTAGGATGAGGGACACGACGCGACGCGATGTACCTTGGTCGATCGCGCTCCTCCAGAGGCGAAACTCGATCCGATCCGTGAGCCATACCGCAAAACAACTTTAAGTTAGCAAATCGCGGAAATAAAACATCGAGTGTAACGAATGAGTAAATTTAACTTGCAAACAAACAAATCAAAGAGTACTAGGCTACGGGGCGGTCTTTGAATAAACATTACGTGCAACATACGATACATGTCTTACGGCATTACGTACATCAAATGAAAATTGGGTAGTAGCAGAACAGTTACATAAACAATACAAAGTACAAATGACAATGTACACTGATTTGCAATTTTGGTCCCACTTTGCACACCGGAAGAAGTGCTAACGCAAACCATAGCAGTGCCTACTCCTCAGCTGGTGCCTTGCATCATCTGGCTGTGTGCCCCTCCTGGCCGCAGTGCCCGCAGCGTCTACCCAACGCCCCGGCTTGTGCTTCGTCCATATCATTGGTATCTGACGACTCTGCTGATGACCCTTGCCACCCTTGACATGCCAATATCCGGAATCCGGATCCTATTTGCAATATCCAAGGTGGCGAAGTTACCCACAACCACGAAGCCCCTAAGCTCGCCGATCCACGCTGCACCACCCTCTCCTTCAAGAAGTACTCGGACACAAAGTTCAAAGGGTCCATACGCACAGTCCCGCATGCGGCGAGCACATGGGAGCATGGCTTGTGTAAAGCTTCGGTTTGTTGCACGTCTGACTAGGCTCGTTGACATGATCTCTAAGGCGTACCTCGTGGGTGACAAGAGAACGAACCATCCCAAATCCGGCTCTATCCCGCAAGAGCACGTCGAAGCGATGCTCCATATTGCCCATCACGCATACAGGTGTGCGGCAGCCCGTCGTGTCTTCCTTTGCATGTATACCGTAATCTTCAAGCGAGACGGTGTTTGAGGGTTCGTGGCATGAAGTGCGACATTGCATGCCTCTCCTGAAATACCCGATTGTCTTTGTGCAGAACACCTTCCACGATGGCGGCGAGGGCCGAGAGCGAAGGCCCCTAAGAACCTAGTTGTACACCTCCGCAAGGTTAGTGGTCATTATGCCGTACCTTGCCCCGTCCGTGTCGTGCAGCAGAGACCACTTGTCCAATGGTTGGGCCTCGATCCAGTGGGAGAAGCACTCGATGTTCCTCGAGGTCCTCGCCTCGGACCAGCCAGATTCAGACTACTGCTCCTGGTTCCTCGCGTCCACGTGTTTCTGCTTGTGTTAGTCTTCAAAGCGCCCATAAAGCGTCAAATTTATATTCTTTGGTTACGCATAGCTAGCCTCTTGAATAAGCTTCACCAAGGGTTGCCGGGAACTTCTTGAAGAAGTTGGCCCCCAAATGGCGAATACACCATCTACTCCTCATATCCGGCCAAGGGAACGGCTCCTCCGGGTCTTCCTGAAGTGTTTTTATGGCCTTGAGCATCCCGGCGTGGCGATCATGGATCACGCACACACGGGGCGAGCTCCAACAACTCCCACCCTCGGATGTCGAAGGAACCACAACCGGTGACGATATTCTCACCTTCGACAAATCGATGGCCAATGGCGTAATTTGATTGTTCGATCAGCGCCTATGGCGTGAGGATCTGCCTTTGTATTTCCGGTCAAAAGGTCCGTCAAGCGAGATCATAGGCAGCATATGCCTAAAAGCCTCGATGTAGGGACCGAAGGCTCTGAAGGCCCTATGCAATATCAAAAACCACGCGAATTTTAGATGGCATGTCCTTCTGACAATGTACGTGCGGGTTTCTCTCTGCAAACACCTCAAGCATACGAGGAAGGTTGTCGACGCCTCAAAAGATCCAAACCGTCTTTCCAAAGCCTTCGCCGACGCCACGCCTTCCATAGGCGATCTTGTACTTGAATTTCTTCTCAATAGCCACCATAATGTGCTTGGCCTCCATATCCTTCTTCTCCACTATCTCTCCATACATCAAATTAGCTATGAATGTCGGCGTTATATTACGATATGCGCACAAAACACCGCTTGAGCATGCACGAGTGCGGCTCCACCTTCGAGACAATCCAGTGAGTCTCATACTTCGGTCTATGCGCGTGCACTCGCCAAGGACAACCGACCTGCTCACATTTCACGGTGTACTACTCTTGGCTAGATTTGACGACCCGAAACATCCGCTGCATAGACATAGCCCACAGCTTAATGGCATCCTGCAAGGATGTCTTATCAGCAAACATTGAGTGCAACCGAACCTCCGTGGCATGGTACTCCCACGGTGATTCGTGCTCGTCGTGCGTACATAGACCCTCAGCGTCAAATCTGTTCCATTCCCGGGGGATGGGAGCTCCGTCCTCATCGGAACTGCCCTCGTCGTCGTCTTCTTATAAAGCTTCCTCTTCAGCCAAGGCCATCCGGTCATCACTTTCCATTTGATGCAATATGTAATCCCTATGCTCTCCTTCATCAGCCTGTCCTGTAGGCTCACCATGCGGTGCCCGATCTTCCTCTCCTGTATGTACCGCGTCGGGCTCATCACAACCAACATTCTCTGAACTCTTCAGTAACACTGACCCTCAGGGTCCTCTTCTTCACCAACATCTTTGGGCACCCATTTTCATAACACCGGATGATATCCGTGGGGGGCCTGCCTGACTTCTTTTGAGCATGGTTGCACAAGTATCACACACTCATATCCACAACGACATCCTTCTATAAAGCCCTTCCACACTTGCCATGCGCATCAGTCTTCTCAACTCCCACCGGTGATGTTAAGTGGGAGGCGGCTCTAAAGCCCTTGTATGTCGACGCCAGACACCTCGAGGTTCAAAGAGAAGTCTGCGGGTCACCCGGTGCTTCACATCTTCGATTCGTGCATTCTCGCCGTCCGGGTGTACCAGAGTGGCTTGTCAGCTGCTCAAATCAACACCGCGACGGACCTTCACGAGCGGTGCCAACACCGTAATGCACTTTCAATGTAGTGGGTACAGACATGACTTATTGTATGATCGCAAATATTTCCAACATTGCAATTAGTCATTTCGCAACACACGACATGCAAATCGCTACATTGTAATTTACATTTGTAAGGCCCTTTCGCCTATCGTAAACAACTACACGGCAAAGCATGATCAAGGCGTCATTCATTCCCTAAAGCGAGAGGCCGCAATGAGCGTGTGATGCGATATTGATTCAACCTAAAACCGAGCTATTCCATAGCGAGCATTATCCGATTCGGACGCTAACTTGCAACCCGAAATGCTACAAGTGACATTAGGTCTTCTACCAATTACCTAAGTCGGTTAGTTCATACTAATTTACTTCTACTAATTAGTTTATACAAATAATTCATCCTCTTTATGCGCTTCGGTCACGCATTATTCACCCAATAATAGTCGGCCACGCACAAACACTACTACAATACATCTCACAAACAAACACTAATAATACTCCCTCATAGACTATTTTTTCTCTAACTAAAGTTTTTATCGCTACTACTTACATACAAATCAACAACATTTAGATTTTCTATTTTTTTCTCTAACTACAATTTCCTACGGTGCTATTATATTACTCATTTAACTAAATAAACTATTTACGCACCCAAAAATTACACTACAAAATAAAGTTTCCTACGACAAATCAACTACATTACACCTTTGCCTTTGGCTAGTCACATGGCGGGACGAGAACGCCTCTCGATGCTTCAATTCTTGTACACGAAGGAATAAAGTTTGTATGCCATTTTAATAGTTGTCAGAAGGGTTTGACTATATGCAAATAACATTTCTACATTCACAGTATGTTTGCAAAAGTATCACGAAACTCGATTCCTTTTAAGTATCCTATCAAACACTATAGTTGAATGTTCGTGCATCTATTTATTTTATCTTATTACTATGCTTTCGGTGTTTGAGGATTTTCTAAAGTTTTTATCGCTTCTACTTACATACAAATCAACAACATTTCGATTTTCTACTCTGTTTTCTCTAACTACTGATTTCCTCGGCGCTACTTACACTATTATTTTATCTAACTAAACTATTTACCTACTAAAAGAATACACTACAAAATAAAACAAACTTACCTCGTAGTGAAATTTTCCTCCTCTTCTCCTCTCCCTCTCCCTCTTTTTCCTCTCCTCTCCTCTCTTTCTTCTCCTTCCAGCGTGGTTTAGCTGCTTTCGCCTCTCCAAAACAGATCCATCAGGGGACCATGCGGCGCATATATATATCTGATCGCCGCAAGCGTTGGCGATCGAACATCGTCGTTATGCGGTTGGCGATCGATCCTATCGCCAATGGTTCGGCGATAATGAATGATGACGCCAATGGTTCTGTCGCGCTTTAAAAGCGGCGGTTGGGCGATAAGTTTACAGTCGCCCAACCATTGGACGATAGGCTTGAGTCGCCCAACCATTGGGCGACAGACGTATATTTCCGTTAAAAAAAATATCACCAGAATATTTTTGTAATTTCGAATAAAAAATAGATTATTTAAAAAAAAATTCTATGGCCGTATGGGTGCAGCACGACTGCACGCTAAGGCCTGATTGCATAGCACATCGTCGCCGCAGCTCATAGAGAAAAATGAAGATTCTTTGCCTCTGCCCTCTGCTTTCCCCCTTTCCCCTGTCTCCCACCAGACCACCATCCAAATAAAAATTTGCCAGCTTTCCTCCCCCACCTCGTCCTCCTCTCAATGGCCGACTTCCACCGCCCCTACCGGAGCGACCTCCGTCCGCCGCCGTCCTCCGCGCCCGATCCCGCCTTCGCTCACTCAAACGGTTACTTCTCCTCGGCATCTGCCCACTCCAACGGCTACTTCTCCTCCACCGCCAAGAACGGCGCTTTACCCGGCAACGGCGACTGGCCGATCGAGATCTACACGACGGCGCCGCCGCGCCTAGCCCTGCCGCCGCCTCCGGGGAGAAGGGAGGGAGGTGTGGGAGGCGGAGGAGGGGGCGGGGGAGGGGGAGGGGGCAGCATGTGGTGCTTCAGCGACCCGGAGATGAAGCGGCGGCGCCGGGTGGTTAGCTACAAGGCGTACTCGGTGGAGGGCAATGTGAAGGCGTCACTGCGGAGGGGCCTCCGCTGGTTCAAGGGCAAGTGCTCCGGGATCTTCCACGGATGGTAACCCCAAATGGCTCTTCTTGAACGGTGGCAGGGTGCCAAGAAACCTAAGTTCTTGAAATGTTTGCATTTTGGATTTTTTTTTTTGGAAGATAATGTTCCGAATAACTCCTCTACTACTAATTGGATTTATCTGAGGTTGTGATTGTATATTGATGAGCTAATGGTGGCTTGGAGGGATTTGCGACGGGCGCGAGTTCATGAAATGTTTCTGATGTGTCATGTGCGCACTTAGAAACTTTGCGGATTTATCTGCAAGTGGTGGTGATAAATAGTCCTGTTACCTATCGTTGTTACTGATCAAATACCAGGGTTGTGTGGGTAAATGTATCTTTATTGATAGGTTAAGATTGTTCTTGATGTTTGGAGACTTTTGATGTTTACCTTGAGTGCTTGATTTGCACATTTGAAATAACTACCGTGGTTTGTTTGTTATACTTATTACTGGATTGGAGGATTGGTGTGCTTTGAATAGAACAATTAGGAATATAAGAAATCCTTGTGGAGATGCTGTTTGCTCATCATTGTTATGATTTGTTTTATTAGTTTGATTTTTTACGTGCTGCATCAATGCTAAATTGCTATTGGTACCACATTTTTATTTTGTGGTTTGAATAATGGGTGAAGTGTGTGGTACTGGTGTCCGTACGAGTAGGTGCTCTGGTAGGACGTATTGAAAATCAATTAATTGCATCAAACATGTACGAATTTGGTACATTGATGAACTTCCATCTGAAATAAAAAAGGAAGGATATTTCGGTTGAACACCCGCACAGTTTAGTTCAAAACTGTTTCCGGACAGATGCTAACCAACCAACCAACCATGTATATTAACAGCTAGCGTGATATCTAATGTAAGTTAAAGCATCCTTGTTTTTTGACATAGTAAAATTGTGCTAGTTCTTTTTGTTATTTCTATGTTTCCAAATAAAGTTATCCAGTGGTTGGGATGACATGCTGACAACTCTCCTTTTGTTTCACCACCTTGTTTGCTATGACATGGTTTTGTTCACCAAACTTCACTTACATTCCTCCATATCATATCAACATAATCAAACATTCAAGCCAGTGATTCGTAGATTTATAGAAATGTTGATGACCTACCTTTAGTCCATATCATTTTAACATATTCAAACCAGTGATTGATAGATTTGCTTCACATGATCATACCAGTCTCTCTTTTGAAGCCTTGCATGATGTTTTTGGCACAGATATGTTTTTTGATTGATGTTACGCTGTGATTATTAGCCTGGTGTCATAGTAAGAAAACATGATAGACACTAATACATTTTCAGCTCAGACATTCATTTTGTTTAATAATCAGTCATCATTCAACACAAATGCATAATGTTGTATGTCAAACCCTAATTCCGCCCATGCTCACATACAGTGGCGGATCTAGAAGAAAAATAACCGGGTGTCCTCTATATATATCATCATATGTGTATAGAGTCACTGAGCTTATGTTACAGGGTGCACACCTATGTATACACAAGCTTTAATAAGGTAAAATAAAATCGGACCCGATGTCGTTTGCACCCCCCTAAACCTTACTTGGATCTGCCCATGCTCACATAGGAATAGATCAACATTACAAAGAACTATCTGGTGTTCAGACTATGAGACAAAAGTGCCTTCCAGTGATCTGTAGGGCAGCCAAACATGACCCTACATTATTAGTGCTTTAGCTAAAGAAGATTGTCCTGGTTGAGCTGTTGCCAGGGAAGACACCTGCCACTCAATCACTCATCCCCCTTTGGTTCCTTATGTGTGACTGTGTTGTGTATTCATCACAGTCGATGGATTGCCCTCTCTCGTCTCCTGTACCAATTTGTTCATCTATTATTTGCTCTTGCTAATTGATGCGGTTGTTCTCGTTCTAGTTGTGTTGGTTGGCTTTTGGATCGCTCGGCACGTCATCAGCTTCGCCTGCTCTTCAAGCCACGGTATGTCGTCAGATTCGAATCCCATCCCTCCTAGCAGCGAGTTTTTTTAATCATGTAGATCGTTTGTAACTGATTGCTTTATTTATCGTTTGCGACGCTCTTGAACGCTCGATCCCCGCCGATACATCACCCAACGAAGAAGCTGACGCAACTCACAAACGCGATTGCACGCCAGCAGTCGCCGCCGTCGCCCGTATGCACAAACGCGTGCGCCGCATCCGCCGCACGCTAGTAGCCAATACCATCGCGCCTACAAGCGCTGCACACCGCGCTCACATGTGCAGCGGCTGCCGCCGTCCCGACGCAATTGAATCGTGCCACCGGCTCGCACGCCGGAACGCCTCGTGCTACCGGCCGCTGTGCTTGCAATTGCATGCACGAGCCCGAGCCTTCGCCGCATTGGCGGGATTGGGCGCCGCCGCTCCGACGGGAAGCTAGTGTTTTAACCCTAGCTCACCCGGTTTCAGTGGGCCTCTGAATGTGTACCGCTCAAAACGCGATAACGGGCAAGAGCGAATCCGTCCCACGTGGCCACGTGCAAATTTGGGTCGGATTTAGAAAATCGGGCCGAACGGAAAGATTGCATAAAACTCCCTGGCGTTATGCATAATTACGTCGACCAGAACACGGTGTTGATCAATGCCACGTAGCTGGCCGAGTCAGTTTAGCGATAACAAAACCGGAATGCGGATACGGCCGTTTTTCACTCCGTATTTGCAGATCTAACCACATAACGGGAGTATTAGCAAAAATGGCAACGCTAGCGTTGTAGATCTGACCACACAACGAGAGTATTAGCAAAATGGCAGCGTCGGCATCGAGCGCGTGCGTGCACACCGTGCTGAGGTGGCCATGCACCAGCCCCTTTAGCGTAGGGCTGCAATGTGCCGGCCATTAGGGCTTAATTAGTGTGGTAATTAGTTATGTTAATAGGTTAGTTAGGGTTAGTGTTAATAAGTTAGGTTTTTTTTATTTTTAGGCTGAAATTTGGAGAAATTTTAAAATATAGCAAATGAGTTCAAAAAATTACAAACTTTTTTTGTGGAGCCTCCCGACACCGTGTACTTGGTTGTGTAAATTTTCCATAATTTTATTCGTTCAGAATTGTTATCGCTATTTCGTATAAGTGTCATGTTCGTATGAATCAATAAACGTAGAAAATGAGCTCTAAAAATTATGAATTTTATTTTGAAGGGTCCTTACCCAGTGGACTTGATTGTGTAATATTTCGGCAATTTTATATGTGTTCTGGTATTATCTCAAAAATTTATGATTTAGGTTGCGAAATTTCGATTTTATGTTTCATGATTTCATGTGAAGAATGTATTAAAAAAAGCTACATTGCAACAACTCTATTGGAGATGTCGATATATAATATGGCACTGAGTACACACGTAACAACCAAAATACGCGTACAAATATAGCAAAACAAAATATGAATACAAATATACCCGATCAAATAGGATACTCTTTGTTTATTTATCGGTTTGCATAACACGGGATATACCAAAGTCTAGATAAGCTTGTGCATGAATCGGGATGAAGGAGAAGGGGGTATTATCACATGTAACTCGATCAAATAAGATACTCTTTGTTTATTTATCGGTTTAGTGTGGATGATGTTCTTTAATACTGTATTGTATGACAGGCTAGATAAGGTTGTGCATGAACCAACCGAGGAAAATACGTGGCATGCAGATCATATAACGATGTACCGTAACCTCCGACTCGTGTGCATTTCGAAGGCTACGATACATCGTTATATGATCTGCACGTCACGCATTTCCCTCGGTTGATTCATGCACAACCTTATCTAGTATGTCGTACAATACAGATCATCCACGACAAACTGATAATTTGACAAATAGTGTCCTATTTAACGATGTGTGCTACTAGTCTCTGCGGTGCCATAGAGAGTGCCCCTTGTCTCGGGGCTGCCCACGGTGGCGGTGAGTGTAGAAGTTGTCCATGTCCTGCGACTTCATGATGTAAGTGGATCGTACAGTAAGAAATATAACAATAATGCAAATTATATATAACTCACGTCTTCGATACGGAGTGCAGCCGGTCGGCCTGATACACTAATTCATTACCACTTATTCAATATGCCGTAACGATGACTACTAAACTAATTACAACTAATTAATTACCACTAAACTAATTTATTACTAGTGAACTAACTAATTATGACTAATTAACTACCTCTAAACTAACTAATTACAATTGATTAATTACCACTAAAAAATACGAGTACTTCATTTCCACTTACTTAATATGTTGTAATGATGACTACTAAACTAATTACGACTAATTAATTACCACTGAACTAATTCATTACTAGTCAACTAACTAATTACAACTAATTAATTACCCCTAAACTATCTAATTATGACTAGTTGACTAAGACTGACTAATTATGACTACGGTAATAACGGCAAAAGCATAACACAAATTACCTGCCCTTCGGAGGAAGTAATCAATCAGCCCTTCGGGGAAAGTAATCAATCAAGGCCGAACGACGAGAAGCAAGAAAACGGTTAACCTCCCAATAAAATTAATTATGTTACGTTCTCTGAGTTCTCAGCGACGAGCGCAAAAACGAGAATCGAAACGCAATTGAGATGAGCGAAGAGCGAGTGCCAGAGTTCGGTATTGATAGCCGAGTAGAGAAGGAGTCGCGGCGTTGGCGTCGGGAATTCCGTAAGCATTGGCGCCGAAATTTCTGGACGAGGCGACAGATATGCGGAGGAGGGAGGAGGGACGGTGGGAAAGATGGCCACCGCGAGGTTTTTTAATTCTCCGCAGAACAGTCAAGTGCGTGTCAGGTGTAGCGCGCGGGAGGGAGGGCCGGAGGGGGGCGTGAGTCGGGAGGTGTCTTGGCTAACCTAACCTAACCAACTAATTAACCCCACTGTTTTGGCTGGCGCATGATGGCCATGCGCCAACGGACACTAAACTAAATAAACAAAGAGTATCCTATTTGATCAAGTATATTTGTATTCATATTTTATTTTGCTATATTTGTACATGTATTTTGGTTGTTACGTGTGTACTCCAGCGCCATATTGTATATCGACATCTCTAATGGAGTTGCAATGTAGCTTTTTTATACATTCTTCACATGAAATCATGAAACCTAAAATCGAAATTTTCGCGACCTAAATCATAAATTTTCGAGACAATACTAGAACACATATAAAATTGCCGAAGCATTACACAATCAAGTCCACTGGGTGAGGACCATTCAAAATAAAATTCATAATTTTTGGAGCTCATTTTCTACGTTTATTGATTCATAAGAACAGGACACTTATACGAAATAGTGTAACAATTCTGAACGAATAAAATTATAAACAATTTACACAATCAAGTACACGCTGTCGGGAGGCTCCACAAAAAATTTCGTAATTTTTTGAACTCATTTGCTATATTTTAAAATTTCTCCAAATTTCATCCTAAAAATAAAAAAAACCTAACTAACCTATTAACCCTAACCCTAACTAACCTATTAACCTAACTAATTACCCCACTAATTAAGCCCTAATGGCCGGTTGGCGCATGGCCACCCTACGCCGGCGGCCATGTGTCGCCTCGGTGGTGTTGGCGCACGGTGGTCGTGCATTAGTGTTGCTATTTTTGCTAATACGCCTGTTGTGTGGTTAGATCTGTAAATACGGAGTGAAAAACGGCTGTATCAGCAAAAAATTCAACAAAACCGTAGCCTAAAATCCTGAAATATGCAGATTACTCCATATTTTGCATAAAGATCCTCCACAATTCTAGAAATTACAATTTAGCCTGTAATTTTACAAATAAGCCCTCTGATAATTCTAGAACATTACAGGACGTTCTAGAGCCAAAGACATCCCAAATCGTAGTTCCCAGAACCTTCTAGAAGTTTCCAAGAAGAAGAGAGACTTGTATGCCCAAAATACCCACATTGCATTTTCATATATATATATATATATATATATATATATATATATATATATATATATATATATATATATATATATATTGCACATATATTGAGAGAATATATAATAGCATGTTGATAATTATATTTCATGCATTAAAACATGGGCGCGTCTAGCGCTCGAATGTACGGTTCGAGCGCTAGTGTCGTACGCTCCTGTTGTAACATATTTTTTTCACTTGTTGCAACATATCAAAAAAAACATACGCAATATTATCTCCGCTTCGTTGGGAAAGAGAGATTAAGGAAGAACAAAAAGTATAGGAGGAGGGGATTAGGGAAGAACAGGAAGTATAGTCCAAATATAAAAAAAAATCTTGCAACATCACCGTAAACAGTATGCAACATTTTTTTTCAATAGTCATAACATTTTTTTCAACGGGTCGCAACATCTTAAAGAATAATATGTAATATTTTTTCAACGGGTCACAACATATCAAAAATTCATATGCAAATATTTCACAGAATCAAAACAAACTAATGGTGTCCACCGTAAATTCCAAACTGTTGCAACCTCGAGTAATACCAAGACCAAAGATAGAAGCGGCAGGCGGTGGTAGGAAGGCGAGAACCTTTTCTTGGTTGTTGGAGAGGACGGCCTTGATGCAGAAGGCCTCTGTGATGACGAGGTCGTTACTGTCACGGCGAGGGGCGGCAGCACCGTCGTCTGTGATGACCTCGACGCGGTCGGAGCTACAGAGGCTAGGGACGCTGCCGACGCCCTCGGGGAGAAGTTGTTGATGCAGCAAAAGTAAGATGAGGAATGAGTGGCTGTAAGCAACGCGTGGGAGTGAAGTGAATAGAAAAGGTAAGAGAGAGCCTGATGTGATCAGACGTCTGCCTATTACTATTTCCCTTAATACATTGATGCATATACCAATATACGCAACGACCTTATCGGCTACCTCCATATATCTAACTAACAAATATGCGTACACTATATACACGCATATATTCCAATAGGTATATCCTTGATCATACTTAGCATCGCCACTTGCATACACACATAAATGCAGATTTTTTAAAATAATATTACTTTAATAAAGAATTACAAAAATAAATAGTAAAAAAATACAAAAATGGGCTCATGTCGTCATTTCAACTCTGTCGTCAGTTGATATGGCGACAGTAGCCCTGTCGCCATTGAAACAGTTATGTTGCCATTTGAAATTGAAATTGCGACGGGGATCCTATTGCCAATTCAAATTGCGACAGGCGCCCATTTTTGAAATTAAATTATATTTATAATATTGGTAATATCTTTAAGTGTCCACGCAAACGATAATTTTTTAAAAGATAAGGAAATATAAAGTAGAGAACAATTTAGGGGTTTCGGTGTGACCAAATATAGTTGGAATGCGCTTTCGTCGGCACAATAACAAAAATAGCCCCCATCGGTGACGCAATAACAAAAGTATTGAAGTGTCATTTTCTAATGTAATTGTCCCTTTGCTGAACCGATTTATTTGAGAGTATCGAACAAAATCTTACAGAGAGTGTGACTTGGGAACGAGGGTGTGGTCATTTCGCGTACAAAAAAGCTAGAAGTATGGTGGTGTGGGGTGTTGCGATGATGACTTCCTCACATGGTTTCCTGTATGCACAACAAGAACAAATAATATCGTAAACATGAGACTGGCATAATATAAGTCGTACACAAAATAATATTTACATAACAGTACTAATACATCTACTCGCGAGTCCTCTTAGGGTGTACCCTACGTGTGGCCCCTAGCCTCGTTCGGGCCGGCTACAGGCACAGGTGCGAGTACGTCAAAGGTTCTAGCGGTCGATGTACCCTATCGACGCGAGTAGCTTGCATGGGTGTCGCGAGAAGGGGTGTCATAAGAGGGGGCTATGTCGACTGGCTCGCTCTGGGCGCACCATGCAGCTAAGAAGCCCCCAACGAAGACCTGACTAGGGGTGCTCTCACCGTATGAAGGCCCACCGCCCTCTCGCTGTAGTGCCTACTCCTCGTCGAAGTCGTAGTCCACGAAGTGTGCTCCCTCGTGCAACACCAGCTCCTCATCCTAAAAGGGTGTACGATCTATGGAACAATATGTTATGCATGTAAACAAGATGGAAATGCTGACATAGTACATCATGCGTGTAAATAGGATAGGCATATCTAGTCACTACATCATAGCGGACGGTTCTGCATAGTCCTACCCCAGGTCCGGGTGGAATTGAGGACCTGTTAGAAGAAATTGGCGTTAGTAAATAGCAGAGTTCAAAATAAACAAGCACATGTGAATGTTTCAGGTGTACATGCGAACTTTGCTGGGTACTCTCGGCACGGTGCCACGAGGACCCGCCTGACACGTCCAGGTAAGGAGCCATGGGGCATGACGCACTGTGGCTCACCCCACGTCCACACACTGTTGGCTCCACCACGTCCCTCGACCTCCAACACAATGTCAGCTCGATGCATTGCATTGCCTGGCCTTCACCATGATCCAGTCCATGGCGTCTCTGAAGTCATGCGCTGTCATGTTGATGCGCTCCCCGATCATCCTGCCTCATAAGGAGCCCGAGTACACCTCCCAATTAAGATTGTTTTGTACACATAAATAACAAGTTAGAAACTGAAAATGTTAGCAGTAAATAAGAAGTATGGACCATTCAATATACATACTATGTGATGGAATGTCGTGTCCATCTGGGTCGGGTATGTGTCGGTCGACACGGCCTCGTGTCGTGGTGGGTGGTCCAAAACCCTGACGCAACAAAGCCTCATCCAAGAGGAGTACCACTCAATGTATTTCTTGTACGTCCTATGGTCGTAGGGAGCATCCTCCTAGACTACGTCTTCCGAGGCATGGAGCCACCGCTCAACCCAAGGGACCAACTTGTCAGCCCAGGCAGTCCTACCAGAAACCCCCTTCCTGGTGTGCCAGTGGAAGGAGAAACAATAAATTCGTAAGTACGCAAGGTAAAGGCTACGACAGAAATAAAATGTAAATTTATGCATGGATGTTCGGCGGTAACCGCTCCCCCAGGGCACTGGGACTTGCTGTCGTAGTCCGGACTACCTCATCACTCGGTGCACATGGTACTCCACGAAGACGTTGTGCACCAATGTCCTTCGTGTGAGCCAGTACCCAAAGTCTCGCGTGCACGAGCTTGACAGGCCTCGGGGTGCACACGCTTACACCATCTCGGGAGTGTACGGTGTCCAGATGATATGGTCATCCGTCGACTGATCGAACATCGCAACATAGTCCGAGTAGGACGCATGCGTAGTGATCAGAATGAAGGTCGCATGTGGGATAGAACAATAAAACCCGAGCACATGCAATTAAATTACATTACGAAAAAGACTAAAGGTTCAAAAAAAACTTACCTGTCAGCAACACCACATCATACCCATGGTCGGGTGGTCCACATCATCGACGATGGCGTACATGGCAATGGTGTAGGCTCCAAGATTGAGTTGTGGTCGTCCAATCTGAAAACGCTCGAAGGACCACAGCTAAAGAAGCAGCGGCCATCTGGAGAGGATGGAGCTATCCCGAACCCGGTGGCACACATCGCACAGGGCGCGGTACATCGTGCACAGCACCGCCGGGCCCCAAGCATACGGTTGGATCTCGTGGACCTCCATGTCTGCCAGCTCCCGTGCGTAGTTGATCATGTGCTTGTTGACGCTGTCTCCGTGGGACCTGCAGAACATGACCCACTCGAACATCCACAGTAGGTAGGCCTCGAAGTGCCTCCTCACTATGTGCTCGGGTGTGTTCTACTCCATTCGTTGTGGCTGCAAGAAGACATAGACTCGTTACTAAGTTGAACAAAGCAACTGAAGCAGAAACAGAAGAGTTATAAATACTTACGTAGACCTGGCAGATCCACTTCAGTGTCGGCCTGTGCGTAGTACTGAACTCCCTATAGCCAGCGTCGGGTGGCAGCACCCTTGGAACCTCGCGAGGAGGTACGTGTGCCATGTGCCTGGGACGTCGTACGCCACTAGGCACATCTTGAAGCATCGACGCCATCTCCCCACACGAAAGATGAAATGTGTGCGTCTCTGGCCTCCAATGATCAACCAGCACCGTCAAGAGGCACCGGTCATACAAAAACCGCCTCGGCGTCCTGGTCGTCCTCCCATGTTGCCTCCACTATCCTCGTTAGTGGAAGCAGGACTGCCGCTCTCCACCCCCTACAAGTCGGGCTGAAATTGAGTACACGAAGGTCACAACTACACGTCCCTTGGAACCCAACATGGGTCGACCCTCTGTGTCCTCGTGGTCGTGCATAGCCACAACGTGCCTAGCTCAATGGGTGCCTTGCCCTACTAGGCGAGGATGGTACAAAGGTGGCTATGGTGACCCGCGTCAACGGCCGGGTCAAGCAACTCGTATATCCACTGTGCAGTGTCTCCTGGGGCCACCACACCTGAAAATTCAATGCTTACATTATAAATACTACAAAACATACACAAAAAGTAATAAGAAGCGACATATCTAATTAATTCAATTATTGCATAATAAAATTTATTGCACGATTAGCGATATATCCGGAACTAATCTACACACACAACTATAATGATGTACTACACGACACTACAGCACATAGCAATACATTCTATCTAAAAGTATATAATTAACTCAATTATTGCAACAAAAAAATCTACAAAGTTAACGACATATCCTAACCGATATACACACAACTAAAATGATACACTACACAACACAACACTACACCACATAGCAATATGTTTTATCTAAAAGTATCTAATTAACTCAATTATTGCATCATAAAGAATTTAATTGTATTTTGAAAAGAAACTAAAATATTTTAACTTCTCTGAAATTTTTATAGAATATTTAGAACTATCTTGCTATTTTCCTAGTTTTAAAAGTATTTTAGGTGTTTAAAAATTATTTCTTGTGTAAAATAATTTAAGTTGAGTTTATTTTAATTAAGCTCTAAATACCCTATTTAACTACTCTGAAATTTTTATAGAATTTTTAGAGCTATTTTGCTATTTTTCTAGCTTAAAAACTTTTTTGACATTTAAAAATTATTTGATGTGTAAAATGAAAACCAAATTTAAGTTGATAATATTTTAACTAAGCTCTAAATACATCTGAACTACTCTAAAATTTCAATAGAATTTTAGATCTATCTTGCTTTTTTTTCTAGTTTAAAATGTATTTTCACTTTTAAAAATTATTTACTATGTAAAAATGAAAACCTTGAATTTTTTAGTTTTTTTGGTATTTTTGCATCTTTAATCTAAATCATTCACGTACTGCACCATAAATAATATCTATACGACAAACTAAACTATACACAGGTAAAATGATGTACTACAGCAAACTACACAACATATCAATACATCTAAGATTATCTAATCCATTAAATTCTATGTCACTAGTTTTATTTGCTAACCTACCAGGGTTTCGAATTTATATACAAAGTTGCAAGAATATTTACCTACAAGGTGGGCAACCGGATCTGCTCCTCACTCTCTCCCCTCCTCTGCTACGAATTGGCAGTGCTTCGCTAGGTCACTTTTCCCCCTCTCCTCTCATTTCTCTCCCTGTTCTCTTTTTCTCCGAATAAAAGTGACTTTTCAACCATTTTTTGGGGGGAATAGCCTCCTGTCGCTATTTTGAATGGCGACAGGAGGTGTGGGTTCATATTGCCATTCCAAATGGCAATTGACACACAATTCTAAGCCAATCGCCATTTGGAATGGCAACTTGAGGTGGATCCAGGGACTGGGCAGTAAATGCACTGTTTGGTCGCCTACTGTCACCATTTCAACTGGCGATAGGAGTATATCGCTTGTTGAAACGACGATAACAGCCTATTTTTGTAAAAAAAAAATCGCCTATTTATTTTTGTAATTCTTTATTAAAATAATATTATTTTTAAAAAATCCATAGATCCATAAATGCATATACATATCATATCATAGTTTGTATTATTGCTTGCGTATGTCTGGTTTGGTATAGTCAATCGCTAGCATCTACCCTATAAACCTAGCACCCGATTACTGAGAACGGAAAAGGAACATGGAACTAAGAAACAATGGAGGCAGCAAATAATGGAAGAAATCAGGCAGCAAATAATCGGATATTATCATTGTATGTCGAATGGCCTTATTCCGAGAAATCCAGGCACGTCACCTTTGATCATGTAGATATTGGTAATGCTGAGGTTATTTTCATTCTACACTCTACACTTGTTATCTCATTATCATTGCATCGAAATGTTATTTTATAAATTAATATAGATATGAAAAGGATAATGTTATGCCCCGTGCGTCCGGATGCATCGATGGACGTCTCCCTTTTATCTTCACTCACTCACTCAGTAGTCTAGTACCTAACTCTACCAAATAAACTCAACACTCCACCTCATTCACCCACAATCTAACAGAATTGCTTTTCAACGTTGGATTGAACGTACCGCACGGATGCTAAAGCGAGTCTCTCCAATTCGCTTGACCCACTACTCTTCTTTTTCAATCCCCAATTCCTCAATTCCCTCCCTCCCTCCCCCTCCCCCCTCTCTCTCCATTCACCAAAGAACTCTCCCTCCATTCCATTCCAGCGCAGCCGTAGTGGCAAAGAAGCACACAGAGTGGCGATGCGGTAGTAGAGCTCGCACGCGGAGGACACAGTGGCAAGCAAGTGTAGGGCCACCGCGGAGCATCGCAAGAGGGAGTGGCAAACGCAGGCAAGCTTGGCAACGCATTGGAAAGCGAGCAGCCGCAACGGCTCGACAAGCTCGGTGGCGCACAAGAAGGCCAGTGGCTGCGGCGTAATGGCTGGCAAGGAGTCACGGGTGAACGTGGAAACACGCGGCGCGTGGCCCAATGGCTCCTGTGTCCAACCAACTGAGCTACCCGATGGCTCCTGTTTCCAACGAACTATGCTCCGCCATTGCTGGCTCCTCGTCGGTGTTTCCCTTTCCGCGAAGCTGCCATAGTTCACCGGATTTGTATTCATCGTGGCCAAAGCTCGCCGAATTTGGTAGGAACAAGGCCGGAGAAGCTGGAGCTCGTACACCATACCACAACCAGTAGCATGAGGCGGAGACGGGGAGATACGACGCCGCCATAGGGGCCGCATCAGTGGTGGCTGTGTTCACAGTGCCCTCCGGGCTCAACCTTTGGGTATGATTTTTGTTGCAAACGTTTGCTAAATTTGTTGTAACAGCTGGCTCGAAATGTTGCATAGAGTTTTTTTTTTAATTGTTGCGATGTTGCATCAAATGTTGCAGCAACATGTATTTTTTGTTGCAACGGTGTTTTTGATTTGTTGCAACATTTTGTTATAGTCCCTTCATCATTTAATTGTTGCACATATTCTCTCGAATTGTTGCAGCAGCTTTTCTCTATTGTTGCAGAAAGTGATTGGGTTTGTTGCAATATATCTTCTTGAAATTTTATAGGAAAAGGATTATTGTCGCCGAATATTGCATACATGAAATCAAAATGTTTCATAAGTAAGTTTTAAATGTTACAAATTTTTTGATGTTGCAACAATTATTTTCGGGTGTTTCCACTGTTATTTTCAAATGTTGCAATGTTGTAACATCGAAATTTGTTTGTTTTGGGATATTTGAACTAGTTTTTAAAAGCAAAACCATGTTATATACTAATGGTTTCATGTATTTTCGGTGAGAATTTGATATTTTTCCAATTTTTTTCTTGCATTGTATTTATCATTTGCGCATTTTGTTGTACACATGAATTATTTTTGTTGTAAACGTTGTGTCCGAATATTGCATCAAAACGTGCGATGGGATACACCCGAGCGCTAGTTGCGTCCATATGAAAAAGATAGATTGTTTTGATTTGGCTGTTGGAGGAATGGTGTACGGATATTGTGAAGTAGCTCTGTACTCTTGCTTGGCCACACGTTCAAATGGAATGTGAGATATCCGGCGGTAGAAAAGCTATGAGTTGCTGTGGGTAAAAAGTGATACTCCTATGTAGATTAAAAGGGGATATTCACTCCTTGGTTCCTGGATTGGAACTTAGGTTCATGGCGAGAAAGGGAACCTACATGTTGTGAATAGTAGCCTTTTACAATAAAGTTATTTACTATCTATTCCACTTCGACTTAAACCTCAATATATTGTGCTAATAATGGTTATTAAAGATTTCGGGGTATGCATCCTATTCTATTTGTCTAGACTTGCTGAGTACGAGGGTACTCTTTGCTTGTTACTACGTATTTCTCCTTCTGTACATTAGAATAGAGAATTGCTGGCTCAATTGGAAAGAGGCCAGATAACATCTATAGTGGGATACTCCATCAACAATGGCCGAAGACTTCAAAAACTGATCTGACAACGAGACAGAAACTTAGCTGATACAACACCCCATACCCCATACCCCAACCTGGTTTGAACAGGTACCAAACTTCGGTGTTCCTAACTATCCACTGTTGTATACTCTGATTATGATCATTACTCGCTAAAGAGAAAATTTAGTGGGTAATTATCCATAGATTAGCTTAGTCACCAAAGGAAGTGTCGGCGTGCGCTGGTCGCTACACCCATTCAGACCAAGGGAGGAAAAGGAGGAATTGTTAGGACCAGAAGTTCCATATTTAAGCGCCATAAGATCACTGATGTGTCTTGCAAATTGTGCCATACCTGATATCGTGTTTGCAATTAACCTATTAGCAAGGCTCAATGCAGCACCAACCAGAAAGCATTGTGCTAGCGTTAAGACAATACTCCGGTATCTCCAAGGAACGCACGTTCATGGATTGTTTTACCAAAAGAATAAAGACTTGACTATGGTGGGATATATAGATGCAGGATATCTATCTGATTTCTATAAAGCAATATCTCAGAATGGATTTGTATTTCTCTATGGTGGTACAATCATTTCCTGACGGTCAGCAAAGTAAAGCATTGTAGCAACTTCTACAGACAACTCAGAGATAATTGCATTGTATGAAGCCTTACATGAATGTGTTTGGGTACGACAGAATGATTAGCCATATTCAGCAGTCATGTGGCATGAGCACAGTTCAAACCATCACTATTATCTATGAAGATAATGATGCTTGTGTTGCACAAATACAAATGGATTATGTAAAGAGTAATCCCATGAAGCATTTTGCTCCTAAGTTTTTCTTTCCTCATGAACTCCAAAAGAAGGATGAAGTGAACTTACTACACACTAAGTCTTGTGAAAATTTTGCAGATTTATTTACTAAATAGCTTTGAAAGATGTGTTCGGAATGATGCGACTTAGAGATGTGCAGAATTCAGGTGGAGTACTTCCTTGGATAATAGCCCATGTATATATATATTTTTGATCTCGAAGATAAAATGCTACGAAGGAAAGATAGTAATCCAGAAGATGATATGATCAAGAAGATCAAAGGTTGTACTCTTCTTTTTCTTAATGAGTTTTTACCAGAAGTTTTCTCGTATGAAGGTTTAAATGAGGCAACTAGTGCAATATAGCTTGCGTATGCGATGTATTCTTTTCTCTATTCCTTTTTTTCTAATGGGTTTTTGGAAGGAGTTTTTTCCCTGATAAGGGAGGAGGTTTGGCAGCCCCTCGTGGGCCCCACCTGGTTTCTTCTTCGCCTCCAAGTGGGAGATGTGGGCACATACCAAAAGGACTCTATGCTATAAATATAGGGGAGAGTAGAGTTGTTCAAACGCCAGGCCGGGTCAGGCTTGAAAAGCCCGATCTCAAATGGGCAGGCCCGAGCCTGGCCTGGCCCGAAATCAATTTTTCAGTTTAAAATATTATTTTAATCATTTTTCGGAATAAAAAATAATATTTAATTCATTTCCAAAATTAAATAAATAGATTTCCATTTCTTAATTGTTTTACTTGGGCCTTGAACCCAGTCGAAGCTGATCCCAAGCCGGCCGAGACGAGGCGAGGCTCTGGCCGGGCTGCTCGTGAACAAGTCTAGGGGAGAGGTTGTCTATTATGTACACAGAAAAGTATTGGCATAAAGAAGTCGATGGATTGCCCTCTCATCCCTTGTGTCAATTTGTTCTTGCTAATTGCTGCCATTGTTCTCATTCTAGTTGTGTTAATTGGCTTTTTTATCACTCGGTGACACCAGTTATTCAACACAAATGATCACCATTCGCAACGCAAGCTCAGGCTATTGGATGTTTTCTTTCCTCCAAAATTGGAACGGTGTCTCATCTTGTTTGGCCTTCATCCTATGCCACCTTGTGGGGGCTGGTTTTACCGCAATTTTTTGTTGCTGTTGATTTGAACTTGTCAGAACAACATATTTTTGTTTGATTTTGGGTAGATGCGCATCTGTACCCTAGTGTTTTGTAACTTATGAGAGTAACTATAGCACATGTGTATTCAATTTATTTACGTTACATATACTTTTCCCACCATCCACTAATCATCATATAAGTGGAGTAGTGGGGAATGTAAAAAAATGTTTAAAAACCTTTTGTAACTAAAAGTTGTACGTACCACAGCCATCCCCGAAGCCTTAGCCACCGAATTTTAGTTTACCCAGGGTTAGAGACACAGCCAGGCCTCACGCCGCCAGACCAATGACTCGAGGCCTATGATTAAAAATCTATGTTAATTTCTTCGAAAAATCAACAAATAACGATTTGGACTTGAAAGCAACTAGGCCGATCCGAGACGTGGCCCTGGCCAGCTATGCCACTGCCGTTGCACAATTCGGACTGACATTAGTTGCAAATCTTGGTATGTCCACACGAATTCATGAACCCGACAAAGATCTTAAGCCTAGCCCAACGAAATCATTTCTGAATAAGCCAAATCCTCCCTAAATGGTTTTTTGCAGTCCACACACCCGAACTAGCTCCTTTTGTGACAACGCCTTGCTAGGTTGGATCAATCCATCAAAATGTTATCAGGGCAAAGCTGTGCCTGTGGTTGGGCGAGCAGTTTATACGCTGAGGATAAAGCTGAAGGTGATGTACATGACAATACGATGGAAAGCAATCCGACGCCTAGTTTCCCATCATAGTTGGCGTTTTCGTTGAGACGATCACGTCTTCCAGATACATCACAACACATCAACTCCTAGGTTTTCACCCGTGAACTAGTACTCTTTTGTCTGCTCAAGTCTGAATATTTTGTTTGGAATTCTGAACGAGTTGGACCAGTCACCAAATCTAGTGCTGTTCTTGTTCGCAGATCAAATTGCTGCCATCAGATTTTAGGGGTCACATACTATTATACACTCGTAGCCTGGTACCACAGACAAGACTAATTCAACATGAAATCAAGCAGTGAAGGACGTGAGCATCCAACATGATCATGCAGCCGTTGGCTTCTATTCTGTGGAACACAATAATTTTTTTGGAGCTGCTAGCTCACGCTATACTGTTGGAATGCAGTAGTTTCATGTAATTTCATGAAGTTTTAGTTGCTTAAAAGTTCCATATTTCAAGTTTAAAATTTCGACTAGGTTTCAATTCGTTTAGGATTTCTAGAAGTTTCCAGAAGATTCCAAAAAAGTTTTATAACTTTTAGATTTTGGAACTCAAGTTTCAATAAGTTTCAGATAAAAGAGTTTAAAAAAGTTTCAGCAAGTCTC
This sequence comes from Phyllostachys edulis, assembly GCA_036346405.1. NCBI lineage: Eukaryota > Viridiplantae > Streptophyta > Magnoliopsida > Poales > Poaceae > Phyllostachys > Phyllostachys edulis. The sequence continues at coordinate 51,996,410 of CM070553.1, forward strand.
GTGAAAACATTTTAAAAGTTTCAAGTTCAGTGAGTTTCGCGTATTTCCAGAAGTTTCCAGAAGATTCCAAGAAAGTTTCAACAAGTTTCAGCAAGTTTCAACATTTTTCAAGAAGTTTCAGATTTTGGAACTCAAGTTTCAACAAGTTTCAGATAAAAGGTTTCAAGAAGTTTCAACGTGTTTCAAGAAGTTTCAAACGGGTTTCCATAAGGTTTCAGTGTGTTTCAACAAATTTCGACCGGTTTCAAATATGAAACTATAAGTTTTGTTTAGTTTCAAACTTGAAACTTGATTAAAATGAGTTTCGGAATAATTTCAACTGAGTTTCAAAAGACAAACTTCAAAGTTTCTACCAGTTTCACAGGACAATCATAAGTTTCATTCAAGTTTCAAAAGGAACCATCAAAACAAACAAGTTTCAAGGAAGTTTTGGATGATCGTCATACAGTTTGAAACATCTGAGCAAAAAAAATCACAATAAGTTTCATCCAGTTTCAAATATGAAATTTGATTATAAACGAGTTTCAAAAGAATTAAAACCGAGTTTTAAAATACAAACATCAAAGTTTCAGAGTACATTTCAAAATGAGTTTTAAATGGGTTTCCATAAGGTTTCAGTGTGTTTCAACAATTTTCGATGGGTTTCAAATACGAAACTACAAGTTTTGGACGAGTTTCATAAGGTTTTACGTGTCTCATGCTTAGCTAGATCAATAATGGTAAGGGAGCTGCTAGTATAGCATTTTCACGAAGTTTTATGGTGTTTCATTTGCAGAAAAAGTTTCACGAAGGTTTCAGGTTTTGTGTTTGATGTTTCAAGCAAGTTTAATTGTGTTCCAAAGAGTTTCAAAAACTGAAAAACATCAAGTTTCAATGGTTTCAAATATGAAACTTTGAGTTTCAAAGGTGAGTTTCAGGTTTCAAAAACTAAAACTTTGTGTTTCAAGCAAGTTTCAACGCGTTTCAAAATATGAAACTTAATCCTTCACCAAGTTTCAAATCTAAAACATAAATTTCAAGTCGAAACAACAAGTTTCACAATAGTATGAAGCTTCTCTGAAACTTAACAAGTTTAGACATGTTTCACTCAAGTTTCATAAGAATCGTAGAAAGATCAAAGCAAGTTTCAGAAAGTTCAGCACATTACGATTTTCAAACAAAAATAGAAATCGAGTTTCAAACAAATTTCATGAAACTTTCAAAAATTCGGGTGAGTTTCACACAGTTTCAGGCATATGGGGTCGACGACGGTTGCCCGTGTCGGCCCCCCACCACTCGACACTCGCCCAATTTGATTCGTTGCGCCTACAACTACGACCTCCGCTATCGTCACTTCGTGATCGCACGCTGTCACTGCTATCGCGCCTCCCTTGTCACCTTTGTGGTGTCCCGAACCATCACCGCGCTCTCGCCTGTTGCCTTCGCATCCGGGATGGCCGGTGGCCCAATTGTCGTTGCTCGCACGACGCGGCTACTCACCATCGCTCAACCGCGGTGTTCGCCGTGGCTTGCCCGACGACGCTCGTGTACTGACCCATCGTGCTTGCATGCCTCTCTTGCCCATGCGAGCCTGCTGCACTTGCTTGCTGTAGCTCGCTGGCCGCTGGTCTATGTGTGTGCTTGTGTGTGTGAGAGAGAGAGATTTGGGGGACTGCTCACTGCTGCTACTACTACCATGGCCGCTTGATTTTGAGGAGTAAAGAGGGGGAGGGAGGGACAGGAGTTTGTGCTTGTATAGTTCGTATGTTGATAAGATTTGAGTGGACCAGGATGGGAGGTGAGATGGACGGCTATGACCAGGCAATCCAACGGTGATGGCTTATCTCGTTGCTTTGCCTTTGAATGCTATAGTGTTCTTTAGTATTTCTCTAATTTTTTCCATTAACTCGCAACCATGTTGCTTCTTCCTATAAAATTTTATGTGCTCTAAATTGGTCCTTAGAATTGCTTCACTCTTTTCTTGGCTTTGAACATTGGGTCCTTAGAATTTCCCTCTTCTTTTGCTTCACATTTGAAGGAAAAGGAACAAATGAAGAGTTGTCGAGTGCTAAAATTATTGCTACATTGGCATCTACTTTCTGAACTCAATTCAAAGAAGTATCCAATGGCATCATAACTTGTAATTGCAGAATCACACGATCAAATAGGATCTACAAAACTTAACAATAAAGTCACAGAGAAAGAATTTGTAACGTCCCCAAAATCCCTAAGTTGGATTAGTTAAGCATATAATATGCATTTGTGATATTTTTGGACTTTTTATAACTTTTTGTTGTAAAGCAAATAGGTTGAAATATGGTCTTCCAAATCCTACAAATGAATTTTATAAAACAAAATAAAATTTAGTCAAGATCTTGGAACTTAGTTCAGAGTGGAGTGTAAACCATATGTTGAAAATCCTTCGATTTTTGAAGACTAGAATTTAAACCTAGAAATTCAATACTCCTTCTCCAATTCAAAAGCTCAAATTGAATTTGGGGCAAAACTAAAAAGGTTTCAAGTGTGGGGATGTTTATTTGGAATTCAACTTATAAACAGTAAAACCTGAAAGGCTCCTATAATGCTTGAGGTAATTTCAAAAGAATTATCAAATTCGAACTTGAAAATATATTTTCTCTATACAACCTGATTTTTATTTTGAAAATATAGTGGGACCCTTATTTGGGAATATTTTAGTTGGATTCTATCTTCTTAGATATGCTTGTTTGAATTTTTTTCTGGAATTTTTGGAGGTTATTTGGTTCCCTATTTAATTTGCATGTTCAAATTTGAATTTGAATTTAAAATAGAAACAAATAATGTGAACAATGCCTGAACAATATTTTTCATGGGTTTTGGAACACCTAATAAACTCACCTTCAAAATTTCAAAATTTTTAGAATTAATTTGTTATTTTAAACAACCAGTCAACGTAGAGAATCAAAAGTCAAATAATAAAAAACAGAAAATGAAAGGACTTTTAGGGAAAAATGTAAAACAAATAAAACCCTAGAAAAATTACACTATAATCCTCTCTATGTCCTCAGCCTTCCATAGAATTTTCATCTTTTTCGTAGCTATTTTGCTATGTGTACAAAAATCCCCAAAATCCTTAGTCATTTTCTACAAATCTGGAACCTTAATCTCTTTTCTCTCTCTGACCTGTCGGGCCCACCCGACAGGCATCTTCCTTCACACAACACCCAAGCCTGTGCCAGCGCTCACTAGCACCATGACCACGCGGCGCAGCATCTTGCACCAACGCAACAGCTCGCCCTCGGTTTTGGACCGCGCCGCTGGTTTCACTCGCCTCGCGCGCCACTGACCGCCCAGCCCCTGTTGCATCCATGACCGCCTCAATCAATGTCGAGCCTATGCTATCGCAATCGGGAGCTCTGCCAGCGCCCTGGCAATCTCTGCCTCCCCTCATCTATTTAAGGGTTGCCCGGAGCCCCCATTGCCTCCCTTTGCCATTCTCTTCTCCTTCCCTTCCCTTTTTCACCGAGCAAGAAACACAAAGGAGCGAGCTCCCATTCTTCGGCCAACATGCCACCTCGTTGTTTCGGCCAACACAACGATCCTCTTCCATTTCTATTCGCGCCAAAATGTGTTCTGGGACAATAGGCTTCAATCCCCTAAATCGATTTTGCTCTTCTTCCTTAGGCGCTCGCTGATGGCTTCGTCTTCTTCGTTTCCGGCCTGAGCCGCCGCCACCATCGCCATTGTCGCCCCGACACACCACACGTCAATTCCTCGCACCCGAAGCGTTGCCTTGGCTCCCTTGTCCTTCCCCAACCCTTGGTAGGAGCCTTCCTTCACTCGAGCGTCGCCGCCATGACGTCCTCTCCTTATCGCCCCTAGTCACCATCGCCAGCTCGCTCCGGCCTCCCTTCTCCTCCACCGACCGGTTTGGTAAGCTCCCCACACCCTATCGGTGCCCATGCTCCCCCTAGTTCCCACTATCTCCCTCTCCGACACCGCCACACCATTTCACCCCCACTGCCGGCCGCTGCTCACCCTAGCCACGCCGCCACAGAGCCGCCGGAGCCTCGCCGTCGGTACCAATAGAATCGCCTAGGCATAGAGAACCCATTTTTACTCTTAGCCGGTGCCGCCGTGCCCTCTACCACCGGCGACGAGCGTGAGCCGAGAGGAACCTGCGCTCCTCTACTTGTCTGAAGCCGACAGCACTGTAGTTAGGCAATTATTAGCATAATCTTGGTTGGTTAGGGCAAAGCGGCAATTAAGCCGGTTTAATTGCCGATTTGTTACACTGACTTGTGGCTCGGAAACAGTTAATGGGATTAGTTAAAGCCTAGATTCTCCGATGAGTCTATGACGCGTGGGCCCCGGTGCATTTAAGTGCACAGTAACCCACCGGCAAACCCATGCACTGTGTCATGGACCCTAGTCCATGCACTATTCTTGTGAACCTAGTCTATGACACATAGGACCCACTTGTTAGTAAGATTTTCCTTCAGAAAAATAAATCAAAAAGAAAAAGAAAAGGGCGATTAACTGGGTCGATGTTGACCAAGTCAACGATGACCGTGATCCCACCAGTCAGCGACTTTGGCTAGCTCAAGCTGCGTGTAAAAAGTATTTAATTCCGTTTAAATTTTTGAAATGAATTAACTTTGCACTGTAAATTCAAATTACTTTGAAAATTCATAACGAATTTAAATCAACTCCAAATTGAGTGAAACCAATTTTGTTTGTTTTCATTTTTAATGTACTTTCACCTGGCATTGGTTTGAAACATGTTACTGTCACAGAAAATTTTGGAATTTGAATTAATTTCGATTCCATCAACAGTAAACCCTCTTTTTCCATTTTCCTCCCGACAAAAATTGTTTAGGGAACAACTCTCACATACAACCTCTGAATCCAATAATTATTTCACCTAAATTCATATAAAATCATAATCTACCAACTGTGAATTTTTTATGCGATTTTGAATATTTTGAATTTTTCGACTTTATTTAGTGTTTATTGCATTATCGTTCTTTCAATAGGTTTTCGACGATCCCGACGAATTTGTGAGTTTGACTTGAGGCTAATCGAGACTGGTACCAACAAAGGCGAGCATCCCTTTCTTGATCATGTTGCTCCTACTAATTTTAAAAGTATTATGTTGATTTCAATATAGCTATTGCATGCTATTTGGAAATTATGTTCATGGGTAGAAGTATTTAATTTCCTAATTGTTGCATTACCTTCCTTGAATGTTAATATCCCCAAGTTCAGTTCTTGCCTAGGATATATGTATGTATGGGAATTTTCTATTGTAGGATAGATCGACGCTTAGCCATGCTAGTAGTTGTAGTCGAAAGTGGTTGATGGATCTAGTCCATTGGCCGAGGTGAATTGAATTATGTTGGAATTTGATGAATGTGTTCAGATCTTCGAATCGTGTTATTGTGGGCTTTTTGGGTAGTGGATGCTATGTTTTGACTTGGACGGGTGATAGGTTGATGAAGGGAGGTTATCCCGGATTCGTGTAGCCCTATCTGGATGATTAAGGATCGATTTGTGGTGTGTTAAACCAAGTCTTACGTGCAACCACACACCGGGATAATGGCGAAGGCTTGGCTTATTAATTTATCGTGTGTTAGCTATCAAACCACAACTAGATTGACAAGTGTTGTTGTTGCTATATTGTCAATCTAGTGGGGCATGTTAAGTTTCGCCTTACTTGCCCTTAAGGGTCACTTGCATTTGCGGGGAGCTGCGCAAGGGACTTACTTACACAACGAGGTCCACCCGTAGTTCAGGCGAATGATAGTCTACCATGGGATATGTCCTCGGGTGGTTTAATAGTTAAGACATGGCATTATAACAGCCTCGTTATGGTATCCCAGTCACACTCCTAAGGAAGAGTACGTTGGCCGATATTAAGAGATATTCATATCGTGTGGGTAAAGCTGTACAACTCTGTAGAGTCACTAATCTATTCGAATAGCCGCATCCCCGGTCATGGATATCGCCTGTGGGAAACCAGGTACAGTTAGAATCTGAAATTTTGGGTTTAGAAAAATTTGGGAATGGTATGTAGGCCCGAACGGGTGATTGTGTGCTCATTTTAGTTTATCCGGGTGGGACAGCCACCCTATGGTATTAAAATTGTGATCATGGATTTAATGTGAGGATTATGAAATGTTACCTTACTATTATTTAAATATTTAAATTGTTTTACTTGCTGCCATTTGAATCTATATACATTACTTTGCTGAAAATTATTACTTTACGTGGAAAATTCACCCTTTTATCCTCTTCTTTGAGCAGCAGCTTGCATGTAGTATATGTAGGTTTGGTAAATTCTTGTGAGTACAATTTTGTACTTAACCAAAATGTCCACTTGCTGCAGGTGAGAACGTCGTACGAATCGGTTATAGCTATCGTACCAATTTTGGGCCATAACGGCAGATGTAACGGCTTTAACTCCAGTTGGTTGCTTGTGGGTTTGGGCATGCCAACCTGGTTATTTCCTTTATTTAATTATTTAATTCCACTGCAATTTATTGGTTTCATGATTAGATTTGGTCGGACACCCCCCTTATGCAAAATCGGGCCATAAGGTCCTATTTGTTGATGTTGTAATAATGCTTCTAATATTTTTGCATTTTTTACTATGGATGTGATCAATGTTGTGTTGAATATGTGCATGTTAGCCACTGATCTTTGGGAGCTAACATGAGACACATATCTGGGTACTTGAAATCATTTTCGTTTCTTGTTAAGGGTTGTGTCTTCAGTGCAATCACTTGACTTGAAACAGATTTGATTTTGGGTTCACGGTAAACTCGGAAGTTACTCTAGTAATACCAGGACGGTCGTTCCCCCTGGGAAGGTCTAAGTCTTACGAGCTTAACTTTGGGGTCTCCACAGAATTGCAGTTTTTTTTATAAAAAAATGAGGACCAGGTGACAAGACAGTGGAGTGATGATTACTTTACTCATCGCTCGTTTGAAAATTGTACTGACAGAAAAGAAATAAAGGAAAGTCCGAAGGAAAGAAGGAAATAAGTTATATGATCATTTATAAATTTTTAAGTGCCCCCTCTAAAATGTTGAATTACAAACTCTTGATTGAAAATTTGGATAATAGACATTTTTCCCTGAGCAGTAAATTGTATCCAGTGATACCCTGTCTTGTAATAATTACACTATTAGATTAGAGCTACAAGACCAAGTAATAAAAAATCTCAGGACGATGATACTCCTTTTATTATGGAGGAAAAATTGGATATACGTCATTCAGAAGTATGCCACTTCGAGATATGCCACCCAGTTTTATGAAATTGAATATATACCACTCGAGTTTCTTGCTCCTTTGAAATTTACCATTATCTCTACTTTTCTCCTATTTTATTTTTCTCTTATTTTCCCATCTATTCCCTAGTGAAGTTCGTCTTTTGCCCCTCTTCTAACCAGATTGATCCCCTTCATCCATCTGATTTCCACAGCACAAGCACCAACTCAGAAGAAGAGCACCATGGCTTGGTGGCCAGGTCCCAAGCGATTGAGCGAAGGTCCAGGCGAGGCCGGCGCCGCCTCCCCTGAGCTCCCCGCCAGTTCAACCCCCCAGTCGGCTATCGCGCCCCATCCCTGCCTCCCCGAGCGAGCTCCAAGCGAGGCCAGCCCCGCCTCCCCCGAGCTCCTCGCCAAAGACGCCCCCAGTCGGCCTTCTGCAAGGATCTCGAGCAGCAGTAGGTGCAACATGGGCATTGTTCTTGTTGGAACGTGAATAGTGTTTGTGCAATGTGAGATCGTTGTGACATGCAGACAAATGTATTTTTCGAATTGCTGATATGCATGATCATTGTACACAATATTGTGAATTGTTGGAATGCATTGTAATGTAAAATAGTTCTTTAGAAACATCGTGTAATATTACTACCTTTTGGAAGAAAATCTAAATGTTTTGCTATTCTCTTTAGAATGATGCTCATTGTTGTCATCATCTTGATTATTGTTTTCATCATCCGTATCCACATCTTCATCATTTGTAGGCTATGCCCTAGTCAAGCTTGCCAATCTTCTTGGAAGAAAAACATTGTAGTAATACTTCGCCAAATCCTTTGTTTTCTTTGAGTTAAACTGCTTCGAGGCAATCTTCATGAATTTCTCATGTTTATTCTGAGGAATCAACTTCTCAATACCTTCAAGTTTCTTTTTGTCTTCTGTAGTCCATAACTGTAAAACTTGCTCACCCATTGCATGAAGCCCACAGTTTCTAAAAGCTTGCTCACCCAACTGATACTTGATCTAGCTCCTTGCCTTTTTACATGAACTCTTACACAAGCCCAAAATCCAGGCCAATTGGGGAAATTTGGCACCATGAGGAGCTCGGGGACGGTGGCTAGGGGCGGGACAGTGGGAGCTCGGGGGAGGCAGCGTCGGTCTCGCCTGCCCTAGTCACTCGAGTTTCTGGCTGGCCCTATGCTATGGAAATCGGATGAATGAAGGGGATCAATCCGATTAGAAGAGGGCAAAAGAGGAACTTCAGAAGGGAATATATGGGAAAAATAAGAGAAAAGAAAAGAAAATGAGAGAAAAGTGGAGATAATGGCAAATTTCAAAAGAGCAAAAAAAAAACTTGAGTGGCATACGTTCAATTTCTTAAAACTAGATGGTATATCGCGAAGTTGTATATTTCTGAGTAGCATATATCCAATTTTGCCTACTATGGAGTACTAGAAAGTGTAGTGTCGATTATTTTACTTATGGATGGCTAAAAGGTGTAGTGTCAATTATTTTTGCCTATTATGGAGGACTAGAAAGTGTAGTGTCGATTATTTTACTTATGGATGGCTAGAAAGTGTAGTGCCAATTATTTTACTCATCGCATCAATCATCAGTACATAAGTACATTGCACTGACGGAAATAAGTTATCTGATCATTTATGAATCATCAGTACATAATAAACGTTTTGCCCCCTCTTCTGGACTCCAGATGTGGGCCGTGTGTACATAATCAGCTAGTTATCATATATTGTGGTTCCTTTACACAATACAGTTAGGTGTATCACTTTTCCTTGAAGAACAATGCAACCAGTAACTCCTATCAATGAACAATCAGCCACTCATTGCCTCTTAAGCCTCTTCTAACTAACTCATGTATTGTTGAAGTGTCACTAGGAGGAAAAAAATATCATAAAAAAAAAGATGAACAGGAAAAGATGGACAAGCAAGTGCCATGATGCCTTATTGCCTTTGGCTCCAACCAAACGTTCATGTTTCAGAACAATCATTCTGACATGACCTAGAGGGTCGGGTCATCTGATGGTCAATTATGATGTCCTTGTGGAATGGAATTATGTGATGGTTGCAGCTCTTTCCAGCTCTCTTGGCTTAGAATCCAAGAAAAAGATATGTTCATTAGCATTACTTACTGTCCTGTGAATCACATACTACGCTTGTTCAGTAAGCCAGTTTGAATGGTAGCCTGGTAGGTTGGTGCAGACAAAACGCATTTCATTTCTTGTCTTTCCGGAGTCCTATTTTTTGCATTTTCGACGGGTCAGTTAGGATGAATCCCAACATTTCAGATTTTGCTTAGCTGTAGCATACCGTGCAAAATAAAAGTTTTGGCCCATAGTTTCTGTCTGTATGAAATAAAAATATGAGAGGAATAGTTCTATTTCTTTTGCAGAACAATTGGCTGATGGAACATGGATTAAACTTTTAGCATGGAAACTTTTACTTGCATTGGTTGCTTACTTCTTAATCTACTGCCTTCTTGATAGTTGGTATCGATCCCTTTACGACTGTCTATTTCTAAGGTGATTGAAATTTTTTTAAGTATAAGTTATCTTTTTTATCGGTTGGATCAATATCCAATCATATGACACACCAATTTCTACACAAATTCAATAGTCACAACAAGTGACTTAAACTTAAGAAAATTTCAGACGACTTAAAAATAGCAACACTATTGTACATATAGGTTTATACAGGTAGGAAGGTACATAGGTACAGATTCAGCAGGATCACTGATACAACAGGCCAACATACTTGATTTGATGCACTCGTGTGTGCATATCAGTGCATTTCTTCTCCATATCCAAAATGATTCTTATGGTCGTGTTAACCAATCACAGGTAGGTCAGCCTGCCAGTAGACACTGAATTATCGAAAACTCAGCCCCTCTTGTATGCTGATGGTGATTGTCATTTAACACTGAAACATCTGATCAAAATTCAGAAACCAACCTTCCTCCTGATCTATCTCAACTCACCCACCTACACAAACCGTTTCCTGGGGTCATTCTAATCACCAGTCGGCGACACTCTTGAGACAGTGACCACACAACCCTTAAGAACTCATGTTGGCAACTGATCCAGCCTATATAATCCCCACTAGAATCTTCGCTACACTCTAACGTACAAGCAAAGAGATCAGGGACCAGAGATGAAGGCACACCTCCACTCCTCCTCCTCCCCCTCCTCCTCGGCCGCCTTCTACTCGTCGGTCGCCAAGAAGGCGTACTTTTCGCCATTCCTCCTGACGCTGGTGCTCTTCCTGCTCCTCTTCTCCTTCCTCTACGGAGAAGACCTCAGGGCGATCAGCCAGCAAGCCCAAGCATCATCACACCTCAACATCCACAGAAACAACAACCACCACAACAATGAGCATGACCAACCGGCAGCACCACCACCGGGTATGTATCACAATTTCAGAACCGGGCCGGTTTTTGCTGGTGGACCGGTACCGATTTCCAGCCGGTTACCAGTGGGAATCGGCTGTACACAAGCTGAATTCGTTGCTAACAGTGTGGAATGTGGACTGATTATGGTGTGGTGTGATCAGAGATGGCCAAGGGGACGAAGAAGAGGTGGCAGGGGAGGCTGCCGTTTGCGCTGAACGACGAGGACGAGGACGAGGAGTGCGACGTGTTCTCGGGGAGCTGGGTGCGGGACGAGGAGACGCACCCGCTGTACCAGGAGGCGGACTGCCCCTACATCCAGCCGCAGCTCACCTGCCAGGCGCGCGGCCGGCCTGACAGGGGATACCAGTTCTGGCGCTGGCAGCCGCACGACTGCACAATCCCAGTGTTCGTCCCTTAGCTCTTGCATTCTTTCTACTTGTCGATTACTTCAATTTGGTAAGTGGTAAGAACCGTTAGCTATAATCTTGGCTTAATTGAGCTTGCATGGTCCGTTTCTTTTTTGCATAGCTGATGCAGTCATGCGTGGGTTTCTTCGTGCGTTGAACGCTAGTTATGCGCTAGTCTGAGGATGGAACTAATGGGTGGCATAGGACTATTAGTGGCGTATTGATGTGCTTGTAACGTAGAGTGTTTCTTGATATATAAATTGAGAAGAAAAATCAGAAAAGGTTGGAGAAGTTTAAGCAGCACAAAAGAACTATCTTCAGTGTTCATCTTCTAGTTTTCTCTCTGAGTTCTAGAGTGTTTGCGTTCCAGAGAGGAAATAATGTGTGAGTTTTCTCCGGGTGTTGGGCCAACAATTGGTATCAGAGCGAGGTAGGTAAGCTGTGTTCCAGTGGCGGGGTCGTTGGTGCAACGGCGAGCGTCGCAAGCGTAGTGAGGCGCCTTGGTGCAAGGTGTCGTGGATCTCACGAGCGGGATGGCCGAATAGATCGAGGGCTTGCACAGTGAAGCTATGGCCATGCACGGCATGTATGAATTGTTCGTAATGCACTCTATGACCGTGCAGGCGAACATGGTCAAGCCTTGGCGCTCCAAGGCGCAGCCGCCGAGGCCGAGTGTTGCGCGAGGGCAGCTGGCCACCGCGGAGGTAAGGCTGCGACGTGTCCAAGGAGCACGACCCGGCACAGGCTTGAGGCTGGGCAGGTGTGCGACACGACGCACATGTGGTGCAGCACAGCACGACAGTGTGCGCATGTCCGCGACGACGGCGACCGGCGTATAGCGTGGAGCATACGGCTCCGCAATGAGGAGAGCCCGAGCGTTTGGCGGAGGTGTACAGGGCACTAGCGACGAGACGGTTGCAGCACTGTGCGCTCACTAGGAACACGACAGTGGAGGTTCATGGGGCCATGGCGAGACCAACGTGGTGTGCCGGAATCGCACATGAGGTGCACACCGGCGGCGGCAACATGATCACCGTGGAGTAGGCCGACGATAGCAGCCCCACCGGAGGTAGAGGCCAGCGACGGCAAGGTGAGGCGGTGCGAAGCTGTCGGGAAACGAGTCGGCATGAGGTCGACAAACGGCGATGACATGGAGGCCATCATCGCAAGAAGAATCGGAGGTCCGAGTCGCCCGATGAGTCATGCCACCGACGACGAAGTTGTGGTAGCAAAGAAGTAGCGGTGAAGAGTGGAGGCGGCATGTCTCCCAAATACTTGCTACCAATGAGCTTCATCGACAACTGGCAAGGTAAGATGGCATAGGCGTCTCCGGGAGAAGAACTGTCAGGTGCATGGGATGCGGTGACGCCTATGTTCACAGTCGTTGATAGCGAGGGCGAATGTATTGTCCCTTAAGAGTGATTGCGTGGTGAGGGCGGTTGTACCTGTACTGTCCCTCAAGGAGTGCACCACGTGATAGAGAAGCGGCTGCGTGAATTTGGCGACACATAAAGAGAGTTTTGTGTTGCTAACCCGTGGCAAGTGGGAAGACGAAACTTCTTGCAAATAAATGTTGAAGATCGTCAATGACGCGACAAGTTGTGCAAGAGGATGTTGCGTGTGGCAACAAGGAGAAAGCCGCTGCGTGTGGCAAGAGGCTACGGGCGATCCGCAACAGTGAGTCAGTATGTCAAGATTAAGGTGAAAATTGTTAGCTATAATCTTGACTTAATTGAGCTTGCATGATCCGTTTCTTTTTTGCATGGTTGATGCAGTCGTGCGTGCGTTTTTTTGTGCATTGAACGCTAGTTATGCACTAGTGTGAGGATAGAACTAACGGGTGGCGTAGGACTATTAGTGGCGCATTGATGTGCTTGTAACGTAGAGTGTTTCTTGATGTATAAATTGAGAAGAAAAATCAGAAAAGGTTGGAGAAGTTTAAGCAGCACAAAAGAACTATCTTCAGTGTTCATCTTCTTCTAGTTTTCTCTCTGAGTTCTAGAGTGTTTGTGTTCCAGAGAGGAAATAATTTGCGAGTTTTCTCCTGATGCTGAGCCAACAAGAACAATCCTAGAATCTGCAATTTTCAGCTGATGGAATCTCCTGAAAATTGCTAAGAAAAGGATGCAAGTAGCAAGTAGCAAGTAGCAACTAATACAACTCTTCAGAATGAAGCATGCGTCTTTTTCATTGCACAGTAGTTAACCTCGGCATTCGTTGCTGCGATGCGCGCGTCACGCAGGTTCAACGCGACGCTGATGCTGGAGACGCTGCGGAACAAGCGGATGATGTTCGTGGGGGACTCGCTGAACCGCGGGCAGTTCACGTCGATGGTATGCCTCCTCCAGTCCGCCATCCCCGACGCCGGCGCCAAGTCGTTCGAGATGTCGCCGGACCAGCAGCACACCGTCTTCACGGCCAAGGTAATAAAGCTAACCGATCTCTGCTCCTGTCACCGTTAGCACAAGGAGGCAAGCTCAATTCACTTAATTAGGACTGTATGGCAAATGTCAGGATTACAACGCGACGGTGGAGTTCTACTGGGCGCCGTTCCTGCTGCAGTCCAACTCGGACAACGCCATCATGCACAAGATCTCCGACCGCATGGTGCGCAACGGCTCCATCGACCACCACGGCCAGCACTGGAAGGGCGTCGACGTCATGGTCTTCAACACCTACCTCTGGTGGTGCACCGGGTTGCGATTCAGGATCCTGTATGCCGTCGTTACATTCGACTGAATTCCATGTATATTTGTAATGCATTTCATTAGTGAATGATCTTTGCTTTGTGTTGTCGAATCGACGGAAGGCACGGGTCGTTCGAGGACGAGGAGCAGGAGACGGTGTGGGTGTCGACGGAGGAGGCGTACGGCATGGCGTTCCGGGACATGCTGCAGTGGGTCAGGGACAACATGGACTTCAACAAGACCAGGGTCTTCTTCACCAGCATGTCACCCACTCACGGGAAGTAAGCGCACGACATGACTAGTATCAAACTATCAGTTCACGCGCAAGGTTTCCTGCACCATATCCATATCAGGTGCCGGTGACACGACATGACAAGTCAAAGCATACCAATTAACTTAGCTTTTGTATCCATTAATTGTGTGCAGGAGCCAGGACTGGGGCGACGCGCCGGGGGGCAACTGCTACAACGAGACGTCGATGATCGAGGACGCCGGGTACTGGGGCTCGGACAGCCGGCGGAGCGTGATGCGGGTGATCCGAGAGATCCTCAACGGCGACGGTGCCGACGTGCCGGTGACGTTCCTCAACATCACGCAGCTGTCCATGCACCGCAAGGACGCGCACACCTCCATCTACAAGAAGCAGTGGAGCCCGCCGACACCAGAGCAGCTCGCCGACCCCAAGACGTACGCCGACTGCGTCCACTGGTGCCTCCCGGGCCTCCAGGACACATGGAACGAGCTCCTCTACACCAAGCTCTTCTACCCTTAACAACTACGTTGTAGACAACCACCATCTATGATTGAAGCTTGCCATGAGAAGAAGCTCTGCATGCATGCAGCTAGAAGAAGAAAGAAGAGCACAAAGTGCTCCTTTAATTGGTGGTAAATGTTATGCTGGCCTGTCTTGTTGTTTTTGGTTCGTTGTAGTAGCCTTGAGATGTTGCCAAAAAACAAGAGGCAATAATCTTTTGTTTCTAGCTCGTTTCGGAAAAGTTGACTCATGATCAAGAAGAAAGAGTTTGTGCATTATCCAACTGAAGAAATTAAAAGGTTGCAACTGGGAAACAAATTGACTGTCGTAGCTAATTCTCTTTACTTGATGTGACCTTACTTGTGACTCTAGTAATTGTTGTATAATCGAGACCGTGTTGCCGACAAACGAAGCTCTTAATTCACAAATAATAAAATATAAACAAGAACACAACGATGCAGTTCAAGCCTTATCTCTTTTATTAATCTCTTTGTCTATAGGCTTGTGTGTATAATGAGAAACCCGCTTTATATAGGAGGAGACCTCCCTTCATGCATAAATAAGCAATATGAGACTAAACTAACTAATGGTATTGTGGGCTGACGGTACCCTAATGGCCCTTTGTTTAGGTAAAGTGTCTACACATAATCAAGCCTCGAAAATAGGCTGATATACAACAATCCCCATTGGACACTTTGCCAATGCCATGCTCCTACCTCATTAAAAACTTCTTCCAAAAACCCATTGGAAAAAAACTATAAGAAGAAAAGAGTATATAGCTCGCGTTCTTGTCATTGCACGTGTTGCCTCATTAAAAACCTTCAAGTGAGAAAATCCATTGGGACAAAACTCAAATAAAGGAAAAGGAGTACAACATGTATTCATCCAATGACGAATGTAAATGAAGATCATATATATCACCCTAAAGACAACAACTCTTTGTGTCTTCTCGTACCAATACAACTAATAAGTTTACCAAACCTTGGTCCCTCGCAAGTCCTTAGTAAACAAATCCGCAAGATTCTCACTAGCTTGGATTTTATGTATTTCTATATTCCCATTTTCTGCTGCTTATATGAGTAAAAATATTTAGACAGTATATGTTTTTGTCATATGCGTCTTGATATATGTATTTTTCATTTGTGTAATGCAAGCTGCATTATCCTCATGGGGGACTGTTGGAGTGTTATCCACTTCTACACCACAAGGCTCTTGGATATGGTGAATTAGTCTTATAAGCCATGTAGTGCAATGATCTCAGCATGATTAGTTGACATAGCAAAAAAAAATTGTTTTATAGATCTCCGAGAGAGAGTTGTAGTACTACTTAGAAAGATGTATCTAGTCTGTGACTTGGCATTGTGGGGATCAAAAAGATAGCCGCCGTCTGAGTAACCCTTTAACCTTATATCTTGACCCTTGGGATAATAGAGTCCAAGTTCACTTGTACATTGCAGGTATCAGAGGATTCCCGTCATTTTGTCCAATGTTTCTTTATAGGCTTAGAACTATATCTTGTCAAACAACTTACTGTAAAAGCAATATCAGACATAGTAAAATTGACAAGGTATAATAATGCTCCAATAGCACTAAAGTATGGAGTTTTGAGCCCTAATATGTCCTCATTATCTCGTTTAGGTCCACATGGATCTTTCTTCGCTTCCAATGACCTAACGATCATTGTTGTATCCAATGGATCAGATTTATCAAGATAAAATCACTCCAACACTTTTTGGATGTAGGTGGTCTGATACAAAAACATGCCTCCTGGCAAATTTTCAATCTGCAATCCAAGATAGTATTTGGTTTCACTCAAATCTTTCATCTCGAATTCTATCTTTAAGTATGATCTCGCTTCGAGAATGTCTTCCATGTTTCTAATTATGTTCGAATCATCAATATACATAGATATGATGTTGGATCCATTCTTGGATTTCTTTATGAACACATATGGACATACCTCATTATTCACATATCTGTTTTGTAGAAGGAATTCGCTTAGTCGGTTGCACCACATATGACCTTACTGTTTCAATCCATATAGTGACCTTTGTAATCTGGCACTATACATGCC
This sequence comes from Phyllostachys edulis, assembly GCA_036346405.1. NCBI lineage: Eukaryota > Viridiplantae > Streptophyta > Magnoliopsida > Poales > Poaceae > Phyllostachys > Phyllostachys edulis. The sequence goes on from CM070553.1 coordinate 52,012,961, forward strand.
GTGATTCTCATTTTCGCTCATACATGAAACTTTTAGTGCCTTTGGAATCTTCATATAGATTTTAGAATCAAGTGACTCATACAAATATGCAGCCACAACATCCATGAGTTTAATATCTAAGTTCATTCCTTTTGCCAGTGATATTAAATAACAGAATGTTATGCCATCCATTATAAGATAGTAAGTTTAATCGAAATCGATGTTGGGTCTCTGGGTGAACCCTTGGGAAATCCATCTCGCTTTGTACCTCACCACTTCATTCTTTTCATTTATCTTTCTTATGAAAACCCATTTGTGTCCAACAGGAATAGCATCATGAGGTGTCTTAACCACAAGTCCAAATGCTTTTCTCTTGTTTAGCGAGTTTAGTTCATTCTCGATTGCCTCTTTCCATTTATCCCAATCATGATGATTCTTGCATTTAGCAATCGTCTTCAATTCCGGATCTCAACTTTCAATATGGAAAGCAATCTTAGATGCGAAGCAGCTGCTATTAGCACATACTTGTCTATAAAATATTTCTCCTATTTCCACATACTTTGTGGCAAACTCTTCGACCAAGTCAATTGGCATTTTATTCAAATCAATCAGCCATTTATCATTTCCCAAATTAGTAGTCTGAATGTTCCATTCTCGTGCACTAGGAGCCTCCCTTTGTGCTCCAGCACGGGGTGTTACCTTCCGTCCTCTTCCACGAGGTGCGGCATTCACCGAACATTTCTCATTCGTGTTCGGTTCATGGAGTCTCACCCACTGTTCATTACATCTCTTTTACAGACATCTCCATGGTTTGAGATCTTTCGAACCAGGAGCCACCTCCCCTCTCTTTTTACTAAGAGTAGTTGAGTTAGATGCACAACCCAAAACCCATGATGGTTCTACTATTTTAGGTGCATAAGTTGAGTCAGATGCAGAACCCAAAACCCATGATGGTTCTACTGTTTTAGGTGCATTTACCATTGGAATGTACAATTTGGTAACTCCCTTATGATCTGTGAATGAATCTGAAAGTTCATTTGCATGGTTTTACAAATCTATTATCCTTTGAACCTCTTGTTCAGATTATTTAGTGTGTGGATCCACATTATGAAGACTACTATCATACCATGATATTTCTCGCCATTTCACTTTACTAGGGTCCTTTCCTCCCCCTAATGTCGGGAATAGTTTTTCATTGAATATGTTATCAACGTATCTTGCTTTTAGCAGATCCCCTGTCATGGGCTCGAGATATTTGATTATAGACAGAAATTCAAATCTCATGTAAATTGCCAATTTATAGTGGGGCCATTAACATACGCTGAGGTGGTGAAATCGCTACGTATACGACACAACCGAATTTACGTGGACAGGAAATATCTGGCTCTTTCCCACGCACTGACTAGAAAGGTGAAAACTCGTGGTATGCAGGTAGTCGAAGTCGTATTAGTGTTGACGCATGTAATGCAGCATGTCTCCAACATGTAGTTGGTAACTTATATTCCATTAACAAGGGTCTTGCTATTAGCTTGACCCGCTTGATATTAATGACTCTATGTTAATAGAGTCCATGATCACTTGTACATTGCTGGTATCAGAGGATTCCTTTCATTTTGTCCAATGTTTCTTTGTAGGCTTAGAGCTATATCTCGTCAAACAACTTACTGTAAAAGAAATTTTAGACATAGTAAAATTGATAAGGTATAATAATGCTCCAATAGCACTAAAGTATGGAGTTTTGAGCCCTAATATGTCCTCATTATCTCGTTTAGGTCCACATGGATCTTTCTTCGCTTCCAATGACCTAACGATCATTGCTGTATCCAATGGATCAGATTTATCAAGATAAAATCTCTCCAACACTTTTTGGATGTAGGTGGTCTGATGCAAAAACATGCCTCCTGGCAAATTTTCAATCTGCAATCCAAGACAGTATTTGGTTTTACTCAAATCTTTCATCTCGAATTCTATCTTTAAGTATGATCTCGCTTCGAGAATGTCTTCCGTGTTTTCAATTACAATCAAATCATCAATATACACAGATACGATGTGGGATCCATTCTTGGATTTCTTTATGAACACACATGGACATACCTCGTTATTCACATATCCGTTTTGTAGAAGGAATTCGCTTAGTCAGTTGCACCACATATGACCTTACTGTTTCAATCCATATAGTGACCTTTGTAATCTGACACTATACATGTTGCGATTCTCATTCTCGCTCATACGTGAAACTTTTAGTCCCTTTGGAATCTTCATGTAGTTTAGAATCAAGTGACTCATACAAATATGCAGCCACAACATCCATGAGTTTAATATCTAAGTTCATTCCTTCTGCCAGTGATATTAAATAACAGAATATTATGTCATCCATTACAGGAGAGTAAGTTTAATAAAAAATGATGTCGGGTATCTGGGTGAACCCTTGGGCGATCAATCTCACTTCGTACCTTACCACTTCATTCTTTTCATTAATCTTTCTTATGAAAACCCATTTATGTCCAATAGGAATAACATCATGAGGTGTCTTGACCACATAAATTCAAACCTGACGTAAATTCCCAATTTACAATGGGGCCATTGACATATGCTGAGGTGGTGAAATCACTACGTATACGGCACAACCGAATTTACATGGTTAGGAAATATCTGGCTCTTTCCCACACACTGATTGGAAAGGTGAAAACTCGTGGTATGTAGGTAGTCGATGCTGACGCATGTAATAGAGTATGTCTCCAACATGTAGTTGGTAACTTATATTCCATTAACAAGGGTCTTGCTATTGGCTTGATCCTCTTGATTAATGACTCTGTAAGTTCATTCTAGGTATAAACAGGCGGGACTTAATATTCCACCGTTATGCCTAAAGTCATACAATAGTCATTAAATGCTTTTTAGGTACACTCTCCAGTATTACCCATTTGTATGGATCGGATCCGATGATCCAGGAACTTGGCTCTTAGCGCAATGATTTGTGAAATCAACTTGGAAAATGCATGATTCCTGGTGGATAATATATCACTTTGAATCCTTTCAAGGAACTTTGGAATTTCATCCTTAATTTTGTGATATGAGGATCTCGTTATCAACTTGCCTTTAGCACAGGCTTCGCTCACAAATTGTGTGGTTCTAAGGATTTCTTCGAACTTGAGATTGTGGCCAGCAGAATGATATGTTGTTCGGCACATCATTTCAAAACTAGGATGACCCAAACGTTCATGCCACAGTTTGAATTGTTCTTGGTATTTTACCTGGGTACTCATCGCAACACATGCATCATCATGCTTTATAAACGTGGTGTACAATCCGGCGAAAATATGGAATGCTTCTCTATAGTTTCTCTATTATATCCCTCTTTCTTTGTGATGAGAAGGTACTCAGAGCCATTCTCTTCTTCTGTTTCCACACGAAAACCCTTATTGTAGATACCTTTGAAACTTAGGAGGGTACGAGTTGATTCTAGGAAAACAATAATGCATTCTCAATTATTATTCTTGTAACCATCGGTAACACAACCGATGCTCTTCCAAATCATGTAATATTGCCACAGTTGCTAGCTATGGTCAACACATTGTCAGTCTTAGAGCTGAATGTCTAGAAATATTTCATATCCCTTATGATTGAATTTGTGGTACAACTGTCAACAAGACAAAGTTCATGTTCCCCCTCCATTGATCGTATGTTTTCAACAATTCTATAAGCAGGAGATAATATAGTTTGTATGAATACTTTATTCAACTCATGAATTAAAGATTACAATGAGTAACTTTAATTCCTAATATTACTATTGCTAACTAATTTAGGATCGAGCAAATTTTAGTGTTCAACTTAACAACACCATCCTAAACACACCATAAGTTGACTCTTCTAATTTGAGGGATGACTTGTGTAGGTGGATCATTCCAACTCTATTCCGTTTTCATAACAGTTATTGTTGCCATCAACATCACTTGCAGGAGTGTAATAAGGAGAAACTTTAGTTTTTTTTTCTATTTTCCTGCAATTATTCTTCTTACAACCTTTGCGCCTATTTGTCCATCTTGATGGTACTATAGGGAATGCTCCCTCTTTTGTCGGACTTACGTGCAAGTCCTTTGCTCTTTCCATCTCAAGTAGAGAACTGTGAAAGACGGAGTACTTCTTAATCTGCCTTTCCCTTAGGATTGATCCTATGGGATAGTCTTATGCAAATAGAGATGAAATAGCATGTTCTATCAGATCTTCCTCTGGCATGCTCATACCCAACATTCATGGAACGTTCCTCGTCCGTAAGGATGGCCATCATGCGGCGACAATGACCGATAGCTGACATGCGAGGACTTCGGGTTAGGGATGCAATCAGAGCGGATACGGGCGGATATCACTCATCCTGTATCCTATTCTATATTTTTTTTCTCGGAATTGGAGTCGGACACGGATAGTGCCAGATACGAATATGAATACGGATAGTCTCGGTCATGAATACGATGCAAACACATGTTGAACCGAATACAGATTGTCTTGGTCATGAATATTTAGTCAGATACTACGCAAAAACATAAACCATATATATCGCACATATTGTAATATCCCAAAAGTATTCGAATGATTATTCGAGTGAGAATAATTATTTAGAGAGAAGAACTAGTTACCAAGTGATTTAACAGAAAGAATGGAGGGAGTTTTCTGCAAAATCCCGACAACCTGGATCTCGGGCCTTGGCCCAGGAGGCCCATGAGGGGCCGGTCACCATTAAAAGGAGAGGGGAAACACTAGAACGACTGTTGCTACAGTGCCCGACGCCGCTACAGTGCCCCTGCTACAGTACGCCTCCCCCTTGCACTCCGTTGCTATTCCCCTCCCTCTTGGTGGTGCTCTCCCATTGCTGCCGCCCAAGAAGAAGGAAGAAGGATGAAGGAAAAGAAGAGAGAAGGGGGGAAAGGAGAGGGATGCAGGCTGTTCTTGTGTTCTTCGGCGGATCATCAAGGGTAAACCCCAATCCCCCTTCGATTAGTTGCGTATTTGATTAATTGATCAATGTCGGTATTTAGGGCTGTTCAGGACAGATTAGAGAAGATCGAGGTTTTGATGTGTTTAATGGCAGAATTAGTCCCGGACGTCTCTTAGGATATTGTAGAGGACGTCGCCACCTTTTCGTGAAGGGCTAGAACACGTAATTTGGACCCCTGTAGCAGAAGTTATGATTTTATTAGTGGGACTGTTCTGCAGAATCGTTGGAGTTCTGACAGGTTTTAGTAATCTGGGTGAAACGATTAGTTAAAAGGGAAATCAGAGAAGCTCAGTATAATCAAAGTTGTAGATCATTGTCTCAGCTTTTCAAAAAGCTCAAGAACTCGAAATTTGGATACACGTACTGAAAGTTATGGCATTTTTAGTGCTCTGTCCAGAGAGCCTGACGGGAAATCGATGTTTTATTAACTGGCTTGGTAGGGGTATTTTTTGGCCGATTCAGAGAGGTTCACCAACTAGGCTTAGTTGGATAATTTAATTACCTTTCCAGAAAGTCTAAGAAAACCTTAATTGGACTTCTGTAGCAATAGATATGAATTTTATAAGTTGACTGTCCACCGAGGGGACAGATTGACGTGTAGGATTTGGGATTGGGATCGAGTTAGACGTTCTTGCAAGTTAGTGATTGTTGTATACTATGTTTTGGTCCGCTACTGCCATCTTAGTGTGCGTTATAATAACTACTCAGGTGGTGGACCGGTCCCGGGGGCGGCACCTTCTGCGCGTCCCTCACTCTCTCGCGGTTAAGGCAAGTATAATGATGGTTATAATACATATGGTTGAATGGCAATGTTTGATATATATTATGAGAATTTGTGTGTTCATGAATTGTGATGATGGCATAGTTGGTAATGTTCATGGTTGCTAGAGATTTGTGTTATGTGTTAAACATGGATGTTTGATAGTTGTGAAGTCGATGTTTATGAGCTTTTGTAGTATGAATAGAATATTCATATGCAATGTTGTTGCGGATGCATGTTTGTATTAATTTGAGAATTTATACATATGCATCATGTTGGTTTATTGAAGTCTTGGTCATGTGATGACCAAGCAACTCTTGAGGTCCCTGTCATGTTGATGACGGGCTAAAGGTCCCCATGCTTGTAAAGCATGGGCTTTGGTCCCCATACTTGCGGAGTATGGGCAATGGTCCCTGTGCCAGATGGCACAGGCATGGGTGTGCATCGACGGATGCACACTTTGCATTACCGGCAAAATGCAAAAGGGAAAGTGAAGGAAAAGGATCATTTTGAGCATATTGCATAGCATGTGTGTGTAAGGTGATTGATATGTGATTTTGTGGAGTGTAGTTGATGAATTACATCTTTGGTATGTTGTTGATGCTATTTATTATATTTCTTTGAGTCTTTGGACTCACCTCTTGTTGTTTGTTGTGTTTTAGGTACCTTTACGAGATCGGCATGCATGGGGAAAAGAATGATTAGTCTTGTTGCACTATCGCATCGATATGCCTCAATGGAATGAGAAGAAAAATTAATTAGTAGTTGAATGAACTATTTAAAGTACCCTTTATGATTATTGCTTGCTTAGAGTAAACTGTAATAAATGGATAGATGTTTTTTCTTTTGGATGCTCATGATCTATATCGTAGTTGTTGAGTTGCTATGGATGTTATAGTAACGAATAGCCAGTTTTGAATATGTCTTGATCATATTGCAAGTTGGATTACCTGTTTATGTTATAACTGTTTGTTGGAACCTCCAGTATAGATAACTATACAAAGGAGGTTCTGCCGAAATTTTGTAAGGTGTTTTAGTTTAATTTTGTTTAATTTATTTAGTTTAGTAGCATTCCAGGTCTTTGTTTGGCTGGGGTGTTACACATATAAAGATCAATCAACCATACTACATGTCCAAAATGCAACTACATTAGCAATTTAACAAGCAAATTTAACTACATCACACTATCGTGACGGCTAGTTAAAGAAGTAGTAGCAAGTCATAGTGATAGCAGTACAAAAGATGTCCAAAATGTAACTAGCAAACTACATAATAGGACAGTTACAACATATACAAAACCTACAGACCAGTAGCAATAACTAGTTAGGAATACATAGAACGTTGACCGGTAACAAGTCTGCAGTGTCCCAATTTTTAAGTTTTTCAAAATCTTTTATTTAAAATGAGATTTTATAAAATTTTCATGATTTTCTATAATTTAACAAAACTTAAATAGAATTTTTAGAAAATAAAACGATTTAATATGAATAAATCAAACATTCATTAAATTCAAAAGTATTTTATTTAAGTTCCTTATGTTCAAAAGTATTTTTTATAAATTTTCTAGAATTTTTCCTATTTCATTTGCTATTTTTATTGGCTTATTTTGATTCCCTGTATTTTCTAAAAATAAAAAAATTAGAAAGCCTCGTGGGCCGATTTCTCTCTCTCTGGCCCACTGGGCCTAGAGTTTACTGGATATCCGGGACAGTGTTTGTAGATACTATCCGATAAATTATCCGGATAGCTCTGAATCCGAAGGATACCTCCTTACCGAATCTGTTTCCGTATCCAGCAAAAACTATCCGGCTCTGAATATGAAATCCGAGAAAAATCCTGGATATCTGGTTTCACGCTCCAAATAAGATCCGAATTTATTCAGGTGGGCAGACAATCAAGAACTATCTGCTCCGTATGCACCCCTACTTGGGGTATCCGGCCGGATGCGAATGGTGGGCTCAGGCAACTCCTCCACAGGTGCTAGTATGGCATCCTCCCTATACAATAGGTCTCGTGAGAAGAAGCCCTGGGCCACTAGCTGAGCGATACTGTCCTCAAGTGTGGAGATTCTCTGGCGTACCTCCAATAGCTCGCAGGTCACACAATGGAGGTATCCATCGAGTGATCTCACCAAGCCGTCAAGGCGCAGGTGCAGAGTGATGAACTCCATGCTCGCCACCTAGTAGGTATGCTCCTCTCTATCCCCCGATTGTGTGGGAAAATAGTAGAACATATCTTGCAGCTCGAGCAAGTCGTGGTGGGGACGTATGATGGCGACGTAGGCTGCATCGTAGAGCGACATGAGGGCGCACGACCATCGCCCGTAGTAGCGGAAGGAAGGGTCTCCAATGTGTCGTCCTTGGACAAGCACCTGGGTGAGGTACTTAGTTGACACTGTGCTGGAGGGTGTGCTAAATATGGTGTAGAGTGGTATGTGAGGATGGCGAATATGTTGCAACATCACCCATAAGGTGTGCTGCAATGTACCCTCCTCAAACACACTCATGTGATACTGCAGCTCCCAGTAGGTGGTCTTCTACAATTTTTGGAAAAGGTAAGAGTTAGTGATCATTTCTATAACATAATGAGAGACATAGATAAGAAATAACACGAAGAAGGGAGAATGATGTAGCACCAAGTTATTATCCATTCTCTACAATATTTTACTAGCATCTAAGGTTCATTTTCAGGTTATACTACCCCTTGGTCTATATGTTTAATTAGAGCCCTTAACACCCAATAAAAACATTACAAATTGAAGGTAGGAAGGGTTAAGGAACTAATACATCATATCATTTTCAGTACGTACTTTAGTTCCGAAATTTTTGTAAGGAGCCATCTAAAGTGGCATTTTTTTGTTAGTTTTAAAACGGGTTTTCAAAATACCTTCTTGTATAATGTTTTAATGATTTAAATGTGGCCAAAAACTTTTATTTTCAGAGAGGACATCTTCTTCCAAAGCTAGAGTTATTTTGAGAGAAGATGAGAAGAGATAGCAAAAGAATGACTTAGATGATAAGAGAATGCTAAGAGATGTAAGATTAGCAAAAACTTCTAAATTTTCACAACTATTTTTATGATTAAAATATATTGCATTTTGAAAACCAAATTCTAACTAACGGCCATTTTAACTAGGGCTTAACCTACAATCAGAATGGCTCTGATACCAACATTGTCGGACCCCGTGTGTAGAATACTCGAAGCCCTCGTGTGTGTGTGTGTGTGTGTGTACCGTATTAGTCCCATGATCACTGGCTAGTATACACATCCACAACATTTATATTCACATACATAAATTATCCATACCACAAGAAACAAATATATGACATAAATTTAAGCGTTTACATGACAAGTATTTATGACATGGCCGACCGGCTAAATTAAAACATAAGTAGCAAGTTAAACAGTGAAAGCATAGCGAATAAACTAAAAAGATCCAACGGTGTGCCCATCCATACCCTTAGGCATCCAACAAGGACAAGACCTAGCAAGATCCATCAACAAACCCTCTAGTACAGGGTGCAAAAAACGCATCGTCCAGCATGGGCTCATCCTCATACTCTAATAAAAAAAAATTAGCAAGATTAAGTACATTTTGTACTCAGCAAGACTTGTAGTGTATCACAACATAATTATAATGCAAGGCTATCAAAAGATGAGGCTATACACTATAGTTATTTTCAGCATTAATTAAGTTTATTTTGCAATATTGATATATAGTAATTTGCAACGAAATTTTAAAAGAGCAATTGATTGATAAAGAAATAACAAGTATGTAATATAACAATAGTAAATTCACAACCCTCCTTGGTTGTGATAATCATTTCATTCTCAGCCATAGACATGGCACTCAAGTTAACAACAACAAAACCATCCCAACAATTTCCATCAAGACTGGTTTTGCAAAAATAGAGACTATACCCGATGTGATCGCACTTAGCACGCTTATCACCGTGAGCACGGCTATTTAAATAGATTTACACTCTGCAGAGGTGTACAACTTTACTGTCGGGACCCAAAAAATGTAATTCTGGACCCTCTGTGTATAATGTACTAGTCCAGAATTATGCTAGTGCGCACAGTATCAACATAGGTGAATATCGATCAACACAAGACGAATAATGTAATAAACGACTAAGTTGAATAACAAATAATGGTTTTAACCTAATGGTCAAGTTTACATTTATTAAGCCTCACAAGGCTGGCAATAATTAAATAAGTAACAACGGAATAAAATAAACTTCAGCAGAAACCCATCGATTCAACACAGGCAACCGACTAGGATCAAGACTTAACGATCAGCACCTTCGTGGAACTCCTCCTCAAAAGTAGGCGATGACTCCTCCACTTCTGTTGAATAATTGCAGCAAGCATGAGTACACAACCATACTCATAAGTCATACCATAGAATGCGAATATAGATGATGGCTTATTCCAAAGGAATGGCTTCTATGGTTCTTTTGCATAAAAGCAACATTTACAATTGAATACAAATAATAGATTGAAACATAACTCAAAACAAATAAATAATAATAATTTAACAATTGTTTTCACAAAGGACACAAAGTCTAATCAAATTCTTCACACAGCCATATGACTTATATTACACAGCTCTCTTCCCAATCGTTTTATGAAAACTACCCCTCATGTGAAATCCCCGAGCATGTCTATGACCGCGAACGCGGCTATTTGAATAGATTTGTTTAACACTCTGCAGAGGTTGTACACTTTACCCACAAGATACAATCAGTGTAGCTAGCACTAATCATAACAAAACCTTTCAGAAACTTCATCTCAAATATTGACACTCCCGATGTGTTTTACTGCCAGCCCTAACCCTCACACAGAAAGTTAGTCCAACGCACACCGTTAGACCTGAAAGCGATGAACCGTCCATCGATGTGAATTGCCACGGAGACAGAAACACACCCCCACTCTAGCACAAAGCTTGACCTACTACCTACGTAGTCAATGATGAGATTCCAGTTCAATGGCATACAAAGTTAAGTCCTTAATTGACCAAGGCGAGACTTCCAATCTCTAACTAAATCATTCTTTTCAATTACCAAGCACGGAGTTCCACCATATCACACAATATCCATCACTCGCCTCAGTCTAAATCCTTTTCCACCCTGTTGGTTAAGTGCAACACATGCCATCAATGAGTAATAGCACACATCACACACAGTTTTACACACAGTTCTATAATCACTTAGTCAAATTTATATTTGCAACTCAAATGACAATGATTGACTCATTACATGGCTAAGCAAACTACTCGTTTCTAACCAACCCACGTTGGTGCTACGATAATACCAACTAAATAATGAACTAATCTAGGGTGACAAAAGATCATGACATAACAATAGACAAGGTGGATATAAACAATTAGGATGAATAAATAATCCCAAAGCATTTAAATAATTACTTAAAGTAAATGCAATAATTTGAATCAAAGTAAATTTAGAAAACTGAGTTCAACATTATCAAAGGTACAACTTGCCTTGGAATAGATCGTAGTACTGATCTTGGTCTTGGTGAACACCTCCTTCCTCAAAATCCCCCGAAGTATCAACGTCTACTAGCAAACGAAGCAAATAAAAAAAATACAGGGAGGAAAAACTCCAAAAAAAAATTAGGAAAATAGAGCTCAAATTTAGATGAATTTAGAAATTTAAATGGGCTCAAACGGAGTTCGTATGAGGAAGAATGGGCTTCTAAAAAGTTCTAATCTAAAGAAATAACAAAAAAGGAATTTTTCTGAATTTGTCAAATTATTTTTCTACTGGGAAACCGATTAATGATGTCATGCTGATGGCAGCCCTAATTTTTGGAATTAAAAAGAAATCCAGGGAAAAAGGAATAAGGACTAACATATGGACCCACGGTCTATAGACCGGGTCCACGCTATTGGTTCACGAGTCTACGGGTTCATGAGTCTACGAAACAGTGGCTCCTGACAGGTGGGACCCACTACCATAGACTGGGTTCACTATAGATTGGGTTTACGAGATTTGGATCTAGGGTTTGGGTTGTACCACACACATTCGCGCTGACACGTTAGCAACGTGGGCGACACACAAGCGACACGTATGCGCGGGAGCTGAGGTGGCGGCTAACATGGACAGTCACGGTAGATCAACGATGGCGAAGCTCCAGTAAACACCGATCTGGCGAATGGCGGCGTTTCGACGGCAGCGTGAAAGTGTGCATCTAGATGAGTGCGACACAGTGAACAAGATGACGCGGTCAAAACTCACTGGCGGTGACCACAACAATGACGGCGACAAGATGAGCGGCGGAGCGGCGCGGCTCAAGGCGGCGATGGCGATCTACGGCTTCTCCGAGCAAAAGAGTGCGTGCATCGTGTAGGCCATGACGCGGCGAACTCGAAGGTGTGCTCGACGATGACTGAAGCTCACCGACGGCGGCAGAATCCAGCGAAGAAGACCTTGGTGGTGCTAGGGCTTTTCTTTCGATTCTAGCGCAGCTACGGTGAGCTAGGGTTCTGGCTCTTGGGGAAAAGGCGGCAGAGGTGTGGGCGAACCTCATGACACGATTGCTGGTCCTTAAATAGGGTCGAAGAGGATAGAGTTCGGGACGAAGACGGCGGCGTGCGCACGACAAAATCGAAAATAGAACCAGGTTAAAGACGATGAATAGTGGATTTGGTGGGGCCCACGCGTCAGCGAGTGTGACTCAAACGGAGATGCATAGAAAAAGGCACATTAGTGGCTGACTGGTAGGGCCAAGGCAGCGACGTGCGCGGAGAGAGAGATGAGGCGGGCTGCGTAGGAATTTGTCGGAACTGGAATAGGACTGGGCTAAGATTTGGGTTTCGGCCCAAAAGACTTTCCTGAGCTTTTAATAGCTTTTGCAATTTAGAAAATACCATAAATCCAAATGGCAAATAAAAAATAGCAAATGAACTTGGAAAATTTTTAGAAAATCTAGAAACTATATCCAAGCACATGGAATCCAAATAAAATAGTTTTGACAATTGTTGATGTTGAGATTATTCATGTTAAATTGTTTTGCTATTGAAACTCCACATTAAGCTTTATTAAAATTCAGATAAATCTCTGGGGTGAATTTTCCATAAACTAAACTACTTAAAAGATTTTTAAGGCCAGAAAATTGGGATGTTACATTTACCCACATGATACGAGTTTTCTAGTTTGTTTGGCATCTATCGACACCACTGCTCACGACCCGTAGGTAAGTAGTCTAGACTTCGTAATGAAGCCTTTACGTCACCTAGTCCTAACCTTGCACTAGCTTGGTGAATGAAAATCCTCACTTCACCGGCACTGCCCTCCCCGCGTGTCTTAGTGCGGCATTCACCGTTGTATCGAAAGGCTTTGGTCCCAATGCCTCTGCGAAGGGAGACCCTTCAAGCAAACCTACCCAGATATGCTCGTACTACTGTGGCCTACCAACATGCATGTCTAGACCTAGAAAACTTAATTAGCTAAGACTGTCCTAGTTCAGCCGTGTGGTTGTACTCTTACACTTAGGTTGGATACACCGATGTTCGGTTCTTAATCGACCCAGGCGAGGATCTCCCCTATCTACTTGTGAGATACATATCTCATGCTCCTCAGTTCATAATATATCTCGCCCACGTCACAAACTAAGTTTTTTATTTTCATTTTTTATGCAAAATAACAGAGGTAACCCCTTTAGACCATATTTCAAAATCTCCCAAATCCATACTCGCATTTTCAATAATTATTCAATTTTAGCGAAACTAGAGTCCGACTAAGCATCTATCCAACATTCCTAATCGAAACACTCAAATTGACATCATTCATTGTCTAAACCATATCCCAAAGGCTCCAACAGTAAGTATATCAATATTTCAAGGAGGATCGTGCATACAATAGGAATTTAACTACCGGTATCCCCAAATATAGCAATTCTAGTCAAACATACACGCATGCATAATAGATTTTGTAAAATAAAATACAATAATTGAAATAATGGGACCAACATGGTCAAAGTAGGTACTTGCATTGTTCTCGTACCTCCGAGTATGAGGATGGTGAGTCGTCGAATATTTCGTTCGCGTTTTCGACGTTTATTCAAATGAGCCGAAAACAAATCACAAATAGTAAAATAAATTCAACAGCAACAAAACCAAAAGCATGATTTGAGATTAATTTAGAAAAAAAAAAGATTCATCCAATTTAGAGTTCATATGCAAAAGCTATTAACATTTCAATTTTGCTTGGTTTGAAAAATCTTGAAATAATAAAAAGGGTGACGTCAAAAGCGTATTTTCTGAAGTTTACGCTTTTCAACAGAGAAAGCACATTTACTTTATACTGAAAGTGACTTTTCCATTTTTTTTTATTTTTTTGAAAATATTTTACTTACATGTGGGTCCTACATGTCAGTCTCTTGGTTTTTTAAAAAAATTATTTTATTTGCGAAAACAGTTATGGTCACACATGTTATAGACTCATTAAATATTAACTAAATGATTAAACCTAAGTTGGTTTTAATCATCTAACACGTGGGGTCCACTTGTCAGCCTCTTCAGTTTTAAAATGGGTTTTAAAACCGAAAACAATACGTGGGCCTTGCATGTCAATGACTCATTTACTAAACATGTTTTAAATTAGATTTTCGATTAGTTTTTCAACCGGCCGCACATGTCATCGACTTATTCTACCTAACCATTGTTATTAGTGTTAAGGAAATCTTAATCACGAGTGGGACCTACTGTCAGCAATAGAAAGAAGGAAAGAAGCAGAGCTGCGCGCGGCCAAAGGCTTGGTGAGCTCGCCAGCAGTGAACGGTGCAATGAGCGGCGACATTGAGTGGGGGAATGGAAAGAGAGTAGCAAGGCGAAGCTATGGGTGGTGGTGGCAACAACAGAGATGGTTGGAGGCGGCACTACGTCGGCGAGAAGCGACGGATGTTCTCGGGTCTACAACGGACTTCCCGTAGGGAGTATTCTCCGGGCTAAAGGAATGGCGCACTGGACTCAGTGAGTCCAGGCGGTGCTAATGGGTCGAGCACGAGGACCTAGGGTCATTGGAGGCGAGCCGGCGACATGCAACTGCGGTAGCGCCATGGGCGGCTACGAGCTCTACTGCACAAACTACTCGCCCGAGGCAAACTACCTAGCGCATAAGGCTTAGGAGTTCACCACGGTCATGAAGGTGAAGATGGTGTGGTCAGAGACGACTTGGGGCGTCCGAACGGCGATGAACAGCGGCAGCGGCGTCAAGCTTCATGGTGATCAATGTTCCCCTACACGCCCGCCTAGACCGCCTAGACGCCGCCTAGTCGCTAGGCGCAGCCCTCCTGCCTAGACCGCTTAGCCGATTTATCCCACCTAGGTGGCCGCCTAGCCCCGCCTAGGTGGCGATTAGGTGCTAGGCACTGGTCAGCCGCCCGACTAGCGCCTAGCGCCTAAAGGAACACTGATGGTAATTGAGCTCCTCGACGAAATCGGGCTGAAGTGGAACACAGGTATAGCTTCAGGGAAGCGTAAGGACGAAGAGAATGACCTTGATGTGGTCAGGGGCTCACCAGGGTGGCTTGTTGATAGTGAGCAACGGCGGCACAGGGGATGCTCACGGTGATAGTGTCTACGACGATGGAGGAGCTACAAGAAGGTGTGCGTTAGCTCGCATACTTGTTGAGGATGGAGGAGGGGGAAGGAATTGAACGGGGACTCACCGAGTCGACAGGGATCAACTGAAATGGCGGCGGCGGTCGGAAATGGGGAAAAGGGCGCTGGGCTTGATTCACTACGAGATAGTCATGAGCGCCTAGCCCGATTTTTCTGGGCTCGGACCTTGATTTTCGACCTGAAGCCTGGAAAAGCCCGACAATGGGAATAAAAATAATAAAAAACTATTTTTAATTCTTGAAATGAATTAAATATTATTTTTTATTCAAAAAAAGAATTAAAATAATATTATTTTATCGGAAAACACAATTTTTGGGTTGGGCTCGAGCCTGCCCATTCAAGGTCGAGCTTTTCAACACCCGGCTCGATGCCCGGCCTGGCCTGGCTCAAGGTTTGAACATGTCTAATTATAAATACCGAAATCACTCTAATCTTTAAAACAAGTACGGATATAACTTAAATAAGTACTGAAATCATGGGAACACATGCTTAAGATAATTGAAACCAAGATAAAATAATACAAACATACGACCCTGGGGATATTTGCATGTCAACCTAATTTATGAGGGGCAAACTAAACAAAAATGAGATATGGATGGCAATTTTAAAAAGCAGATGACTTATTTAGGTGTTTATGGATTTTTCTCATAATTTAACTCCAAGTCAAAAGTAACTGCAGCATCATAATTACACCATAATATATAGGCTTTGTGCCACATGCGAGCACACACGTATCGCTCAGATTGCATGAAGCAATGTCGCAGAGACCAAGAAGAACAGCAGGAGCATCGGCAACAAGCCGCGGAGCCCTGTTCTGCCGGCACCGCCGTAGCAGTAGTCGCCCGAGTCACCACCGCCCTGATACTGCTGCTCGCTCTCCTCGCCGTACCCGGGCTGCTCCTGCTCGTGACGGTGGTAAGTCTGGTGGTATTCGTCGCCGCATTCCTTGCGCTCGCGGATCTCGAAGGTTCCTGGACGTTCCAGAAAATCAGTTCATACCAATAAGTGTGCGTGAGGAGTGTTAGGGCTGTTTGAACTGTTTCTTCTAAATTTTCTTGTCTTTTTGAGTGAAGATTGTGAAATTTTAAAGTGCTGATGTGCCAACACGTATAACAATATAACATCGTGGACTTTTTTCAGAATATTTTAAACCCCACAAATGCGCCAAATCGATAATGGGTGCATATACACCTAAGTTCCAAACAAGGTCTGGAGTTGAAGTCAAAATGAACAAAGACGGTGCGACGACGGACACTTTTCTTCCTTTTTCAGTTACCTCTTTCAGGAGTGTAGCTGCATCCGCTGCTAAGTGCCTCCTTCACCGCCGGCACCGACGCTCCATTGGAGAACTTGAAGCTCTCGTCGGCTATCCCCTCCACGCATTGCAGCGCCAGCTTCGTCTCCGCGAAGCACGGCCCGCCGCAGTACTCGTCGACGCTCTCCTTCCCGACGTGGAACGCCCCCTCGACGCTGAGCCTGAACTCCTCGTTGCACTCGTTGTAGACCTTTAATTTCAGTTGCGCCATGAACACTTGAGAATTTCACTAACACTACATATTAATTAAAAAGCTGAGAAGAATCCTAGTTTTAGCTAGATCATACACTTACATTGTGATCATCGAAACAATGGCATGCCCTCTCAAAGATTTCCAGGGCAGTTTTGTCTGCAACGCATGAAAAGTAACTTCCAAAATTTACTGATATCTTGATACAATGACCATGCAAATTAAGAGAGTAATAGTAGAGAAAAACTAAAATATACACTGATCAGAGAAGCAGCCTGGCAGCAAGAAGCAAATTGCAACGGCTAAGGCTAAGCAACCGCTGCTTCTAGAGGGGTGAAACATCGCCATTGCTTAGAGATCGAAGGTGTTGAGCAGAGATGTTTAGGCTAGTGTCTCTCTACATCAGGGTGCGATTAGCTGGTCATATATATGCTGTTTCTTGCCTGTTTGAGCAGAGCATGCTAGTCGATGTTAAGAATACCAGGATTTACCAGCCTAGTCCTACCAATAACCAATACTCAAAACGATAGCCAATCGTTCACTCTTTGCTAAACTTGCCCAAAATAATTGGCTACTAACCATGGTCTAACTTTGAGCAATGTTGCACATGATAAATTTTTGTTGCAAAATATGTGTACAACATCTGAATTGCAGCTAGAGTTTGTAAGAAATTTTCTAGCTAGGGATGAAATGGCCATTTGGTAACTTGGTTTGGGCCATTGGTACTCAAACTAGTAACCGTCAAGGTTCCTCAGCTAGCGTTTGATGCGTCGGATGAATAGATGTGAAGTGCGGTCCAAGTTAGTATTTCCAAGTCTGATCCAACCTCTGAACTTTTCCTGCCCAAATCTTTCTCAATTCTGTCGGGCTAAACTAATATGATCGTCCAAGTGCTATCTTGCACGGCAACTGCTGTCACTTCATACGCGAACGGGACGTCTCAACGGTGCCAATTCTCTGGCCATCCACTGCCGATTGAGGAATTCAAGTATTTTTAACATGATCTGCTCTGTTCACAGCACCTAGCCTTGGGTATTGCTGTCTTGATTGCTAGTTGTAGTACTTTGGAAATATTTTTGATAGCCAATCTATCGGTACTATATTCGTGTGGTCAATTTAGATATGTTGTTTACGTGTTAATCTGGAAGAATTATTATGAGATTCTACGACTCGATAAAACTCCGCAACCCACGTGCCACGAGTTCAAATCTCAGAAATAACGGCGGGAAATGCACATTGCTGGGTTATACGATGATTGCCTGGACAAAACAGATTTGATTTAAATAAATGATCAAGCACAACCAGTTCATCAGCAGTCGAAAGTTGGAACAACAAGAACATATATATTTTCTAAAATAATGGAAGAGAAAACATCTCTCGGTCTCTGTATCCGAAGATACACATAGCATAAAATTTATTACAAATACACGAACATATATGTATACGCTGCATTATTTATCAGGACGTAGGAACCACAGATTGTAGTTGCATATGAAATCTTCTTCACCGATGGTAGAATTAATGTGATCGCTATGCTATTTAGGAAAAGAAACAAGTCACAACATGCTGCAACGTAAACGCCATCGTCGCTATTTTCACAGCACTAGCCACATGGCGGCCCAGATTATTAGCACTGAGGAACAGACTTCCCTGAGACTGGCCGTGGGCCCATCTGCGCTGCTGGTTGGCTGACTTGGACTGCTTACCGCCATGTGTGAGCCTGCTGGTACACAGATCGACGAAAATGTTTGGTGACTTTACGCAGTGAAAACAGAAAAAAAAAATCAGAGGGTAGCGATAACACTAGTTTTCGTCGATTACCGGAAATTTCGGCTGAAATTTTTTAATTGAATTTTGAATTTTTCAGATGTAAAGACGAAATTTATCTAGATTTCGAATTTAAATTTGAATTTAGATGAAAATTAAATAAATCCAAAAAAATTTGTCCGGTATAAAAAATTTATCGGACCCCACCGATAACACCGGTAACCACTGGTTACCGGCATTACCAGCAAAATTTCGGCGATAGAAGTTTAACTGCATCATCTACTTCTCTCCAAAACCAAAGATTCTTACAGGCAAAATTCAGCACTCTTACCCCCACTGGATGAAACATTTGTAGCTCCACCGCTGCCTCCGCCGCTGCCTGCACCACTAGTAGTGACACTGCCGTTGACGTTGCCGCAGGCCATCTGGAAGATGGCCTGGACGCCCTGCATGAGGCCGGGGCTGTAGCCCGGGATGTTGCCCAGGATGCCGTTGACGCAGCCCATGATCATGGTCATCTGCCCGAAGCACGGCCCGCTGCAGATGGTCGCCATCGACCTGTTCGCCGCAGCGGCCGGCGCTGGAGAGGGTGCCCGGGCGCCGCTGCCTGCCGACGTGTTCGCGCTCGCGCCGTTGCCAGTGACGTTGACGCCCATCGCTTGCAAGCACCCGTTGATCACCTGCCACGCAAACGATTTTCCTTTCCTCAGTTGAGTGCTGAAAACAAGATTAATTACTGATAATATATAGATAGAGAAAATCATCGATGCACCCTTCGAATATTAAATTATTAAGAACAAAATATTCTTATGAAGATCCATAAATTATTAGATATAGATCATTGCACAAGGTGCATCGGCCTCAATTAATAAATAATGTCAGCATCACCATCTTCCCCGGTATAGCTACATCTTAATTTAGGCCTAAATTGAAGTGTGCAAGCTGGGAGTTGCTTCTGGAGGCCGAAGGCTGTGCTTATTTTGTGATGATGGCGTATCAGTTTGATGTTTCAGTGCCGGTATATCGAGGGGTTTAGAGCATCACTGAGAAATGGAAAGATAAAGTTGATTTGAGCTCATACTAGCTTAATTAAGGGACCACCTGGGAGACGCATGATCCCGCGTCAAGATTCGTGCAAATCATGTTTAATGCATATGTGCACTTCGATCTGATGGATTTAGCCTGTAAGAATCTTTGGTTTTGGAGAGAAGTTCTTCTGATGAGTTAGTAGGAGTGCAGAGAAGAGATCATTACCGTCTTATTGTCAAAGCAGAGAGCAGCTTGTGCCACAATCTGGATTGCATCCTGTGTTCCTGGCACTACTGCGCCACCACCTGTTCCCCCTCCTTGTCCTGCATTGTTCAAAGGAACAAAAAATGTATTCAATTAACTATGCAAGTGTGATCACCAAGCAAATGGAGGGTTTATTTCAAAAGCGTTTTAATTTCTCGGCTGGACTTCGCCCTTGTAGAGTTTGTTTTCCTCTTTTTACTTTGTTTGTACAGTTTTTACCCTCCATCTTAACGAAATGAATAATGGCAGCTCTCATGCCATTCATTCAAAAAAAAAACGTCACAAGCTGGCCTTTCATAGAAACTGGGAGAGATAGGCTAAGGTTTAGCCTTATATATATACATATCCGAGAAGTGTAGCCCTCAAACAAGACCGAGTAATGTGTTCGAAGAAAAAAGCAACAAAAGTGTTCAACAAACAAGTGAAGTGAAGCTAGCTTACCTCTGCAACTAGAGAAGGCAATGGAGAACAGCACAGCTGTGAAACACAGATGTCTCAGCTTGAAAGGAGTCATTGCAACTGAATCTGTTACCTTCACAGCTTGATGCTTCTAGCACCTAGCCTGCACCCTCCCTATATAAGTGCAAGTTATGCAAGTAGAGCTGGCCATAAGCTTATAATATGCCAGACTGACTTAAGCAACCATGACATAGGAAGTAACTTGCTTCTTGGGAAACATAGGATGCATAGTATATGTGTTGTGAATTGTGATTGCAGGAACCATTGGGAGTTTAAGGCCTGGAACTGGCAAACGATTGGTAGCTTCAATTGCTATAGAATGATGTTTGTGATGGTTTGTACCAGTGTTTGGTACACAAGAACCAACTACTCCTCACTTGTTTCCTAGACCTTGTTCCTGTGAAGTGTGCATAAATCATATCTAAACAGGCTTTAGTTTAGTTCAGAACAGTTCTATTAACTATATTGGACCTAGTACAGTACTTTGATGTTTCAGTTCAGGGTTTCCAATGAACATGATTGTCAAAGTGTGTTCTTCTACCTCGATGGATGAGTTCTTCCAATTCTGTTCGTAATCTAAGGTTGTGCCGATGTGTACACATGACATAGGAAGTAACTTGCTTCTTGGGAAACTCAGGATGCATAGTATATGTATTGTGAATTGTGATTGCGGGAACCATTGGGAGTTTAAGGCCTGGAACTGGCAAACGATTGGTAGCTTCAATTGCTATAAAATGGTGTTTGTGATGGTTTGTACCAGTGTTTGGTATACAAGAACCAACTACTCCTCACTTGTTTCCTAGACCTTGTTCCTGTGAACTGTGCATAAATCATACCTAAACAGGCTTTAGTTTAGTTCAGAACAGTTCTATTGACTATACTGGACCTAGTATATAGTAACTTGATTGTCAAAGCGTGTTGTCAAAGTGTGTTCTTCTTTAAAATCTTAGGAATACTAGATAACCAATTTCCAAACATATTTACTATACTCACCGAAGGAGATAAATTAAAAGTACACTGAACAGCCCGCCATGCTAAACGTGCAAAGGGACATTCAATAAAAAGATGTTGAATTGTTTCCTCGTTAATACAAAAACAACACTTTGTGTTTCCCCTCTAATTTCTTTTAAGCAGATTATCTTTAGTTAAAATTACCCCTCTCTTAAGGTACCATATAAATATTTTCACTTTTAATGGAATTTTAAGTGCCCAAAAAAAGATCCTAATGGAGACTTGAGAACTGCCAATTAGTGCCTCATAGAAAGACTTTACTGTAAAAAGTCCATACTTATTCAAATTCCACCTGAAAACATATTTTTGCGAGATCAAATGTAAATTAGCGATTCTCAAAATTAACTTATTCCACATTTGTAAGTTAGGCCCAATAATAGGTCTTCGAAAAGATATATTTAAAGTAGCCGTTCTCAGAATATTCGTCACTGTATCATCCTTTTTTCTTACCACATTATAAAGAATTGAATATTGACTTTTCAGTGAAACATCTCCTAACCAAATATGTGTTCTTCTACCTCGATGGATGAGTTCCTCCAATTCTGTTCGTAATCTAAGGTTGTGCCGATGTGTACACATGGCGCACAAATGATACGGCTGTACAATTGTCAAATTTGCTAAAAATAATCACTGTACAGATAAAAAAAAGTAGTTTGGAAAAGTTAAATAGATTTATATCCCTTTGTACATGGGCTGACATGGCACCAAATTGGTATGTAGTACTGAGAATATGACGGTGTCACACACGTGTCAAACACGTGTCGTGTCACGTAGGTGATAGGATCGCAACCTGAATCTTAGGATAGTCTACTTTCTGATATGGTTACATGGAGATCGCACAGGTGCTGGTTTCAGGTGATACTTTCAGATGAACATACAGAATGTTTCAGTGCCGGTTTAGTTCCTCGGCCGTCTGGCCGATTCCATCTTAATGCTCAAATCAACCTAGCAGTCACTTGCAACTAAACCAAAGACAACAAAAACTAACTTATAGCGTATTCCATGTTTAATTAGGCATGTCACCTTCAAATGTCGGCGCTTGTTTATACAGTCTGCAGAAGTGCAGAGCAAGGATGACACTGACAGAGCCATGGGCTTTGAGTCTGGAACTCTTCAACCTGAAGAGTGAAAGCTGAAAACATGTGGTTCCTTGTGCTTGCAGAAGTTATGTACCACTGCATGCCGTTGAGCTCACCCTTGACTGCTTGGCGAGTATGCAACCAACCAAACCTGCCTTGTGTGAAGTCCGTACATCATCACCAAACCATCAGGTTGCAGCTGATGTGATTAATGGTGGTTAATTTGCGCTCTGAAAACTTTGGTGAGATCTTTCTCCCCTCCCAAATCTAGGCCGTGCCGCTGTGCTACCTATCTGTACGACACTAGTAATAAATCTGCAGATTTAGGTGTATTTTCTTTTTAAAAAAATTGCCAAACCGAGTGATACGGGATCGTCCGATCTTCTCGATATAGGATTAAGATACTCACATATAGCTTCTTGAATCGTAGTGATCCTTCGTTGCCAATACAAGAACGAACACTCTTTAATTCGCGAGAACACGCGCGCCAGACTTCACGACCACCAAGCGAAACTCTATCGCGCTCCTAATTCCCATTCCCAGCAGAAAGGTTGAACGATCTTGATTTAAACAAACTCTTAATTTCCTCTCATGATGAATTCGGTCACCATGGAAGAACTCTTAAGTAAAGTAATCTATTATCTCAAAATATCGTCGTCCCCTTTACACGATAGAAGGACTTTGGTACTTATGGCGTCCTCCAACAGTCACATATGGCTAGGGCCGACTAGGGTGATGTCGACCAAAACAACCAAGTCTCAATCCAGTTCGGCAAAAAAAAACGACTCAAAATAATTACCTAAGGTCTGGCCAACCAATTAGGCATGCAGGCTTTAGACTTGGGCCATGTGCATCACAGGCCCATCTTTTTAGATAATGGAAGAGAAAAATCTCTCCTAGCCTCTGCATCAACGATGCACACAACCCAATTTATTTAAGCATTTTAAGTGACAAACAATCCGAGAGAAAAAACGGCTGCAGCCTTACAACCGAAAAACACTTGAAAAACAACCTCAATCATTGCAAAACCTAAGACAACCTCAATCATTGCAAATCCTATGACTAAGCCGCTACCCACGAAAATTGAGGATTTGCTTCACCACAAACTCCAACCTTTGGCTTCCCTCCAACATGATCTCCTTCTGGTTTGTTTTCTGCAGTACGGCCTATGCATTCAACTAGGATCCACTCAATAAGATAACCTGCAACGGATTAGTTAAATTTTTGTTGTCAAAAACAACATCATTTCGACATAACCAAATAGACCAACATAAGGCACTAACTCCCACCAAGAGTTGTGACTTCAGCATTTTAGGAATTCCATCTAACCAATTCCCAAACATGTTAGCTATGTTCGCTGGAGGATCTAAATTAAACACACATTTCACAACCCACTATGCCAGCCGCGCAAAGGGGCAATCAAAAAAAAAAGATGCTGAATTGTTTCCTCTTTAATATAGAAACAACACTTTGTACTTCCTCTCTAATTTATTTTAAGCAGGTTGTCTTTAGTTAATATAATCCCTCTTTTGAGATACCATATGAAAATCTTTACTTTTAATGGAATCTTAATGATCCAAAACTAACTCCTAATAGGGGCTTGAACATTGCCTATAAGCGCCGCATATAAAGATTGAACCGAAAAAAGCCCTGACTTATTCAAATGCCATCTGAAAACATCCTTATGCAAGCCTAATTGAACATTAGAAATTTTCAACAGCAGTTCATTCCAAGCAAGTAATTTAGTCCCAACAAGAGGTCTTCGAAAAGAAATATTTAAGGGATTCGAACTCAAAACATTAGCTACTAAATCGTCCTTCCTCCTAACCACATTGTAAAGCATTGGAAATTGCCTTTGCAGCGTAGAATTTCCCACCCAAATATCTTCCCAAAACCTAGCTTGCCTTCCGTTCTTAACCTGGAAAGAACCAAAGCGAAAAAACTGATCTTTAATTTTCATAAGCCCCGACCAAAAATGGGACATCCTAGGTTTATTAACCACATGTGAAAGACTCTTCTCACCCAAATATTTCTTTGTTAGCAAAGATTGCCACACACCATCTTCATTAAGCAACTTAAACAACCACTTGCCTAACAAGCTTTTATTTTTGGTGTCTAAGTTCTGAACTCCTACAAGGAGTTCATCTTTTAACCAATACATGGCCACATGAATGCACATGATGGAGTTGGCCGTGATACTTGGCACGCAGGCCACCAAATCTCTGTCTTTATCCTTGCACTAATGAAGATCCACTCCACATCCCATCAGCAATGTGCAGTAGCACGGCTCACTCCAGTTGACGACTTCCGTTCATGGCAAATGTCACGCGTACAGCCGTCCTTTTCCTCACGCATAAACCTGTTGGTTAAAAAGCTTGGCTCGTGCTCTAGTCATTAGACCTTTTGGTGCTTCATGAACACTTAGAGATATGGTAGTAGGGATGTCCTCATCATCCTCCCCCTCTTGAAAAGGAGTCATCCTCGACTCTATATCGTCTTGCCCAAAAAATGTTGACAAATCAGCAACATTAAAATTTGTACTTGCACCATAATCATCTCCCGGAAGCTCTATCTTGTATGCATTATCATTGATCTTGGCAAGTACTTTAAAAGGACCATCACCACGGGGCATTAATTTTGACTTACGCTTCTCTGAAAAGCGTTCTTTGCGAAGGTGTACCCACACTAAGTCACTTGGTTCAAATAGCAATTTTTTCTAGACTTGTTATCCTTAGAAGCATAAGCACGTACCTTGTTTTCAATTACCGCTTTAGTCTTTTCATGGAGCATTTTCACAAAATCAGCACACGTTGAAGCCTCCATATTAGCATGTTCTTGTAAGGGAAGTGGCATCAAATCAAGTGGTGCGATCGGTTTGAAGCCATACACCACCTCAAACGGACACAATTGAGTAGCGAATGCACCGTCCTATTATATGCAAATTCAACATGCGGTAGACAATCCTCCCACTTTTTAAGTTCTTTTTTATCATTGTCCTCAGCAACATTGAGAGTGTACGGTTTACCACCTCCGTTTGTCTATCGATTTGTGGGTGACAAGTTGTCGAAAAGAGCAACTTTGTCCTAAGCTTGGACCACAAAGTTTTCCAAAAGTAGCTCATAACCTTGACGTCACGATATGAAACAATAGTTCTTGGCATGCCATGCAATCTCACTATTTCCCTGAAAAACAAGTCAGCTACATGCGACGCATCGTCGCTCTTATGACAAGGAATAAAATGAGCCATCTTAGAGAACCTATCCATAACTACAAAAATAGAATCCATCCCCCTCTTAGTCCTAGGCAATCCTAACACAAAATCCATGCTAATATCTTTCCAAGGTGCACTAGGAACTAAAAGTGGAGTATACAAACTATGTGGATTAAGTTTTGATTTAGCTTTATGGCATGTGATACATCGTTGAACAAACCTCTCGATGTCACGTCGCATCCTAGGCCAATAGAAGTGATTGGGCAGCAACATGTATGTTTTCTCTTTCCCAAAATGTCCCATCAATCCACCTGCATGAGATTCCTGCAACAATAACAAACGCACAGACAAATCTAGAACGCATAGTTTGTTAGCACGAAAGAGAAACCCATCATGAATATGATATTTATCCTATCATTTTCCATCTTTGCATTTAGAATGTGGTGCTGAAAATTCATGGTCAGAAGCATATAAATCTTTCAAACTCTCTAATCCAGGTACCTTTACTTCCAACTGAGTTAAAAGTATATTCTTTCAAGATAAAGCATCAGCTACCACATTCTCTTTGCCTTTCTTGTATTTAACAATGTATAGAAAAGTTTCAATGAATTCAACCTACTTAGCATATCTACAATTCAGTTTAGCTTGACTTTTCAAATATTTCAAAGCTTCATGATTAGAATGAATGATGAATTCCTTAGGCCAAAGATAATGTTGCCAAGTCTCTAAAGCACGCACAAGAGCATATAATTCTTTGTCATAAATAGGATAATTCAATTGTGCACCGCTAAATTTCTCACTAAAATATGCAACAGGTTTTCTTTCTTGCATCAAAACACCACCAATACTTATTCCACTAGCATCACATTCAATCTCAAAAGTTTTAGTGAAATCAGGTAAAACAAGCAATGGTGCTTCAGTCAAACATCGCTTTAATTCAGCAAAGGCTTTATCTTGTGATTCTCCCCATTCAAAAGCAACGCCCTTTTTAGTTAATTCATTTAATGGGGGCAGCAATGGTGCTGAAATCTTTCACAAAATGTTAATAAAAACCAGCAAGCCCTTGAAAGCTATGAATTTGACTAACATTGACAGGAGTAGGCCAATTTCGAATAGCTTCAATTTTAGATTCATTGTAGGACCGGAAAGACGCCTAGAGAAAGGGTGAATAGACGCTTTCGCTATTTTTCACCTTGATTAGATTCAACATCTATATCACTCCATTAGCTATGGAAGCTATGAAGATCAATATACAAGTACTGCAGAGGACTTGTGTTGAACCCAAATCAAAACCCCAAGCAAAAGACCCAAAAGGTGAAGTTGAAAACCTCAGGCCCGGTCAGATCGACAGCTATTGCGCGGTCAGACCGGCGGGCGGTCTGACCGGCGGCTTAAGAGCGGTCTAACCGGACCTGACGATGAACAGAAAAAATAGCTCGGGTCCTAAAATGAAAATCAATCAAACTTTTGATTTACACGGCCAATCTTGATCAAACTTGGAACACACCTTCCCAAAGATATCTGGAACCTATTCCAAGTGACGATCGAGTAGATCCTCGTCAAAGTTATGACCTTTTTCCATTTTACTGAAGGAAGGTTCAAAACCGAGTAAAAATAAAAAACTTGATCCAAAACTTGCTCATAGGAGATTGATGATCCTAGATGTATTCCCACATGTCACAGCAAGATAGATGGGAACAAGAAACCACTAGAAACCCATCGGATCAAAGAAACACCCAAAATCACCAAATGAGAGGGAAGAACACAAGAAGACTCATCTTTGAATAATCATCCATAGATTGATTCACGATTGTTGCTGGTTACAGCCACTCCCTCAAGGAGGACAAGAGCTCAATCCTTTAGCACACACTCAACTCATCTCCCTAGAACCCAAAGCCTGTCCTTTCTCTTCTAAGCCCTAACACCAAACTAGGGTTTACAAAATGAAGTGCTTGAGGGCTGAATGACAGCACCCCTTCCTATTTATAGTGAGGCTTAGCTTCTAGAAGAGTTAACCCTAATGGGCTCCCGTTAAAGCCCAACACAAACGGGACATACGCACACATCTTAAAGCGTTGTCTTCATCTTCTCTTGACCTAAACCACTTCTCCACGCACCGTCTTGCGCCGCGGTTTACTCCAAGGTCACAAAAGCGGTATTTGGTGAAATTACCAAAATACCCCTTATTGATCTTTCTCCGAAGACCAAGTCCAATCTTGGTGAAGCACTCGCCTGCTTCGCCACTTGTAGATTGATCAACGGCTCTCATCGTGTCGGCAAGTCTCTCCAGTCCGGCTTCCGCCGAAACCACCATGGCACTTGCACCGACCCCTGCGCCACTTGATCCAACCCGTCGCACCGAACTGCCCGTTCGGTCACCTTTGTCCTTCTACGCCATGCTTGAGTCTCCTGACCTCACCCAGCATCCTCGATCGTTCTGGACATCAACTCTCTTAGCTTAGTCCTAATCATCCTCGCCGTTGACCGTCGTTGACCTCCAAGCGTCCTGCACAATAATAGACAAAGAAATCGAATTCGGGAACAAGTTCTTCATAACTTGACCCATGTTAGCCAAAACATGCAATATGCAACACATATGCAATGAAATCCATGAACCTGACCTAACAAACACACATCGTGCCACACTGACGAGCGAAACAAGTCAAAACCGGTCAGACCGCCACCCTTGGCTAGTTTGACAGCCCATTGGTCGATCTGGCCGCCAACAAAAGGCCGGTCTGACCACCCACTTGGGACTTAGCCAATTTTTCATCCTGGAAAACCGAGAGCTCTTTGGAATTTTCAAATGAATAGAACTTTTGCTTGGAGGCTCCAAAAATTATGAGACCAAGAGCAGTAGAACCTCCTCTCTTGCCTACACCCTTTATTTTTGGCCTAGCTCAAAAAATCCAAGGTCACTTTATGGCCGGTCTGACCGCTCAGCAGTTGTCGGTCGACCGCTCCTCTGGCCGGTCTGACCGCCACTCTGGCCGGTCAGACCGTCAGCCCCCAAACCTGAAAATCAAACCGAGGCAAGGCCGGTCTGACCGCCAAAGTGGCCAGTCAGATCGCCAGTGACCTGACAGCCTTTAAAACTTTGTCAAAAATGCATGATTTAACAAACCACAAAAGCCATTGCCAATTGTATCATCATCCTAAGATCATGCACATATCCCCATGATATCCACATTCATCTACTTCAATTCCATGAGCTGAAACAACATAGCCTAAGAACACCGCATTGTTTGTGCAAAAAGTACACTTCTCAATATTAGTATACAATTGTTCAGTTCTTAGCACTTCTAGCACTTGTCTAATGTGTTCAACATGTTCTTCCAATGAGCGGCTATATATCAAGATGTCATCAAAATAGACTACCACAAATTTGCCAATGAACTGTCTCAAAACATGTTTCATTAATCGCATGAATGTACTAGGAGCATTAGATAAACCAAAAGGCATCACTAACCATTCATACAATCCAAATTTTGTTTTAAAAGCTATCTTACACTCATCACTATGTTTCATTCTAATTTGATAGTATCCACTACGCAAATCAATCTTAGAAAAGATAGTAGAGCCACTCAATTCATCCAGCATATCATCTAGCCTAGGAATAGGATGACGATAACGAATGGTAATATTGTTGATAGCTCTACAGTCTACGCACATTCTCCATGTACCATCTTTCTTAGGAACAAGAATGACAGGAATGGCATAAAGACTAAGACTTTCGTGTACATACCCTTTTTCCATCAACGTTTGCACTTGCCACTGAATTTTTTTTGTCTCCTCCGGGTTTGTGCGGTACGGCAGCCGGTTGGGAAGTGGAGCTCCCGGTATCAAGTCAATTTGATGTTCGATGCCTCGAATGGGTGGTAGACTAGTTGGTACTTCCTCCGGAAAGACATCCTCACATACCTGCAAAACTTAAGAAACCACACTAGGAAGAGAGGTTAAGTCATTAGTAGAAAGCAAAACATCTTTGTACAACAAAACAAAGTGCATCAAAATGGGATCATCTCTCATCTCTCTCAAATCAGATTTAGTGGCTACCATGACTAACTTTTTCTCTCCCTCATTCATTCGTTTGCCACTCATGTGTAGCTTGTGGCTCTCACTTACCTTTTGTGGAATCACACTCTTTTGTTCCTTTCCTCTCTCACTCTCTACTTTCACCTCAATCTTTTGCATGTTATCATGTACTATTTGAGAAGGGGTTAATGGTCGTAGCACTATTTCTTTATTATTCCACATGAACTTGTATTGATTAGTTCTCCCATCATGAATCACAAAACGATTATATTGCCATAGCCTACCTAATCGCAAGTGGCATACTTCCATGGACACAACATCACATTCTATAGTATCATGATAAGAACCAATCTGAAAGCTAACATCAACTGTATACCCAACATTCATTGACCCATCATTGTTTAGCTATTGAATTCGA
This sequence comes from Phyllostachys edulis, assembly GCA_036346405.1. Classification (NCBI taxonomy): domain Eukaryota; kingdom Viridiplantae; phylum Streptophyta; class Magnoliopsida; order Poales; family Poaceae; genus Phyllostachys; species Phyllostachys edulis. Next base: position 52,043,117 of record CM070553.1, read on the forward strand.
TATGGATGTGGATGTTTCTTATATTTCAAACCAAGTTTAGAACATAGCTCTTTACTAGCTAAATTACGGCAACTACCACCATCAATAATAACCTTGCAACACTTACCATCTTTAATCACCTGAGCTTTTGTTTGGAAAAGATTGCAGCGCTGCTCATGAGTGGGTTTTGCTTGCACACTCAACACCGTCGGTGTACACACAAGGATAGGACCAACCTCGTAGTCACAAAAACCATCTTCATGTGCCTCCTCCCCTTGTCCTTCCTCATGTACATCTCCAACTCTTCCAAAATTAGCAAGGGCCTCACCTTCCTCCTCGCTAGTAGAGTCATACTCTCCATTCTCCAAAAGCAACATAACATTGTTATTTGGACAATCCTTTTGCATATGACCTTGTCCAAGGCATTTGAAGCATTAGATATCACTACTTCTTGCTGTAGAACCCACTGAAGATGAGGTAGAAGGTGCTGGACTCTTCTTAGTAATGGGTGTTGTTGCATTTTTCTCACCTAGTGTAGCACTGGTACTAGGAGCAAAACTTCAACTAGATTGATTAGTTTTAAAAGAATTGAAACGGGATGTGGGTTTATTTCCTGTAGGGGCTGAACAAGGTGTATATGATGATGGTCTTGTTGCTCTCATGTCTTGTTGCACTTGCCTTTTAGCCTTGGTTGCTTGATGCACCAACTCCACCATGTTGTTGTAGGGCTGAAATTCGGTGATGCGCTTGATGGGAGGATGCAAGCCAGCAAGGAAGCGAGCCATTGTTTGTTCTTCTTGCTCAAATATATTAGCTCGAATCATGGCCATCTCCATCTCTTTATAATACTCCTCCACTGTGAGAGTTCCTTGCTTCATTTGCTGCAACTTATCAAATAAATCACGTTTGTAATGTTTAGGAACAAACCTCGCTCTCATGTGTACTTCATCTCTTCCCATGTAGTGATGGGAGGTTCGTCGTACTCTCGCCTTTGATTTTGAATTTGTTCCCACCATATAAGCGCATATTTGCCAAATTCAAGTGCAGCCATGTGTATTTTCTTCGCTTCAGAGTAGTTGTGCATACAGAACACCTTGTCCACCTTGAGCTCCCAAGTGAGGTAATCTTCGGGATAATGTGTACCTGAAAATGTTGGCATAGTAAATTTAAGCTTAACAAATTTCTCTTCATTAGGTCGTTCATTGCCGTAGCGGTGTCGGCAGTGGTATCCATCATCATAGTGGTACAAGTCGTCGTCGTCGAAGTGAGGTGCTCCCCCACCTCGACCTCCATGCCCACGGCCCCTCCCGGGTCCTTGGGCTCCTTCCCCACCTCCTCTCCCAGGTAGAGATGGCCGTATGGCTTATGCCACCACATGGTCTCACCGTTGTTGCGCATCCTGGGCGACTCATGTAGCGACCTCCTCATCTCGTGGAGGTACGTGAGCCGGCAGATGCATACTATCTTTCTCTTGTTGTGGACGAAGTGCCCGCACAACATCTGTTCCCCCATTGCAGTAGTGTCAGCTACAAATTCTTGTTGCAATGTATTTCTCAATGCCTGATGTTGGAAGTGAGTCACCGGGGCATTAAGATCAACAACATGCTCATCGCCATAGTTATCTTCTCCACCTAATATAGTTAGATTGTACAAAAGAAAACACAAATAACAAGAATGTATATGGATGATTAGTAAAATTCACTCAATCTCTCTTTCTCTCCTAAGTAAAGTTCTTACCCTTCCAAAATGAATTAAGGCCAAAAGAAACTTACACTTGGTGGAAGCTACAATAGCAAAGTGATGATCGAGCGAATTTAAGAGTGTTCATAATTGCACAACAACCGTGCTTTGATACCAAGATGATACGGGGTCGCCCGATCTTCTCGACGTATGATTAAGATACTCACATGTAGCCTCTCGAATCGTAGTGATCCTCCGTTGCCAATGCAAGAACGAATACTCTTTAATTTGCGAGAATACACGCGCCAGACTTCACGACCACCAAGCGAAGCCCTATCGCACTCCCAATTTCCAGCGGGAAGGTTGAACGATCTTGATTTAAGCGAACTCTTAATTTCCCCTCATGATGAATTCGGTCACCATGGAAGGACTCTCAAGCAAAGCAATCTATTATCTCAAAATATCACCGTCCCCTTTACACGATGGAAGGACTTTGGTACTTATGGCGTCCTCCACCAGTCACATATAGCTAGGGCTGGCTGGGGTGATGTCGACCAAAACAACCGAGTCCCAATCCAGTTCGGCAAAAGAAAACCGGCTCAAAATAATTACCTAAGGTTCGGCCAACCAATTAGGCACGCAGGCCTTGGACTTGGGCCATGTGCATCGCGGACCCATCTAAAAGGAGAAGTTCATCGTTTAACTAATACATGGCCACATGAATGCACATGATGGAGTTGGTCGTGATACTTGGCACGCAGGCCACCAAATCTGTGTCTTTATCCTTGAACTAAACAGCATGCAAGCATGGCTCGCTTCAGTTGACGACTTCTGTTCATGGCAAACGTCACGCATACAGCCGTCCTTTTCCTCACGTATAAACCTGTTGGTTAAAAAGCTTAGCTCGTGCTCTAATCATTGAAAGGTCACACGCACCGCTAACTTCATCATGCCTACTTGCAGAGAAATGAGCAGCTATTTCTCTTCATGGTGGGTTCTTCAATTTGGTAGAGGTGACACGCCGCGTCGGGAGGAATAGGGTTTCTGCGTGGAGAAGTCATCGCCTTCGATGTGGCGGATAGAATGGGCTAGCAGGGCATGATGTTGCTTTGGTACACACAAAGTGGAGAGATGCGGGAACAGCTTGCCCTACTAACTGACGACCACGTCTGGTTTCTTGACAACAAAACACCCGTTTTCCTTTTTCCTTTTTTGTTATTTTGCATATTTGAGGTTAGGCTAGAAACTAGAAATAATTCTAAGTATTTGGGTGTAGAAGTTGACCAGGTCTAAAAGAACTGCTCACCTAGGGATGGCAATGGTGCCTCGTTCCGTTCTCCGGCGGAGAATTCCCCTGTTATAGGATAGGGATGGAGAAAATCCTTCCCTATGGGGACAGAAATGAGGTTATATAAATCCCTGTCAAGGTTAGCAGGGACAAGGACGTTCCCTGTAGTACCCATTCCCTGCAGGGACCCGGTAAATCATTTGGAGGTGACATGTATAGCTCGTGTATCGTTTCACAAATCCTAGATCTAAGCACTATGTGATGATATTGTATTTTTATTTGTACTTTGTGAGTTTATATACTTTTTACTAATTTAATCATCACATTAAAAATAATTATGATTAGTTTCCAACTAGTGCACTTTTCACATGCCCTATTGGCGGCGGGGAGACCCATTTGCGTAGTGTTGTTGGTTTTTCTTTGTCGCCCATGTCCTTCCCCGTTCTTCACTGGCCCGCAAGTTCGTACTCTGTGTTCTCTAGTGGAGAATACCCGGATGGGTGTTCCACCTAGGTACTATGTCAAATTCATGGGTTCCCATATCCATCCTTTAGGTCCCAAATCGAATCCACAGGAGGTTTTTTTTTAATATACGGAAGAGTTCCTTCCGGTTTCTATTATTAGAAACCAACATAGCTACAAAGTTTTAAATGCAAACCCAAAAGAACTACTTACTCCCTCCGTTCAAGAATATATATGACGGTTTGGATATCGATACCATCTTCAATATGTAATTTTGATCATTACTTTTTATATGAATATATTCACAAAATATTATAAAAATATTTTTCATGACTAATCTAATGGTATCATTTTCGTATTATCAATACAAATAGGTTTTTTTATATATCTGTAGTTAAAGTTAAGCAGGCTTGACTGTTCGAACAGAGGGAGTTCCGGTGAGACTCACATAAAGTCCCCACACACATCTACTTAATTTTCCTAAACAGAGTATCTAGGCCTTGATGGAGAACGACATCAGTTGAGACTTCATACAAACTAAGCAACCTCCCTAATCTTGAAGAGGGCGCGAGCGCGGCTAGCGTGGCATGGGAAAAGCGGCACGGTGCGGCGTAGGCGCGTCTCGGTGATGTGGGCGCGTCTCAGGTGCAGTTGGGCGCAGGCGTGGTGTGGCGTTGCGTCGGCGATGGGGACGCGTGGGCGCGGCTGGCGCGGCGCAGTGCGGCTGAGGCGTACATGGCATGGGCGTGGTGTGTCGGTAGAAGCAGATAAGCAAGGCAGAGAGGAGAGGGAGATGGGATAGCTAGGCCGAGGAGGTTGAGCTGCGGCCCAAAGGAAGAAGTGGGCTTCGACCCAAGAGAAGAAAGAAAGAGATAAAATTCAAATTCAAAATTGAATTTGAATTACAATCAAATATCAATTTGAAATTAAATTTTGGTCGATAAATGATTTGATTTTTGAGACAGAGATTTGAATTTAAACTATCATTATGAGATATTCAAATCACAATTTGAATTCAAATTTTATCGAGATCGAATTGAAGAAAGAGGTTTGAATTTGAGAATATTCCACTAGAATTTGAATTAGGGTTTTTGATTGGAATTTGAACTTGATATTTGAAATAGATTTCGAGACGAGAGAAGGAATGGAATATTAGAATTTAGGATTTGAACCGAAGAACACCAAAAGAACTCCAAATATTTGAAATAGTTATTTTCAAATAATTTTCTAAAGACAACCAAAATTGGGATGTTACCGAGAGGCGGCGCGACTTGGAGACTAACGGCGATGGTAGAGTGCGTGGAGACCGGTGGTGGCGACGGTACGGCTCGGGGGAAGCAACATGACTAGGTCGGAGAAGAGGGGAGAGTGGCAACGTAGCTCAGAGACCGGCGGTGTCAGCGCAGACTGGTGGTGGCGGTGACATGGCTCAAGGGAAGTGGTGTAGCTCAGCTGGAGAAGATAGGTGGTAAAAACGTTATTTTACCCCACGGGTGTTATGTTCCTAATTTTTTAGCTGTTCGCGGTGTTATCAAGCAGTCAAGTACAAATGCAATGTTATTTCTCTAAATTCGGACTATTGAGATGTCACTAACCTAATTTTCCCTAGATTGTTTTGTGAGCTCGAGAGAAGATATAGGGAGGGAGGTGAGAACCATCTGAATTGTGCAGTGGAATGCTAAAGGAACCTCTGAATTGTGCAGTGAGAGAGAGAGAGAGGAGGGAAGAAATGCGTGAAGATGGTTTGGTTATCATGCTATAGTTGCCGCCTTGTGTAGAAACCATTTGGCTTTCAGTAACATTATTGTGATGTAGTAAACATGTGATCATGTAGCAAATCATGTGTGCTGCATGGCAGGCAAATCAACAAGCACATCAGGAACGTTTCAAGTCATACTTTACAGAGAAAAGGTATGAAATGATAATACTTGGTATTTGTGTAGGATTTGGTCGCATGCTCACATCTCCGCAACAGCTTACGTGCGATTCTTTTACTGCTTGAGTACGTACTGATGCAATTTCGTGGACTCTTAGTATAAAAAAGGAGTTCCTAGCTAAAAAACATATAAAAAAGTTTGTGACCTCTGTAAACAAAATTATAACGCATTACGAACTTTGTGTACGATCAACAACATCGTGGAGGTGATAATGGGCCCTCCACGTGGATGGCCCGGGATCCTAGCCTATCTCGGTCCATCCAAAGTCCAAACAAGAAGGCCCTAAGGTCGCTAAGCCTGGTACTTTTTAAAAGAAAATTAGTTGAATGTTCGTGTTTTGCTATGGATAAAAAATCATTTTAACCCATTATATCGAGGCAACGTTGTTGGGATCCGCATCCTTCACGCCCTCAGCTCCGCCTTCGTGATCGTTTGAGCTCTGACCAAGTTGGCATTGTGTCTCAGACTATGTGCTCAGCATATACCGTGCACGGGTTATGTTGCAACCCACGTAACAATTTGTATTGAAGTTAATTTGTTTGTTAGGGTTGGCTTTTCTGTTATTTTCTTAGAGATTTTTTAGGGATTGAATTTGTTTGTTGTGGAGGTTGTTATTTTTTTGTTGGAATTTTTGTTTAGGAAGGTGAAAAGAGAGATGAGAGGGGATGACGTACCGTCATCACTACTCACCAATAAATTCTTTTTAAGTAGTATGAATTTATGTGTTTGGTTCGGCGTTAAGAGGTGATTTGAGGGTTTAACCCGCTAAATACATTTGGATTAGAGAGGATTAACTTAAATTGGTTAAAGCCTTTTAAACCCCTTAACCCGGGATTAAGTAAACCCACCAAAATTGTGGTATAAGCTAATCCACCATAACTAACATTCCGAGTTAAGGTTGGGTTACTATTGCTAACCCATCCAACCCACTTAATCTAGCCAAACACTAATTTAGGCTTAACTAGGTTAGTAACCAAACACAAAATCTGGGTAGCCGGGTTAAGGTTGGGTTACTACTGCTAACCCATCCAACCCACTTAATCTAGCCAAACACTAATTTAGGCTAACTAGGTTAGTAGCCAAACACAAAATCTGGGCAACAGGGTTAAGGTTAGTTAATCCAGTCATCTTAGCCCCGTACCATAGGCGATTTTTTTGCCGATATAGCATTGTTCGGAGCCGCATTAGCAAAAATGGCGTCCTCGCCACCGATTTTGCAAATTTGGCGCTCATCACCGTCCTTGGTGGAACGGACGGCTCTCATGCCATCACGTTAGCCTCGTTCGCACCACGCTCGGACGGATTCTCCTCATCCATCCGTCCCTAGGACAGACGTGCTTCTGTCGTCCATCCGGCGGAGGAAGTACCTCTGCCGTCCATCCGGCGGATGGAGGCTCCAGGTCACTGCTCATCCATCCGTCCCACGGACGGACCTGACAGCGGGATCAATGAAGAAAGATGCGACTGTTTCCGAGCTGCACGTGATTAAAAAAAACGTCTTTTTGGTTTTGGTTGGAACTTAGATGTGAGAGCGAAGACACAACACTCCGCTGTTAATTGCAAGCAGAGGATAATTAACAGAGTATACTAATGGCTTTCTTTGTGTGTGTCTATATATATATATATATATATATATATATATATATATATATATATATATATGGTATGGTATGGTATGGTATACGGGAGCATGTACTCCCACCTTTCATGTACCACTTAAATCGTATGATGATACATCTTCATCAATTTAAGTATACTCCAATAATGATTATAAGATATCCTAAAGTGAGTTCCACGAAAAATTTCATGAAAATCCACTTCTTATACCAAAATCTGTGTACACACTTCTTTTATATATGAAAAAGGGTGTGTAGCAAAAATAAAAGACTCCAATGAAAATTTTTCAATCAAGTCACATTGGAGTATCTTATAATTGATATTTAAAAATACTGAAAGTGATAAAGAAGTATAATATATTCGTTTAAGTGGTATATTGGAAGTGGGAGTACATACTCCCAGGAGTACGAAACGGGCGTCATATGGTATGGTACTCCTTGCTGGGAGTACGTACTCCCACCTCTCATATACTACTTAAATTGTATAATGATACCCATTTATCAATTTGAGCATACTTCAATAATGATTATAAGATGCTTTAAAGTGAGTTTCACGAAATTTTTGTTATAGTTTATTTTTATAGCAAAATTTGTGTATATACTTCTTTTATATATGAAAAAGAGTATATAGAAAAAATAAAGGGCTCCAATTAATTTTGTTCAATCAAGTCGCATTGGGGTATCTTATAATTGGTATTTAAGTATACTTGAAAGTGATAAAGAAGTATAATATATTTGTTTAAGTAGTATATTGAAGTGGGGAGTACATACTCCTGTGAGTATACGGATATATATATATATATATATATATATATATATATATATATATATATATATATATATATATATATATATATATATATATATATATATATATATATATATATATATATGGGAACATATCTAGTGCAAATGGGTATTTGAGTGGTACAAAGGCAAATGCAATGATGGCCATCGGATGTAGAATATGTGGTTCGGATGTAGGTGGGCGGAGCACCACAATCACTTAAGTCCTTATGCGAAAACCCCCCTGCTCAACCCCACGCTCGACTTTGCTCTTTTCTGAAAACCCCCTTACTCCCTCGCCCTCCCCCCGCTCACTCGCCCCTGGAGCCGCCCTCCTTCCCTTGCACTGCCATGCCGGCCCCTCGCCTCACGCCTGAGGCTCGGCTCTGCACAAGACTGATCGCTCCTTGCACAGAAGATCGCTTGCCGCTTTGGCGCCGTGTCTCCCGACTCGGCCTCTGCGTCGGCGTCCACCCACTTGCCTCCCATCATGGTGCTACCTCTTGGGCCCCACGGCATGGCACGCCACCTATGCACTGGTTAGCTCCTCCTCCCCTCCCCTCCCCATTCCTCTCCTCCCTTGTTAGGGTCGCGACCCGGCGTTGTCTCTCGTGGCGGCCTAAATCACCGGTGACCTCGGTTTTAGGCTTGTGCATGTTTTGCAGTTGCGGGAAACAATCTAAGTTGTAATGTCACGATCCTAGTCTTTCAATGTAATGCCATGGAATAAATAGGACTTGTCAGCTATAGGCTTTGGCACCATTTTTTGCGTGCTCAACGCTGTGTACAATAGACGACATGCTCAGATAATTTAAGTGTGTGTGACATGCTGCTATTTCCTTCAAATCTGGCAAAATATGCTGATTGATGTTGACAAGGGATCGGTCATTCTGCTTCTGCAAACTTTTTAATGTTAATATCTGCAATGTCAATAGTGTTAGGTGCAGTTAGCAAATACTATGCTTGTTAATGTATATACTACATGTACGTCCTGGTCTGGTGTTGTGCATGCTTATGCTAGAAGCTACTATGTTGTCTCATCTGGTCTTTAGTGCGATATTTGGGATGGTTTGAAATGATGTTTGTAACACCCTGGTCCAAAATCCGCTCAATGCCCAGCCTACCGTAGGGCGGACCCGCGCACACATAGCACCCCACTTACACTTTCGTCCTCGCTTCGTGTAAAAGGGTTAACCCGGAGGTGCTATGTTTGGACCCAACAGGCATTATATACTAGTACAACTCACTTTAGACAAGCAATGTGGGACTAATCCCACCACACAACTCCTCATAGGCCACATGGGCCGCATACGAGTAGGCCGAGGTATTACATTCACCCCCCCCTCAAGGGCCGACGCCTCGGCAGAAGACACCACATACGCTGCAAATGCCAGTAACCACCCCTCGGTACACGTCCGCAGCATCCAAGGTTGCAAGCACATATGCTATGCCGTGTGTCCACTCCGGGACCACACGCCATGCGCCATATGCCCGCGCCCTGCTCTCGCACGCTACCAGGCAAATAAGGTTGATGCTCGATACCATCTGTAACACCCGCCCAAAATCCGCCAATGCCCACCCCCCACCGGGCGGACACAGCACACATAGCACCTCACTTACACTTTCGCCCTCGCTTCGTGTAAAAGGGTTAACCCGGAGGTGCTATGTTTGGACCCAACAGGCATTATATACTAGTACAACTCACTTTAGACAATCAATGTGGGACTAATCCCACCACACAACTCCTCATGGGCCACATGGGCCGCATACGAGTAGGCCGAGGTATTACAATGTTTGCTGTCTTTCTGCCCCCTAGTTGCTCTGGATAGCATATTGCAAATCTGAGACTAATTCTATTGTAGTAGGCATCGAATCTATGGGCAATGAGAGCGTGGTCGAGGCTTTGACAAGATAAGGAAGCCTTGATGCGCACTGTATCGCTCAAATTAGTTCACCTCCCCAACAATTAATTGATTTTGGTACCCCGAAAAAGAGCGAAAGCACCCCATTCATAGTAAGTATCATGTTATGTGCATGTGTTTGATTCTATCGGTCATTCCATCATGCTTGACACTTAATCATTGGCATTGTAGGGTTCTCTTATACACCTTGTGTTGACCCAACTATCAAGCCATTTGAAGGGATGGTTTTTTATGACTTGGACGCTGCTGAGGAATTCTACAAGACGTATGCACATTGAGTCGGTTTGGAGTCCGTGTTGGTCAACATACGGTTGTCAATGTTGTTACGAGATGGAAGCAAAGGATGTGCTCAAGAGAAGGCTTCCAGTCTGAGAAAGATAAGGACAACGTGGAGTCAAAGAAAAGGAAATATGTCAGGAAGTTAACTAGGTGTGGCTGCGAGGCAATTTTAGTTGTAATGAAGACTGCAATTTCCACTGTTTTCCCTACTAGCACGCATAGGTTATGCATGTGGCACATTTTGCAAAAGCTTCCAGTGAAGGTACCGCCACATTTGAGGAAAAACCCTTTATTGTACCAACGTGTGAACTCATGTATGTGGGCCTCAGAAACTCCAGAGGAATTTGAGGAACAATTTTCTTCCATTATTTCTGATTTTGGTTTGGAATCCAATGAGTGGTTGGCTACTCGGTACCGAATCCGTGCATCATGGGTACCCGCTTACTTTAAAGATGTATTCTTGGCAGGAATCCTTAGAACCACTTCTAGGTCAGAGAGTTCTAAATCTTTCTTCAATTGGTTTATTGGATTCAAAAACACTTTCGTGGAGTTTTGGATCAGATTTGTTAATGCAGTAGAAGAACAACGTCAGAATGAGTTGGAAGCTGACAATGCCACATTACACACAATGCCTGTGTTGCAGACTACGTGGGCAATAGAGAAGCATGGAAGTGAGGTCTTCACGTTTGCTATCTTCATTGAGTTTCAGAAATAAGTGTTTGCTGCTCGGGAGTATTGCAATGTGGAGAACATGGAAAGCGCGGGAGAGTACAAAATCTCAATAGTTAGCGATAACTCAAACAAGGTAAGAGAGGTACGCTGCAACCTTACAACAAAAGATGCAAATGCTCCTGCATGTTCTTTAAGTCATTTGGAATTCCTTGCCTCCATATCGTTCGTGTGTTGCAGAGTCCATCACTTAAGGAGCTACCAATTCCGTTTGTGTTAAAGAGGTGGACCAAAATGGTAACTAAGGACGACGTCTTCGATGGAGAGGGCAATTTGTTGCAAGAAAAACCAAGGAGTGCAATAGAAACATCTAAAGACAAGTTGGCATCAGAAATACACAGCAAGATGGAGGAATTAATTCACTGTGTAGGAGGAACATATGAAGGCTTGAAATTTCTTAGGGATCTGTTTGTCACATTTAGGGAATAAGTGACTCCTCTGATTCTTGATAATGTGGTAAGTAGAGCTGAAGAGATTGAAGCATTTGCAGGTTGTCCCATCCCTAAGGAAGTCAGCATAAAGGAACCAAACGATGTTAACTCCAAGGGTAAATGCAAGAGAATAAAACCAGGACAGAAGGTAAAGACAGATGCGAAGAAAGATGAGAATGTGGAGAACAAAACAAAGGTGCCACGCATGTGTAGGTCATGCAAGGAGATGGCATACCATGATAGCCGCAATTGCCCTTTGAGGACGACTCCAAATTGAGCAAGGTATGTTAATAAAATTGTTCTCATAATTTTTCCATTTATTTTGTTACTAACTATCTTGATTATTTCATTATCGCTTCATTGTCAGGGTGTAGCATGCCACCAAGGAGGATAACATTCCAGCAAGGAGGCTATACCATTTTCTATGTTTTGTGAAGCCAAGGAGTTGGTTGCAAGGATGCAGTAGGGATGACACACCATCTCCAAAGAAAAAGAGAACCAAGAAATTGACACCTAGGATGCTACTTCAAATGTCAAATGAAATCAGTTTGTGAGTCTATCTATAATTTCGGGAACATAATGTGTGTGTAACAAAACAATGGATGTTACTAGTAAGGGTGTTTCTGGTATAAGCTATTATGTTGGGAACCTAATGTCATCACAACTATGGCAATGAGATATATTTTGCTTGTGCAATGCACAAATATTATCAGGCTTGAGTCATGATGTGAAAGTATGTGGCTACATTCTGTACTTGGTTTCTCATGCAAATTTGATCATATGCGAGTACTTTGTTGATGTGTGTTCTTCTGCATTGTAATTCATATTCTTAGTTTTGATAGAAACTCCAAATACATTGTGTTCTTCTACCAGCAATATGCTTTGTTCATCTTCTCTCTAGAAATTTAACTGCAAGAACAATATAATAAATTGTTTCTCACTTACCTCAGTATATATCTTTACAACCTTATCAACAACACCCTCAATTTCATTCACATGTCTGCTTAAAGTTTTTTTAACCTTATATCTAGAGGCCCTTGATGACGAAGATGCATACTTAGCACTAGCTGTTTTTTATCATATGCAATTAAATGACAAGGAGGTATGGGTTCATTGAGCATTTAGTTCAGCATTTTTCTTTGAAAAGTTTTTTTATATAATATCTATTTTTTAATATATGTTCCTCTCACACAATTGCTTTCTGTGCTTGACTTTGTCTTTGCTCATGCCATTACTTCGTCTTAGAAGGGCATCTTACTGCTTAAATCATTGCCTCCATGATTCAAGATTACGTGTATAATTGTTGAAGCTTTTGACTTTTCGTAATTTGGCAACTGGGAGGAGGAACATTATTGCTTTCTGTGCTTGACTTTGTCTTTGCTCATGCCATTACTTGGTCTTAGAAGGGCATCTTAGAGTTAAATCATTGCCTCCATGATTCAGTACTTCTGTGTATAATTGTTGAAGCTTTTGACTTTCTGTAATTTGGCAAATTTGGGGGGGAGGAACATTTCTGTAATTCATATTATCAGTTTTGATAAATTAGGGAAACAAATTGACTACCTTTTTTTGTTTCAACTATTTCAAATGCACAATTTTCACTGAGGTTTTAAAGTTCCAAACTTACAGAAACACATGCTGGTTTGATAGCTTAGCCTTTTGATCTTGACGCATAAATGGACATTATGTGGCTATGCCTGCTACGGTCATGAAAAAGTGGCTCTAAGAATTTGAAACCCTGCATAGCCTCACAAATCATGTTAGGCATGGGCAAATGGAGAGCGAAATTGGCAACTATTAAAGGATATAGCTTAGTCATCCCATTAGGATTTACACATTTGATATCAGTTAATTTGAACAAATAATTTGAGAATAACCAAGTCATACATTACAAAAACATAACCTAGTACAAGAACACTGCTTCATCAATTAAAACTCATTCACAATTCAAAGACTTAGTACTTTACAACTGAGGCATCAACATTCAGTTACAAGATTAGTACAACCTGAAATACTTGGTTCAGTTACATAACACTAATACATCAATACTCAGTTCATGTATATCCTTGCATGCATGATCCAGTTATGCAGAGCAGGCCAAATTCAACCGTGAACAAATCAGTGACCAGAAGCACTTTATTTCGCTCAGCTAGCAATTGCCAAACTCAGTTCATGTACATCCTTGCATGCATGATCCCCTCCTCGGCTTCACTTCTCTTCTTATTTTGTTCAGCTAGCAATTTGCAGATGTTGGTCTCATTTATCATCTTCCTCCTTGTACGTCTCTGAATCAACAACTGCATTGTCATCTCCCTACAATTACAAATATGATCATTGGCTACACAGTCCAGAAAGCTACATCACGACTTCGACGAGCACTAAAATTTTGAAACCTAGGCCCAATTATACCAATCAACACATCTTAATCTATATTAAATCCAAGTGCAAAAATAAGTAACAACTCACAAGAATACACACACAAAAGCCTGGAGTTTTGAAGCCCGGGAGCAGGTTAGGAGCAGGGAAGGATGGAGGCGCCAGGGCTGTGGAGGGCCAGAGCCGAGAGGGAATTTGGAGAGCGGTGGCGCGCTCGGCGTGGAGATGCGACTGGTGGCTGGCCGTCACGGGGCCCGAGAGGATCTCCTTGCAGCCGGGAGGGAGAATGAGGGTAGTACCAGGGGCCAGCGAGGGGTAGAGAGGTGGGCACGTTGGGGTGGAGAGGCGGCGCAGGTGGCGGCCACCGGCCGGGGGCCCGATAGGTGGCGCCGCAGCCAGGGAGGGCTGGAGATGGGGAATTCCTAACCCTAGCCGCACGCGTGAGGAGGGAGAAGAGACCGTGGCGTGGGGAGACGCGGCGCCGAAAGCAATGCAAGCAGGGGGCAGGCGGCCGACGCAGGAGCCGAGTCGGCAAGCAAGTCGGGAGACGCGAGCAAGAAATGACGCACGACGCAAGGGAAGGAGGGAGGCGCCAGGGGCAACTGAGCAAGGGGTTGAGCAGGAGGGTGAGGGAGTAAGGAGGTTTTCAGAAAAGAGCAAAGCCGAGCGTGGGGTTGAGCGGGGGGGGGGGTTCGCATAAGGACTTAAGTGATTGTGGTGCTCCGCCTACCTACATCTGAGCCACATATTCTACATCCGATGGCCATCAGTCGTATTTGCACTGTACCACTCAAATACCCATTTGCACTAGATACGTTCCCTGTGTCTGCGTGTGTGTGTGTGTGTGTGTGTGTAATGTTGTGGTATATAGTAGTATAAACTAAGATTACCGCATTAACACTAATAATTTCATTGAGTGTCGGAATGAAGGATTGCTCCAACAGACCGAGCTCGTCTAGTCAACATCCAGTATCATAATTTTTTTACTGTCCGCCTTGTTTTGTTCTCTACAGTGAAATTTATTTGCATCTCGCCTCCAAGTCCAGAACGATGAACACGAATCAACTTTACATAAAAATAAGTGCTAACCAACGTCTCCCATGCAAAAAAAAGTTAATCATACTAGTCTAGGCTGTAGGTCTGAACTTGCGAGATTATGTCACTTAGCTCGCTGAACTTATATTTGACTTGCCTCCTGAACTCCGAGGACTGCCACTTAGCTCCTGAACTTGTGTTCATCAGTTAGTTGGTGATCTTGGGTGAACAGAGGAGTCCATTGGAGTCCACCGGTCGTGTTCAGAGGGTGGTAGGGGACGGAAGTAGCCGGTATCGTGATCCCACTAACTTCGCTTCAACACAAGTTCAGAGGGCTAAGTAGTACAACCTCGCAAGTTCAGAGGCTGAGAAAGTAAAATATAAGTTCATAGAGCTAAGTGACATGACCTCGCAAGTGCATGACCTACAGTCTAGACTAGTATGATTAACTTTTTTTTGCGCGGGAGACGTTGGTCAGCAGTTATTTTTTATGCAAAGTTGATCTGTGTTCATCATTCCAGACTCGGAGGCGAGATGAAAATAAATTTCACTTTAGAGAATAAAACAAGGCAGACGGTAAAAAAAATTACGACATTGAATACCGACTAGACGAGCTCGGTACGTTGGAGCAATCCTCCCTCCTTCGTTCCGGCACTCAATGAAATTATTTGTGTTAAAGCAGTAATCTTAGTGATACTACTATATACCATGACATTATATATATATATATATATATATATATATATATATATATATGCATGACCTGTCCAGGGGGAGTGGTCGGAGTGGTTGGGGCTGTGGATGATATGGCCAACACAGTGTAGTAGAAAGACATTCTTGATGATTGCTATTAATGTCTTGTCGGACCACACCGTCTTTGGAGATTACTCTTGGTGCATGCAGTGCACGGGTGAGAAGGGCACGTTTGCCCTGGTCTCAACTTGGGAGGTCCGACTGCAATTGGTTTGGGCCTGGTGCTGGTCGGAGGAACAGGGAAGGTAGGGCACGGGTGTGGGTGAGCCGGACCTGAGACACTGGTGATCAAGCACAAAGCCAAAGGAAGTGAGAAGAAAGGCAAGACTAGAAGCAATGGGGAAAAAGCGAGCAATGAGAATTTTAGACTCTCTAAAATTCTGATATTTGCCTTAAGGAATTCTTACGCGATAATAGGTAAGATCAGAATAGCAGAAAAGAGAAAGGCACACAAATGACTCTCAAAAGTACAAACAAACAGAACGACAACAGACATTACACAAAAAAAGTTCTAAAAATCCCGTATTTTTGCCTTTATGAATTTTTGGGCTGTTACATCTACCCCTCGTGTGAAATCACTAGGCATTGTCTATAACCGGGGACACAACTATTCGAATAGTTTTACACTCTGTAGAGGTTGTACAACTTGACCAACAAGAGACAATCATCTTATACTGTCCGCCCACACACTTCCAAGGTGTGCGACTAAGAGATTATCACAAGGTCTTTACAAAAGCTCTGTTTTGTCTCGGTTCTGCTCGCTAAGGATTCGCCTTCCCAGCCCCCTCTTGCGCCACTTATCAACCCAAACAGAACTGACTCAAAACATTGCTAATTAGTTGGTCAGGTCCACCCCATCCTAGACATGTGGTTGTACGGTATGGCCCAGATCAATGGCTTACAAGGTTAAGTCCTTAGAGACTACTCAGGTGAAACATCCTCATCCCAATGTGCTTTCTGCACCCCTTTACTGCACGATCATTCACCTGAGTATGAAAATATTTTCGGTTCAACCCGACCAAATGGCAACCATTGCCATGACACAACAAATTTTATCAATAGTAGCTCCACCACAGTTCCATATATCATTCAGTCAAATTTATCATCATTGAATCATATGATCGAGAGACATAGCATAACTAAAGCAAGACTATGCATAGTACGCACACATGTTGGTATTACAACAATGTCCAACTAAGATTACCCATTCTATGGTGTCCAAGTGTACATGTCAACATGTTGTTCATAATTATTCAAAGAGTCATGTGAGAACCCGGGGTATTTAACTCATAATACTTAACCATCCAATTGGCCCTAGCATTACAAATCAAATGTCCCGACTCTCAGCGCATATGTACTTCCCAAAATTGCAGTACACATGCCCCATACAAAAATTAAGCATCCATTCCATACACAAGTCATTACAAGCGTACAACTTAAAGGACATACAAGTTCATATTACAAAAGAAGGGCCGACTGGCCAAATAACAAGGTAAATAACCAAAGTAGCAGCGGAAACATAAGCCATAAGATGGCGATAAACAAAAGTCAAACGGTTTGCCATTACCCACAAGGCAACCGACCGGGCCGCCAAGCTAGTCGTCCTGTACGAAGTCGGTCTCACAAAAGTCGATCCCTTGGGGATCAACTTCCTCCTCTGCAAGAATTAATTAAGCAAAGCAAATGAGTACAAAAATGTACTCGCAAGACTTACGTGTAGTGTAACAGGCCTATACATAGCTACATGCAAGCTTATTTAAGTGGAGGAGGCTCTAGACTCATTTTCAGCATAAAGCAAGTTTTCATTTGCAATAAAGTAATAGATTTAAAGCAGTTTTACAATCCGTTTTTATTTGACAAAAGCAGCGAGATACAAGTAACAATAATAAAAGACATCCTGGAAGTGGCTAACCCAATAGCCACCACAACAATAGCATGAATTCCCCATTCATACCACCCACATCAAGTTTTAATTAAATGTTATAGTCTAACTCTTGCAAAACCTAACCAAGCGTGTCCATAACCTAGGACGAGACTATTCGAATAGATTAAACCCTGCAGGGGTGTACCAATGTACCCACATGTCAGACCGCCTTTTCGTCAAGCTATTTAGCACACTTCCTTTGGTATGCCGGCACAGCTAAGTCCTACGAGACGTTTTCCAATATTGTGTATTAACTACGAGTTGCCCGTATGGGGATGGAAACCCCCATACATTGTGACGGAGTCATCGGCAGAGAGAGAACTTACCGATGCTCCTCGGGGTAGGGAACTTGGACTTAATACCAAAACCCATCCCGACACGCCCAACACACACATGGAATAAATCCTTTTTCAACACAACACACACAACCTCCTACGACCCGGAGCTAACACACGCCAAAGTACTAAGTCAAGAGAGGTCCCATATCCCTCTCATGTGGTTAGCACGCAAATATGCCTGGATAGTGTGACACAAGATGTTCGGTCCTTGTTGACTTGGGCATACCACCACACACCAGATAATCACACCATCAACTATATGCCCAAGTCTAAAACATTTTATTTTCAGTTTTACACTTTACAACATAACAAAGCACAAAGTGCTAAGCATAATGATAATAATAATTTTGTTTGATCAAAGTTATCGACTAAGTCGATAACCGCCCAATTCTACCGGTAGCTAAGCATGACACCGTAAAGACAATAAAAGAGCATAATTCAACTACCGGGCTCTAATTCACTGGCGAGATTAATAACTTAAGTTTAGTGGCAGGGGATAATAATTTAAGGGCAACCATGCAATAGGAATAACTACCTCTAATCGGGAAAAATACTTTGACACAAAAGCATGCATGTATATACAATTTGTAAACAAAGTATTAGACTTTTAAAAGTAATGGGGATATTATGATCAAACTGCTTGCCTTTGCTCGCTGGAACTCTGGACATTCTCAAGACCATTGCGGTAGCACTCCCGAATCACCGTCATCTAACGAAAAGAATCGACAAAACAAAAGCATCGAATAAACAACAAATTCCAAAGACTCCAAAAATTATGAAATTAATACAGAAGGTAGATTATGATTTTAGATGAATTTAGGCAAAAATTTTAGTTCAATTGGAGTACATATGAATTTCTTATAGATTTTCAAAGTTGAAGTTATGGCATAAGATCTAATGTCAATTTACTAACAATAACCCAAATTTTTGGCTTATAAAAGATTTTACTCTTTTAGGTTACATGTGAAAAGCTAGTAATTATATTTTATAATCCATCTGTATTGGCATTTGACCAAGCTCTACTTTACTGTTATTAAAATTTTACATTCCAATCTTGCCTCCCTTTTAGTTCTTTCTTTCTTTGGATACACTGTTAATGGTATGATTAATCCAAAAAGATTTCTAATCTTTGCATTAGACAAGGATTAGGTTCACTAGTCCTATTTTAATTATCCTCCAACTTCTTAGCAAATTTATTAAGAAAGATAGCCTTAGTTAATCAGCAAAAGGTTGTTGGCAAAAGGCTAAGTGGAGTGCACTGATTCACTTATACAAATGCTAACACATCTGTGAGTGATTTATTGGACATTTACAATATTTGTTAGCACTAAACAGTTGGTTTTGGAAAGAAAAGTTCTACTGACAAAAAGACTCAAGAACAAATTTTAAGTACTGAATAACAATGACATAATTCTATTGACAAAACTTGTTATCTACGTGTTACTACTCATGCACCTTTAACAGTAAGTCTTTCTGAACCTAGATGCTAGTATCTGATCTTCCTTAAACTCAAAACTTCCAAATTTTGCTAACTCACTGTTGGTTTCTAAAAATCCCCTTTTTACTGCTGAATTTTAGATTTGATCATGCTGCTAGCCTCTTGACAAAATGATACTTGTCAGGTTACTACTCACAGCAAAATCTCAGAACTAAAGTGCTAAAGACTGAATTTGCTTTAAACTCAACTTTCAGACTTTCTAACTAAAGTGACCTAATGGACAATACACCAAATTTGTTAGCATAAGAGATATGGTTTTGCAGATTTGATTACTCTCTGAAGGTCTCAAAATACTCATCTCCAAGCTGATTTTTAGATTTGATTACTTACATTAAACAGTTGCCCAAAGACTAATTAGATTAAGACAACTCTAACTGCTGCATTATCCATACCATTAGTCTATTGATAACACTGACATCCCAAGTTTTCCTTGCACTCATCTTCTCTCCTCTGTTAGTTTTCTGAAAATTCTCATCCAGAATTGGTTTTCATGTTACTCTTCAACCTACACAGCAAGAATTTTCTGAACTAATTGCTAAACTTCTCTACAATTTCAAGTCTAAACTTTTGTTAATTCACTGAAGGATTTAACAGACAAACAAAGTTTCTATTAACAAAAGCATTGGGTGATTCTACTGGGAGGGCCCATTTTTCAGTGAGACAAGAAGGACACAGAGATGAAGAACAGGGAGGGGGCTTGGGCGTTTGGGGGCGGCGCTGGTCGCCGGCGAGTGGGTGGATGGCGGCGGCCGGGAGTGACGAAAATGGGTTGCTATGGAGACAAGGAATCTAGGGGTGGTCTCGGGGAGGCTGGAGAGTCACTCTGGCGGCCGCACGGTGGTGAGCGACGGACGGCCAGGGAGAAGAAACGGCGCGGTGCCACACGGGTGAAGTTGGGACCGAGTTAGGGGGAGCATGGGCACTAGTGGAGCAAAGGTAACTCACCGGTGCAATTGGAAGGTGACACGGTGGTCAGAGGCGGGCTGGCGGCGGAGACCGACGGCGGCGCGGGTAGGACGTCGTGGGCGGCGACCTGGAAAGGCAGAGGGCACCAGTGAGTGATATGGGGAGGTAGAGGGTAACTATGAGCTGCTCACAGAGGCAGGAATCGAGCTGGGGCTCAGCGGTGGAGGCAATTTTGCCGGACTTGGAGAAGAAGGGGTCGGCGCGGCTCCTCGGTTGAGCATTCCCCAAATTGATGGAAGGGAAAGCCTCCTGGGGAGCTAGGACGCGTCGTGACGCTATCGGCGGTGGTGGATCCCGGATCCTCCAAGGTGGCCGGACAGCAAGCGGCGTGGCCAAGGCAGCAGCAGCAGTTGTGCTTGAGGAGAATGGGGAAGGAGGAATGGCGCAAGGAGCTGGGGAGGATGCGTGTCTTGCACTTGTGGACATGAAGGCGCAGAGAACCCAATGGTGGCCGGTCATGGGCGAAAGCAGGAGGCGTGGCGCCAAGATTGGTGCGTGGCACGCATGCACGAGCGAAGGGCGGCTTGTGGCGAGAGCGGCTTTGGCGCGGATGGGCAAGAGGCAAAACCATGGCGAAGGAGGAAACCAGGCGAAAGGCCAAGGACCGGGGCGAGTGGCCAAACCAGTAGCGATGGCGCTCAGATGAGTGACCATCTTGGCGCTCGCTCAATAGGGAAGAAACGGCGCGTGGAGAAGAAGGCCTGGGCACTGGGGCCGGCTGGTCAGAGAAAGAGGGAGAAGGTGGCTCGGCGAACAGGTTCAGTGGGAACATGGTTCGAACTGGAGGAACAGTAGAAGAACTAGTTTAGTTCTCTGATTTTAGGAATTAGGCTGAGAGGGTTAAAGAAATTTTAGGCAAATGAGTTTAACTCCAAAAATCATGAAACTTTTAGGAGAGGTTGAAAATACAGAGAACATTATCCTGTAAATTTTCTATAGTTTTACTTGAAGTACATATTCTCCTAAAATTATTTTAAGTTCCTGTTTTTGATGTTTAACTTTCGAATCTTTATTTTGACTGATTGTTTAAAATAACAATTTAATTCTAGAAATAGTGAAATTTTGCAGGTGAGTTCATTGAGTGGTCCAGAACCTAGAAAAAAATATATTTCTAGGCACTGCTCATAAGATTGTTTGTATTTTAAATTCAAACTCAGATTTGAACATGCAAATTGAGAAGAAATCAAATGACCTCCAAAAATTCCAGAAAATTCCAAATAAGCAAACTAGAGCATTTAGAACTCAACTAAAGTATTTCTAGCGATGGGTCCTACTATACTTTCAAAATAAAAGATAGTTTGTATTTCTAAGATAAAGAAAATATATTTGCAAATTGAATTTTTGATAGTTCTTTTGAAAGTACCTCAAGCATTCTAGGAGCATATGAGGTTTTACTATTTTTAAGTTGAAACCCAGAATACATTCCCTCACTTTAACCTTTTTAGTTTTGCCTCAAATTCAATTTGGACTTTTTGAATTGGATAAGAAAGTATTGGATTAATAGGTTTCAATCTAACATTCAAAATGAAAGGATTTTCTACCTAGGGTTTTATATCTTACTCTGAACTAAGTTTTTAAACTCTTGACAAACTTTTATTTTGTTTGAAAATTTTCGTTTCTAGGTTTTGGAAAACCAGGTTGTAACCTATTTGCTTTGCAACAAAATTTTTTTAAAAAAGGTCCAAAATTTCACAAATGCACAATAGATGCTTAACTAATCCAACTTAGGGATTTTGGGCTGTTACAAGTCATACTGCCAAATAGGTGTTTAACTATTCCCAAAACCATTTTTATACAACTAGCCATGCATGTTGATACAAAACAATATAATTTTATAAACTCGGTGCGACATGATCAAAGGTCTACGACTTGCCTTCGTTGAAGAGTTGAGATGCTTCGGTCGTCGGGTCTAAGAACTCTTCCGAAACGCTGGAATCCATACGTGCGAAAAGAGCCAAATAAATAAAACAACACCAAATAAAATCTAAAAATATTAGCAAACTAGAACCGGAAGGAAGGTACTGAATTAAGAAGGAGTTAGAGATTTGAATCACTCGAATCGAAGCTCGAACGAAGGAGAACGAGCCCTCAGAAAGGAGGTTCAACTGGTCAAAAGACTTTGACTAACTGGTCAAAAGAAGTTTGACTTCCTGGTCGAAAGAAGAAAGAAGGATTCGACTGCTCGACGCGGTCGAAAGAAGGAAAGATTCGACTACTTGACGTGGTCGAAAGAACATGGGAGAAAACAGCGAACGGGAGACTCACCAGGATCGAGAGAGAGACTAGAGGAGGAGGTTGGTGGAGGACAGCGAACGGTGCTTCGGCAAACTCTTCGGCGGTGAGGAGGTTTAAGACGGTGCGGACTCTAGTGAACTCTTTGGCGATGAAACTAGAAGCACGATGAAACGGGGGCAAGAGCAAGAGAACGGAGGAGTTGAGGGGAAAACAAGAGGAGGCAAAAGGGCTCCCTGGTGCTCCATGTATAGACGAAGGGGGGAACCAGGCGTCAAGATGGAGTGACGAGATTCACGACGGCGCGGCGGAGACAACAACATTTAATGTGGAGATGGCATTTTAATGCGCATGGTGCTGCGAAAACAATAGCATTTAATGCGCATGGCGTTGCAAAAAAGAGAGAGAGGGAAAGACGCACCGTGGCGAGGGTGATAAAAAATGAGAGGGTGGTCGCAACCGAGAGGCAGTCGAAACCAAGAGGTGGTCGAAACCAAGAGGCTGGTCAAAACCAAGAGGCTGGTCGTGACCGAAAGAATGGAGCGGGGGATTCGCAGGGAAAGGGACGGCCAATGGAAATTGGAACGCACCGAGAAAGGGATTTAAATACTGGAGAACTCCAATAAACTCAAGGTAAACCCAAATGAATTAGTTGAAGTCTGATTAATTCATATTGAATTGTTTCAAATTTCTAAAATCTTCAAGTTAAGCTTTAGCAATGCAGCAAAACCAAATGGTTGTTTTTATTTTGATAATTCAAAACTCCTGAAAGTTTGGGATGTTACAGAATGTACGGGAAAAAGCTGCATTGCAACTCCATTCGAGATGTTGATATACAATATGGCGCAGGAATTTCATATTACGTTTGGATCATTCATTAGCATGTCTTAGCCTCCTATAAAACATGCACCAATATGCAATATGCAATCATTAGTTATTTGAGATTTGCTGATGTTTCAAAGGAGGCCTTATTGTTTATTACTTACTATATCTCCTATTAAATAGCGTCAATGGATAGCTTTTTGGAGACATGCTTGTATATAAATATCCTGGGCGGAACCAGAACTACATTAGAGTCCGCAGACAGAAGCACGCTACACGTGGTCACATGGCATGATGGACACAAGCATCCGGACCATGTAAGTATACATGCCTTAGGGGATAGTAAAAAAACATGGCAAGTAGGACGAGGGACTACTACGCAATGGCCCAACCTACTGCGTGGACTGGGGCCATTTGCCCTTCCTTGTGAGCTCGGCGTTGTACTCCTCGTCGGCCGCCTTGGCCTTAGCCACTATTTCTCTCTTTTTCTCGCGCTCCTTCTCGCGAGCCTCACGCTCCCTGCACCTACATGCCTTGAGATGAGCTTGTGTTTCCTGCCGGAGACGCTCATTGTGCTCATCATTGCGGCGCTCCTCCTCCCTCTTCTCACGGTCCCTCTTGACATTCCACTCCTTGCAGTCGAGACGCCACTAGTCGTATAGGTGGATCTCTTCGTCGATCCACTTGCGGTAGCCACATAGCGGATCCAGGGACTATGGGTAGACAGGAGAGGTTGTTAGTGCGTACTTTAAAAGAGAAATGGTAGGGGAACATATTGTAACCGGCCCTCACCAGCTGCCGATAGTGAGTCGTGTCCCAACGGCGGTCGAGATAGTCCGAGGAGTAGTTGGCGCAACCCCAGTAATGCATGCCCAGTCTGAGCCGCTGCTTGGACTTGAAGAACTTGCTTGTGTTCCTGCACCAACAGAGGGGTGGCGTGTCCCTCTCGGGCGTATCTTGCAGCGAACACTAGGTGGGAATGTTCCAGTAGGGGTTGCTGCTATGGGGGGCTTCATTGCAGGGAGGTGCCCTCCTAGCACGCGCCGCTTGTTCGTCCCGGGCCGCAACAGCCCTTGTGAGTTCGCGGATCTCGTCCTATTGCTTCTCCATTTGAGCGAAATTGTGTTGAAGTGTTGATGCAGGAGAACCCGTCGTGGGAGGGGTACTACTTATATGTTGAGCCGGCCCTACGTATGCGGCTGACTTGTAATTGGGCTGAAGGAAATTTGCGTCCACAAGGCAGCGACCCCAAGGAGGAATAGTCGGGTCAGGTCGCTACGCAAAGCTGATTAGTCAGGCACGTCATCCTAAAAAGTTGGGGAGGTAGAGTTATCATTTCCCTCTGAGCGACTTGTGATAGCCGCTCAACGGTTGGGTGACTACTCCACGGATTAACATTATTTTTTCATTAATCCGATGGAAATAATTGTGGGGGAATAAATGGCTATTTTTGTAGGTAATACATTTAACAAATCTTGTTTGTTGGTTAGTATTTTTTTTGGAAATAAGAGGGTGGTGACAAGGTTGGTTGGTCTGTTTGTGATTTTTGTAGATTCTGAAGGGTACGAAATTAGTTAGACTCACAATAAAATTTTGTGATCGTCGTATGTTGTTGTAGTGCGGTATATTTCTGAAGAATTTTGTGAGGACGATTGAGTTACCCATGAGTTGTAAGTAGGAAGGTAAGTAGCACGATAGCAACACGACAGTTGATCCGACAAGGGGGTTACATGGAATGCAGGGACGATTGAGGTAGCAATTTTATGTTATGAAATGCATGCATAGACAATGTTACTGGTTTCTTCTCATTCATGAAGGACTGCGATGCACAAATAAAGAGTAGACATTACAATCTCATTACAACTGAACTTCTACTTGGCAAGAACAACTTATAATAGAAGAAAGACCGCAAAACTAATTATCTTAACTAATTTCTAAAGCATTTTCTCAACTCTTTCCATCCTTTCATCCAGTCTTTTAAGTCTATTCTCTTCATTTTGCATTGGTTGATCAGAGGGTCGAGCCACTGGACGAAATACAGCAATACCACACGAGTCTTCTTGCAAGGTAGCAATTTGCATTGTAATATCTCGAACCACTGGGATAGCTTCATCAGCCCACTGCCAAAACCGACATGTTGTGTTCTGGAAAAGAATTGCAGCTTCAAGTGAAAATAAAACAACATGCTATTTCGAATGAAATTCATTCGAGATGATTTCCCACAAGTTACCGTAAGATTTGAACACTTCACGAACACTCGAGATGGATTCGTTAGCGTATGTGAGGTGAACACATTCGTCGGATCCCTACAACGAGGGCAAACTAGGTGCTGCCGCAGTGATTCTAATTGTCTGCTCACTCGAAAGTTAGATGGGGCCGAAGACATTCCGTTTAAGACTGGAAGAAGGGAGAAGAGGAAGTGAAGAGTGATTTGAATGGCAGCCAAACCATCCATATATAGCCAGCGGCAGCAGAAAATGGCGCCAAAGCTACCTCGTCGGGTCACGTCGTCCTGAAAATCTAGCATTGCAGTGTGTTGTCTTATCGATGTGCAAAAGTGGCCCGATGATGACTCTCTCCGAATCCCCCCCCCAATTTATGAGGTTCAATTAAGCAAACATTATTTTCATTAAGCTCTACCAACCGTTTATTGCAATCATTACATGAATCAATTTAAGACGTTTTCAGACATAAAACTAGAAGTGTTATAAGCATTACATGATACACGTGTGGGTTTATTGCAATCGAGATGAAGGAAGAGGGGGGTATTACCACGTGTAACCTGATCAAATAGACACACTTTGTTAATTTATCAGTTTAATGTAGATGATATTATTTAATATTGTATTGTGGCACATGCTAGGTACGATTGTACATGAACCAACCGTGGGAAATACGAGGCATGCAGATCATATAACGATGTATCGTAGCCTCCGACTCGTGTGCATTCGAAGGCTACGGTACATCGTTATATGATCTACATGCTACGCATTTCCCTCAGTTGTTTCATGTACAAGCCTATGTAGCCTGTGGTACAATACAGTACTAAAGAATATCATCCACATTGAACCGATAAATTAACAAAAAATATTCTATCTATCATCTACGCCATGAGCCAGTCTCAGTCGGAGGAGCCTTCCCCTTCCTCTTGTCGCGGGACTCCCAGCGTCGGTGTCCTAAGTCGAAGTCACCCATGTCTTGCGATTCCATAATGTAAGTGCACCATACAGTGAAGAAGGTAACAAGGACGTACAGTGTAAAACGTAACAAGGAAGAGCAAATTCTGCTATCGTAGAAGTTTCATTGTACATAGCAAAACAAGACAGAGAAAATATTACATTACGACATTGAATGACGATCGGACGAGTTGGGTCTATTGGGGCAATCCTTCGCGGAGTGCCCAGGAGTCTTGCATATCCTACACTTGTTTGTATGGCTAATATGGTATATTGGCTGGCATCCATGTCGTTCCAGAAGCGCCGCGTGTGCCGTCGCCTCTTCCCTGTTGTCTTTGAGTCCTTGTTCGCTGAGTCCTTGTAGTTTATTTCCAACTCATACAAGTGAAAATCTACACTCTATGTACCAAAAAGGTGCTGCATATCGTAGTACCCGGAGATGTACGGCGTACACATCTGCCTCATTTGCGCACACACCTTGTACACGTGCGAGCATGGCTTGTGTAGGAGCTTCGGCTTGTTGCAGGTGCATGTTGCCACATCACCCACGGTGCATGCATGTTTCCTTTCCCCCTTGGCATGACTGTTGATGTATTTCTGCCGAAGCCTAATATCGCACTTCCTCCTGAGCCATCGATCACCCCGATGTCATGCATCCGGGCCTTCTCCATCTTTTGGTCCATGTGCCTCTACATGTTCTCCGACCACTGCTTGCCATCCTCCATCTGTCGCTTGGCTGTGGTGGCTTTATTGACGAATTAACCAACAGTGCGAGTCCATGTCTCCTCAATGATCGCGGTAATAGGGAGGCATCGTACACTTTTGAGAATGCTGTTGTAGACCTCGGACATGTTGGTCGTCATAATCCCATACCTCGAACCGTCTGTGTCATACAGAAGGGACCATTTCTCTAATTCAAGAGTGTTGCCATTTATCCACTCTGAGAAACTTATGGCACTGCTAGGTTGCTCTTCCTCCGGGGTGGGCTCCCTTATATGCCTTGTAGTCTGGTGTTCCAGGTCTCTCCAGATGGACTCAAACTTTCGTCTCTGGTTCTGCAGACACAATGCCTTGAACGACTTCATAATTTTCTGACTGTGGAACCACGTGAACAAGTTAGATGCAAGATGCCTTAGGCACCACCTAGATTGCATGTCGTTTTGCTGGTTCGGGGGTTCTGTCCCCTGCCACATGGTGTTGATGGCCGCCAACAACCCAAAGATTGCGATCAGTGATCGACATACGCTATGCCGGTTTCCACGCATCACCGCTTCACGCTCGCTAGGAACCACGCCTAATCGACGTGTTTCACTTCCCACAAGGCAAATGCCACCGGAAGAAGCTGGTCATTCATGTCGGCCGCCACCACGGTCAGGATGGTGCCCTTGTACCTCCTCGTGAGGAAAGTGACATCCATCGTCAGCACAGAACGACAGAACTGGAAACCCCCGATGGCCTGAGCGAAAGCTCAGAACACCCGGTCCAGTATGAAGCGGTTGGGCCCTCTCTCAGCATCTTCACAGTCAACCTTGTCCATCTACATGTCGGGGTTTGATTCGGCAATCTGGTGAAGCAATCTCGACACAAGGTTGTACATCTCTTCGTATGTCCTGTACATGATCTCGATGACCTTCTACTTGGCTCGTCAAACCTTGTTGTAGCTGACTGGATATCCAACCTGATTGGCGACTTCTGACATCAGTATTTTGGGGGAGACGGACATGTCCGCCTCAACTAGGTTCTTGATGAGGCTTGCAATATATGCGGAAATCATGTTCCGATGCTGCCGTAGGGGCTCGCTCAGCTCGCAAGTGTGGTCGATCATCGCCTTGACCACGAATACCGAGCCGAATATCTTTGCTCAGTGAGCACTGACCTTGCCAAGGCAGCCTTCCACTATGCACTTCACTGCGTAATGTCCTGAGTTAGACTGGTGCACTTGGTACACCCGGCTGATGGACAAGGTGTACCGTGCTACAGCTTGTTGCACGGCCTCTTTGCTAGGGAAGCGCTGCCCAACTAGGAGGGTGTCGGCATCAAACCCCCAGTGGAAGTCTTCTTATTGTGGCAATACGAGCGAACGCACTGCGATGTCATCAAGTCTTGATGCCACGTAAGGCGCATCCGATGACACAATTCCCCCTGTTGGACCACCGACGTGGTGTGCGTCATCGTCGCTACCATCTGAGCTTGGGTCGGTGTCCTCCTCGAATTTCAACCCGAGAGGCTGGTCCGGTAGATACTCGTGGCAGTCAATGCGAGCCAACCACCACGATTCCGTCCCCTCGTTTTGCATAAAATTATGCGTGACTCCCCTCTAAGGCAGCACATTTCGTGCTACTGTCTTCATGTTCGGGCTGTGCTTGCCCGCTTGTAGTGGCCCCGGCATCATCAAGGTGGCCCGGCGCCCTACGTATGAAATTCACGTACACCGTCAGCTTTCCATAAATGACCGCCTCGGGCTGGGAGGCAATCTGCATGTACTGGCTCCATACTACGCTTCCAGCCACCTTGACGAGCTCCCACACGTCATTCGTACAGGTGATCACCTCGATCACAACATTCTTCGTCATTGCCTCCATGACGAACTCCCTCCGGATGCAGCTCCGAAACTCGTGAATATTCATCGCGTTGAGCCCCTCCGCTTGGACCAGCTTGCACTAGCATCTCGATAGGTCCAACCCGCCGGGTCCATCCCGTACGAGACCATCGCCATAAAACACTAACAAGTCTTGCATGCACTAACAAGTCTTGCATGTTTGAAATTACGTAAAGCCACAATAACCCCATCCGCGGTACATATGTGTAATTAAATACGACAAATTGCATGCAAGTGATGGATTACATATGTGTAATTAAATAAGAATAATTAATTACCAGCAATTTCCAAAAATTAATTACGAGTAATTATTTACCGCTAAACTAATTACTAGTAGATAATTCCCACTAATTTAATATGCCAGACTGATAACCACTAAACTAATTACGACTAATTTGTTACCACTAAACTAATTATTTATGAATAAATTAACTAATTACGACTGATTAATTACCACTAAATAAATTACGAGTTGTTAATTTGCACTAATATAATATGGCAGATTGATAACCACTAAACTAACTACGACCAATTATTCACCACTAAACTAATTAACTACGACTAAACTAACTAATTACGTCTGATTAATTATGAATAAACTAACTAATTATGATAGATTAATTACTACTAAATAAATTACGATTAGTTAATTCGCACTAATTTAATATGCGGGACTTATAACCACTAAACTAATTGCGAGTAATTATTTATCACTAAACTATCTAATTAATTACCAGTAAACTAACTAATTACTAGTAAACAAACTAATTACTAACTAATTAATAACCAGTAAACTAACTAGTTACGTTAATAATGACAAAAGCACCCGATAAATTACCTGCCCTTCGGGGGCAAGCTATCAAAAAAAGTTGAGTGACAAGCAACAAGCAAATACTTGATTTCCAAAAAATGTATTTATGTTAAGTTTTCTGAGTTCTCAACAACAAGCGCTACAACGAGAAGCAAAATACAATTGGGATGATCGAAGAGCGACTACGAGATTTTGGTATTTATAGCTGAGCAAACGAGGAGTCGTTGCGTTGGCGCTGGAAATTTTGGATGTGTTGTCTACGCGTACCACTTCAGGCAAGGGGGGAGAGCCGCGAAGAGTCGACAGATGTGTGAAGGAGGAAGGATGGACGGTTGAAAAGGTGACCACCTCCGGGTGGCCACGCGAGCGGGGAGGAGAGGAGGGCTAGTGGGAGGGGGGCCATGTGTGCGGGAGGGGGAAAGGGTGACACGTTGCGGGCAGGAGTAATTACAGTACACATAAATGAAATTGCGAGATAAAAACAGAGCGAGTAAAATTATGGAAAAATTACACAAGAAAGCACATCGTGTTAGGACCATTCATGTAAAATTTTATACTTTTTTGAACCCATTCACTATATTTAAAAAATCCTACGAACACAGCCAAAACCGAAACCCTAATCCGGGGGAGGGGGACACGTGGCAGGTGGACGGGCCATCGCACGGCGGCCGTGCGGCGGGGGTACGTGGCGGCTGGGGAAGGGCTACCGCACGGCTGTTGTGCGGTAGGGGGCTATTTTTGCTAAAAAAAATTCGAGACCACCATTTCTCTAAATACGAGATGAAATTGTGCTAATACGCCCAAAAATTCACCCAGTAGCAACGTAAGATTATATGTATAGCCAACTGAGTGCTAGCAAATTCTCTGAAATGAAATAGCAGTAGCAGCATCGCTATCACCTTGTTGCCATAGTGATAGATTATATCATAGATCTTGAGGCAGATTCAATGGTCTAAAAGTACTTGATATTTTCTTTCTAAGAGCTTGCTAATTGATAGCTAATCCAAAGAAATAAACAACCATATTCGGGCTTGTACAATATTATTCCATTGCATTTCCTACATGGATTTCTCAATGCCAAACAAGTAGTATTCACAAAATCATATTTGCAGCATTTATAGGAGGTCAAAGGTATAAACGCAAGAACCTCATGAAGAAGCAATTAGAGATGGCCAGTGGGCAATGCATCCTGGGCCGCCCCGAAGCATCGGACTGTTGGCCTGGTCTAGGAATGGCATGACCCACACTATAGCTGGGTCGGGCCAACACGACCTGAAGAGCCGTGCCATGCTTGGGTCGACACCCCGGCCCAACGGGTTGGCCTAGCTCGACATTAAACAATGTCGTGGTTCGCCCAAGATACTGGACGCGGCGACGACGGCCTAGCAACATGACCGGACCGGCAGCTAGGGCTGCTAATGGTCTAGAAACCAAACCAAATCCACACCAACCCACTTCAATAGAGCACATGAATTAAACCTAGCCCAACCCACCAATCTATATTCAAAAACCAAACCAACCCAACCCACATATAACTTCAATCCAAATAAATCCAAACCATTTACCTCATTATGGGTTCTACCCATTGAAATCCATGGGTTCAACCCATTTGAACCCATTCCTACCCCCAGATATATGTGTGACGTGAAGCATCTGCTGTAAATGGTTCATTTGTTTCCTTCTAATCCCAGCAGAAGAAGGAATCCTCGTGGAAGCCACCATCACCACCCACCAGCAGCGATCGCCACGGAGGCGTGCCTCCCCCCGGCTCCGACACAAACTCCCCGTGCCTGCCCATGTATCCGGCTCCGCCACCATCGCGCGACCGCATCTGGCCGTGGCTGGTGGTGGGTGACCTTGTGCTGGCGGTGCTGTGGGTGTGCATGGGCACGCTGGTCAAGATGGCCGTGTACAACGCGCCGGGGTACAGGTGTGGCCACTCGCTCACGGCCATCGCGCCCACCAAGGGCCACGGCCCACGGCTCATCCTCTTCGATGGTGCCACCACCATCAAGGCCGGTGCCTCCTCCGGCCTCCCCGACATTAGTTCGGTGCTCCTGTTTCACGCGGATGCTTTGCTTGAGCTTTCTCCCTCTGGTATGCTAGTTTTGGGGCTCTAATGGTGGTTTTTTGGGGTCTGAAGTCTGAACTGAAGGGCTTGTGGGGGTGAAAAACTCTGTGCACTCGTACGATGTGGAGAAGTGTAGATGGACAAGGTGCGGCCATTGCTCGTCTTTAGATTTTGCTGTGCTGCTTCTTTAGGAGGCGGAAATTTAGCTCAATTTCGAGTTCTCTTCTTTTATAGCTTGTCTGAGTCCAATTTCATAGATTCAGTATGTGTATGGATTGTGCTCAGTGTCTTGTTGGGTTAAGTGTGGTGAAATCAGATGTTATGTTTGAGCCTACTCAGCTTGTGTAGAATCATATGCTTTCCATCCATTCAGCTTGCTTTGCTTAACATCATTTGTTAAGCTGTGGGATGGATTCAAAAGTTGGATTAAATTCTACATGGTCGCAGGTTACATCCACCGAGATCCTCCGTCACGAGGGTTGCAGGTCTTTGCAGTGTTCTGTGGGCACAATGGTTCAAACCGAATGGAATCGACTCAACCCAAAGTCTCAAACCACAGATAACCTATGGGTTCAAACCGAATGAAACCGAAAATACTCCACTCGAACCAACCCAAACCAACCCGCTTCACAAGCAAACCCAACCCCAATCCAGTCCATTTTGCTCTTCAACCCATTTGAACCCAACCCACTCAACGCATTCCTTGAACCCAACCCGCTCAACCCATTTGAACCCAAACCATTACTAGTTTATCGGCAAAGACAACAAGGTGAGTTTCGATGACTCAGGAGGAGGGCGGTCAGCAAGTGCGACCGACGCCGAGGAGGAGGAGGAGGAACCGGCACGAGGAGTAGGGAGAGGAGGAGGCGGCTGGTGCAAGGAGAAGGAGGCGGCCGGTGCAAGGAGAAGGAGGCGGCCGGCGTGAGGAAGATGAGGGTCCCGAGCGGCGACCACGAGGAGGAGGGGGAGGAGGAGGCGGCTGTCGCGAGGAGAAGGAGGCGATTGGCGCGAGGAAAAGGAGGCGACCGACGTGAGGAGAAGGAGGGTCCCAGGAGGCGACTGACACTGATGAAGAGAAGGTGGCCGAGTGTGGCCAACGGCTAATGCCGAGGACGCCTGGGCACGACCGTGCAAGGAGGAGACGAGCTGAGGAAGAGGAGGACGCCCGAGCACGATTGGCCCGATTGGCAATCAGGTTGGCATGACATGGCACGTCGGGGGCCAACTAGTGCCGTTGGGCCCAATTAGTGTCGTTAGGCACGACGGGCACGGCACAGTATGGTCCATCTGGAACAATTATCCTGTTAGGCACCATAAATGGTCAGAATTTTGAATATTTCGACCTTTTTTTAGCCGATGGGAGATTTAAAAATACCAAAAAGAATAAAAAAAAATCCAAAATTGTTTTCTATAAATAGCCACCATACCCCCCTCATTTAGCACCAATCTATTCCTTCATATCTTCTACGAATTCTGTTGTCCAAATTTAGATTCCTTGTGTGATAATTTTGCAAAATTCAAAAAAATTGTGCCAATTTTTTTGAAATTCGAAATCCACCATCAAGTTGGGAAAAGAGGTACAATACTATTTTTTTCATATTTTTATTGTTATTATTTGTTATACTAAGATGAAATTATTAATAGTGTAGCTTCGATTTGCAGTTTTTGTGATGGAAAACTACGACCATTTTGCTATTGGTGATTACGGGATTTCACCAGAGGACCTTGCATCCTTCAAGAATCACGATGCCTCAAGCCAACCACAAGATCAAGCAGGAGGAAGCCGCACGCAAAAGCAAACAGGAGGAATGTCATCATCAATCTCTACAGCAGCATCTATGTACGTAACCACCGGTATGAAGAGATCCAGGTCGACTACATCGGGAGTCTGGGAAGGTTTTGATAGGATAACAAAGGAAGAAGCACAAGGAGCTCTGGTGAGATATGTCATTTGTAAAATTTGTAAACATGAATTGTCCTGAAAGTCTACATGTGGAACGGGGCACTTGATTAAGCATGATACAAGATGTAAAGCAAGGCAGGGATTGACGATGAGGTAGACACAACTTCAATACAACCCCGATAATATGGTACATAGCTAGGACTACAGCCCTCAGGTAGCTCGTCAATCTCTTTGTTGTTTAATTGCTTTGGAGGATTTACCTTTAAACTTTTTGGAGTCAAAATATTTTGAAAATTACATAAGGACTGCGCATAATCCTAGATTTTCTACCATTTCTAGATAGACCACAACAAGGGATCTAGTTCAATACTTAATGAACGTCATGATAAATTAAAAGAATTATTTAGTACATGTACGTTTTCGGTAACTTTGACCTTGGACATATGGAGTGGTTGAGCTAGGGAGGATTACCTTAGTATAGTTGCTCATTATGTGAATCAGAACCGAAAAAATGGAAAAAAGAATTATAGGATTCAAACTTATTGATGTAGCACACACGGATGAGAATATTACGGACTGTATTATCAAAGTCATAGAAGACTTTGGTCTTACAAACAAAATGTTCTCAATAACTTTAGACAACGTCGCTGCAAACTCTAGGATAATGGGTATTCTCACTCCATTATTGAGTATATACGTCGATTCCTTCTTGCTATATTAGCGATGCGCTTGTCATATTATTAACCTTATAGTAAAATGCAAGTTGAAAAGGTTGGATCCATATATTAAAGCTTTCTATAATACGATATCTTTATTAAATCATTCTAACAAACGAATTGCAGCGTATAAGAACTTCTGCAGGAGCAATGGACATGCATCCAAGAAAATTTGGTTTGGACATGCCGGTATGATGGTACTCTACTTTCTTGATGCTTAAGAGCCTTATACCATATAAGAGATCTTTTTCCATTTTTATACAAACGCACTTTCATAGCCCTGATGGTAGTGTATTATTGATTGAGCAGCATTAGTTTATTGCTGAGAAGATACTTCAGTTTTGAAACTTTTTTATGATTGCACTGTTGTTTTATCTTCTGTGTATTATCCAACATCTCCTATTATTGTGCATAGTATTCTACATATTGCTAGTCACTCGAAGGCAAATGAAAATGAAAGTCTTACCGGAGGCTATTGTTGTTATGAAATCAAGATACTTGAAATATTGGAGAGAAATCCCATTCATAGATGCATTTGCATTTATTTTAGATCATAGAGCCAAAATTCAAGGATTGGCTAATGTTCTTGAACTTCTTAGTAATGCTATAGACCAAGACTACTCTAACTATCTTGTAGATGTCCGTGCTAAATTTTCTGAGTTTTTTCAAAGGTAAGAACATAAGTTTCAAGGAGTTCGCTTGCAACGACCTCCAGTAGCATCCACCACAATCAACAAGACAAATGTGTAGGGCAAGATCTGGGGTGGAGGTTCCTCCTCCAGATCTAGGGTTTCAGAGTCTACACCGCTACCTCAAGCAAGATCAATCTCCCACCCATGGAGTGGGGAACTATTCACCTATCTGGACGACGATACGGTGGATTTCAACGCAGATGACTTCGAAATTTTGCAATGGTGGCATAACCATAAGATAACATATCATATGCTATCCATATTAGAACGTGATGTGTTAACAGTTCCTGTTGTAACACCCTGATTTTCAGAGCCTTTTTGAAAAAATTTCAAAATAAAAATAATCATTTGGTTTTGATGAGAATTCAAAGCTTAACCTAAGAATTTCAGAATTTGAAGTGCTTAAAATGACTAAACTAAACTTCAACTAATCTAAAGCTTGGTTCTTTTGGTGTTGCTCTAGCTCTCTAGAGCTGTCTTTCCTTTTCATGGGAGGATTTCCTTTCCTCCATCCTATTTGGACCTTCTTTTATGTCCAGACCTTCCCTCTTGTTTGGCCTCTGGTGCTGTCCTCCTTCTTCTTGCCCATTCGGATCTCCCCTTTTCCTTGGAAATTCCGCTCTGTTGAGATCTCCCCTTTGACTTAGACCTCAGACTACGCTGATGGTCATTCTCGTGGTCTTTTGTAAAGATTACTCTTCAGGTCCAGATCACCCGTTTTATCAGGACTTCCATTTTGTAGTTTAGACCTTCTCTAAGGTTTAGACTTACCTTTGTAGATTAGACATCCTTTGAAGTCTAGATTGTCCTTGCCACTAGACCTCCTCTGAGGACTAGATCATCTTTGTGGTTTTCAAACCCTTCCCTTTTATTTGGGTACTCTCTAAGTCTAAACTTCCCTTGTGTTCAGACCCTTTGTGTGTCCAGACCTTCCTTTTGATTGGGTCTCTTTGGATCTCTTGTTGGCTGGAATCTCTTTATGGTTCAGCCCTCTTTTCCTCTTTGCTCATTTGAACCTCCTCGAACTCCATTGAACATTTCTCTAGTTCATCTGGACCTCCTTGTGTCCATTTGAACTTCTCCTTGCTTTTATCCCTGTGAAGTTTCCTCTTTGGAAATTCCTTGCCGCTTCAGCACGGTATTACCACCACGTGGTACTACCACTGTTCAGCTCGTGGTCCTACCGCTCCAGGAGGAAATCAAGTTTCAAAACAAGTGTTCTGGAAAATCCATACCGCATCCATTCGATGTTACCGCCCTGCGGTACTACCGCCCTTCAACCCACGGCCATACCGCTCCACGTGAAGCCTAGCTCTCCTTTTTCATCTATTCTGGAATTTTCATACCGCAGTGTTGCTTTCGGTGCTACCGGATCGCGGTAGTACTGCTTCCAAGCCACGGTATTACCGTTCCGTGGAGACCCTCAAAACCGTGGTTGAACCTGCTTGAACCTCTATCGAAATCGCAGCCGTCGGGATCTCCCCTTTGTAGATCCTAACCGTCAAGACCTCCCTTGTGAATCCCCTTCGTTGGATCTTTCTCTGGGCTTGGACCTCCTTTCCCTTTGCGTGGTCCAATCCAATGCTTTGCACAGTATTACTTGTGGACCATTCGATCCATTTTGGATAGCCCTAGGCGTACCGTTCGCCCGGTCCGAACGTTCCCTAGAGTGTGGATCGTCCGATCCATATCGGACGGCTTGGCCAAGTTAGCTTGTTCGCTTGGTCCGAACGGCCCAACCGTTCTAGGCCGTTCGATTGAAATCTAACCGCTCCTGTTCCTCCCGCCTCTTAACTCGCTAATACTCACTTCCCTTGATTGGATCCTAACCGTTAGGACCTCCCCTTGGAGATCCTAGCCGTCAAGACCTCCTTGATCAGGTCTTGACCGTTAAGACCTCATTTTGGAGATCTTAACCGTCCAGACCTCCTCCTTTGTAGATCTGACCGTTAGGACCTCCCCTTTGGAGATCCTAACCGTTCAAACCCCCCTCCTTTGTTAGATCTAGCCGTTAAGACCTCCCATTTGGAGATCAACCGTCCAAACCTCCCATTGCTTTGATCTGACCGTTAGGACCTCCCTTGCGGGTTGAGGCCACTTGGTGGCCAGGACCTCCTGTGCTATGCGCATGGGAGTCTCCCCACATTTAATGCCTGTTGTGTCGCATTAAATGCTACCGTCCTTTTTGCAGCAACCGTGCTATCTTTGTGTCTCATCTTTTACCTGCTCCCATCTCTTCCCACACATGCTCTTGACCTCGTGTGCCCTTGGACCTCCCAGCAGCTCTGGTAATATAAGCTTGAGCAGCCCTTCCTTCTTCACCTTTTTCCTCATTCTCCACTCCCTGGTTCACCCGACCAGCTCTTGGACCTCTTTCCAAGTTCTCTGGACCTCTTCCTCAATCCATCAGAACCTCCTTCGCCCAACACCTTGGACCTCCTCCAAATCGCCAAACTCTTCTATGGTTCTTATTTAATGTTTATTTGGTGTTTAGTTGAATCTCCTTTTGATCTTTATTTGATCTTGAGTTTCTTTAAACGTGTAGACCTCGATGTTCTTGGGGAACCCGAGCTCTGTGAGGAAGTGAACCCGTGAAGCCTTTCAAGTAGGAGGCAAGTTACACTCTTGATCATGTTGCACCCATTATTTTAAATTACTATGTTCTGTCTTAAAGGTTTATGCATGCTTACTTTACTAAGTTATTTCAATACCTGTCTTTAAATCCATAGCTATACCTCAATCCTTTTATATGGCCACTGTTGACCTTGAACCGAACACCTTGTCACCATAGGAAAACTAGTTGGTACATTAGTATGAACCAGAATCATTTGAAAAACTTAATGCTTAGTCATGCTTAGACCAAAAAGCTTTTGATTCGGGAAGTTTTATCCTCAAAGACCAACTTCTGTTTTAATGTTTTGGCCATGGCATTGGGTTGTCATGGAGGTTTAAAAATGTTGCTGGGAAAGCATGGAAAATGGAAAAGGATTTGGACTTGGGCGAAGCTGGTTGTTTGGATGGTGCAAGTTTATGCACAAGGTCGTGTTATCCGATGCCCCAGGGTTGAGGTTGTCGCCCAAGTCAGTTAAAGACCGGTCTTTGAGCCACCTCTTGCTAGGCCTATAATGGGCTATGCCTCACCGTGTAACCACATGTCTTGTATGGGCGGGACCTGGCCAATTAATTTGCAATGTGATCACTGCGGTCAATCCGACGGAACAATGGGTGGTCTTTTATGGCCTGTCTTTTTATGACTATGTTGTACCCACCCGGCATAAGAGGGGGCACCCATTAACCCGACGAATTTCTATCCAAAGGGGGGACTTGCGAAACCTTAATGTGAGTGGACTACAGTGGAGCGATGCATTGTAAAGGCCTTGTCACGTGCTCTAGATCACTTACCTTCGGTAGTGAGTGGTGGCAACGACGGTTGTCAAACAAACTAGAGAAACGTGTCATGTGGGTAAAGTGTACAACCTCTGCAGAGCGTAAAACTATTCGAATAGCCGTGTCCGCGGTCATGGACATGCTGGCAATGTCACTCAAAGTTAGATTTTGGTTTTGGGTTTCAAAAGGATTTATGAAAAATGGTTTTGGATTGCTATCCAAATGGGAATTGGGCGAGGAGCCTTGTGACAGGAGGGTATCCTTCACCATCTTGATAATGAATGTTATCCAACTGAAAAATGGACTTTACAAAATGAATTTTAGATATGGTATAACTGCTTTGAAACTTAATACTTGTATTTGAAACAAACTTGGCTTTATGCAAATTAACCATATTATGCCTTCCTTTGATATATCCATTATACATGCCATTCTGCTAATTCACGGGTGTAACTTGCGAGCACGGTAGTTGTGCTCACTCTTGCTTGAAATTGTCTTTTGAGTAGGGAAGCATCTTGTGAAGACCTTGCTGTGGACCATGAGGTCCTGGACCGACTAGGATTGCGCCCTTCAGCCGATTGCCTGTGGTGTATCGGGTGGCCTATGTTTTGTTCTTCCGCTGTGTTCTGGCTGTTGGCTTGTAAGCCTCCCTTTGTAAGCAACTTTGTTGGTATTAATAAAGATCTCGTTGAAGTTTATGTTATCACTTGTCTTGCTGTGTGAACTAGCCATTGATCCTTGGGACTGGTTCAGATCGCAGTGGACTTAAGGTCCTTCCAAGCCCCACGCCCTTCGAGAGTTGGTTCTGCGAAGACCTCCTCTCAGGAGGCGCCGAGCGGTACTACCGGGCTTCTGTGCGGTAGTACCGTGCGGGCAAGTGGTGCTTGGGATGGCCTCAAGTCCCAGACTTGCCTCGGGTTAAGACCCCAGTTCCCCTCGAGCGGTCATATCGACCTCGGCGGAACCACGGACTTTCTGGCCCCATTGAACTCCTCGCGGTAGACTGGGACCTCTGGGAGGTCCTGATGGACTCTCGAGATCCGGAGTACCTCATGTGGCTCTCGGTGGTTCGTGGTTCAGGCGCCTCTACCGGATGCTATACGGGACGTCCTGGGAGTTCTTAGTAAACTTTCCAGGAGGTTCTGGAGGACCTCTCGGGTTAGCCCTGGGTTGGGTCATCACACCTGTCTCCACGGTTTCCTTCGAGTTTGCTTTCGGTCTTTCTGGAAGAATATTGGAGGAGAGAAGAACACGTCTCACAAGTGAGATGGTAGAGATACTTTTAACTGTGAAGGACTTAAAACTAGCTGATGCACGAACAGAACACTCTGTAGAATATACAGAGTTAGCGAATGTGTTCGAAAATCTGTACATAAACAATGACACTTAGAACATGGAAGTATGCAGAACTATATGTTGTACTCTTTTTTGCTTTGCCAATATTTTCTCATATTGAGTTTTTACTTGGCAAATGTTTTAACAAAGCACCCATGTAAACATTAATAAAACTCTTGATTATATTTTGAATATATTTTTTTTATGGATATAGAACTCATTTTTTATAATTTTAATCCGTATTTTTGAATTCTATATATATTTCTAGATTTTCTCAATTTTTTTAAAAATTTCAGACTAAGATAGGCTAAATGGGTCATCCGACCCGTTAGGCTAAATATGACTGGACCAACCCAACATGACACAGCTCCAAAAGTCAGCATACCATGTATAGATCGATACCACGGCCCACAAACCGATACAACATGCCACTAATAGTATTCAGGTCAGCACGGCACACCCCACACCCGGGGTGTGCCGGGCGGGCCATCTGGCCACCGCTACAAGCAATCGAATCCTCCGGGTTCCAAAAGCCGTGTCCTCGATTAAAAATGATAATGCTTCGCAGGATGCAGGGCGAAAAAGTGAGACGAAGTAAACCCAATTTCATATCTTCCCACTCTGACCGTTGCCCACCTTCGCCGTGACGTACTCCGTCCTCCTCCCCGTCTCCTCGCCGTCGCCGGCTGCGACTGCTCCTCCGCCACCGCCATCGCCTCCACCCACCACCTCCTCCTCGTACCTGGTAAGCATCTAGTGACCTCGCGCCGCCCCCGCCCGCACCGCTTCTCCCGCTAGTAGCCATGACGTGGATCTGGATCCGAGGCTGGGTCTGGGGAGCGGCTCGACGTGACTCTAAACCCTAGATCTTACCGTGCTCCCTTTCTATGTCTGCTGCAGCTGCTCTGAGGGATGGAGAACGGGGAGATCGAGGGCGCCGACGACGCTCTGCCGGTGCCCGCGCCGCCGCACGGGCGGCGGTACCGGCCGGTGGGGTCGAACGACCGCGCCGTCATCCAGATGACCTCTACGGATCCCGGCTCCTCCTCCGCCTCCGCCGCCGGTGCCGTGACGCCCCAGCCGCCAAGGTGATGCAGACCTCGCTTCAAATTTGTGGATTTCGCGATTGTTTTTGTTTGTTTGTTTGTTTCGCAACTCGTATGATCGAGTAGGGAGTACACTTCTGCGTGAATCAGTATCATAGTTGCCGCAAATCCGCGCGTGTATTGTCTTGGCCGTGCGTTATGAAGCCAAATGGAGTATTCAACTGATCATTCGGAGGGTAGTGTTGGTGGTAGGAACCGATGAGAAGCAGTGTGAACATGTGGGAAGTTAATCTTAACTACATACCGGTTGTGGAATGTTGGAGAGTTGGCGCTACTATTTTAGGCTTATAGCCTTTTCAGGTTGCTGCTTATATTTAAAGCTCTGGGCATTAGGAGCAAGTTTTTTGGCCTGTTTGAGACAGCTTTGGCTTCGGCTTTTCACTAGGAAAAGTCGGAAGCTGTCCCAAACGGACGGGTTTCTCCGGCTGCTTTTGGAAAAGCTGAAAGCCGTTTTCAATTTCAACGTGGGGAAGCCGCCCTGCGGTAGCTTCCCGCGGCTTTCGTGGAACGTGGTTCCGAGTTTTCACCTAGAGTTGGAGAAATTTACCCCCCTCCGACCACGCATATAAACACGAACCCCACCCATTCCACCTGAACGCCCCTCCTTCGCAGCACGCAACGGCGACGCTAGGGTTTGCGTCCCCGCGCCACCTCGTGCCGGCGCCACCATCCGTGGCCAACGCCGCCGACAACCGCTCCCTCCGCTCGGTCACCGATGCCTCCTCTATTCTCCCCCGACGCCGCCTCGATC
This sequence comes from Phyllostachys edulis, assembly GCA_036346405.1. NCBI lineage: Eukaryota > Viridiplantae > Streptophyta > Magnoliopsida > Poales > Poaceae > Phyllostachys > Phyllostachys edulis. Next base: position 52,084,717 of record CM070553.1, read on the forward strand.
TCATGGCCCTCCTCCTCCTCCCCACCGGCCCACAGACAGCCTCCTCCTCCCCGCCACGACCTCCACCCGATCAGCCTCGGTCTCATGGCCTCTCTTCCTCCGTCTCAAGACCTCACCTCCTCCTCCTCCCGCCCAGGCTTCGCCTCCCGCCGCCTCCTCCTCCTCCCCGATGATCGCCTCGGCCTCGCCGCCTGGGTTCCTCCTCCCACGCCATTATTAATTGTGGTTAATTGTCATTAATTGCCATTAATTATCATTAATTGTTGTTAATTGCGATTAATAGTTGTCAATTGCTGTCAATTGTCATGAATTGCTGTTAGTTGCCGTTAATTGCCGTCATTTGTCTCAGGGGTATTCCATACATTTTCGAACTTAGAAGCTCTAGTCAGCTTACCTAAAAGTCAGACTGCCAAGTACCAAACATCGGAAGCTGCTTTTTAGAAAAGCTGTAGCCATGCCAAACAAGCCCTTTGACTTTCACATGAGTTCAATTTGTTTGTGGGATAGCTGCAATTGTAATGTCGTTGTCAACACCTTTGAAATTTGGTGGTGATATTGATATATGGTTGTCTCTTTGGTTTTGAGGAGATCTGAATGAAGTTGCTTCTGAAACTATAAAGTGCTACTGGTCGTCATTGCTTATGAAGTAGTCAGGGCTAGTCATAGTGCTGGTTATTTTTTATTGATACAATGCTTAACTCTTGGTGATATTTTGAGTTCAAGCTAATTTATCTTGTAGTTAGACTGATACAATCTATGGAGGCCACACCTGTTACTATTTGAAGAGGATACTGTCTTCCCTTTCTGATATAAATTCTAAATCTTGTGCTTGGTAGTTTGGTTGGGAAATGGTTGCCATATGGCATATGCTCTTCCTTGCACACTTTGAAGAAATAGATATTACTTGACATTTATTTACTTATTTGCTTCATGAATATGTACATGTTGTCATTGTACCTACTGGTTTGCCTTCTCAATTTGCTGGTTTGATTTGCACATTCCATGAGACAGACTTGGGCATAATTTCTACAGAAAATTTCCTCTCATGTGTTTTTTATAGTCATTAACAATTAACAGAGGATTTAGAAGAATGCAAATTGTCCAGCTGCTACATGTGTAAACTCATTTTTTTAATATATATGATAGGAACCTTAAGCCTGGTGCTAATCTAACTGTTGATCCAAGCATGCAAGAAGGTTCTGATGATCATGCTACATCCAATGGATCTCAAAGGGATTCAAAGCTAGAGCTTTTTGGTTTTGACTCTCTTGTAAATATTTTGGGCCTCAAGAGGTATGATCCATCCTTCTATAATTTTACTTATGTTAGCTAACATTTGTCATTTGTTCCTTTTGTTAAGCAGCTGGAAGTTTTGACCAGTATTAAGCATGTGCTCTCTGAAGAAATAGTTTGAACTATTGATTTTACTTTATGACGTGACGTCAGCATCTGATTGAATCTGAACAGCATGACAGGAGAACAGATTCAGGCCCCTTCCAGTCCTAGGGATGGCGAGGATGTAGCAATTACCATTGGACGTCCGAAGGTTATCTTCCATTCCAACATTTTTGATGAGTTCCATTTGTTTTAAATTTAATCACACTTTTCCTAGTCAATGGTGAATAACTACGAATTAGTGTATCTTGACGTACACAAATTTATTATACTGGGCATACATCTCTACATCTAGTTCAAAGTTTAGAACTTGAACTCAATTCATTTACTGATACTTTCACCTATCATATTCAACTGTTTGTTGCATCTCTAAATACACTTAAGCATAAATAAGCTGCTGATTTGTACATTTGATTTTGCTTGGAATATCAATAAGTTCATGCCTGATCTCCAAAGTTTGTTCAGGTTTAATTTCATTCATTTTCATTTTTTTTATTGCTGAGTTTTTCCTTTTGCTATTTATTTGGTTTATGACATTTGGATTGATGACCATTTGTAAAATCTATAACGTTGATTCCATTACTTTTATTGGGTTGGCAGGAAACTGGACCAAAGTTTGGTACCATGATGGGTGTCTTTGTGCCATGCTTGCAGAATATATTGGGAATCATTTACTATATCCGTTTTACTTGGTAAAGTATTATGTGCACTTATTTTTGTTACTGTCCATCTACAATTTGCTCCTAATTGGTTTCTGCAAATTAAGTTTGATATGCTGGTTACTGTAGTGTTACTGTCATTCTGTTGGCAGAAGGCCAGCTGTAGCATTTTCATTCCATCTTGCATGACCTTTCCCCATAGTAGAACCAAGTCACTGTTAAAGTGCAAATATTGATATCCAGTTTGGACATATTTGACTTATTGAAACATTGTGTTATTCAACAACTGACCAATATTTATTTCCCTTCCTGTAGGATTGTAGGTATGGCAGGTGTATGGCAGTCGCTTGTTTTAGTCTCATTCTGTGGTGCATGCACATTTTTAACTGGAATATCATTAAGTGCCATTGCAACGAATGGAGCAATGAAGGTATGTTGAACATTAGAACTATTGGTGACATGTCACGAAATAGGGTTGATATCAGGGATCAAATTCCTGGCTGGTTACCGGCTACCGGCCGGGGGCCGGGATTAGAAATCCCGGCCGGTTTTCTCGGTTTTTTCAAATTAACCGGACCGGTAACCGGCCGGTTACCGGTACCGTCCAGTGGGCGGGATCCATCCCGGTTCCGGTTACATGACCCTTGGTTGATATACCTCATTCTTTTATGTGCGGAATCTTTTACGAGACATGGCTAAAATCCCATTCGGAGGGACAAATTCAATTTTGAGTCATTGCTGGGAATACTTTGAGAGCTTGCATTGATGCTCTACATTGCTACCTAAATAAACTTAAACACCAACGAACTGATGTGCAATTTTTATGATCCATAGGGCGGCGGACCGTATTATCTCATTGGTCGTGCACTTGGTCCTGAAGTTGGAGTTAGTATTGGATTATGCTTCTTCCTTGGAAATGCGGTTGCTGGATCCATGTAAGTATACACTATAATAGCCAAGTACTTGAAGGTGTGTTTTTTCTAATGTCCTTTTAATTTCTGCTTGCTTGAGGACAAAATTATTCTGATAATCAGGAGTTCTGTGTACCTAGTGATTGGAAGAAGGCATCATGTGAATTCCTCTTCTATTTAGTATGTGATGAACGGAATGTTAGTAGAATATATAGTGGTGAAATTGAAGGATTTTGTGCTGTATTTGGAATTTTGGATGTTTGGTGGCCTTGATTGAATTGCACAGAGGCTCCAAATGCTCGTTTTATAATTTTTTTATAAAACCTCCATACAAGTCTATAATTGAACTATTATGTTAGGTAAAAATGTCTGGATCGAAGATAGATGAGGAAATAATGATAGAATACAAGTCAATGGATAATACAACTTTTATTTCTTATGCCCAATGGAATTTCAAATGATACATATTTTCATCAGTTGTTACCTGCTAATGTAGTGTGCATTCATGCATGGGTGTTGCTCCCTGTCCCTCCCTTGTAAATTTATTCTGTCATTTTCAGGTATGTGCTTGGTGCTGTAGAAACCTTTTTGGACGCTGTTCCTTCTGCTGGATTTTTTCAAGGTAAGTTACAACTTACAAGTGATACTAATCAGTAAGTTTATTTTATATGTGAGTAGAAACATGGAATTATTTCCAAATATCCTGATCGTAGACCCTGTTCTTTGAACCTTTTGTTAGGACATAAAGGATATCTATATTATTATTTAATATAATTTGTGTTGCCGGGAGCCTGGGACTGGGAGCATGTTTGAAATTTATGACGTGTTAGTCATGTCTTATGTGTGTATATATTAAATGCCCATTCACTGTTTGAATAAAATAAATTTCTTCCAGAGGAATGGAACACCAAGAGGCAAGAGCATTTATAAAGTTGGGGGAAAAGGTCCTTTTATGTTGGCTCTTGTTTTACCTTTGAGAAATTCTCTCCATAGTTGCTCATCCTTTTTAATTAGTTCGTCATTATCTTAGATGACCATCTTTCTTCTATTTTAGATGTCATTTCATTTTTCTTCTTCCTCTTATCATTAAGAATCAAATTAGCATGTTAATTGCCTACATAGCATCCATATGGCATATGACATGCACCACAATGAACAAAATCATCCAGTTAGTTTGATTGCGATTCGTGAGAAATTGAGAAAAGGACAGCTATACTGCATAATATTAATTAATTTTCTCAACTTGTAATGCTTATTTTGATTTTTATTTGGACTTAATTGAACCTGTTTTAAAATGCAGAGAGTGTAACGGTAGTCAACAATACATTAGTAAATGGAACAGCTACAGCTGGCACAGCAACTATATCAACAACGAGCTTGCATGACCTTCAAGTATATGGTGTTATTGTGACCATACTGCTCTGTTTTATTGTGTTCGGTGGTGTGAAAATCATCAACAAGGTTGCACCTGCCTTTTTAATACCAGTCCTCTTTTCACTATTGTGCATTTATCTTGGTGTCTTCATTGCACCAAGGCACAATGCTCCGAGTAAGTCCCTTATTGCCTGCTTATATGTTGGATCATCATCATTATGTGCTGAATTATAAATTTATAATGTTGGCTTTCCTACCAAGAGGGAATCACTGGGCTGAGTATAACCACATTTAAAGATAACTGGGGTTCAGAATATCAACGTACAAACAATGCCGGAGTTCCTGATCCAAATGGGTCTATATATTGGGATTTCAAGTAAGTTTTTACTTTCTCTAAAAACTTGGAAAAACCTCTATCATTCCATGGAAAATTTATAAGGAAACTTGAGCATGCTCCAGTAATTTTACACAATTTAGAAACGACACCCCAGTAACATTTCACTTGATCATATGAAGTATGAATTTTGACTAATCATGGCAATGGCCCCTGCTTCCATTATTTGTTTGTTAATTTGGACAGGGATAAACATTTGAAACCCCACATTTCATTGAAATGCCCATTCATTTTGACCAGCCCAGCTGCCGCCCTCATCCCCTTTCCCCAAGGACTTTCATTCCCACTGCCTATGCAGAGTGATTCCTCCACTTCGCACCTCTCTGCTTTGTCCAGCATGCCATGACTGCCCTTTTTACCATCGCCTCCCTGCAAGTTCACCCAGGTCTTTATCTATGTGGACACAGCACTGCGCAACCTTGGCATCAGTTGACAAGGGTTGTTGGGTGGGAACAGATACCGAATTAATGCGTTAAATAGTCAAAGTGGGAGTCACTACAACAATTAGTTGAGGCTCCTAAAGTGAACAGGTTTTTATTTTCATAACCTGGGATTTTCTGCAAGCTGTATAAAATAACTGGGGCACGAGTTTGCTAACAGATATGTTTGTTTATTTCTTTAGAGTAAATTGCAATGTGGGTTCCTAAACGTGCATCCTAAGTTTCAATGAAGTTTCCAAACCTCTAAATTAGCTTGGTAGGTACCTAAAGTAGTCAAGTTGGTCGGACTCATTACTGATGGAATTAGTTGGCATGGACAACAAATTCCTTTAAGAGGGATAACATGGAAACACATGCTGACATTGTTTGTCGGAGTTCCTGGTAAACACATTCCTGATGGGCGCATCTATAGGTACTATAATCCACCAAAATTGACCCTAGTTTTTCAGTCCCAAACTGCAAATTTCCATTCTGTTTGACGGGTTAGTTTTTGGCCAGAAAAAGGTCATCAAGTCTCCTATCCGCTTCTTTAAAGAAAGCCACCTACCCGCCTCCACATCAGTAACTTTGTTCAAGTCATAGGCTGTTGGAACTATTTGACTAACGGTGGCAAGTTTAGGGACTTTCCAAGCTACTCCCTCCGTTTCACATTTATCCACATCCCACCATACGCATAGACCAAGGAAACACTAAATCTAAGAAATAGTTAATGAGAAATGACCACACATACTCTTATTAAATAACATACCACAACTCTAGTAACCTATAACACCCTGGCTCAACACTGAGCCCAAAATGTCACCTAAAACATTCTCACTAACAATTTAAACCATATTTAAACAATAATTTCAGCAAGCAATGCATGAAATAAAACTCCACAACGGGTTACCTATCAACAAACATAACAATATAGATGCATAAAGGATTAAATTTCACAGCTTGGTCACATGCGCCAAGAACGCTCAGGTCACGCACCTGAGAAACGCTCGAGTCACACGCGCTTGAGTCACATGCTCGAGAAACGCTCGGGTCACATGCGCCCGAAAAACGCTAGAACCATGCTCCTGGGGATATAGGATGACAATAAATATTATAACCAAACTAGTATTAAGCAAACCAAAGTTCCAATCATTAAACTAATATAAACCAAGTCTAATAATGAATCCTAAATGGAAGTATCATGTCTCTTGATTTAGTGAAGCAAATTAAATAAAGAATGTATGTGTAATGATTGCATGTGATGCACATGTGCTACTCCATCTCATGCATGACACTGGCATTGTCCACCTAAAAACAAGAAGCAAGGGTGAGTTTAAGACTGAGCAAGTACATAATAGAACACTACACAAACAGCTTATCATTCAATTAAATCATTATCGTCATTCCCATACTCAATTAACCATAGCATCTTTCATGTAGTCAATTAACATCATTATCTTTTAATGTATGCAATGCTCAAGTATGCTCCATGCTTAAATGCAACTTTATCAGATGATACCGGTATAAAGGAGTGATCACCCATCGGTAAACCACTCTATCCTCCATCCTGTGGAGTCCCTACTTTTGTAGGATTTTACCAAGAGCTCTTCGGACTAGCTATGTAACATTACTCACCGACCTCACTGGAATAGTTATATGACTTTCTTACTGACCTGGCTTAATTCAATCATGTCACGATGAATGCAAATGATGCAACATTGTTCATTATCCATTAAAGTGATCCAATATCATCATTACCATGTCAGTCCCATGTCATCCCCATGGTCATATCATCATCTATATCATGGCATTTAAATATGCATAAATAATTGCCATGTTAAGTTAATTGTAAAGACATGAGCAAACAAACTGATGTCTACCGCTCTACCATGCACTTATCTTTTAGCCACGAAAGTCGGAACGATGCAAAGGCAACACCGAACTCAAAGCAACACTCCTTGGACAAAAATAAATAATCCACCTAAAAAATATGCCACAACAGTACACAAACATCAAACAACTCCATATTGCTCCTACGCACAAACCCGACACAATTAACTTATCTTCATCGGACAACCCACCTATTGTCCCGGTGATCAAACATCCATAACTTTTACTCTTGTAATCATATATAGCAAACTCTTATGTTTTCTGGAATCTACACAAAATTTGCTACACTTTCCTAGTTATGTAAATTCTCTAATTACGCCATCTAGTTCCTCTTTTTCAACCCCGAATGTTAGTTCGGAACTTTACGGAACAGCAGACTTCACAATTTTATAACTATTTTTCTACCACATGAAAAATAGCAAATCATACCACTTCTGGAAACTACAGAGAATTATCTAACTAAATCTAGTTATGATCACAATTTAATTCGACCATCTACTACACGTAACAAAGCAATCTACACGACTACTGTTAACGGCGACAGAATTATAGCCAGCAGCATTCCAAAAGCCATAACTTTTCAACCGCTTAGCCAAATCTAATGATCTTATACTCTATGGAAAGCTTAGAAAATTATCTACAACTTTCCTAACATGACAAAGTTATGAATCAGGATGGAGATACCTCAAAACTCCCCCGCAAAGTCCTGTAGCACAACCGAAACAGGGCATCACCAATCTACCAATTCCCGCGATCAATCTACTCTATACTTTGATTAAACATCAATCTAATAGCAAAACCAGGACTTCCAAATGTTACCCCACCATGGTTGTTAAGTCGTAAAGTCCAGTCAATTCGTTGTAGGAGCGACTTGGTCGACTAGTCGCGACTAGTCCATGACTAGTTAGTGTACAAACAGGGGATGCTATCAATTACAGCAAGGCAACAACTAAAAACACATGTATATATTGTAACACATGTATATATTGTAAAAACATGGAATAAAGAGGAGAATAACATTAGCATGGTGATGAGTTGATGGCTTACTTGTTTTGAGGCAAACTTCTCTTTCTTGGTTGATCCCATTCTTTGAAATTGAGAAGCAACATCACGAGGAACAGAGCACAAAGCAAAGTAAAGTAGATCTGAGGGGACTAGAGGAATGGAGTCCAGAGGAACTGCTGAACTGAGAGGACTAGAGGAGGGAATGAGGGATACTAACCTGAGGAGAGGAGAGGTGAAGCTGTGAAGGGCTGAAGGCGATGGCTCCTGGCGGTGGAGGAGGGCCTAGCCGTGGGCGACCGGCGGCTAAAATGGGGAGGCGGAGGAGGACCAGAGGAGGAGGACCTGCTCGTGGGCGACCGGTGGCCCCCTCTGACCAAGCCGCCAAGAGAGAGAGAGAGAGAGAGAGAGAGAGAGAGAGAGAGAGAAACTTTGGCATCGCTCAATCCTCCCGCTCGATCCCCTCTACTATCCCGTTGCATTCTCAAGCTGGGCCAAGCCCATCGTTTTCTCAAGCTGGGCCAATCTTGTTTGTATTCCTAGTCCGATGAGACACCCCTCAAGTTGCGCGCCTAGTCGCCGCAAGTCTCCCAGCAAGTTGACTAGTCGCTTGACTAGGCCAGCAAGTCGAGTTGAGTGTTTCCAGTCATTCCCCCCAGCCGACTTTGCGACTAATCGACAATTAATCGCGACTAACAACCATGTACCCCCATGAAATTAGACGACAACCACGGTTGGATCACGAATGCAGCGGCGGCAGCTAGCATGGCAGGGGCAAGTAGGGCTTGCCACACCCCCGGGCCAAGTCCAAGGTGGACTCGGCTTGGGCCGTGGGATGGCAGCCCACACCTCCTTTAACTCCTCACATACTCCTTTTCTTTTCTAACTCTTTAAACCTTCTTAATTCTTTTAATAAAAACAGGGTATTACATAACCTCTTCCAAAGCAATTAAGTAGGGGTAGAGAGAGGAAAATTGCAATAACTACACTCTAGATTCTCTCAATAAACAAATATATTGAAACGGATACTCCCGAGACCATGGATAAATATAGCGAAACGGGGGGAGTAATAAGGACTTTGAAGCTTTGGTGCAAGTTTAGGGACCTGCAATGGAATTTACTCACATCTTTGTGTGCGCAATTGCAACTTGCTAACTATTTTGTATTGACTTTTCAGTGCTTTGGTAGGCCTCTTTTTCCCAGCAGTCACTGGAATCATGGCTGGCTCAAATCGATCTGCTTCACTTAAAGATACACAACGTTCAATACCAATTGGAACGTTATCTGCAACTCTTACAACAACTGCTATGTACCTGTTTTCTGTGCTGCTTTTTGGAGCCTTGGCCACAAGGGAAGAGCTTCTAACTGATAGGTGTGTGCTTTTTAATGCTGCATATTATCAGTGCTCCCACATAACAGTTGTAGATAATGTGTTTCTCTGGGGTTTTTTTTATACATTTGACTTCTGAATTTATGATTCCATCAAGGCATGGTCATATGTCCTGGTGGTTGCATCCATTCACTCTATCCTACTGGATTTCATGGCCACAAGGAAATGCTATCGACTTATGGTGTTATTGTCCTATCAGTAGATACATCGATTCAAGTCTTTGCTTGCAGCCATCACGGCTACAGCTATTCTGCTGGCTATTATGGGAATTGGGCACATAAGTTTCTGTTGTCAGTGCGTCTGCCCTGTATGGGTACTGTTATAGGACGTCCTGTTTGAGGGTACATACTCCATGCTATTACGATCAGAACAATTTACCTGTCTTTTTTTTCATCTGGATTCATCTGGAGCTAACATAACGAAGTAGCAGCATATTGGCCTACGGTTAATATAATTTATAGGGTCAATAATCATATTTTGTATAACCTAAATAGGCCTTGAATATATTTTTCTTTGTTAATTCTGTTATTAGACAAACACACTCTGACTGCATGACTGTAGTATACATGTTAATTTTGGCCTAGAATCATAAGCAGTTACACACTTATACTGCTTCTGATTTCTTGTGTGGTCAGCTCATAAATATTCATAACACTCGCAGGCTTCTTACTGCTACAGTGGCATGGCCTGCTCCAGCAGTGATTTACATTGGCATTATTCTGTCCACTTTAGGTGCAGCACTGCAGAGTTTGACAGGGGCTCCAAGGTTACTTGCAGCAATAGCAAATGACGACATTCTTCCAGTTCTTAATTACTTTAAGGTTTCTGAAGGGGCTGAACCTCACTCAGCTACTTTATTCACAATATTCATCTGCATTGGCTGTGTGGTTATTGGGAACTTGGATTTAATTACACCCACTATCACAATGTTTTTCCTTCTGTGCTATGCTGGCGTGAACCTGTCATGCTTTCTGCTTGACCTCCTTGATGCTCCTAGTTGGCGCCCTCGATGGAAATTTCACCATTGGAGTCTTTCATTTGTTGGTGCATTGCTTTGTGTTGGTATGCCTCTTTACTCTCACCATTTATTTTGTCATCATGACCTTCACCATGAGTTGTAATATTTTTACACAATATCGGTTTATGTATTTTGACATGTATAATTGAGTTACACATTATTTGATTCAAGACTTCTTTTGCATGTATGAGATGTATGCTTTTTAATCTAACCAGCTTCTCCTAATCTGTAATGACCTATTGTTTACCCTGTATTTGTTGTAGCACACAGCTAATTAAAATGCACTCTTGTGTTGTATTTATAATAGTGCTTTTCCACTTACATGAATCTTTCTCTCGATTTTCAGTGATCATGTTTTTGATCTCTTGGTCTTTCACTGTTGTCTCCCTTGCCCTTGCAAGCCTCATCTATTACTATGTGAGCATAAAAGGTAAGGCTGGAGACTGGGGAGATGGATTCAAGAGTGCATACTTTCAGTTGGCACTGCGAAGTCTCAGATCGCTAGGAGGTATGAATTTCTGCTTGGCAAGTAAATAATCCTAATTGAAACTATGTGTATTCTCATTTTGTAACGCTTACCATTCTTCTCACAGCAAACCAAGTTCATCCTAAGAATTGGTACCCCATTCCTCTGATATTCTGCCGTCCTTGGGGTAAACTTCCAGAAAATGTCCCTTGTCATCCAAAACTTGCAGATTTTGCCAATTGTATGAAGAAAAAGGGCCGTGGTATGTCAATTTTTGTCTCGATAATTGACGGTGATTATCATGAATTGGCTGAGGACGCGAAGACTGCCTGTCTTCAGCTGGACACTTACATTGACTACAAACGCTGTGAGGGTGTTGCGGAGATCATTGTAGCACCCTCAATGTCTGAGGGCTTCCGCAGCATTGTTCAGACGATGGGCCTAGGTAACTTGAAGCCAAACATTGTTGTGATGCGGTACCCTGAGATCTGGCGTCGTGAGAATCTGACAGAGATACCGTCAACATTTGTCAGTATTATAAATGATTGCATTATTGCTAACAAGGCAGTAGTCATTGTGAAGGGCCTTGATGAGTGGCCTAATGAGTACCAGAGGCAGTACGGGACTATTGACCTCTACTGGATTGTGAGAGATGGAGGATTGATGCTTCTTCTGTCTCAGCTCCTGCTCACGAAAGAGACCTTTGAAAGCTGTAAGATCCAAGTCTTCTGCATAGCCGAAGAGGACACTGATGCTGAGGAGCTGAAGGCTGACGTCAAAAAGTTCTTGTATGATCTTAGGATGCAAGCGGAGGTCATCGTTGTGACTATGAAGTCATGGGAATCTCACATGGAGAGCAGTAGCAGTGGTGCTCAGCAGGATGATTCCCAAGAGGCTTACACAAGTGCACAGCGAAGGATCAGCACATACCTTTCTGAGATGAAGGAAACCACACAAGGAGAAGGGCGGCCGCTAATGGAGGATGGGAAGCAAGTTGTTGTGAACGAACAAAAGGTTGAGAAATTCCTCTATACAATGTTGAAGTTGAACTCGACGATACTCAGGTATTCAAGAATGGCAGCTGTGGTGCTAGTGAGTCTCCCTCCGCCACCACTGAATCACCCTGCATATTTCTACATGGAGTACATGGATCTGCTTGTAGAGAACGTCCCACGCATGTTGATAGTTAGGGGATATAGAAGAGATGTTGTCACACTTTTCACATGATTAGATATATATACTTTTGGAGGCTCTACCGCCATTTGGTTGTTGTTCCATCATAGAAGAGTGGACAAGCAGATTTTGTGCATATTCTACCGCCAAAGTCGGAAGCCCTGACCTTGGAGGCTACGTTGAGATGAGATGCGCGAGTTGTTATTGGCATATTGGGTACGTACACTACGGTGTCTTCATTCTTTTTCTGGATTCAATGGATTCACATAGCGAGCTTCGAGAAGAATACTTCATTATGACAAATTTCGTAGCCATGTTCTCAACACGTGACAGTTTTAGAAAATGCAACGCTTCCTTTTTCACTGAAACAGTAGCAATAGTAATCCTATTTTTCAATCATTTGTATACGGCTGCGAGAGACTGTCAACCAGTTGAATGGAGGGAGGAAACTAAACTGGTGTAGCCATGACCATGGCCTGTGATTAAAGAACGTTTCCTTGGCATGTCGTCGCCAACGCATGATGTTAATGATTATTACATTTCCGTCAATATTTGTGAAACATAAGCTGAAATGATTGGTGATATTGTACAGGACTACGATAGATTGCACTAGTCCTTTTGTGGTAGTCTTGAAAGTTTTATCGAATGCTGGAGATGTACTTGTGGAACAATGAAATTAGCGGATGATGATATGTACTTTCCAGTTGTAGTGTTGCACTCTACTCGGAACTCAGTTACTAATGCAGTGTGTTTCCCAGCATGTATAACTGTGTGTCCGACTTAAGTGTTCTAGATAGATGTTTCCGTCGTTTTTTTTTTTTGACGGAAGGGAACTTCCATTGACCGATGATCCCGGACAAATCGCCTGTCACCGAGTTCATTACAAAGTCAGAAATTGGTTCAGCCATAGATTGGAACCTTCCTCGACCCAAAAGCAGCTAGACAAGCTGCAGAATTACAACTTCTCGGACACCGAGATTTTAACTTAGAAAACTCCAGCAGGATCATGCTGCACAGCTCCTTCACAAGAACCCCAATATCTTAGAAGCCAAAATCAGTGCCCTCAATTGCCTCGGCAAGATTGGACGCGGCAGGTTCCATAATTACCCGTTCCATCCCCCAACTGACGCGCACACCTAAGGGCCATAGCACACGCTTCCGCTTCAGAATGCAACGCATGATATGTTGTGTGTAAAAATCCGTCTCCCGCAGCAACTGGTTGACCCTGATTACAAATCCCCAACTGCCCATCACAGTTGATCTTTAGATATGGCTCCACTGGAACCTGCCATTTTCTCATCTGGTTCACAGTAACCGCGTGTTTTGCCTTCTCATCTAGCTTCCGAAACTCCAAAATATGGCTCTCAGTCATGTTTACATACCGCCTCTGCACTTCGTCCTTTTTCATCAGCATTTACCTTTTTTCTTGATGACCACCGGTCCCAGAGAAACACTCAAACGACCCAAAAATTTCGGAATTTCAAAAGTTTTTGAAATTTTGGTTCAAATTCGGATTTCTGGCCCAATTCGGAAAATTTTCCCTCTTTTCCGCTTTCCTCTTTCGGAATTCCCTTTTTTTATTCCAAAAACGCCTTTTCTCCTGCGCTCTCTCCCCTGTTCTTCTTCCTCACAATATCGCCTTGTCGTTCACCCGCGCCACGCACCACCTTCGTCTTCATCCACGTCTTCCACCACCTTCGCCCGCTCGCCACCTCACCCGCCACCTCGCCTCTTGCTTTCCCCCTTCCCTAGAGTCGAATGCGAGTAGCCGCACGTGTCATCATTGTGCGCGCTTCGCTCTGCTACTATCGCCACCGCCTCAACCGGCTATAAAAGCCTCCCTCGCTACACCATCCTCTTCATCAACATCTTCACCACCCCACGGACACCTCCTTTCTTCCCCAACTCCGACCGAGAGCCCAAATCGCCACCGCACCTAAAAAGCCTGATTGGCCCCTTTCTTCAATTCGCCACAACCATCTATGCCCTCATCAAATTGATCCCTCCCTGAGCTTCGCCACAACCTACCAAACCTATCCCCGAGCTCCACGCTCACTATCCCCGCCACCAACGCGTCGCCACCGTGCGCCATGGCCGCGCCACCCACGGCTCACGCTACCACAAGCCACTCCGAGCTCCACCACTACCACCGCCAAACTCCCCTCACGCCACTGATGCTCAAGCACCGGCCACCTTGGCCGGAACTTCGCCAGAGCATCGCCATCATCCTCCTTTGCTACAGCCGTGCGCCAGCGCCGCCGACCACCCCTCCCCGAGCCACCTCAGCCCAAGCAAGACCCAAAAATGGGTTGCTTAGGCTGTGGTGATGCTCACCGCGCCACCCGGCAATGCTATCCGCTGCCGGAGCCATTGCAATCGCCGTCGGCGCCATCGTCTTTGGCTCGAGCAAGCGGGAGCACGCTCTCGGCTCGGCTGTGAGTCACTCCAAGTGAAATTTGAAGGTTCGGTCCGATTGGCTTCAAACCAAACAAACAAAACGGGCTAAGCCTAGTACTATGCAGCCCATTCATATTCAAAGCTCACCCGAAAGCCCACAACTGTTCAAACCGTTAGCCCACAGCCAAACCCATTACTGTTCATCAAATCCGACCCGCTCTGAATAGTGTGGACCCAACACTATTCACCCAAAACCCATTATATATATATATATATATATATATATATATCCATTTTGTCCGTTTTGAGTCCGTGAATCCTATTTTCAACTCCGTTTAATCTTATCAAGCACCCAATAAATCCTCACCATCCCACACCACCTTTCTTTTCAATTCTTTCCGAATTTATTTGAATCATGTTGTCCCCCCAGCTCGCCTCCTATTGAGCTCGGACTTATTTATTTAATTTTCTTTCATGTTAGAATCCGATTTTGTTGATCAAGCTACAGAGGGTTGATCAAGACACAGGAGAGGTAAATCCAGTCAAGGATTGCAGATGTGAAGGTAAGTCACATTCATTTGATCATTTTGAACCTATATTTCATTCACTTATATTATTACCTTCATTATCATATTTATGCCAATTACTTTAATATTCAAATAATACTTTTGAATGGCATGATGATTAGATATATCATATCACCCCACATACAAGTCCTCCTATTCTTTGCATGCCATATTCACCTTGACACGTTTAGGTTATATAAAATGATAACTAAATATTTAGCATTATCACACAATATGTTTTTAAATACTGAAAAAAGTATTGGCTAACCGCCAATGGTTTTAGTGGAGAGTTGAGGGTTGAGAACAAGAGATGGACAACCCAATATACTTGACGAAAGTGAGTCGAAGGTGAGACTTAGAGGTGGACAGTCACGAGTTAGTGTTGGTCCATCGCCTCACTGTAAGACAGGTAAGGAAAAGAACATTGTGCCAAGTAACAGACACATAAATCGCTCAACCACAGGTGTGGTCATTCCAACTTGGCTTAGTATACTTCTATTTTGATTGAATATCTACATGATGACACCTACTCTTGTATGATAGAGCAGCCGCGGCTTAGGGGTGAGTCAAGAGTGGTCTGGTTAGGACACTTGCTAAACTATACAATGGTAGGAATAGTCAGCGTCGGACCGTGTACTTCACCATTGGCCGGTGATTTCCCGATGGCTGTATTGTCCAAGGACCTACTGGGCAGAGTCTAGAAAGGTTGAGTAGTGGAAATGCTTTGTTATTTCAACTCAGTCACATGCTATCAGGTTACGTGTATATTACATGACAGTATGAGTTTGAGGTATCTTGTGAGTAAAGTTGAGCAACTCTGCAGAGTATAATCAATGGTATTCGAATACGCCGTGCTTCCGGTTAATGAAGTTGTGTTCATGGGTGATTCCAATATATAGGGCATCAGTAGATATTTACAGATGTTAAGATGGAAATTGCAATTATTGAGTAAACCCCTGATGTTATATTAGTACGATTTTATTGTTTTAAAGATAAACTGCTTTAAACTCAAAATGCATCCACATATATTTGATATGGTAAAACCTAAACAATCCATTGAACTCATAGCTTGTAGTTAATTAGCTTTTCCATGTGGCTTGCTGAATACAATTGTATAATCAATCTTGCTCAATTTTCATCAGAAGGTATAATAGAAGATTGAATGACACCTTGGAGAACATGTTAGGGTTACGACCGCACTCAAAGTTTCCCGTGGAAGCCTTTGGTTCTTCTCAATTTTTCCAGGATGCAATATGTACCAGCTATACAAAATGTGTTCTACAAGTGTACATACATTCAAATAATTTCTCAAGCCGTACAAGGGAAAAACCTCCTATACGTTTCTAGGGGGGCATTGTTTAGCTACATCTATCCCAATAAGCTATCTATCGAATCGTTGCAATTGATGCTCGATCTCCAAGAGAAGGAAGAGATCTTCGAAAAGTAGGTTTTTTGATCCGATAAAGAATCTAACCTGTTTCAGTAGAGCAGTTTTTGGGCTTTAAGGTGCATGAAAGATGGATTGAAGTAAGTCAGACCCGAGTGTAATCTATCAATGTGTAACATCCTGAATTTTGTGTGGCAGTTCCATCGCATGAAAATGTGAAAATTTACAAACTTTTGATGCGTCTTGTTGACACTTGATATTAACGAAGTTTTGTTTGGGGCTTTTTCTAGAATTGAGTTATGAAAATTGGTTCAATAAAAGAAATACAATTGACAAAATCAATTTGAATAAAACGCCGAATCTAAAAAGATGATCCATAAGGAAACACAACATAATTTATATTGAAACTAATTCAAGGAAAACTTGAAGCAAAGCTAAAATTCAATTTCAAAGCACATAGCTGCTGTGGCCCCCAGGAGCAACACGCGGCAACTGCGTCCCCCCGACATAGCAGCTACGGAGAAGGGGGCTAGAAGTGGAAATTACAAGTAAGGGGAGCTACAACTGGAATTTCGGATGAACAGGGGCCAAAAATGCCCACGTTTCTATAAGTTTAACAAAAGACAGGGTTGGCTAGGAATTGCTAGAATTTTTTTTAATTAATTAAGCTATTTTTAATTTATTTTTATTGTTAACCCCTCCCAAACTTTATTTCTAATTCTAACACTTTTGGTCATGCCACCACCCTTGGTGTGACAAATCAATATTATCACGACATAGGATAAGTCCAGCTAAGTGACACTTTTTGTCAAGTCACTAGTGGTGGCGTGACACGATATGATGTTGTTGGTGATATGCCCTAGAGGCAATCATAGAAATGATTGTATCACGTCTTTGTTTATGAGTTATTGAATAAATATTATTCTGTTTCTTGAATGAATCATCAGTTATAAAGATTAATAAGTATGTGACTTGTTGGTGAAACTCTTTAACTTATATGATGTCATTCTAAATGTATCCCTAGTCGAATGTTACTGGTGAAACACTAGTAACTTATTGACCGACACATGTATTGATTGATGACCATGTTTTACTGGTTATGGATATAGAGATATCAAATCAATAATGGGAATACATGTTGGAGAACATGGTATTGGATTGACCCACCTTGAGACACTATTGAGATTGTTATCATTTTATATGTCATTAGTTGGTCTCAAGCAATGATGATGTATAATCTTTAAACCTGAGATCAGCATAGTTTTCTACATGTGTAATAGTACACTTAGGGGTTGCCAAACGCTACTCGTAACTGGGTAGTTATAAAGGTAGCTTTTGGGTATACTATGAAACATGCGGAGGAATGTGACTAGTCGGATATGGGATTTGTCCCTCCTAACATAACAGGAAAGATATCTCTGGCCCCTCGATGTGGTCGGATAAAGAAAGTGCATTGCCATGTGTAACATCCCAAAAATTTGGTCTGTTTTAAAGTTTTGAAAGAAAAATAACCATTTGAATTTTTCTGGTAAAGTTAAAAGCTTAATTTGAATTTTCAGAGTTCAAAAACAATTTAATGTGATTAATGTCAACATCAACTATTATTAAAAATTATTTTATTTGGATTCTATGTGCTTGGATATATTTTCTAGATTTTTCTAGAATTTATCTAAGTGCATTTGCTATTTGCTATTTGGATTTTCTTCTATTTTCTAAAAAGAAAAACTAAATATTAATCTCAGATTTCATTCCGGGCTGTATCTTCGATCAAGCCCATTCCTATTCCCGCTTTTGGCCCATTTCCATTCTCTTTTTCCAGCCCGCTTCCTTTCTCTTCTTTCCCGTCGGCTTGGCTTTCTTTTTTTTCTTCTTGACGACGTCCTCTGTGTCGCTGCTTTCTTTTCCAATTTTTACGGTCACCAGACCATCCATTGTCCTTTTCTAGTGCGTGGGCATCCGGCACCGCCGAGTCAAGACGCTTCTTTCTCACCAAGCCGCTGCCGCTTTCTTTCTTTGTGCGTGGCGCCAAAGCCCAATGCCACACGGAGCCCAGTCAAGCATACATGGCCTTTTTTTTTCCTTGCCTTGAAGTTTTCGGTGAGCCGCAGCTTTCCTTCGCTCATTTCCCTACCGGTGGGACCGAGCCAGCTGCGCACGTGCTTCTCTTCCTCCCGTGGCCATCCAGGAGTCATAGTCCGAGTGCAGCACGAAGCGAACGCCGCCGGTTCTATCTCTTCTCGATCTCCTTTCATCCAGTGCTATAAAAGGAGCCGACCGCGTCATATTGTGCGTCCCGTGCTCCTCTTCCAAAACCCTAAAACCACCCCTTCGATTTGGTCTCCTTTGCGCCGCCATCGTCGAAAATCCGAGCCGCCGCCGAAGGTCTCTCTTGCCGGAATTCTTCGCCTACAGTGCACATCAGCCCGTGCCGCCACCTCCGTTGGAGTCACAAGCTTGCGTTCTACGCCGTGACGTCGTCTTCATCGCTCGAGAACCCCTACAGCGCCGTTGTCGTCTTCGTCCGAAAACCGACCACCGGCATCATCTTCTCCGATCTACATCTCGGTGAGCTCCTTCTTCGTTCCGAGCCTTCCCCTGTGTTCCTGGTGATGCTACCACGCCCGTGCTCCTCTTGGTTGTCCTTGGGCGCCACTCCTTTTTGCGTTCGTCGTCCTCACCTGTGAGCATCGTCGCCGCCATTGTCGCCGCTACCGCCGTCTCATCGCCGCCACTATCGAGCCACTACATCCAGGAGCCTCGCCATGTCCTCGGGAACTCGTTTTGTAAATTCACCGGAACTCTTTTGCTGCCTATCGTCGTCGATGCCGCCAACAGGTCGCCGACCATCTTCTGTTGTTTCCCCCTTGGCTTCTTTCCTCGCTGACGTGGAAGCCACCTCATCCTCCACGTCATCGACACCTTAGCCTCCTTGTCTTGGTGTCATCCTTGTCAGCACACACGTGTCTATGCCATGTGTCAAACCGAGCCCATAGCCCATGAACGCGTTCCACCATAGACCACTCTATGCAATGTGGGACCCCTTGTCATCCATTGATTCTATCTCTCTCACTTACCGGTGGACCCCACTTGTAAGTCTCTAATTCTTTTTATCTATTTTAATCCGAAGGAATATTCTTTGAATATTCTTTTCTCTCTCAATTTCTATCATTTTATGTGGATCTTCCAAAGCCCATATCTTTTGCATCCGAACTCCGTTTGAGTCCATTCAAATTCCTAAATTCATCTAAATTCAAGATCTATCCATCTGAGATTTTTATTTAATTTTTGAAGTTTGTTTGCTCTCTGTTATTTATTTATTTGTTTTATTTTCTTGTTTGCGATTAGCGTTGATACTTCGGGAAGTTTTGAGCAAGGAGGAGCATACCAAGATCAAGACCAATCTCAAGATTTATTTCAAGGCAAGCCGTAGTCCTTTGATCATATTGAACCTATGATTTGAAAAGTATATTGTTTTATACAATTGCATGCTATTTTTATACAAACTGCTTTGGGTTTAGTTATTACCTGTTGTCATTATGCCTCCTTTGATTATTTGAATGCCATGAATCCTTTGTAACCCTAGCGGTGATAATTTTAGTTGGACATATTCATATTGCCAACATGGGTAGCGTATTAATGCTTAGTTCAGCTTAGATACGATGGGTTTATCATCACATGTGTCATAATGATTAATCTTGACTTAATGATATATGGAATCATGGTGGTGAGTCACTCTTGTTAAAATTTGTGGGTACCATGATGGGGTGAGTCATGGGTCTTGGTTAAACAAAATGGTTTTCGCTCGGGCGAGTGGTTGGTGGATAGTGGGGGTGTGGATGGAACACGGATTGGGTTTGCGGTAGCCTCGCCTGAGTAACCTATCAAGACTTAATCTTGTGCACCATTGAACTGGGCCTTAACCGTACAACCACAAGTCTGGTATGGGACGGATCTGGCTGACTAATTAGCAATGTCTTAATTTCGATTCAGTCGTGGGGAGCGTGAGTTACGAGAAACGTATTCTCACAGGCGCAAGAGGGGGGCCCTGTCTGGTCGAAAAGACATTCAGTGTTGAAACCTTAGCGGACAGAATTGGGTTAAGAAGGAGCTTTGTAAAAGCCTTGTGATGATCACTTAAGTCGCACACCCAAGGAAGTGTGGTCGACTCTTTGAGTTGATTAATCTCTTGTGGGTAAAGCCGCACAACCTCTGCAGTGTAAAACTATTCAATAGCCGTGTCGCGGTTATGGACGTGCTCGGGGATTTCACACGGGAGATAGAGTTTCTTTAAAAAATGAGTCGGAGTGTGGATGAGAAGTTCACTTGATGAATATAATATTTGTTTGGTGAACAGGTCATTCACTTGGTGGTTTGTGTCAATTGGTGAATTGGGGATTAACTTATCTTTGGTTTGGTTAGGAAGTGAATGGGCAGTTCACTAGTTGTTTCAAAGAAATTGTTTATTACTTATTATTGTTTTCAACTACGCATTTTAATCTATTTATTGTATTTATCGCAAATGCTGTTTTCTGTAAAAGAGCCATACAGCCAACCTTGTTAAGCCATGCATGAATATTATTTGCATACATTTCCCTACGGTTTGTTGAGTACATTCAAAAGTACTCATGGCTTGTGCCCTCTGTTTAAATCAGCAGTTGAAGAATATCAAGCTGTCCAAGAGTTCCTCCAGAAGGAGGACTATGAAGGTTTTGCGGATTAGGATGCGTTCTCCACTCGATTGCCTGTGGGTATGTTGATTGGCATTTTGAAGAGTTTTGTTCCGCTACAAGAGTTTTATTCGTTTCTTTAGCCCTGCGTGGCAAGTTAAGTAAACGTTGACCATAAGGTCCAGTTATTATTATTATTTGTTACTTTGAGACCTTTTTAGTTAAATCGAATAAATGGACGGTATTTCATCACTGTTTCCTGTGTGAGCTAGCTACTGATCTGGGACTAGTTCGGAAAACATAGAGGGTTCCTGAGATGTATTTTCGGGTCCCGACACCATGCCACTAGTGGTCGAAGAGTCGACCACATAAAGTTATTCAACACTTGATCGAGAAAGTATTAAACAGTCTATGGATGACATAATATCTCACCTAGAGTTCAACCAGATATCGTGAAGTAAAGGGAGAATACACGGGAAGGTCGTTCAGTTCGATCAGATACGGACTAGTCATATAGAGATACGAGCTGGTTGTAGGCTGGTCAAACATAATCACTAAGTGGTCGAAACCTGATCGTAAGGAGTTACGAACTGATCGAGACTAAATATGAGCTGGTCGTTAGTGATAAGGACCTGATCGTCGATCATATTGCATTAAGGTTCGTCCGATATAATTTGTGTGTATTTCGTAATAGGTATGTCCTGCTAGGAACCGCTAATGACTCGTGGTCGAAAAGGGTTTCCGAGTCACAACCGATTACGCATAAACCTACGGGTCACACACTTAACGGGTTGGAACAAGCGTGTTTGGATAGGATCTGTCATGAGCTCTATATAAGGAGATGCATGAGGCTATTGGGATGCCGGTGATAGAGCGTGAGTTGCTCCACCAAAACCCTAAACGTCATTTTCTTGAGAGAGCCTTCCCGTGCGACTTAGTGCTAGCACACTGGCATACGGTGTTCCTTCACTGGACGTGTGGATACCGTAGAGACGCTACTGCGGTTGCTGTTGCGCTTGAGAATGATCCACGACTTTGGCGAAGAACACGATTGGTTGCTGGAGGAGACGATCGGTACCGAGGACGACCGACTACGTTGAACGTACGGCAACGCTGGACAATCGACTACGACCACTTCATCGATGCACTCTTCGTTGGATCAAGCTGCTCTAACTCTTCTTCCGCTGCGCTGCGCGTCTAGTGGTGACGATCTATGATCTCTTACTTGTTTGACTTCCTGGTTTACGTAGTAGAATTTTTGAATTACCAGCTAGTGTAGCCTACCTGTATCTCTTCAGGTGCTGGCGTGACAATGCTATTTTGTCATGCCACGGGTGGTGGCGTGACAAACCAATATTGTCACGCTACCGGTGGTGACGTGACAATATACGGTGCTGGCGTGACAATGTTGTTTTGTCACGCCACGAGTAGTGGCGTGGCCAAAATTGTCAGAATTAGAAATAAAATTTGCGATGGGTTAACAATAAAAATAAATTAAAAAATAGGTTAATTAATAAAAAATTGAATCGTTGTCTTTCTTCTTTTTCTTTTAAGGATGAAGTTTCTTTCGTTTCAAAGCAGATTTCATCGTCCAAGAACACATTTTAATAATGTTCGACTCTGTCACGCCAACTCCTATAGCGTGACAAGGCAGGCTTGTCACGCCATAAGGGCGAGCGTGACAACATTCACGCAAGCCCTCCACGCTGGCACTATGCACGAACAAGTGCCAGCGTGGTATGTTTTGCCACACCATGGTCCATGGCGTGGCAAAACGGTTTGCCCACGCCACAGAGGGTGGCATGGCAAAAAGGTCAGAATTGAAAATAAATTTAACGCGAGCAAGTTTAAAACATTAATAAAAAAAGGATTAAATAAAAAAAATCATACCTTTCCATATGCTTCTAGACTCCAGCTGCAGGATAGAAATAGTTTGCAGTCACAACAATGGCTGCTCGACAAGGATGGTACACAGTCCTGAATGTCCTTTCTAGATCTAACAAGGCACATTTGCTCCAGTACTCTTATCTACGTTAGCTATTCCACAGGGCGACGCAAAATCTCACCTTTGATTTCGAATCCAACAATTTTAATGATAAATTTTTCAAGGCGAAGAGAGAATGGCAAGAAACCCGATAAAAGTAACTTCAGCAATTTGGTAAAAAAGAATGCCTTATTTTCAAAATAAATTGGAGTGGATTGCAAATGCTACGGGATAAGAAATGTATCAGCTTTAAGGAGCTGGATCCTGCTTTGCCACGATATTCAGCTGCAGAGAATGGATGTTTATATTGTTCAGATAGAGAGCCAGATGAAGGAAGCACCTATGCTGATGTTGAGGTGAAGTTTGCTACGGACAAGAAAATGATCTGGCTGAGGAAGTTTTCCAAAAAGAACAAAGGAGCATGACAGCAAGTGTCGAAATTTGTCACGACTCTAGTTTAAAAAAATGTATCGTGACTAGCCGAGTATCCGTACGCTGCAACGTTTTTTAAACAAATATAATATAAGTTATTAACTTAGAAAACCAATATTTATGAGATAATTATCTTAGAAATGAAAATTTTATACATAATTTATATCTAATCAACAAGCCACATATAATCTTATCCCAAGTCACAAACATAAATAATTTAATTACCCACAAAAGATCCTTCAAATAACTTACACATGTATACATATCTATCCATAAAAGATATTACTAACTCAAAAGGTAGGGAGAGGTGGTAGATGATAAACTTACTACCACCACCAAATTCTTCTTTTATAATGGTACAGATACTGATGATGTTGTGTTTTCGAGTGTCTTCCTGTTTTGATTAATGCAACAATATTTGTTAAACGATAAGACATGTTGGTGGTTTCACTCTAATAAAATAAAACCGAGGTGGTGAGAGCCCTCTGTTTCTAGATAAACCGGCCAATAAGTTAAATCGGATTTAGACCTACCGTTACATGCTGATGTTATCATACCATTAGAGTATCTTTAGTGTATTGAATCGACATCGATTCAAAGTTATACAACATAAGTATTCAAAGAACTAGACATTTTTTCCCTAATGTATTGATCCGATTCTTACTTTTAAGTGGACCGACACCTTATTAAAAAAAATTAGAAAAGTCATAAAATCCCTCTCAACCGCTCTATCTCTCTCTCCATTCCCCTCCCCCTCACAGCCTCGCCTCCGATCTCTCCCTCCGCACCGTGGAGGAGGCCAAATCTGGCTAGCTGGTGGGCGATGGCGCCGGCGAGTTGTGGGTGATTGCAGCAACGAGTTGCAGGCGACAATGTTGAGGCCAAGGCGACGGTGGCAAGGTAAGCAAAGACGACATCCTCTCCCTCCATCATCCTCGATTCAAGACCGGTAGGTGGCCACATGATTTTTTATTGCGTTGGAATCGAATCATGTTGAGAGTTCAGTTTCAGGATTTTTTTTTTCCGTTCGAATCGACGTATCCAATGTATTGAATCAATTTAATGCCTTCTCTTTCCTCCTTTGAATCGGCTAAAATACAACATTAGAGATAATCTTAGCTCTTTACACCGCTAGATCAAGAAACCACGACTAGCCAATCATAGCACAATGCCATAGTCTAACAATACGACTATTTGTGTCTCTAGCTAACGACCGGTGTTCGATTATTTGCGTGGATTTTTCATTACGATTTTTTTGGATTTGGACACATGCCCCTTAGGTTGTGAGCCGTAAGATAACTGCATGGTTCAATTGTTCCCATTTTCTTAGGAAAAAGACCAACATCTGGGGTTTTTTTTCTTCCTGAAATCAAAAAACAACTGGGATTGATTGATATGGTGGCACTGATAGGGGGATAACGAGGTGGCTCGGATCGGTAAAGCTCATTAGGAAAACGAGCTTGACTCGGCTCAGCTCATTAAGCTAACGAGTAGAATAGTAGGCTCGGCTCAACTCGTTAGGCTCGTTATTAACAATTTGCTGCAATACTACCTAATGAATTGAAGTTACTGAGTATAGATAACAGCTTTGAGGAGATGGACATCCAGGACAATTTGCTCTAGTACTAACTAATGAATTGAAGTTGTTGAGTATAGATAACAACTTTGAGAAGATGGACATCCAGAAAAAGCCGAATAACTAGTGAATTTGCACAGAAAACAGTTACTCCATGCAGATCAATAAACAGAAAACATCTCTGTAGTAAGGAACAATAGCTAGTGAATTTGCACAATGTACAAGTATAACACGAAAAGGAACTCAATTCATAGTTTCACAACCACAATATCTAGGCTCGGTTCTTGGACGCCGGTGTTGGACTCCAGGCTCGGTTGGATCCTGAGGCGGGAGGCCATGCGCGAAATTTGGACGTCGGGGCGGGAGGCCGTAGTCGGAGTAGGAGGCCTAGGGCTAGGGTCGAGCTTGAGAGACCAGCCCGGCCCGGAGCCGGGGCGGAAAAGGGCGTGTGGCCTTGAGTTGGGGCGGCGGCGCACTGGAAGATGGACGTGGGAAAAGCGGCGGGATGGCCGTGGGCGGTGGCGGCCGGAGGAGATAGGGTGGTGGTGGCTGGGGGACGAGGAGGTGAGGAGGGACATGATTAAGGAGGGAAGCCGAGGCGCCGATGTGCAGAAGCAGTAGAAGCGAGCGATGGGAAACTAGGGTGAGGAATGCGGCCGTGCAGGGATTGTGGATTGGATTTGGGTTGTGCATAGCGCAGAGTGGGCTGGGCCTGGTTTTGTAAATAAGCTAAATGAGCAACTCGCGAGCCAGCTCAAACTCGGCTCGTTAAGAAAACAAAGCAAAAATAGCAGCTCAGCTTATTAAAAGACCAAGTTCAAACCGAGTTAAACCGAGTCCTTAGTTTCGAGTTTTTTTTCCAACCACTGGGCACGATCGCACGGTAGCAATGGAACCAAAGCCCTCCTCCACTGGCCAATAGTCATACGGCCACTTGTGTGGGCCTGTAATGGGCAGGATCCAGGCCCACCCAAACATGGGCTTGGGAAAATAGCCCCGTCGTCTATATAAGCCCAGCCCTCAAGGCAGGGAGCCGCTCACGAAACCCTAGCCTTTCTTCCGCCGGCGCCGCCGCCCTCCGTGCTCGTACTTCGCCGGTAAGACCGAAGAACCCTTGCATCTTCTCCTCCATCTCCTCGTGCGCCCATCCAATCCCTCGGTTC
Source organism: Phyllostachys edulis (assembly GCA_036346405.1). NCBI lineage: Eukaryota > Viridiplantae > Streptophyta > Magnoliopsida > Poales > Poaceae > Phyllostachys > Phyllostachys edulis. The sequence continues at coordinate 52,110,980 of CM070553.1, forward strand.
CTCCTCTGATTCGTTTGCCGTTCTGTTTATCGTTTGGTGATTAGGAGTAGTAGGAGAGATCGGAGATGGCCAAGTCGAAGAACCACACGGCGCACAACCAATCGTACAAAGCGCACAAGAACGGCATCAAGAAGCCCAAGCGCCACCGCCAGACCTCCACTAAAGGGGTACCTTCCTGCTTCCCAAGATCCAATAGCTACCTACGCGCTGACTTCTTCTAATCTGTGGTTCGGTACTTGTTGAAACGTGCTGCTGTTCTTGGTTGAGTGCGAACATTAGATGCTTAGTGCAAACTTTATTCTAGTTAACTTGTGCTAGAAATGTTGATGGTCTTGTTCACAAGTGTTATAATTCAGCAATTGTTGTTTAATGTAACACTGTTACTTGGCGTAATTTTAGTGGTTCTCTTGATTCTTGTTTTCTACTATGTGGACAAATTGTTGTTATAATTAGTTATTCATGCAGATAAATAGTATTAGGTGCAATTGTAGAGGTTATGTTAAAACGTGTCAGCATTGCCTTGGTTATGCCGTATTACGCTCAATTTGTTAGGCTTTCTATCCTACTCCTGCTGGTTCATAAAAACAAGTCTAGAAACTTTGACTATCTATGTCTTTTTAAATATTTAGATTAGATACATAAAAAATATATAGATGTGTAGTTAGCATGACCTACAGCTTTTCTCTGATTGGTTCATTGTCTAATATTGTGACTGTGCGCATTTAGGATTCTTTTTATATTTTCAGTTTATCTGCCAAACATTTTTTCGTATGCCCTTGGATTTAGTTTTACGCTTGTTCTTTGTTTCTGCATGTTGACCTGTGCCTTTGTGGATTCTTTTTTGTAGATGGACCCAAAGTTCTTGAGGAACCTGAGGTACTCGAGGAAGCACAACAAGAAGAATGGTGAGGCCGAGGCTGAGGAGTAAGATTGAGGAGCTTCTGGTGATGAATATGTTTCTTGTATCGCTAGGATCTACAGTTTTGAACTTGATGCACTGTTCTGTGTGATCAAAAGATAGCCCCGTTGGTACTAAGTTTTATCATGATGTCTAGTTTGTTCTGTGCACCCAGTTACATGACTGTTGGATTAGAACAAATATATGCAGATTTATGAGAATTGCTTTATCCCTTTATATGATTATGTCATCTTTACCTGCGATGTTTGTTTTCATGTGCTTATCGGTTGCAATCTCTTGTTGCGCTACTTGTTTAGCGTGCTTTGTCGTTGGTTACTCGGAAATGCTGTCATGATTGGCATATTTGCTAGAGCCTAGAGGCTTGCGATAGTTCAGAATTCGGATCTGGATGGTGTTATGGCAATTCCCAGTAATCTTACATGTTTGTTTGCTGATTTATGGATCAGGATTTGGAACATCTCTGCTTTGTGGTCTTACGAGTTGGGAATTTTTTTAGCCTCAACCAAGTGTTGGGTTGGGTCTGAGGTTAGTTGTGGAAACCATATTGAACCAGGTTGATCTATCGCCCAGCTTTAAGTTGGTCTATAGCTGTATGTGTTCATGAACTGAGATGCATTGGGGATGAGCACCAGGTTTCCACAGATTTGTGTGTGCTTGGAAAATCTGGAGGATTTATTTGCCATCTGTCGAATTTGGGATAAATCTCCGGGTAGATCGTGGAGTGAATCTGTGAATGGCTCTCGTTCTCTTTTATGCCCGCAATGGACTCCGGAGGGAGTTGATGCACGTAGCTTTATGCGATGGCATATAACCCCCATACTCCCATTCCGGACTCTCTATGGCGTGATTTGATCAAAAAACAAATAAATTTGAACATGAGCTAGCATAATTTCTCTTGTATGTTACTACTAGAAACATGCATGTTGTACATACAATACTGCATCATCCAGCAGACCAGCACACTTGTATATATATACATGAGAAGGACCAAAAACATTATTATGTACATGGACGGACGATTCTCCTCGAGCAAGAAACAAACGAGAAGGGATACACAACGTGTATAGGGGATTGGGGGTAGTAGCATAGCATCATCTCGGCGAGGAAAGCTTTCCGCTAATACGACGTTTAGGGGTAGTAGCATCATCTCCGTACGTACGGCGGATGTTTGGCGAGGCCGCCTCTTAAGGTTGGTGCTGCTGCTCCTTGCCGTCGGGCCTCTTGACGACGACGACGGGGCACTTGCAGTTGTGCACGCAGTGGTTGCTGACGCTCCCCAGCAGCGCCCTCTGGAGGAAGCCGTACCCGCGGCTGCCCATCACGACCATGTCGGCGCCGGCCTTCTCCGCCGCGCTGCAGATCACGTCGCGCGGGTCGCCCTTCTCCACGCGCGTCTCCACCTTCACCTGCGCGCAAAACAGCCTCAAGATTACGAAGCAATCTCATGCGAGGGGATCATTCGTTGGCCGCGCGCGCGCGTACGTACGCCGGGGAACGCGGTGCAGATGTTCTTGGCCTTGGTGACGACGGTGTCGGCCACGGTGGCCATGTACTGGTCCATGCTGTCCATCACCTCCTGCGTCACCACGTACCCGGCGCCGTCGATGACGGGGTAGTAGAGCGGGCTCGGCGGGCGGGCGTGCACGAGCACGACGGCGGGCGGCCGCGCGGCGTCCTTGGCGGCGGTGGCGGAGACGACGTTGGAGAGGCACCACGAGAGCGCGTGCATGCTCTCCTCGCTCTCGTCCACCGCCACCACCACGCGCCGCGGGGAAGCAGCTCCTCCTCCACTCTCCATGAATTCTCGATGTATCAACTAATCAATGTTGGCCAATTTCTTGAACTGGAATTAACTGATAGCTAGCTAGCTCTGTGAGTGCTGTCCGAAGAGGACAAGGCAGAGCTATCTAGAGGATATGCTTGGCTGATGGCAGCGATGATCTGGAACATGGTGATATTACGATTTTGCCCTAGCTGGGGATGTCTAAGAGAACGTCGTATTTGAGAAAAAAACCTGATATTTCTTCCTCCGATCGAACGTCGTATTTGAGAAAAAAAAACTGGTATATAGTTTTTTTTTTTCATATTAGATTTGTATCCGTGTTTGAAATCTCTATACGATAGGGAATACCAACATCCGCTATGTGTTAGTATCCGATGGGATACTGGAGAGGTATACAGTAACATAGTCGTGTTCGGGTGCAAAAGAAAATACGAGAAGACGATTGTTAAATTGTGTTCGATCCGTTTTCACCCTAGCTACCGGGGAGGAGTTTGGATAAAGGGCGGGGGCATAGTGGTAATTTTGGCCGGGCGATAACTATCTCCGCAGCAGCTATCGAGGCTGCTGGAATGGACGGGTAGAGGGAGCAGGGAAAGAGACCTTTTGGAGGCTGCAGGTGAAGCGGAAAGATCTACCCTCTGTCTATCAGGTTGGTGCATAGAATATCTACTCCTATCTAGCTACCAGCCAGCGCCAGTCTCACGATCTTATCCGAACCACGTGGATCGAGCAAGCCAAGCTAGCTAGCTTGCTCGTCGATCAAATGGGCGGCGGCTTGGTCCCATGGCTTGGCAGGCAGTGTGCAAAGGACAGCAGCGACTGGAGTGTACCAGACTTGGATGGCTACTGCTCATTTAGGCTTTGTTTGGCTAGTAGAGAAATCCATTCAGGAGAGAAACAATTCAAAGGGGGATTAGGTGAATCCCCATCCCTTCACCCAATCCCTTCCCACCTTGGATCTAATCCCCTCCCACTTTGGATCTGATCCGTTGATTTGTTTGGACAAATGGTTGGATCGGTGAGGATTGCATATATTAAAAAATCTGAAAGAAAAAAATGAATATAGAAAATTCCAAAAACAACATTAAAAAATTGGAACAATTCAGGAAAATTTCCAAAACCAAACCAGAAAATTCAAAAAATATCAATTTTATTTTACAAACAGTCCAGAAAAATTGAAAAAAAAAGTGCAGAAAATTGGGAAAAAAATCATAAAAATTAAGAATAAAAGGTCTATAAATTTCAAAAAAAAAACATATTATAAATTTCAACAACAGCACATTTTTTTACTGTTTTGAGAAAAGCAGCAGCACAATTCGCGCAAACGTTAGGCTAGCTGGTCGCCTCTGTTATTAGCAAGGACACAGCTTTGAAGCCTCTCATTTTGACTTTTGAGGTTACAACAGAAGCCTTGCACCGCTAATTCTACTACATGTCGACAGATGGGATCGAATTGTTCTTGTCCATGGTGAAGAATGGCAAGTTTCAAAATGAGTCTAAGCTGCTTTCCATCATACAGCTCCAACCATTTCGACTGTCAGTGAACATGTCATGAGCCTGGTATCTCGAGGAAGGCATCTCCAAGTCCAATGGTCCAAGCGATTCAGGCTGCAAGGAAGAAAAGATAATAAGCATACATCGTTACATGTTTCGAATTAAACACCAATTACTTGACACATCACCCTCATATTTCGAATGGACATTAGCTTCTAAGGCATAATCATTGCTGAAATTAACAAGTGAGAGCATAGCAGCTTATTATTGCAGCCCCATTTCCCTTTCCTGGATGTCTTCCTCATGTATATGCATGGCTCTATGTGAGGTAAACTGGTGAGCTACCTTGCTCCACATTGCCAAGCTACAAGCTAGTGAAGCTAAGACAGGGACACAAGGTCCACTTCAAGAGCTGGCATATATTTCTTGTCTAAAAACCCTGCATATACGTTTCTCATTTTTCTCTTCACAAACTGCCTAACAGTAGGACAAGACGATCAATTCCTTTCAGGTTTTGTATTGCACTTGTTACTAATTTGCGTCGAGTATGTGAATACAGTGGCACCTTAATTTGTAATGTGATTACTCTAAGCATGTGTCAGAATTCCCCCTGAAGTTACTTTCAAGCCTCAACATCGATCTTTATTTGTAGACAGTACAGAATTTTGTTTCACTAAGCATGTGATTGCCTAATCTATCACACAGTAGGAAAGAATGTGCTCATATGAATCTGCTAGCATATGAATCTGAGACTGTTGTACCGTTGCTGTTCATATGAAAGAATGTGCTCATATGAATCTGCTAGCATATGCTCATATGAATACTGCTAGCATATAAAAAATGTGCTCATATGAATATGTTAGCATATGAATCTGAGACTGTTCATGTTCTTGCTACACTCCAGTCCATGCTCCATAGATAAGACAGAGACTGTTCCTTGGCTAGCTCTAGCCTCCTCCTCAACTTGCTTTGTTCTTATCTCTGGATCAGGAAGCTAAGGACTTCACAACAGGCACCATTCTACATTTTCATTTGCCACTACAGCTCTGGAATTGGTTACATTACATCCCCATACCAAATAGCAACAAACTACAGCCTTGATAAAACTTAATGTTGCACATTGGTTGCATTATATTCCAGCACCAAACCAATCGTGCTAATCTTGGTACGGAGGTAATGCACGAATACAATGCTCATATCCCGATAAGTCTAATGATACAGTTTTGCCTTACAACTCTAAAATTTCTTTATCACGGTAGAAATCACACAACATCTAATTGGATTTACTAGTTATTTAGCTAGTTAGCTTACCTTTCCTTTGGTCCCTGCGACGTGAATCACCTTCATGCGCGCGATCGGCTCCTCCAGCTCCAGAATCTATTACAGTAACAACCAAATCCACCCGAATCAAACAACTAATCCTAGAATAGGCTATTACACAATTTACAAGCGGAGCATGAGGAGGAAGAAATGGACCTAGAGGTAGTGCGCCATGAGGTCCCACTGGTTGCCTCGGTTGCCGCTATGCGCCCGCACCTTCTGCGTGATGAGCGACGATAGCCGCCCCAGCACCTCCTCGTACTCCGCCGCCGCCACACCACCCGCGGCTTGATTCCCCGCACCCCCCCCCCCCCCAATCCCATGCCGGCGCAACAAGCATAAATAACAACGCCACAAGCGTCACTACACGAAGTAAGAGTTAGGTCTGGTCGTCGCGTTGCTCACCTACCTGCGCGACGGCGGTGGAGGCCATGGCGCGAGGGAAGAAGAGGCAGTGGGTGGGGGTTGGTGCTCGAACGAAGGAGGAGGGCGACGAGAGGAGGAGGAGGCGGCGGAGGTGGGCGGCGAGAGGTGGAGGAGGCATGGGCGTGCAGCCGAGGCGGGAGAGAGAGGGGGAGGCGGCGCCGTTCGGAGGAAAGGACTCGCCAGTCGCGACGCGAGCGGAGGAGAAGAACCACGCGATGGCCAGGTGATTTGTTTTCCCCGTGGATTGGAGTGGAACGCGACGGGGTTTTTCCATTCCCAGAGTCAGCCAAGCAATGCACTTTACTGTTCTGGAATTTTTATCCCCGCCGGGATTTTCCCCAGCCGATCCCGGCTGATCCCGGCCGATCCCTGCGTTTCCAAACAAGTTAGGTGGTTCGTGTCGTCGGGATCCACATTTACCGTTCGTAACTTTCTGTATATACGGTGCTATTATCTAAATTAGTAACACAGTGTACACAGATACATTACTAGATTATACACATATATCACATGTGATCATACCATAACTAATATCACGTAACATTTAAATAGACCATACGGTACGAGCCCGACATGCCAATTACTTAAACATAGAATTCAATATAGAAATTAAAGATAGACACGGAAGCAGAGAACAAATAGTCGATCCATCACTACTGCCCGCAAGCAAGTGACTAGGAGTTTCGGCCTACATGCTACCATCATCTTCTCCATCTAGTTCGAACGCAGCGAAGTAGGTGTAGGGATCTTGGTTAAAAGGCTTTGAGTTTATTTATAATGAGCGCTGTGAGTACACAACCGTACTCTACGAACCAACACACAGAATACAATTATAATATATGCAAGGCTGATCAACAGGAAGGCTCTATGTTCTTTTATTTCCATAAAGCCACAATTTTAATAGATTAAGTAGTAAACAAGTCCTAAGACCTGCCATTTCGACTAAACCAGTTTTGATGAAATTGAGTAGTGTTGTATAATACCAGTGAAGGTTCCATCCAGCTGCTAGCTGAGAATGGTTCCTGAAGGTTCTATCCACCTCATGCTATATCATTTCCAAGGCTACCTGTACTCAACAGATTTATCCCACTCATAATTGGTTTTTATAAAATAGAGACTAACCAAGCAAGTTTCAGGCAGTTTTCACTCTATAGAGGTTGTGCAACTTTACCTACAAGAGATGATCATCTTATAATATCAACACACTACCGTAGGCGTGAGACTAAGAAAATTATCACAGGACATTTATAATGCACCATCCCAACGCAATTACGCCTGCTAAGGATTCAACCGCTAAGGGGCTACCTCCACCTGAGCCGGAGGCCCCCTCTTGTACTGTACGGAAAAAGGTCTACCTCAAACATAGTTCTCGTATTCCACTGATTGCGTAACCAAAGCTGAGACAATGTAAATTAGTTGGCTAGGTCGACACCATTATAGACTAGTGATTGAACTATTAGTGCTCGGGAGGTCATCATAAGATTCGATCCTTAATTGACTATGACGAAACTACCACATTACAAGCTCTCGTGTTACCTCCGCACCAGCCCCCCACTTACCATCCGCCCAAGTCTAAAACATTATCTAAGTTTTTGTTTCAAAAATATTTTCTAAGTTCAACATACCAGCCATTTACCTCCAATGGCTACCCAAATTCAGTTTTGATATTTGAATGTTGTCGGGACAAATTAATGCCCCCATATTAATGTATCTAAGAAAGGCTAAGCATGACACTTATATACAGACGTAGTGACTAATTAGGTTCACTATTATTCCTAGGGTCACAAAGGTTAGTGTCCAAGATCGAGGAATATAATTTAATAGCTCACTTAAGATTAAGGAAATAACGACAAGCTAATGATGACATAATTATAATCAAAGTATAACATGCAATTTTATCATTTAAAATAATATAATTGCACTGAAAATATAGGAGCAATATGATCAAAGTGTTGACTTGTCTTGCTCATGGTCTTGCTGGTCTTGATCTTGCTTGATCTGCTGCGTTTTCAGAGCTTCGGGTTCTATTTACGCGAAAATCAACCAAAATCGAATAAATCCAAATGAATTCAAAATATATTTAAAAATTAAGACAACTCCAAAATTCATGTTTTTGGCATTTTTAGGTAGAATTTGAATTTAGAGACAAAATCGTTGAATTTGGATTCAGAATGACAGAAGCTCTCTGAACTTTTAAATTCAGGAAATTCCCAAAAATAAAAGAGGATAGTGGGTGTATCTCACTAACAACTAGGGCCTCCGGATTTTTTTTCTTATTTATTTATTTATTTATTTATTTATTTTTCAATTAGAAATTTCTACTATGATTAACAGGCGGGGGCAGGGTATTTTAGTTTTCTATTTTAATTATTTTCCTAAAGGAAATTCGTGGGTCACTGATAGCCATAGTATGTGTGGACTCGGTCCATGGGAATAGTTCATGGGCCGAGGGCTGACATGTCAGCGACATGGTGATGCGGGGTAGTGTTGGCCCGATCTTCACAACGTAGGATTGACGATAATTGGACTTGTGCAACCTGATGAATGACACTGCCAACCACTGTCTCTACTACGGCAACTTGCGGCACTCGATTCACCCAACCACACGCTTCGATCCTTTGTCTACTCACTCACATGGAGTAAACGTGTTCTAACAATCACCGAAGCAACTACAAAAACGATGGAGACAAGAACTCTCAGATAATTTCCAATTCTAAGGGGGTGAAATTTTATCTGACATAAACCCTAGAACAAGAATTTTATTTCTAAAAATTTCAACTCTAATTAATAGGATGGGGTACCCCTCCTTATATAGCTTTTTGTGGTAGTGCTTGTAATACCCCAGCCCAGCATAGGGCCTAGGATGCTACTAAACGACCTTACAACATCATTTTTACTTCAATTTACTAAAAAACAATTTTAGCAAGACATACAACAACGAATGAATTAATTCTAATCAACAAGAACTAGCACAAGCTATAAATAGACAGGTTAAAGACTACCACCAATCAATTAATAAATACCTAGGCATGGTTTATGTAACATCCCAAATGTATAAATGGGTGTGTGTTTCAAATGTAAGAAAATGTGTAGAAATTAAAACTTTTTCTCACATTTTCAAACTCTTGAACTCATCTATAATTGTTGTCCAAAGTTGTGGAATTCAAAAACACAAACCTTCTGTTGACTAAAGTCAAATCCTTATTCCACTTTGTCACAAATCTTGTGCCAACCTTTGGGAAATATTTTTCCTAGGTTCTAGAGTTGATGTGGGACCCCTCTGAATAATTTTATAAGTTTTAAAACTTATTTGATAATTTTTGGAGGTGAGTCAAACCCTAGAACACCCTTGATGAATTTCTGGAGAAAAATGCAGTGCACAAAAACCTCTGAAAATTTTATGTAAGGTTAATCCTAGAGTGAGGAAGCTCTAGTTAAAATTTCGGAATTTTTGGAGTTAGTTTGCTACCTCTAAAAATTCCTCCAACCTCAGCCTTCAAATTTAAATTCAAACCTGGCACTATTCCTTGGGCCGAGCCACTTTCCAAGTGGGTCGAACCCAACCCATTTCCCCTGCTCCGCCTGAGCTCCTTTCCCCCGCGTGAGGTCGTAGCCGTTGGATCAAGATCCAACAGCCACGACCTCCGCCATTGCACCTCCCACCTCGCCCACCACTGTTCTGTCTCACATGAGGTCGTGTCCTTTGGATCAGCATCCAACGCCCACGACCTCCCCTATCCTCTCATCGCCGTTAGATGGAAATCTCATGGCCAGGACCTCCCCCTCCCTTTCCAGTGTCTGGCCTAACAGCTCAGACCTCCCACACCTCAGTTCGTCGCCGTTGGATCGAGGTCCAACAGCCACGACCTCCCCTCTCATCTCGTTGCCGTCAGATCAAGATCTCACGGCCACGACCTCTATTTGCGTCGTGCGCAACGCCCACGACCTCCCTCCTCTGTTCGGCGCCTTTGATGTAAATCCAACGGTCACGACCTCCTTCTTCACAGCGCCTTGGATTAAAATCCGGTGCCACGACCTCATTTGTGTCATGCGCAAGGCCCACGACCTCCCCGCAATGTTGTGCGCCTTGGATGTAAATCCAATGGCCACAACCTCCCTTCTTTGTTGTGCGCTGTTGGATTAAAATCCAACAGCCACGACCTCCCATCCCTTGTCTGTATCGCGCGCATCAGTTAAGACCTCCCCATCGGTTCCGCACCCTTGGATGTAGATCCAACGGCCAAGACCTCCTATCCTCTTCAGCGCACGACCTCCCCTTTTTCCTTTCGCAACCGTGCGATGGGGATCCCACGGCTGCGACCTCCCCTTTTCTTTGCGCCACCGTGCGATGAAGATCCTGTGGTCGCGACCTCCCTCGTGCCTTTCCAGACCGCACTGTTGCGGATCTAAGGGTCACGACCTCCCCCATGTTCTTATCTAACGGTGGCGGTGAGCTCCTGTTCTTCTCCTTCCTCGGGCGCGCGCGTGCGCCATGGCAGAGGAGGAGGGCAGTGACCTGTCACTTCCCCAACCGCTCTTTTGCTGCCAGCATTAAATGCTGGTCAGCTTTCCGCCCCTAGGTCTTGCTCAGACCTGCCCCCATCACCTCCACGTCTTTGTCCGAGCCATGGACCGAGCCATGGGCTAAGCTCACCATAGAGCTTAACCCTAGCTCATGGCCTCTGTTCCCCGGGCTATAAGACCTCCTCTTGTTCCTCCTTGGCTTCTTTTACATACTTCCCCTCATGCTCTCGGTTCTGTGGAGCTCAAATCACCCGAAGCCCCTTGGCCGCCATTGTTGCCCCTCGGAGCTCCTCAGTGCCAACTGGGTTCCTGGGGTCCTTCCTTAACACTCTGTGCTTCCTCTTGAGCTCCTCATCACCTTGGTGCTTTCCCCTAACTTGGTTTTGGCTTGTCTCCTCAGGAGCGGGCTAATTTGGGAATTGGTCACCTTGCGGCCGTGAGCACCATCTTCATCCCCATCGCCGATAAGGACCTCCACTTCTCAATTCCTTGCTCATGGACCATTCTTGAGCTGTTTTGGAGCCATTGTGATGCCCCGGTGCGGTTGATTATGCCCAGGTCATCTCCTCCGCATCGTCCTCCTCGGCGCCGGCAAGGTCCTCCACCGCTGAGCTCCTCAGTCCTCCTCGGGTCCTCCTTGCACCTAGGTAACTTTCTAAGTAACCCCTAGGAGCTGGGCACCCGCCAGGCGACCGCCGCAAGCTCCTTGTGCTTGTTGTCATTTGGCAGTACATCACCGCCGCCCTCTCGGCTCGCCGCCTCGTCCACCACCACGTGTGTGAGTGGTACCAGTGGGTGTGCACTGCTATTGCGCACCCGTACCTGGACTCCACTTGCACCGCCGTGGCCTGAGTCGCTGGCGGTGACCGTTTCTTTGCCGTCGATTTCATTGTCGGACGAAACCGACAACTGTAGCGACCTCCCTAAGTCATCCAGCTTTAGATCTGCGGGCGAGATCTCGCGGGACGTGCGCTTGCGCTGTGTGCGTTGGTCGCGGGCCGTCCATCTCGCGATCAACGGCCACGACCTCCTCCCCGATTACATGAGATCCAAATGTCTTGCATGTTGCCAGCAGACATGAGCCGTAGGTAAATGTTCATTCTCTACTACTAAGCCTAGGATTATCTTGCTGTGATTTAGAGTTCGATGGATGGACTCTTATCACTTAGTAGTTTACGTTGATGCTTAGATAACGGTAGAAATGGGCGGTTGTCGACATTATGTCGATGACCTTGATCACACAAAAATTATTATTCCATTATGTCCATCTCTTGTGCTTTGTTACTTTGTAAGAAAATAAAATAAAAATGGAAACAAAATTGTTTCATGACTTGGGCACAATGGATGTTGGTGTGAATTGTTGGGTTTGAATGGAATGGTGCCTAAGTCCCCAGGGACCGAGTTACTTGTGTCACTAAGCCAAGCGCTTTTATGCTAACCACACGAGGGATATGGGACCTCTTGACTAAGTACTTTGGGGGTGTTAATTATGGAGTCGATGGTGGTTAAAATGTTTTTATAGGGATTGGGAGCACCCTGCATTGCTTAGGCTAGTAGGTGTATCCTACCTCTCAAGGGTTGTCGCGACTCTTAATTAGCATCACCCATTGGAAATGTCTCAGAGGACTTAGCGTGCAAGCATACCAAAGGAAGTGTGCTAAATAGCTTGGCTTAAAAGGCGATCGACGTGTGGGTACATTGGTACACCCTACAGGTTAAAACTATTCAATAGCCTCGTCCTAGGTTATGACAAGCTTGGTAAGGTCGTGCAAGAACTAGACTCAACCATTTAATTAAAACTTGTTGGGTGGTATGAATGGGTAATTTATGCTATTGTTGTGGTGGCTATTGGGTTAGTCACTTCTAGGATTGTTGTTGTCTTCTATCTATTGTTATTATGTTATTTGCAAATTAAAAATTAATTGCAAAACTGCTTTGAATCTATTTAAATATTGCAAATGAAAACTTGCTTTATGCTAAAATGAGCCTAAAGCCTTCCACTTAAATAAAGCTTGCATGTAGCATATGTGTCGTAGGGGCGGCACAACGGCCCCCACGACCTGGCGAAGAGTGAAGCGCGCACGTCTCGATGGTCAAAGTCGCCAGGGTGTCAAACGCTGCGAATATTTCCACCAGGTCACGAAGACACGCGAGGGGTCCCGAGGCCCTCCGAAGGGTCCGAAGCCCTCGAAGGAGTCCCGAGACCCTCAGGGGGTCCCGGCCTCCGGGGGGTCCCGAGGTCTTCGCCAGCCGAGCCACCGGGCGACGGAAGGCCAGCCGAAGTGCCTCAAGGGCTCAAGACCCGGGAGCTCGGGAGGTTCTTGCACCTCTGGACCGGTACGCCAATAGGATAGACCAAGTCTAGGGCTGCCCACCACGTGTTAGAGGCTAGCACTAGAGGCAGGAAAGGTCCCTGCAGCCCCTATCGGTATAGGGTCTGGTAAGGGGCAAAGTTGTAACTCTGTATGCCTCCCAAGAGAGCTATAAGTAGTCACCCTGGCCCCCTTTCGTGAGGAGGGTTTTTTGATTTTGAACTGGATGTAAAGGTCAACCTAGCAATACACGTTTACTGGCAACCAGTCCCCCCTTGAGGACCCTTCGGCTCACGGAGGGTCCCCCTTACTCTACTGTCTAGTCTCGTAACTACGACAGTTGGCGCCGTCCGTGGGGACCGGCAGGCAAGCCGCGAAGCACTAGCACAGCATACTAAGATGGCCCCCGAACGAGGGCTAGACCAAAGGCTTCGGCAGCCGAAGCAGCTGCGGCCCCGACAGCCTCACGGGCCAAAAGGAGCCGAGCCGCAGCAGCAAGCGCGCCCCCCGCCCAAGCTTCGGAGGAAGAAGCGAACAACTCGGCACACGGGGGAGCGAGCCAAGAATCATACGAAACCCTCCAGCAAGAGCTGGCGGCCCTCCGCCGGGAGTTGGCGGACCTCCGGCAACCGCCGGGGAAAGCCCTTGTCGTAACGGGCCCGCCACCGCACCACCCCCGGCCCCGCTCCAACAACCGCCGCCATACGAGCAAATTTCACCTCGCCCGGCACCCGGTTCGAGGCGACCCAAACTCACCATTGAGCCCCGGCCTGGAGGCAGCCAGGTGGCCTCGAGGATTCAAGATGCCCGACGTCACGCCATACGAGGGGTCCATGGACCCCTCACAATTCCTCCGGGTATACGAGACGGCCATCGAAGCGGCCGGAGGAGACGATAACACGAAGGCAAAAAGCCTCACCCTTGCACTCAAGGGCGTAGCGCTGACGTGGTTCTTCACGATACCCCCTCGCTCCGTGTATGCGTGGGAGCAGCTCCGGGACCTCCTCCGCAACAACTTCCAGGGTAACTACACGGAGCCCAAGGACGCTGGACACTTGTTTGCAGTGAAGCAGGCGCCGAATGAATCCCTCCGCAGCTTCTTCAGGAAGTTCGCGGAGGTCAAGTGCCAGGTACAAGGCGTCAACGAGATGACCATCATCAACGCAGCAACGTGCAGCCTCTGTAACGGGCCGCTTTCGGAGAGGCTCGCGCAAGCCTGCGCGCATAGTCACCGAGCTCTTCGACAAGATGGAGGAGTACGCCCGAGTGGAGGAAGACAGCGCTCGGAGGGAAGCGAAGGCGACTCCAACACCGACCGCGACCTTCGCCGGCGAACGGTCATCGCGCATGTGCCGGAGCATCGGCAAGCCACGGAACAATGACTACAGGCAAAAAGGCCGGGGAGTCTACCACGTGGACGGCGAGCCGCGAAACGGCGAGGAAGACGGAGGCCGCTGGAGCCGGTTGTGCCGGTCGCGGACGGAACGCGGACGCCACTCGATAACTGAACGAGCACCTCGCAGCTTCTGGACCTCCACGGTGAAGGATCGCACGCCACCAAAGAGTGTCGCACGATCGCTGCCATGCAGGATTACATGAGCCGCGACCAACCTACGGACCATGACGGCAGGACCGCAGCTGACAACCAACTCCCTGCACCACCGCCAATACCGCACATAGGTGGCCGGGCCGACGCACACCGGAGGGTCATCAACATGATCACCGGAGGCTCGCTGGCATTTCAAGAGGCGAGAGCGGGCGATGCCCGACAAATCCACCACCTCGCGACGTACCCCGCCTCAAGCCCACCCCGCTACTCCGAAATACCCATATCTTTCGGACCAAAAGATGCCCGCGAGGTGTATTTCCCGCACCAGGATCCCCTCATCATCTCGGCCAACATCGCGGATTTCGAAGTGAGACGCGTCCTCGTCGACGGAGGGAGCTCGGCGGACCTCCTCTTCGTGGACGTCTTCGACAAGATGATGATCCCTCGTCATTGCCTAACTCCCCAGCATCCCCGCGGGGTTGAGGAACCCCATCCTTTGATTGGGGACGATCCGCCTCCCGTCACCTTGGCGACCACTTCGCATCCCGAACCGAGGTCGTCACGTTTGATGTGGTCCAGATGGCTTACCAGTACAACGCTATCCTTGGCCGGGCCACGCTGAACACCTTCGGCGCAATAGCTCACCACAACTACTTGTGCATGAAGCTCCCCGCCCCAGCGGGCATCGTGACGGTCCGTGGAGACCAAGACCTCGCACGGCACATAGAGCTTGAAGTACTATCCCTGGCTCGCCACGTGCACACCGTGGGACCCAACCGGGGCGAGGTAGCACCGCCCTCCACCAGATGGGCCCCGAAACACAAACCTCAAGGTCACCTCCGAAGAGTGGCACTAAGGGACAGCTCGCCAGAGAAGACGGTGGCCCTCGGTGCGGACCTCCACCCGGAGGCTCACGACGCGATCCTGGGGGTGCTCCGCAGCAATGCAGGGGCCTTCGCTTGGGGGCCCGAAGACCTCCCAGGAGTGGCAAGGGCAACGATCGAGCACAGGCTATCCCTTCGAGCCGACGCGACGCCCAAGAAGCAGAAGCTGCGGCGCATGTCGGCCGACCGCCTCCAGGCCGCCAAGAAGGAGATCTTGAAGTTGCTGAAAGGCGGAGTCATTCGCGAGGTCAAATATTCCGAGTGGCTGGCAAACCCGGTCCTCGCCAAGAAGGAGACGGGCAAGTGGCGCATGTGTGTCGACTTCACCGACCTCAACAAGGCCTGCCCCAAAGATGATTTTCCCTTGCCTCGCATCGACCAGCTGGTCGATGCTACGTCAGGCTGCGAGCTCATGAGCTTCCTTGACGCCTACTCCGGCTACCACCAGGTGCACATGGCGGAGGAGGACGAACCGAAGACCGCTTTCATTACCCCGATGGGAACATACTGCTACAAACGCATGCCCTTCGGCCTCAAGAACGCGGGGGCGACGTTCGCCCGACTCATCGCGAAGGTCTTAGCCACCCAGCTCGGGCGTAACGCGGAAGCATACGCCGATTTACATAGTCATTAAAAGCAAGTTGACGGGGACGCATGCTCAAGACCTCCAAGAAACCTTCACGAACCTTCGAACGGAGGGCATAAAACTCAACCCCGAGAAATGTGCGTTTGGTGTGAAGGCGGGGAAACTCCTCGGGTTTCTCGTCTCCGAGCGAGGGATTGAAGCCAACCTGGAGAAAATCAGGGCCATCCAAGAGATGAAGCCCCCGCACAACGCCCGCGAAGCACAAAAACTGACGGGCCGCATTGCCGCCCTTAGCCATTTCTTGTCTCGCTCGGCCGAGAGAGCATTACCGTTCTTCAAGACACTCCGAGGCACGGAGCCATTCAGATGGACAGAGGAGTGCGAAGGCCTTCGAGGACTCGGTTGTACCTCGCACCGCTAAGCCCGACGGTCCGAGCAGGAGCCGAGCTCTTTGCTTTACATCGCCGCTACCCCGTCATCGGTCAGCGCGGTGCTTATCCAGGAGCACACACGCCAGCAGCCAGTATACTATGTATCAGAGGCCTTGCATGGGGCCAAAATCTGCTACACGGAGCTCGAGAAGCTCACGTACGCTTTGCTCATGGCGTCAAGAAAGTTACGGCACTATTTCCTGGCGCATCCCATCAAGGTCCCCACATCCTACCCGCTGGCGTTGATGCTCCGAAACAAAGATGCCTCCGGCGGATAGGCAAATGGGCGGCGGAGTTGGCGCCTTCGACGCCACCTTCAGAGCAAGAACGGCCATCAAATCGCGAGGCCGGCAGACTTTGTCGCTGAGTGGACCCATAGCGGAGAATGCCCGCCGTGGTAGAAACACCCTGGGTAATGTACACGGACGGGTCATGGCGCCGCCACGGCCGAGCGCGGCCATCATAGTTTCCGGACGGCGAACCGCATCACATGCCGCCGATCGACTTCCGACCACGAACAACGCGTCGGAGTACGGCACTTCTTCTTTGGGCCTTCAGAAGCTAGATCCTCGAGCGGCGCATCCTCATTAAAAGTGACTCTACTTTGGTGGCGAGCCATTTTGACAAGACCTTCGTCGCGAGGTGTCCCGAGATGAACCGTTATTTAGCCGCGGTGCGCTGGCGGTGAAGCACTTCCACGTAATCACAGCCCAAGCCATTCCTAGAGGAAACAACGAGGCGCCGCAAAGCCGGCAAAAATAGCAAGCGCGGATAGGGACCCTCGGAGGTTTTCTATGAAGTCCTCACAAAACCCTCCGCCCGCCAGAGCACAAGGGCTCACTGAAGCGCAGGCTCGCCTGAGCGCAAGGCGCCCAAGAGGAGGAAGCAGCACAACCGGTGCTAGCCTCGAACAGGAGCAGCCCGGGCAGACGTGAGCGATAAACGCGATCATCAAGTACCTTGCCGGAAGAACCACAAGACTGGCCGGCTAAAGCGACTCGCTTCGAGCAAGAAACTACTATATGGTCGCCGCGAAGTCAGATAAGGGCGCTCAGGCCCCCCTCGCGCCAGTGTATCACGGAGGAAGGCGGCCGCTCCTCAAGGACGCCCACGAGGGCTTATGCGGGCGACACCAGCGCCGGCCTTGTAGGGAAGACGTTCCGCCAAGGCTTCTATTGGCCGACGGTGCTCTGAGACGCACAAGACTCGCCCGGCGATGCTGGGTGCGATGGGCGATCGCAGAACCCAAGGGCACCGGCAAGACTTTGCGCCGTCGTGTCACGGTGGTGGCCCTTCGCGGTGGGGATTGGACATCATCGGCCTGTACCCCGCAGGCAAGGGTAGCCTCCGATTCGCGTTCGTCGCCATCGAATACTTCTCAAGATGGGTTGAAGCGGAGCCAGTCGCCACCATCACCGCCACAGCCGCCCAGCGATTCGTGTGGAAAAACATCATCTGCCGCTACGGCGTACCAAGGCACATCATCGCTGATAATGGAAAGCAGTTCGACTCCGACCACTTCCGAAAATTCTGCAGCGACCTGGGCATCACATTATGCTTCGCCTCGGTGGGGCACCCAGAGTCTAACGGAGCCGTCGAGCGAGCCAACGGCAACCTCCTCAACGGACTGAAGAAGCGCCTTGTGGGTCTTCCCAAGGGACTCTGGCCCGAAGAGCTTCAGAAGGCCCTCTGGTCGATACGCACATCGCCCACCAGAGCCACAGGCTTCTCCCCTTTCAAGCTCCTCTTCGGCGATGAGGCCATGACGCCAAAGAGTTCGCTACCGGTTCTTCGAGCTACAATACGACAAACCCAGAGAACGGAGCTCGCCGACCTCCTCGAAGAGCAACGCGTACAGGCTGTTTCAACCATGCAAAGGTACAACGAAGGCGTCGCCAGGACATATAACAGAAGGGTCAAGGCCCGCCACATCTCCCCGGGCGACCTCGTCCTGAAACGAGCCACCAACCAAGCAGCGCTTCGGCAAGTTGGACTCTAGGTCGGAAGGACCGTATGTCGCCACAGTTCAACGAGGGCTGCACAAGATTCAAGATCTCCACCCCGGAGGGAGATCATTGGCCATACCCGAACATCAAGTCCCTATGAAAGTTCTACCCTTAGCAAGCGTGTAAACAATTTGCTTGGCCGAGAATAGCCCCTTGACCGTCACTGTGGCGGGGGCATGTAGACTTGTGCTGCAAACCGACTTCGCCCGGAGGTCCTATCTATCCAAATAGTGAAAGTTATATCCCTCGTCTCCTCGACCGGCCCCTACGAGTGTATAAAACGAGGCCACCGCGCATGGCCTTGCGCCCCGGTGCACACCGATGCCCTTCGTGGGCACGAGTGTATAAAACGAGGCCACCGCGCATGGCCTTGCGCCCCGGTGCACACCGATGCCCTTCGCGGGCACGAGTGTATAAAACGGCCACAGCAAGATGGCTCTCGCGCCCCGGTGCACACCGATGCCCTTCGCGGGCACGAGTGTATAAAACGGCCACCGCAGATGATGGCTCGCGCCGGTACACCGATGTTCTTCAGCGGGCACGAGTGTATACAACGGTTACCACAAGATGGCCCGCGCGCCGGTGCACACCGATGTTCTTCAAGGGCACGAGTGTATAAAACCAAGCCATCACAAGATGGCTCGCGCCGGTGCACACCGATGCCCCCATGGACACGAGTGTATAAACGGTTATCACAAGATGGCCTCGCGCCCCGGTGCACACCGATGCCCCTCGCGGACACGAGTGTATAAAACCAAGCCATCACAAGATGGCTCAAGACTCGGTGCACACCGATGCCCCCCACGGACACGAGTGTGTAAACAAAGCCACCGCACATGGCCTTGCGCCCCGGCGCACACCAATGCCCGCTGCGGGCATAGGTATATGGACGAACTATGCGAGCAGGCGTAACGCGTGAATCATATCCCGACCTAAGGCCGTCCGACCACCAACCCAGGCTGGGGGGGGCAGGCGCAAAAAACATAGTTAGGGCTCCCCGGAGCCCTACCTAAAAAAGTATGGGGGACGGCGCGAGGCTTCGCCTCCCCCTCGCAAAAAAATATAGTTAGGGCTTCCCGGAGCTCTACCTAAAAAAGTATGGGGACGGGCGAGGCCTGCCCCCACAAAAAAATGTAGTTAGGGCCCCTGAGCCTCACCTAAAAGAGTATAGGGGGCAGTAGCGAGGCTTCGCCCCTCAAAAATATAGTTAGGGCTCCCGAGCCCTACCTAAAAAGTATGGGGGGCACAGGCGAGGCTCGCCTCCCCTGCAAAAAAGAAAATATGTAGTTAGGGCTCCCCGGAGCCCTACCTAAAAGAGTAGGGGGGACGGCGCGAGGCTTCGCCTCCCCCTCGCAAAAAATATAGTTAGGGCTCCCCGGAGCCCTACCTAAAAAAGTATGGGGGACGGCGTGAGGCTTCGCCTCCCCCGCAAAAAAAATTATAGTTATGGCTCCCCGGAGCCCTACCTAAAAGAGTATGGGGGACGGCGCGAGGCTTCGCCTCCCCCGCAAAAAAAAAGATGTAGTTAGGGCTCCCCAGGAGCCCTACCTAAAAGAGTATGGGGGACGGCGCGAGAAGGCACCTCGGAGCACTGCCGGCGCAAACGCAAAAATAAAACACAGGAGGCGAGAAAATAAAAGTGCATATGTATTGATTCATTCATCCGACATACATTACATACATCGCTACAGATACACGGCGTACAGAGAAGCGAGCGGACGACCTATCACCCGCACGCGGGAGCAAAGTCGTTCGCCTCGCAAGGCATGGCTGCTCCTGCAAAGACTCCACTCGAGTAGTCTTCGCCGACGTGCGAGCCATGAGGCGCACATACTCTCTCTCTCCACAACACAGCCTGAAGACTCCTCCGATGAGCTCGAGGAGACCGTAGGAAGAGGCCGAGAACATGGCCCCTCGGGCGCACCCACCACGCCACGATTCACCCGTATGATACTATTTCATCCCGAGCCTCCATGGCCTTCCGCTCAAGCAACGGAAGAACCTCTTCATAGACCCTCCGGATTTTCCTTTTTCCACCGTTTCCATTTCGCTCCATGACACACTATACCGCGGTAACAAATCCTCCAAGGCCACTTGCAAACCAGCAGTCGTTCGTCCTTCGAATCACGCAATGGAGCATAGGACTTCGTACGCCACCACGGAGGAACCGCACCTCGTCCGGCGGTGCAGCCAAACAACATCCCCCCCTGAGTACAGCAAACGCCAACGTGAAACAAGCACCCAACAGCAAATAAACCCCAACCTTTTTTCGATGTATTGATTGACAAAATAACGGTTACAAGCCATGCAGACAACTGGCCCACGTAGCGGGGCCTCACAAAGCAACACAAAAGCAAATAAGAAATCCCAAACCCCAAAATGATTTCCCAGGAAGTTGGCCGGAGGGTCACACCTTGCCTCCGGGGTCGGCCCTCCGCTCTGCTACGCTTGCGCTATCCGCAGGACCCTTTAGTTTCTGCTTCTGTGCCAAAGACGCCCGGAGCGACTCCATGGTGGCGTCCCGACCAAACGAAGCCCAGAACTCCTTGGCGAGGGCATTGCTCGCCCTCCGCACCTGCCTCTGACCTAAAGCCACCTCCGCAGCGGAGGCGACTGGCACGGCGCCAGCACCAAGCACATCAACGTGACCGCAACCACCGCGCTGCAGGGAAACAAACGCGGCCGTCCACGCCGTCTTCGCACAATGATTGCTGTACGCACGAGCGGCCGGCAGAAAGACTTCCCCTGAAAGGCGAAGGCGGTCGAGGGTGGCTGCCAGCTGGTCGACCAGATGCCTCGCGGAGGGGGCACGGCAGACCAGCTCACGATGGCGCCTCCATGCGGTCCGGTGCCTCGGCTAGCCACAGCAAGAAGTGAGACAGACCGCTCTGTCGCAACCTCCGCCAAGCACGGAGGCGGGCAAGCAGACTCTCAACCTCCTCCTAGAGGGCGCGACGCCGCCTCTAGTTGAGCAACCTTGGCCTCCAACCCCCCGCCACGCGAGGGCCGACGCGTGTAGAAGCTCCTCGCCCAAAGCGAACTCTAGGTCGACTCTGCTTTGAATCTCCACGAGCCGCTTCGATGTCCTCTCCGGCGCGAGAGAATGATAGTCCGCCAGAAACATGTCAACAATTCGCCCATAACAAGGAGGACGCGATCGAACATACCTTCATCGCATTTGCCTCGACGCCGCGGAACATCTTCTCCGTGCTCCACTTCACGAAGAGTCGACACGCACGGCGGAGCAGGCGGTTCGACATTTCGCAGATCGAGCCGCAGAAATTTCGGCCGACCCGAATCGGAGGGCGGAGGGCCCGAGGTTCGCGACACCCATGGCCGCAGGGCACGCGGCGCCCACTTCTCGTCGAACGAGCATCGCCACTCACCGCGACATCTTCGTCCTCATCCCCGGGATCCTCCCCGACCGGCACGCCCACGAGGTCGCCGCCACCACGATCCTCGCCAACCCGCCACCGAAGATCGGTGTGAGCTTCGACCACAGTATCCTCCGTTCCAGGACCGTAAACATGCGAAGGGGTGCCACAAGATACATCCTCAAGGGCCATACTGGCAATCCTGAATGAGCTACCAATTGCCTCCGCAGTTCGAGCCGGTGGAGGAGGAACCAGGGACCCCGTGGATGAGCTCGCGGCGCTCTTCGCCTGTCCCGGCAACACAGGCTCCCGCGACACCCTCTTTGAAGATGGCCCAGTCGACCCGCCCGCGGCAACGCCCACCTTAACCACAGAGGCGCCCGCGACAGCACGCAGCGGCACAACACTAATGGGGCCTACACACTCAACCTCCTCTGGGCCTCGAACTCTTTTCTTCTTCCCAGCGTCTGGGTCGGGCCGCTCCGGTAAAAGGGCGTTCGGATCCTGGTACGCGTGGTTCAACCGACGCCGCACGCTGTTCGCCCGCCAATGCTCCTCCCCGTAGGGCCCAAGGAGCTGCCCATAACACGCCACCTCGCAGAAGAGGCAAATCTGCGTAGGGTGCACATGTAAAAAAAAAAACAAATAGACAAATAAAAGAGGCACACACCAGACACTCCTCGAATCTCGTGATGCATCCCATCCTCGGCTCGTTAAGTGCAACCTCCCACTTACGCGGCGACCACACCCGAGCGCATGTAACTCCTCTCACGAAGTCCAGCGTCGACATACGCGCCAAGGCCTGTTAAGTAGCACGCGCAGCAGCCCTCCTCCCGGTGAAAGGTCGATCCGGGCGTCGCTATAATCTCGAGACCAGGGGAGCGAAGCCCGCCTGTCGGAACACTTGTGATAGAACCGGTACTGGTCCAATCAAGATCCCACCGTTTCGCATGCTGCGGGTAGGTAATGGAGGAGGCGCGCTTCTGTTGAAAGTTCACACCGCCAAAATTCGTGGTCTCCCGTGTCCTTCTTCTTCTTGGGCCGCACCGCCGTCGTGAAGGTAGGCGAATAGCCTCGCCGCTACTGGCCACCCCGCAGACGCAAAGACTCCACTCAAGACCCCAAGCTTGACGATCGAGTTAGGGTCAATGGGCCAGTCCACCCCTGCACAACCAAGGACGCCAGTACAACAGATCAACGCACGGCAGCAGCGAAGGCCCGTGATCCGTAAGCCACAAAGACGATCGTCTCCTCCTCCTCGGGGGCAGGAACAACCTCCAACCCAAGGGCGCGGACGTTGTCAAGGTTCGCGATCTTCCCCTCGCTTTGCAGGCCTCGCAGAACCGAAGCAGTCACCAGCGACCGACCTAGCTCGTCGGTGTACGACACCGCGCCACCTCCATCCTTCGCCCGCTTAGTCATCGCGTAGAGCACGAGCTAAAACACTCCGGCCGCCGAAGCCAGTGGTGAAGGCAAAGCTTCCAAGCGACAAACGAGCCCCCTCGGGAACCGAAGGGCGAGAGACGAGCGGAACACAACAAATCGTCAAATACGCACAACCCAAGTACATGGGACCCAAGACCACCTATTTATAGGCGGCCCCGCCAGGTCACAGGAAACGAGGAGGCCAGCGCAAACCAAGACGAGACACGTGGCAAACAGCGATCTATCAGGCCGCACGAAAGTCGAGGCGTCACATTGAAATGACCGCCAGCTTGGCCTCCATAACGTGAGGCGGCGCCTCGAAACGCGCATAACAGCGAAAAGGCGCGTACCACGAAGCAACTGAAGAGCGAGCACATTTAAGGCGCACGAAACCCGACGGTGACCGCAGCGCCAACGCTTTGCCAGGCTGAAGGGGACGGTGTACTTGTACCCTCCGGGAGAAGGCGCGGTTTCAGCCATGATGAAGCAAGACCTCGACCGCGAGGGGCTTGTCGTAGGGGCGGCACAACGGCCCCCACGACCTGGCGAAGAGTGAAGCGCGCACGTCCCGATGGTCAAAGTCGCCAGGGTGTCAAACGCTGCGAATATTTCCACCAGGTCACGAAGACACACGAGGGGTCCCGAGGCCCTCCGGAGGGGTCCCGAGGCCCTCCGAAGGGGTCCCGAGACCCTCCGAAGGGGTCCCGAATCCCTCCGAAGGGGTCCCGAGGGGTCTGCTCAGCGCCGAGCCACCGACGACGGGAAGGCCCGGCGAAGTGCCTCGAAGGGCTACAGAGGGCTCGAAGTCCCAGGAGCTCCGGAGGGGTTACTGCACCTCTGGACCGGTACGCCAATAGGATAGACCAAGTCTAGGGCTGCCCACCACGTGTTAGAGGCTAGCACTAGAGGCAGGAAAGGTCCCTGCAGCCCCTATCGGCATAGGGTCTGGTAAGCGGCAAAGTTGTAACTCTGTATGCCTCCCAGGAGAGCTATAAGTAGTCACCCTGGCCCCCTTTCGTGAGGAGGTTTTTTTGATTTTGAACTGGATGTAAAGGTCAACCTAGCAATACACGTTTACTGGCAACCAGTCCCCCCTTGAGGACCCTTCGGCTCACGGAGGGTCCCCCTTACTCTACTGTCTAGTCTCGTAACTACCACAATATGTATAGGTCTGTTACCCTTACACGTCAGTCTTGCGAGTACATTTTTGTACTCATTTGCTTTGCTTAATAACTTTGTTGCAGAGGAGGTAGAGCCCAAAGGGCTTTACTTTTGTGAGATGTGCTGCGGTTGGGAAGACTAACTAGGCGGTCCGATCGGTTGCCTTGTGGGCTAAAGGCTAACCTTGTGGCCTTCTTTTGTTTATCGCCATCTTATGACTTTTGCTTCCGCTGTTGTTTATCTTCCTTAGTTGTTATTTGACCGGTCGGCCCCTTTTGTAATAACTCTCGATATTATGTATGTCTTTTTTTGAATCTAGTTCGTGCTTTGGTTCTATGTCTTGAATGGAATTGATGCATGATTTTGTAAAGGGGTGTGTATACTGCATTTCTGGGAAGTATACATATCTCGAAGACACGGATTATTTTGTTTGTGATGCTAGGGTCAATGGATGACTAAGCATTACAAGCAAAATAAACCGGGGTCCTCACAGTTTATGATGTTCCTCATCCAAAACCGAACCAAATGAATAAAGGTACACAATGAGAGCAGCTCTTTAACAATTAAATCTAAATTATCAAGGTTCATCAGAAATACGAGGATGTAAGACTAATCAAGTCATTCATGTTATTCTATCAAATAGAATTAAACAAATCAAAAAATAAGATTAAAGCATCAATTGAAATATCCACCATAATACTTGGCTACCATGATTACAAGTAAATCAATCATCACGAAGGATGAACACAATCTCAGACATAAAGGTAATGGCATGAACATGTGTTTTAGGTAAACAATCTAATTTATTTGCCATGAGTGAATATAAGTGAAGTGCACCAAACTACCCCTTTCCATGCATGTCGCTGCCTCGCGAAGTACCTAACAGAAAACAACAGCAATAAGAGTGAGTTCACGACTCAGCAAAGTACAATAGTGATAATAAACAAAACATCATAACCAGCAAAATGAAGATATCCAATCCTCATGTGAACATTTGCACTAGGACCGTAAATAAAACTCATATACTTGTATTCAATGCATATGCCAAGAATGCTCTCTCTTCCTTCTTTGCAATTACCGGTAATGTGGAGTAGTGCATCCATCGATGCATACTCAAGCTTGTGCCCTCAGGCACAGGGACCTCAAGCCCACACTCCACGAGTGTGGAGACCCATGCCTGTCCAATATATGACGGGGACCTCATGCCCGTCCAATGCATGACGGAGACCTCAAAAGAAATGATCCTTGGCTACCACATAGTCCAAGGTACAAGAATGAATGCCATGATACAAATAAACTTCATAATCTCAATCCATCATGAGAGAATAATATTCAGTGATAATATCATAGAAAAAGTTCATACGAATAAACCATGGCAATAATCAAGAGTTTAACATCACAATTTACTCTACTCGGCTTGTACTTGCCTCAACCGCGAGACGGACGACGACGATAGGAGGACTCTATCCTCGGTTCTCACCACCACCTAACATTTGTAAAGTACACTAAGAACACCATTCAAAAGTGCACAACAAAGCACTAAAACAAAATGAAAACATTCGCTCCTAATCGCAACCTGAAACTTTACCGATATAAATCCTCGATTTCAGTATGTCCTAAACTGACAGCCACTGAAGAAAAAATCATAACTTTTGATTCAACGCTCCAAAAATCATGAATCTAAGTTCTCTGGAATCTACACACACATACCTACAACTTCTCAGGTGACCGGAAGTTCAAATTATCTCATCTAAGCATTTGTTTTTATCTCCGAAGACAGTTCTGTCATCTTTGGTATTGCCAACTTAAGAATTTCGTATCTTCCAATTGGTAAAACCACATCCACTAATCTAAGTCAATCTGGCAACTATAGAGAACTAGCTTTCTCAATAAATTTATTATAATTTTTCCCAATGTGCAACAAATGTGGCTAATAGACTAGTCTTTCTCTACTGTCCACAACAGAAGGACAGAACGACAACAATAACTTCAAAATTCATAACTTTTGTTCTAACCGTCCAAAAATTATGAACTTGGTTTCCCTGGAATCATCATAAAGTTATCTACGTAATTCATGAGATCAACCGACCAGATTCGTCCATCTCTAGATCCTAATTCACAGAACTATGCTCGTTGCCCGAATCCAGAGACTGGATATGCACTCAGACTTGCAAAAATCATAACTAATTCATTATCCATCCAAAAATTGCAAATTAGTACTTTACAGAAAGCCAACGCAATTACCCACATAACTCTAGAGACCCTAAATGCTGAATCCACCTGGAACTATTTCAATCTTACGAATTAACAAAACCGCACTACTATCGATCTACAACAACGGATACTACATTGTTTAATCGGCATCAAAACACAACTAAAGAACGGAACTAGCTATTGAGGATCATGATTTTACCCACAAAATTCCCTGTAGGACCACGCTAAAGTCCTCGCGAAGATCCTCCCCTTCTTCTACCTCTTCCTCTTCCTTCCCCTCTCTTCCTCCCCCTCCTTCTCCTTCCCAAAGGCCAGCCACAAACAGTAGGGAGGTGGCGGCTCTAGGAGATGGCAACGTGGGGAGATGAGGTAGCAGGGGATTTCAGCTGTGAGGGGAGATGGGAGGCGCAAGGGGCAAGGAGGAGGGTGGCGGCCAGCTAGGGGAGAAGAGGGGGAGGGGCGGCTAGGGTTAGGGGAGAAAAGGGGCACCCCCCTCTTGGCCCATTAAGTGGCTGGCCCAACTTAGGCTAGCGCGCCTTGGGCCGAAAGCCCAAGGTCCAAACCTCCCACAAAAATTCTGAATTTTATCTTAATTTCTTCTCTAAACTTTATTGCATTCACTATTAAATAATCAAGATATTACATTCTAATCCCCTTAACATAATTCGACCCCGAATTCTAAACGTCGAATGTAAACAAAAGAACAACTGCCATCGGAAAAGAATAACAATTAATATGTACCAGTCGGGAATAGATTTAGATATTGCTCGCGCATGTGAGACTAACTCTCAAGTGGCCTCTCTCTTAGATTGAGGAGACCAAAGAACCTTGACATACTTCAGCGTTTTGTTCCTCAGAACTCGTTCTGACTCTTCCAGAATTTGCACTGGCCAGGATTTGAAAGTGATATCTTTCTCAATACTCAACGGCTCTAACGGAATAGCATGTTCTGGATCTCTCAAATACTTCCTCAATATTGACACATGGAATACATTATGCACGCTGCGCATGGACTCAGGAAGATCCAAGCGATAGGCCAATTTCCCAATTCGTGCCACTATAGGAAATGATCCAACGTACCTCGGGCTAAGCTTCCCTTTGGTACCAAAACGCACTATACTTTTAGTAGGAGACACCCTCAAGAGTACTTGGTCCCCCACTTCAAATTTCAAATCTCGCCTTCTCACATTCGCATAACTATTTTGTCAGCTCTGAGCAGCTAACAGATTCTTCCTAATCTCTACTACTCTAGCCACAGTCTGCTGAACCCAATTGGGACCCAAAACTGCCCGTTCTCCAATCACATCCCAGCACAACGGAGATCTACACTTTCACCCATAAAGGACATCAAATGGTGCAGCTCGAATGCTAGCATGGTAACTGTTGTTGTAGCCAAACTCTGCTAGTGCTAAATGATCCTCACAACTTTCTTTCTAAGACATAACACAAGACCTGAGCATGTCCTCCAGTGTCTGAATTATGCGCTCAGATTTACCATCCGTTCGAGGGTGGAATGCGGTACTAAGACGAAGCTGCGTGCCCAAGGCACCCTGCAAACTCTCCTAAAACTTGGAGACAAACTTAGCATCACGATCAGAAATAATAGTCTTAGGCACACTGTGCAACCGCACTATCTCTCGCACATAGAGAGGAGCTAAATCGCTCGCTGAATTTGTTGTACGAATGGGAATGAAATACGCAGACTTGCTGAACTGGTCCACAATAACCCAAATAGCATCCTTCCCTCGCTGCGTGCGAGGTAAACCAACCACAAAATCCATGGAGATATCATCCCATGGTCATACTGGAACCTCCAAAGGCTGCAACAATCCTGCTGGATGTTTATGTTTGGCCTTGACCCGCTGACAAATACTACAAGACGCCACATACTGAGCAATATCAACCTTCATTCTTTTCCACCAAAAACTCTTCTTTAAATCCTTATACATCTTGGTCTCGCCAGGATGTATGGTATACAGAGTTCGGTGAGCTTCCCTTAGAATTTTATCCTTAACATGAGCTTCCTGTGGCACACAGAGACGACCCTTATACCGCAACGCGTCGGACTCATATATGCTGAAATGACCTTGCTTACCCTGATCTAGACGCTTCCTCGCCCACTGGAGCAACTGATCATGCTATTGCGTTTCTCGCACTTGATCTGGAATAGTTGACTTAAGAAGCATACGAGTCTAAGTCTAGGTGGTGCTCGCAAAGCAGAAATAGATAACCATATGCTCAAAATCAACAATAAGACAACTGAGGGCAGGGGGTGTTGCCTTGCGACTCAGAGCATCCACCACTACATTTGCCTTGCCAGGGTGATACTAAATAGTGAGGTCATAATCTTTTATTAATTCCAACCACCTTCTTTGTCTCAGATTTAGATCTTTCTGGGTAAAGATATATTTTAATCTCTTCTGATCAGTGAATATATCACAGGATTCACCATACAGGTAATGACGCCAAATCTTTAGAGCTAAAACCACTATGGCAAGCTCTAAATCATGAGTAGGATAATTCTGTTCATGCTTCTTCAACTGCCTAGAGGCATAGGTAATCACTTTGCCGTCCTGCATGAGCATGCATCCAAGCCCAACTTGACATGCATCTGAATAAATGGTGAAACGCTTCCCAAGTTTAGGAAGAGTAAGAATAGGAGTAGTCACCAACTTATCCTTCAAGATACAAAAACTGCGCTCACACTCATCTGTCCACTAAAATTTGACACCTTTCTATGTTAGGTGAAACATCGGTTTAGCGATGATAGAGAAGCCCTCCACAAAACGTCAGTAGTAACCAGCTAAGCCTAGAAAATTTCTCACTTCCTTGACATTGGTTGGCCTTTTTCATTCTACTACTGTCAATATCTTGCTAGGATTGACTGAAATGCCTTGATTAATCACATGGCCCAGAAACCCAACTTCAGAAATCCAGAACTCACATTTCTTCAATTTGGCATAAAATTGATTTTCTCTCAAGGTCTCAAGAATCAACCTCAAATGTTGTTCATGATCCTCCTCTGTCTTGGAATAGATCAAGATATCATCAATGAACACCACTACGAAATCATCAAGATACCGATGCAACATACTGTTCATTGCTTTCATGAAAACTGCATCAGCATTTGTTAGTCTAAAAGACATAACCTTATACTCATAATGCCCATACCTCATAGAGAAAGCCGCCTTTTCAATATCCTGCTCCCAAACTCGGATTTGATTGTATCCCGATTGAAGGTCAATCTTGGAGAACACTTTAGCTCCTTTCAGCTGATCAAAAAGATCCTCAATACGGGGCAAAGGGTATTTATTCTTTATCGTTGCTTGATGGAGAGCCCGATAATCCACGAACATATGCCAACTATCATCTTTCTTCTTTGTGAAGAGAACAGGCGCTCCCCACGGCAAAACACTACGCCGAATCATCCGTTTTAGTACTCTCTTTGTTTCGCGCATCAAGATTAGCTGAACAATAGCCAAAAGTACAAGAGTCATATGACATATATAATGTCTGACGACCCGACCAGGGGCCTCACCCGAGAGATCCTCCAAGACCCCCCTGGGAGTCCACCAGGACCTCCCAAGAGGTCCTAAGAACCTCCCGGGCAGTCCTCCTAGGCCTCTCAGGAGGTCCAGCTGGACCTCCTAGAGGTCTAGGGAACTGACCCGAGAAGGTCTTGAGGCTCAGGACCTCCCCAAGAGCCACGACCAAACCTGAGGGAGGTCCAGAGACTAACCTGAGGAGGACATGGGACTTGGAGAAGTCATAACCCTCCTGTGATCTGAACCAGTCCTAAGGATCAATGGCTAGTTCTCACAGCAATTACAAGTGATAACATGCATCCACACGAGACTTTATTAACAGCAAAAGAGTTGATTACAAAGTTTGCTTACAGACCGACAATAGCAAAAAATACACAGCGGAATAAAAGGCTAGTCCATTCAATACACCACAGGTAATTGGCTGGAGGGCGTGGCCTAATTGATCTGGTCCTCCTCATCATCAAAGAAGTCTTCTTCTGCTCAATTCATCAATCAAGCAAGGATGAGCACAACCACCGCCACTTAAGTTACACTCACAAATAATGTAATGACATTCATAATGGATATCAAAGGGAAGGCATAATATGGTTGATTTGCGTAAAGCCAAGTTTCTTTCAAATACATATACTAACTTCCAAGGTAGTTATACAATAACAAAAATTCATTTACCAAATTCCATTTTTCAGTTGGATAACATTTATCATCAAATGGTGAAGGATACCCTCCTGACACAAGGCTCCCCGCCCAACCATGGGATAGACATCCTAAAATTAGTTTATCCAAAACCTTTTTGCAAACAAAACCAATATCTAACTTTGTGTGGCTTTTGCTAGCATGTCCATGACCGTGGACATGGCTATTTGAATAGTTTTCACTCTGCAGAGGTTGTACACTTTACCCACATGACATGATTCCTCTAGTTTGTTTGGCATTCGTCAATGCCACCTCTCACTGTCAAAGGTAAGAGGTCTAGGGTTCATAACAAGGCCTTTACAATGCATCATTCCACCGCAGTCCCTCCTCACTAAGGATTCGCTTCCTTTGGATAGAAACCCGCCGGAAAAGCTCCCTCTTGCGCGAGTGGGAAACATCGGTTATAGAAGACCATAGGTCATGAAAGACCTCCCACACATCAAAGTGGAAAAACCGCGATGAAACTTTGTAAATTAATTGGCCAGGTCCCACGCCCCATTTTGGAGACATGTGGTTGTACGGGTGAGGCAAAGCCCATTATAGGCATAGCAAGTTGCGGCTCAAAGACCGGTCCTCAACTGACTTGGGCGACCACCACAAACCCCTGGACCTCAACCTTACCCAGGATTGAGTCCGTGCATAAACATTGCACCAGCCAAGCAAACCACTTCGCCCAAGTCCAAATCCATTTTCCTTTCATTTGCTTTTCAAAAGCATTTAGAAGCTTCCATGACAACCCAATGCCATGGCTTAAAAACCTTTAAACAACAGTTGGTCATGTTGGTAAAATTTCCCCAAATTCAAAATTTTGGTCTAGCAAGACTAGGCACACCTTATTCAAATGCATCTGGTTCTCACTATTGCAAAAACCAGATTTTCATTTAAGGTGACAATGGATGGGGTTCAATGTCGACAGTGGCTGTACAATGGAAATTAGGCATAGCTACCATCTTAAAAACAGGTATTGAAATAACTTAGTAAAGTAAGCATGCATAAACCTTTGAAACAAAACATAGTAATTTGAAGTACTGGGTGCAACATGGTCAAGGGTGTAACTTGCCTTACTCAAAGGCCTGGGTGTCTTCTTCTTTGGAGAGCACTTGCTCCTCAGTGTCTTCACAATCTACACGAGAAAACCAAAGCAACTCAACACAAAGCTCAAATAAGATCCAAAGAAACTTTAATGAATTCCAAAATAAAACCAACAGAAAAGCTAGGTCGGTTTGGAGGAGGTCCAAGGAGCTTGCGGGAGGAGGTCCAAGAGCTTTTAAGGAGGTCCAAGAGCTGTGGAGGAGGTCCAAGAGCTGGTCGGTTCTAGCCAGGGAGTGGAAATGAGCAAATGGTGAAGAGGAAGGGCTGCCCAAGCTTATATAACCAGAGCTGCCCAGATTTCCAAGGGTAGGCGTGTTCAAGAGTTAGTGAAAAGGACAATGGGAGTAGGCAAAGGATGTGACAATAGGATAGCACGGGTGCTGCAAAAAGGTAGAAGCATTTAATGCGATACAACATGCATTAAATGTGGGGAGACTCCCATGCACAAAGGACACGGTCAAAGGATAAAGAAAGAGGAGTGTGACTACCAAATAGGGCCAGTCAAACCGTCAGGGGAGGTCCTGCGGACAGGAGGTCCAAAGAACACAACAAGGGGGAGGTTCTAACGGTCAGATCAAATCAAGGGGAGGTCTGAACAGTTAAGATCTCCAACGGGGAGGTCTGGACGATTAAGATCTCAAAAGGGGAGGTCTTAACGGCCAGATCTCACAAAGGGGAGGTCTGGACGGTTAAGATCTCCAAAGGGGAGGCCTTCACGGCCAGATCTCACAAAGGGGAGGTCTAGACGGTTAAGATCTCCAAAGGGGAGGTCTTAACGGCCAGATCTCACAAAGGGAGGTCTGGACGGTTAAGATCTCCAAAGGGGAGGTCTTAATGGCCAGATCTCACAAAGGGGAGATCTCGATCGACAAGGAGGAGGTCCCAAAGGACACAGGGAGGTCCTGAAGGACACGGGGAGGTCCAAATAGATAATGAGGAGGTCCTAAAGGACACAGGGAGGTCCTGAAGGACACGGGGAGGTCCAGATAGACAAGGAGGAGGTCCTAAAGGACACAGGGAGGTCCTGAAGGACACGGAGAGGTCTAGATAGATAAGGAGGAGGTCCTAAAGGACACAGGGAGGTCCAAATAGACAATGAGGAGGTCCTAAAGGACACAGGGAGGTCCTAAAGGACACGGGGAGTGAGTTCAAATGAGCATGAGTGAGATTTAGACCTGGGAAGCGAGGTCTGGACCCGAGAAAAACCAACCACTTGGGAGGTCTAGACCTAAGGAGGTCTGGATCAGAAAAGAATGAAGCAAGCTCAGATGGGGAGGAAATCACCAACGCTCCAACACACCCAACAAACCGAAGAGAGTTTTTAGTTGAAGTTTGGTTTAGTCAATTGAAGTCCATTATGAAATTCTCAAGTTAAGCTTGAATTCTCATCAAAACAAAATAGTTCTTTTTATTTTGAAAATTCAAAAAGGCTCCAAAAATCAAGGTGTTACATAATGTGTATGTGTAATTAGCACTGGCATTCTTATCGTTCTCCCTCTTATGAGAAAAAGTCGTCCTCAACTTTTGAGAGTATGTAAATAAGTTGCTAATGGGTAGCACCATAGCTTATTCTAAATTACACAATTGTCTCATATGATCATATTTCATCATTCTAATATCATACCATTTTAATGTTGATGAGAATTTTATTAGCGTCTTCCATGTTTCAATTATGCTATTGTGATTGCTTATACGTGTGTGTGATGCAAAGCATGAACAAGTAGGCAATATTATAAATTGTTCTACACAATAAACACTATTTCTTGGGTTTGATTTAAGCTGAACAAAACATGGAATATAAGATTGTTTGCCCATTACTTCTAGTGTTAATTCGGCAAGATTATCATATGTAATATATATTCTATGCACATAAAGCATGTTGTCTACACCATAATCTCCAATCAAATTAAATTTGTATGTGTAGGTGTAGTTTCTATGCAAATACTTCAAGGACATTATTTCCAAAACTTTCCCAATTATCTTATCTAGCTTAATAGGTTTATCAAACTTGATATAACATAATGAATCATCGGTGAATATCCTACTAAGAATTTCCTTATGAGTGATAAACTCCACATTATGTAAATTGAGGATATGAAATTCAGAACATGGAATTTCCAATTGAGCATAATAATTCTCACATTTACTCACCTTCTCTTGATGAACAACCAATTCAGCACCATTATTACCTATTTCTACCTCGTTAGATGATATAGGTGCTATAGGTTGCAATTCTTCATGATCTAACCACGGGCAGCAAGTGTTCTATATCCTCCTATGATTGTCTCCTCATCCTTCTTTTTGTAACACCCTGGTTTTTGAAGCCTGTTTGAAAATTTCAAAATAAAAAGAATCATTTGGTTTTAATGAGAGTTCAAAGCTTAACTTGAGAATTTTAGAATGAATTTTGTGGATATCATGGGGATATGCTCATGATCTTAGGATGATGTTACAATTGGCAATGGCATTGAAGGTTTGTCGAATCATGTGTTTTCGGCAAAGTTCAAAGTACTGTCAGGCAAGTGGCGGTCTGACCGGTCAACGTGGCGGTCTGACTGGCCATGAGTGGCGGTCAGACCGGCGTTGGGAAATCGGTCAGACTGGCCTTAATGAGATTTTGATTTTTGGAGCTGGGCCAAAAATAGAGAGTGTAGGCAAGAGAGGAGATTCTACTACACTTGGTCTCATAATTTTTGGAGCTTCCAGGCAAAAGTTCTATTGGTTTGAAAATTTCAGTAGGTTTCAGATTTCTTGTGTTGATATTGGTTAAGTCCAATTTGGACCGATCGGTCGACCGCCAACAAGTGGCAGTTAGATCGCGGGGATACGATCGGCCAAAGTGGTGGTCTGACCGGTTTTGGTTTTTTCATCGGCCAATCAGTGACGATGAGTGTTTGGTTAGGTCAAGTTCATGGGTTTCAGTGCATATGTGTTGCATGATGCATGTTTTGACTAACGTGGGTCAAGTTGTGAAGAACTGGTTCACAGAATCGATTTCTTTGTCTATTGTTGTGCATGTTACTTGGAGGTCAATGATGGTCAATGGCGAGGATGATCAGGACTAGACTTGGAGAGCTGAGGTCTAGAACGATCGGGGATGCCGGGTAAGGTCAATGGAGTCAAGCATGGTGTAAAAGGGACAAAGGTGACCGAACGGGCAGTTCGGTGCGACGGGTTGGATCAAGCAGTGCGGGGGTCGGTGCAAGTGGCATGGTGGTTTCGGTGGGAGCCGGATGGGAAAGACTTGCCGACATGATGAGAGCCGCCAGATCAACCTACACGTGGCGAAGCATGGAAGTGCTTCACGAAGATGGGACTCGGTCTTTGCAAAAAGATCGAGAAGGGGTATTTTGGTAATTTTACCAAATACTGCCTTGGTGACCTTTTGCCAACCCGCAGTGCAAGACGGCGTATGATGAAGCGGATTAGGTCAAGAGAAGATGAAGATGATGCTTTAAAATACGTGCGTATGTGACCCGTTTGTGTGTGGGCCTTAACGGGAGCCCATTAGGGTTAATGCTTCTAGAAGGTCTAAGCCTCCACTATAAATAGAGGAGGAAGGTGGCTGCACCCCCTTGAACCCTTTTCATTTGTTTTGAAACCCTAGTTTGCTTAGGGAGAGGATAGTTGAAGGTTAGGGTTCTAGAGAGTTGGATTTGATTTCGTGCTCATGTATTGAGTCTTTGTCCTCCTTGATGGAGCAACTGTAAACCAATACCATATCAAAATCAATCCAAGGAAAGATTCCTCAAGATGAGTCTATTTGCTTTCCTTTTCTCTATTTGGTGATTTTGAGTCTTTCTTTGATCCACGAGTTTTTGCTTGGTTTCTTGGCTTGATCTAACTTGCTGTGACATATGGGAACCCATCTAGGATCATCTTGATCATCAATCACCCACGAGCAAGTTTTTAGATCATATTTCGATTTTGACTCGGTTTTTGAGCACCCTTCGTTTAAACTGAAAAAGATAGGAACTTTGGCATGGATCTACGCGATTCTTGATTGGAATAGGTTCCCAATATCTTAGAGAAGGTGTGTCTCAAATTTGGTAAGGTTTGGCCTTACGGATGAAAAGTTAGATCGATTTGAGTTTTGGTTTTCGGGCTGATTTCACTGTTCATTGGCCTGGAGGTCTGACCGCCATGTATTGAGAGGTCAGACCGATTTCCAAAGGTCAGACCAATTTCTAGTTGGAGGTCAGACTGCCCAACTCATTTAGGTTTTGAGTTTTTATGTTTTTGGTCTATTTGCTTCGGGGTTTTGATTGGATTCAATACAAGTCTTCCACTGTGCTTGTATATTAATCTTCATAGCTTTTATAGCTATTGGAGTGAAAATCATATTGAATTCGATTAAGGTGAAAAAGAGATCGTGCTCCTATTCACCCCCCCTCTAGTCTTCTTTTCGGTCTAACAGATTTCAATTGACTAAATCAAACTTCAACTAAAACTCTTTTTTGGTTTTTGGGTTTGTTGGAGCTTTGGCGATCCCTCCCATTCTGTGCTTGTTTTGTTCTTCTCTGGTCCAGACCTTCTTAGGTCTAGACCTCTCAGGTGCTTGGACCTCCCCTGGTCCAGACCTTTCCTCTTTGATGCTTCTCTGGCTTAGACCTCCCTAGGCCTAAGTCTCCCCTCAAATTCATTTGAGCTCCTTCTGTGTTCTTTGGAACCCTTCGATGTTCACTTGGACTCCCTTTTCGCCTTGATCTTTGTAACCTTCTCTTTGAAAATTCCTTCTCGTGCCAACCCGGTATTGCCGCCATTCAACTCGCGGTATTACCGTTTCTCGAGATCTCTCAAAACCGTGATTGGACCTCCCTGAGCTCCTTAAACATCCATGAGTTCATTTGGACCTCCCCATGTCCTCTAGGACCTCCCCTACATTCACTTGGACCTCCCTCGCATCCGTTCAAGCCTCCCGCTTGGTACAGACCTCCCCTTTGTTAGATCTAAGGGTTCAAACCTCCCCTTTGTTAGATCTAAGGGTCCAGACCCCCCTTTGTTAAATTTAAGGGTCCAGATCTCCCCTTTGAGGATCTGACCGTCAGGACCTCCCCTTTGAGGATCTGACTGTCAGGACCTCCCCTTTGTGGATCTGACCGTCAGGACCTTCCTTTTTTTTTTTTGGATCTGACCGTCAAGACCTCCCTGTCCCTTGGACCTCTTAGTCCTTTGGACCTCCTTATAAGGCTTCCCTAATAGGTCACAACCTCCTTTGTCTGGCCATGACCTTCCCTTTGGCCGTGACCACTTCCTTTTGACCAAGCTGTTCCCAAGTTTGACAGGTCCTACTTGCCAACCTTGTTATTCTTTGTCATCTCCGCCACATAAGTACCTTGTGCATTTAATGCATGTCATGTCGCATTAAATGTAGCTATATACGTGGTTCTTACACTCAATGTGGTCACTTAGTGGCACCATTGTTATCTTTCCTTGTTCTCTCCCTTAACAACATACATTGTCCTCTTCTTTTGTCCTTAACCAAACTGGTGGTGACACCTGCCTTGTCACTCACCTACTTTTGACATATTCTTCATACTCATCTTGATACGTATGCTTCTAGTGTTTTCCTTCTCTACCTTGGCTATAATTAGCCCAGGTAGCCTTTCTTTCATATCTTTTTCCACACTTAGTATTTTATTTCTTGCTCAGTTGCTTTGTGGTGGAACTTCGCTGTCAAGAACTTCACCAAGGACCTCCATTGCTGTGTTTCCACCATTGAAGGCTCCATACGAGCTTTGGCGCCAGCCTCAACCGCCACTGTTGTCCCACGACCTCCCTTTCATCCATCATTTCTTCCTTGTCCCTGGTAAGTCTCTCGGTGTACTGCTCTACTCTTGTTCTTACCGCCACAATGAGTGATTGTATCCTTCCAGGACCTCCTCTCCTAGATTTCCTCCGGACCACTATGACTTTTAGGTGAAGATCAGTCCTTTGGTCCCTGCGCATAGAGCATCCCCTTGGCTCCTTTTTACTAAAGACCACCTCTCTGGTCGTTTGTAAGAATAACTCTCGTTGGACCTCCTCCCAGTGAGTTGGAACCTCTCCCAAAGAACCTATTCTAAGTATAATATTCTTTTGTAGGTTGAGTTTTGAGGTTCCTTTGGAGTCCTTTTGGTGCTTTATTTGAGCTTTGTTTGAATTTGTTCTTTTACCCGTGTAGATTGCGAAGACTCCAAGGAGGTTGAGTGAACTGAAGAGGAAGACTCTCAAGTCAGCGAGCAAGACAAGTCATACCCTTGATCATATTGGACCCAATATTTCAAGTTATTTATGTCAATTTTAACTAAATGTTGCATGCATATTTTGATTCAAATAATTTAATCCCTGCTTTTAAGCTCTTAGTTATGCCTACACTCTTTTGTACAACCAAACTTGTTATTGTCTTGTCATCCTTGACTCCATAGATGAAAACCTAGTTGATACAGTAGTATGGACTAGAGTTATTGCAAACCTAATGCTTAGTCAAGCCTAGATCAATTCTTGTTTTGGGAGATTTCACTGCCAAAGACCAAAGTGTCAAATGTTTTAAGCCATGACATTGGGTTGTCATGGAGTTTTGCCAAAAGGTTTATGAAAAGCAAACAAATGGAAAATTATTTTGGGCTGGGGCGAATTGGTTGGTGCATGTCCATGCACGAGCTCAACTTGGATAGAGTTGAGGCTCAGGGGTTCTGTGGTTGTCGCCCTAGTCATTTGAGGACCGGCCTTTGGGCGTCCCTTTGCTATGCCTATAATGGGCTATGCCTCACCGTACAACCACATGTCTCCAGAATGGGGCGCGGGACCTGGCCAATTAATTTGCAAGTTCCACCGTGGTTGTTCCACTTTGATGTGTGGGAGGTCTTTTATGGCCAATGATCTTTTATAACCTATGTTTCCCACTGGCGTAAGAGGGGGCTTTTCCGGCGGGTTTCTATCCAATGGAAGTGAAACCTTAGTGAGGAGGGGCTGTGGTGGAATGATGCATTGTAAAGGCCTTGTCATGAACTCTAGACCTCTTACCTTCGGCAGTGAGAGGTGGCATTGACGAATGCCAAACAAACTAGAGGAATCATGTCATGTGGGTAAAGTGTACAACCTCTGCAGAGCGAAAACTATTCGAATAGCCGTGTCCACGGTCATGGACGTGCTAGCAAAGACCACCCAAAGTTAGATATTGGTTTTGTTTTCAAAAGGTTTTGGATAAACTGGTTTTGGGATTTCTATCCCCTGGATTTGGGCGGGGAGCCTTGCGACAGGGGGATATCCTTCACCATGAGATGATGAATGTTATCCAACTGTAAAATTGATTTGTGAAATAAATTTTAGTTATTGTTTAACTGCCTTGGAACTTAATATATGTAATTGAAAGAAACTTGGCTTTACGCAAATAAACCATATTATGCATTCCTTTGATTATCCATGTATGCATGTCATCTTGGTTACTCTAGGGGTGTGACTTGCGAGCACGATAGTTGTGCTCACTCTTGCTCAATATAACTTTTGGCAGGCGAAGACCTTGACAGTGAAGAAGACCAAACCGACTAGGTTGTGCCTCCAGTCAGTTGCTTGTGGCGTGCAGATGGACTGCCCTTCTTTTTGGATCTTTTGTATTTCATGTTCGGCCCAAGGCCGCTTTTGTAAGCAACTCTGTTGATATTTTGTTAATACAAGTATGCATTTTGGATGTCACCACTTTTACTACTGTGTGGGCTAGCGAATGATCCTTGGGACTAGCTCATTTACACAGAGGTCTTGGGGTCATCCCTAAGTCTCACGACCTCCTTCGGGTTATGGTCATGAGCTTGGGGGTGGTCCTGAGCCCAACGACCTCTCCTAGACCTCCAGGAAGTCTTGAAAGATCTTCGGGTGGTCCTATTGGACCTCTCGGTGGTCTGGATGGACCTCCAGGAGAGATCCTACGTGCGGTCTGGACCTCTTGGGGGGTCCTGGCGGACCTTCTGGGTGGACCTGATCTCTCGGTTGGCCTTTAAGGATCTCCCAGGTGACCCCGG
Source organism: Phyllostachys edulis (assembly GCA_036346405.1). NCBI lineage: Eukaryota > Viridiplantae > Streptophyta > Magnoliopsida > Poales > Poaceae > Phyllostachys > Phyllostachys edulis. Next base: position 52,150,715 of record CM070553.1, read on the forward strand.
GGAGTTTCTGGTCGCCACACTTTTCAACTAGTGCGAGTTCTTTATCATTCAATTCCTCAACTTCATAGTCAACCTGCACACTAAGAGAAACACAAATAGAAGTAGACATTAAATTGTTAATTTTATAAACAACCTCACATTTGCTATCATCTACTTCTCTTATTTATTTTTGTGTATCTCTCTCATTTTCAATTTGGATGCACTCAAACTCACATATGGTGGAATGACACAGCTCACTATTTTTCGCACTCTCACTCGGTTTGGCTATGTGGTTCTCATCCTTGCGTGGGTTTTGATGTATCTTATCCTCCAAAGTCCCACCATCAACCATGACCTTCTCATGTGTTACGGGTAGCAATAGGCTAACACTACTCCACACTTTAGTCGACGGTAAAGTCCCATGCTTGACCGTCTTCTCATGAATTGACGGCTTAAGGTTAAATCTGGCTTTAGACTTCTCTTGGCTTTCTTGAATTCGAGGCTTAATAGTGAACATGGCTTTTGATTTTACTTTGCTCTATTGGATTGGCGGCTTAAGAGTAAACATGGCTTTTGGATTTCGTTTGCACCAATCTTATGGTACAAATTCGTTTCTCATGATCCTCTTCAATTCTTCCCAAGTTTTCACAAAGCGCCTTTTTGATATTGCGTCCACCAATAATTTGTGTAATCTTCGAATTCCACGGTGGCTCGTAACACCTTCCTAAAACCAACAAATTGGTGGCGCTTGAATTCAAATTCTATTTGTTTCTCCCATTTGAGGTACTCGCCTGGACCATTACTTCCATAGAATGGAAGTTCTGTATACTCATAACATGCCATGATTATATAAAAACAACAAGAATATATGTGGAATCACTCAACCTCACCTCTTGTTTACTGAAGTTCTTATGATTGCTTCACAGTTTGAAGAACTACACATACTCCGGTGACAGTAGACAACACAAAGGTGATGGATTAAGTGAATGAATATCCAAGTGTTGTAAATGGCAGTGGCGAATATGTGCATCTCGGAGGGAATAGTGTTTATCCTATGCAATCAAAATTCTAGATATTGTAAAGTTAAGTAATAATCCAAACTAGAAAAATCAATGCTAAGTTGCCAACTTCAAGATATAAGTGAAGATTATAGCAACTCACGTGCAATGATAATGGAACTTAATGCAACCAAGGAATGAGCTATAACACCTTGTATAAGTGAAAAACAAAATAGCTCATGTTGCACAAGTTACAGAAAGACACTAGCTTGATTGTAATTGATATAAACGAGTTGCAGATTTGCACACAAGAATAACAAACTATACCAAACTTTGGAAAGGAATTTATGCTTGATAAAAGTATTGACCACGACACTTCTTTCTTTTCTTTATTTCTTCTTTTCTATTTTCTTTCTTTCTTTTTGTACTATTTTCTCTTTGCTTTTCTTTTGCATCAACGTTAGCACGTATATTAAGAGCTAACAAGATATCCAATAATTCGGTTTCAAATATTAAAGAATGATATCAAGTGTGCAAAGCCCAAGCAATACTCAAAAGCTAGTCTTTAATTAGGACCAAAGTTTTCACAAAGGATAGATTGGGTTCTCAAAAGAATATAAGTGAAGCTCAGATTACCAAGTTGCGCGATTTCAGATTTGAGTGAAGTTCTATGCAACAAAACAACAACTTTCTATTCGACTAACAATAATTTTCTGATTATTAAGACCGAACAGATTAGCTCAAACAAAAGCAACGCAAATAAAGATTTTGGTCAGCAAGTAAGCAAGGTTCTAATGGATCAAAACCTAACAATACTCACCAAAATTTTCAATTGAATCTATGGTAAAGTACAATTTTTTAATGGTATTTTTCTAGAGAGGAAAGAAAACAAACTATATAAATACTAGGGATACAAATCCTACCGTGTCAACCTTGAGCTCTGATACCAACTGATGCGGGACAGTGTTGGCCCGATCTTCATGACGTAGGATTGACGATAACTGGACCCGTGCAACCTGATAAATGACACCGCCAACCACCATCTCTACTACAGCAACCTACAGCACTCGATTCAGCCAACCACATGCTTCGATCCTTTGTCTACTCATTCACGTGGAGTAAACGTGTTCTAGCAATCACCGAACCAACCACAAGAACGACGGAGACAAGAACTCTCAGATAATTCCTAATTTTAAGGGGGTGGAATTTTATCTTACACAAACCCTAGAATAAGAATTTTATTTCTAAAAATTTCAACTCTAATTACATAGGAGGGGGTACCCCTCCTTATATAGCTTTTTGAGGCGGTGCTAGAGTATGGAGGTGCTACAGTATGGCAATTGCTATAGTATGACGTTTGCTATAGTGCGACCATTGCTACAGTGATGCTAGTGTATGCGGTGGCCTCGTCTTGATATTGACATGTGTGCTGACATGTGCGGTGACCTCATCTTGATGTTGACATTTGCTAGTGGGCCCCACTGGTTGTTCTCCTACAGATGGTCCTACTGCTCATCTCCTTGCACCAATAGGCAACATGCATTGTTGAGTGTTGGTTCCTTTGTTCTTAAAGTTGTAGTAGCCTATTTTTCTTTTGCCTCTAGAGCTTCTTTATGAAACCTTATAACAACCAAGTAAAGTAGTGGCATTAGGTAGCAATCTATTCTTATAAAAATCAACATGTAGCTTATTGAGGAAAAGATTCACCTCTTGATTAATTTACTTTGTTCTAGCTCTTGTGATTGGCTAGTTGGTGTTGCAGTAATATTTGGAGAAGGGGACAATGTGTGTGTTCTAGGAATATCCACATGGTAGGTTGTTTGCAACTAGATTTATAACTCAATTCAAGTTGTGAAATTCAACTTTACAACTCATTACTTTATGACCAAGAAAGATGATGACCTAAGTGATGACATCACATATTTGCTAACATAAGCGATAACATCGTATACTTCTTGGCTAAGTGTGCTGACATATGTGATGACATCATCTGGTTTACTGACACGTGCGATGACATAATTATACTTCTTAGCTAAGTATGCTGATACGTACGATGATAATTGATGTTGACATGTGATGATATTATATATTTGCTAGTTGTGTCCACATCACATGGTCTATGGACAGAGTCGTTATAAAGGTGTGGGATCCGCATGTCATAGACTCGTAACTTAATTTAGGTTTTAATTATATTTTTCTAATCAACTCAGGCCCACCTGTCATACTAACATTAATCATTAATTAATATATTTCCTAATGATGTCATTTACCGCTAATGACGTAGTACAGTGATCACCCCAAATCTGACCGGAAAAGGGGATGATGTCATGCGCTTGTGCAGTCGGGGAGTGGGCGTTGATGGGCGAAGCGACGACGGTGACGGACGCCAAGAGCAGAGTGGCGTGGAGTGAAAGGCGAAGAGGTGGAGGTGGAAGACAAAGAAGGGGTGGGCGTGGATGGACCGGGAGGAGGGGAGAGGAAGTGGGCTGACAAGGGGGGAATAAAAGGAAGGGAAAAGAAAGAAGAAGGCGGACTGGTCCGGTTGGAATTCAGCCCAAACCAAATTTCAATGTTTTTAATTTTCTTTGCTTTTAAATACAAATTTCAATTCAGAATTTTTAATTTGGTGATTCAAATTCAAATATCATTTTAATTTAATTCCAAGTTTCTTGACTTTAATCAATTTGCATTTTATTAATTGATTTTGCGAGATTCAAAATACGACAAAACTCCAAATAATTCACAAAAAATCCAAATAGTTCATAAAAAAGTTTAAAAAATGCCACTTTTTTATGCTGGGGATTTTTGGTTACAAGAATTAGGGTGTTACAGTACGCATGCTTGGTTAGCCGCTCTATGGCTGAACACTCGGGTAGCTGCAGAATTAGCTAGAAAGTTTTGCTCCCAGATGAAACGGTGCTAAAAAATCTTGGCTAGACTTGTCGCGACCATTTAGGTCCTCCTTTTAGCCGCGTAAAGCAGTTTAGTATCCGCGGAAATATGGAAAAATCGTAGTATTCCAAACGGACCTGTAAGGCTCGCTTGTCATGAGAATGGAGGGAGATTAGGCATAGCAGCTCGTGGGTCCTTTAGGCTGCGGTATGTCTCATTTGGGCTGACTTTGTAATGACTTGAAATCCTATTCTGACAGAATTCAAGCCCCAACTGTGTTTTGGAATTGGGCCTGAAATTCACGAGGGTATTGAGCGGAGAAACCTCGTCAAAAAGGTAAAATTGGTTACAAAACACTCAAATTTGGTGTCATTTATTCTAGGACACTAGCTTTTTATTTATTTGCCGAAAGACATTAAACTTTTGTAACTGTTTGCCCTAGGACACCCCGCTTATTAAAATGTAATATTGGGCTAAGAGAGGAGATATAAGGTCGGTGAAAAGTTTGTTTTGCCCCTATCATTTCTTCTTTCTCTTCTCTCCCTTCTTCCATCGGGTCTCGAGCTCCTCTCGCACTGCTGCCGTTGATTGTGAGCTCCCATGCTAGCCTAAAAATTTCCAAGGGGTTAAGGAAAAAACAGACTTTTCACCCACCTTCTCTCTCCTCTCAAACAAATATTCTATTTTAATGGACAGAATATCCTACGGCAAAGATCCACCAAAGTTTAATGTATTTCAGCAAAGACCTCAAAAGTCAGAGTCCTAAAAAAATATCACAAAGATTGAGTGTCATGTAGCAAACTTTGCCTTTAAGAAAAGGTATACAATGACCCATTCCTCTCTCTCTAAAAATGTATAAAATTATCTTCCACTAAAATAAGTGTTAAGTGATCTTAACGCTGAGGGGCAAAAAGAATATAGAGGAAAAAGGAATAATACATAGGAGCTACAGATTTTTTTAAAAAATTTTTTAAGAAGGAAAAAACGAATATAGCTTCGAACCATATACACGGAGCACTGCAACTCTGTGCTCTACCGCTAGACAACACGTTGGAAGCTCCGAAACACACGCAGATGGAAAAGAAACCGGACGAAGCAACTACGAGAAGGATGTGCTGCAATCTTCTAGATGTACAGTTCAAAAAGGCCCATATCTTATTAATGTCATTTCATTCTTCTATCAGGTGGCGTCTATTGTTCTTACCCTGTTACTCACTCCGGTCACAAAATATAAATGTCATTTGGGGATATGTAAAGTCTTAACTTTCAAAACTTCGACTATATCAACATCTTTTTAAATATTTAGATTGGGTACATGAAAATCATATGTATAGATTTATCTCGAAAAATATTTTCATAATATTATAATTATATGAGGGTGTTATAACTATATTAGATAGAAATTAGTGATGAAAGTTGTGTTTTGAAGACTATATCAATATACAAAACGACATGTATGCGGGACCAGAGGAAGTACAATGATAGCTGACGGTATGTGTTACTAATTAATTCGGTGTTAGGGTAGCTGGTAGCATCCACTAGTACAGTACTACCTATAATCATAAGTACATGTTGTTTTGGGATACGTGCAATCAAACTTTTAAAATTTTGTCTATCGATATCATTTTAATGATTTAAATTGGATACATGAAAATCATAAGTATAGATTTGTCACAAAATGTATTTTCATAATTCTATTGGGTGCTATAACTATATTATAATAGAAATTAGTGATCAACGTTGTGTGTTCTATAGACCGTGTCAATATTCAAATCGACGGGTATTTGTGACTAGAGGGAGCAGTAGTTTTCAGAAAGCCAAAGACTACGTGCCTAACAAACTTCCATTAGTTAGGCTCTCATAATGGCAGATGGAAATAGATGGATAGCAGCTGGTTTACTAAAGGCAACAAAAGGGTCCTTTTTAACAGTGGTTGGTGCCTCCCCCATGAGGTGACTCCGTGCTTTTGGTGTTATTTAAAGCCCACCTCCATTAGTCCATTGCAAGCGTGGAAAGAGGGAGAGAAAGCAACAACGCAGCCAGGAAAGGAACGGCCATTATATTGGGAGGAAGAAAGGAATCAATGGAACAAGATGAAGAGATGGCTTCTTCTTCTTCTTCTTCTTTCTCCTCCATGAGGCAGTGCAGGATTTGCCATGAGGAGGAGTGCTGTGCAACAATGGAGTCTCCCTGTGCATGCTCTGGCTCTCTCAAGGTACATGCATGGATCATTCTTGCCTGGTGTTTTGCATGCATGTTTAATTCTTGATCCACGGTGAGGTTTCTTGCTTCTGAGGGCACGTACAATGGTATAGACACCTGCTGTCTATAGCAATTCTCCATGTCACCTGTAGACAAAGACTAAAGACAATTTACATCTGATAGATGCATGCAATTTCTTTGTCTTTTTAGTTGTCTTTATAGAACACATAATCTTTTAATGCTTTTTTTGTTTCTTGTACTACAGTCAGTTACAGGATTGTAGAAATCTTTCTCTCTTCATTCTATTTCATCAAAGTCAGCAAAAATCTTATGTGGCAATAATTATAGACGGCTGACATAAGCCCATTGTACTGACTAGCTACTAGCTGATTAATGGTGTGTTGATACATATGTTTATGTGCATGCCTGCCTGTAGTATGCTCACAGGGGATGTGTGCAGATGTGGTGTGATGAGAAGGGGAGCACCCTCTGTGAGATTTGTCTTCAGGTTGGTTTCTTTTCTTGTGAAAGCCCTCTTGTTCATGAGGTTGTGATCTTATCAATTGTTGTTACTATTCTATCCACGAAATGCTCCATGTGTGTTGCTTTTCTTATGGGTAACTAAAAAGGTGTAATTTGTGGGGAAGGTGGTGTCTACTAGCTACTTCTTTTCCCCTTTTTATGAGTTGTAATCAAGTGTTGCCACGTACATGCTTTTGCACAGATCAGTAAGCTGGTGCAATGTTCTCGTGTAAAATGTTACCTTCTGCCCAACTTTTTCAGCAAGGACATGTTGTCAATTATAACAAACTCCATATAATAGCCAAAAGAATACATTCCAAAAACTCTTTATATATATATATATATATATATATATATATATATATATATATATATATATATATTTTAAATGATGCTTTTACTGCCAGAATTTCGAGCCAGGCTACAGGATCCCTCCCAAGAAAGCTCCGGTTGTTGAAACGGTTGTCACTGTCAGGTAGCCTCTCTCTCTCTCTCTCACACGCACTGTTGCATTGTCAATTCTGCACTCAAGCTGACAGATAAGATCATCAGAAAACGGCCAAGGATAAGGTGATTCCATTTAAGCTTAGCTGGCCAGTATCATGCAACAGTCATCTCCAGTAGTATTACAGATGCCCTCCCAACGAAGGCATAAATCATTAGGTGCCATATTGTTTTCGAAACAACAATCATGCAAACTGATTATGATGCTAACCACCTGGGGCTGATGAGATCTGATTTATTTCGCCATTGATCATTTTAAATGGTCAGCCAGGTAGATCACCAAGTCCTCCTAACAGCAAGCACTTCATCCCAGGCCCCACAGGCAAGTATACCTTCCAATCTAGGGACCACATCACTTTGACCTCTCAACCTGTAAGATCCAGCAATAACACCACAAGAAAACAAAAAAACAGTAATGACTCTACGAAACAAAGTTGTAGCACAAAAAAAAAGAAGTAAAAATAAGCCGCGATTTGCAACATTTTTGTCTAACTACCACAACATCCCCTAGTATTGCGGTCGTTGGTTTGGTACGGGTACAGGGATTGAGGGTAGGTCAATCGCCCTCATCTAACTGCCGGTAGGGCTCTTCCATATCGAGTTAGCGAGGCTATGAGACCTGATTAGCCAGAAAGACGAGGGATCACCCTTTAAGCTCGGCCGAGACTCTTTCTGACGAATAAGGAGGCTTTGATCTTTAGCCAACCGGTTAGGGACTAACTTTGTTTATTTCTTTGCTTGATTGATTATAGATATATGACATCCCTTTTATAGGGAAAACCTAACTTGACCCTAAGAAATAATCTATAAGAACACTTATTTCTAACAATCCAATCTAATAATAACTTGCCTAACAAATTGATAATATCAAACACCTAATAGATATATTTCTAAATAATAAATCTTTCCTAACACGAAGTGGATATTGGGCCATAACACTAAAGACTAGGGCAACCGACAAGTGTACAACGGATAACATTTCCTATGTAGGTACTAGACACCATCTGTTCTCTCTTATTCCCTGTACATGACAAAAATGAACAGGTAAGGCAGCTGCACTCAACGATAATGACCTGTGAGCTGTGCTGCTGCATAGCATTGGTGAGGGGTACTGTCCTGTCCTGTGAAATGCGTGTCCAATCCCCGGCTAATGCTCGCCTCACGTTCACAACACTAATCCAGTGCATCTTGCCGCAACCCGCAAGGAAGAGCAGGGAAAGGTATCTACCGATTGTGAACTGATCATAGCCTCATCTTCTCTTGCAGTGAAGAGGTCCCTGAGGTGCAGAATGATGACCAGAACATACGATCTCCAGGATCCGAGGGGCCGATGGACGGCTCAGGTTTCGCCGAGTGCTCCTCTGCTGATGACAGAAGTGCCTCGTTGTGCCGGTCATTGACGATAACGGTACGAACTGTTGGCGGAAAAACTGAAGCACATTGTCCATTGTCAGGCAGGTCATGCTGCAGGGTTGTCTCCTGGATTCTGATCTCTGCAATTCTGTGCAGTTCACCATTATACTGCTGGTGTGGCATCTCATCGCGGTGGTGACAATCGAAGCAGCAGATCACTGCGCATTCAGCCTACTCACGGTGAGTTCATTGGCACGCGTCCAGATTAAGAAAGAAATTAGAGTGACTGATCAGAAGAAATTAAAAAACTGAGGGTTGCTGCTTTGCAGATATACTTACTTCGGGCTGCTGGAATCTTGCTGCCGTTCTACGCTGTCATGCGGCTGATCCGCATGATTCAACACGGGCAGCGGCAGTATCGGTTGCAGCTGCTGCTAGAGGTCCTGAGGCCTCTCCTCTGTTCAATGTTCTTTCTAAAAAATCCTGTTCAATGATTTGTAGACATGCTGATACATTCTCTCTCTTCATCTGTTTCTGCAGGAGCAAAGGAGGAATGGATAAAACTTGCACAGTATGCATGGCCAACAGCAGCAGCAGCATCTTGTAATTAGTGTTCATTGAACAAATGAATTTAAATGCTTCTATAGTGGAAGGTCGCACAAATGTACATTATGTTTTGCTGGGGCAAAATGTTCAACCAGAACATCATTTGTAAACTTCCGGTGTATATAAATAAATAAATAAATATAGACACCCATTTCGTACTCAATATGTACTCCCACTTCTAATATACTACTTAAAAGAACATATTATATTTCCTTATCACTTTCAGTATACTTAAATATCAATTATAAGATACTCTAATGTGACTTGATTGAAAAAAATTTCATTAGAGCCCTTTATTTTAGTTATATACCCTTTTTCATATATAAAAGATGTATATATACAAATTTTGCTATAAAAAGTAGACTTTAATGAAATTTTTTATAGAACTCACTTTGGAGTATCTTATAATCATTATTGGGGTATGCTCAAATAGATAAAAGGTATCATCATACGATTTAAGTGGTATATGAGAAGTAGAATCTATCTCTAAGTACTATACCATTTTCCCGTGCATTGCAACAGAAACTCATACTTGAACCGAAATTTTAGTATGCAGTGAATACTAACTGTGTCCGAAGCATACTATTCACTCGAACATACAATCATAAAAAAAAACCATATGTTGAAACATATGTTGGTTTCATTGCTTGAGCATCTACAGAAAATGAAAAGATGATTGAATTATTCCAACTTCGGGTAGATAATGTCATTACAAATTATTAATCAAAGTCTGCTTACTTGAGTGACGGCTAAGAATATCCCTCACAGCATGGAGAAAAGTATCACGGTCGTCAACAGATCCTTCTTCAAGCAATTCAGATGCGGCTTGACCAATTAAATGATATCGGTCCTATGCATTTGAGCAATACAGACTCTATTTGTAAGAATGTTCATAGAAGCGAATAATGACAAGAAGCTAAACAACGTCATGGACTTAACAGACAAAATCAGCAAGCAATACCAGGTGGCCATCGATAGCTGATAAGTAGCTCTGTAGCTCCATTTCTATAGCTTTCAGTAATGAATATGCACTTGAATTTTTTGTCCATCTTTCGAGCTGACAAGCTATCTTCAGAAGCTGATGAGCAGCCAACTGATTAACCAGATGATTGATGAACTGTAAGAAAGAAGAAATATCTACATGACACTTAATTTGGTAGGCCAGTTTGCACCGAAATAACCGAGTGTTCATAAGATACCCTTTTCCGCTGGCTTATGTAGCATTCCTGGCGCAGAGCCTTCAAATTATGATCCCCTATAAGGTCATAGTTAGTAACACGCAATGCTATTGGCTCAGTGGTAAAAAATACTTTCAAATGCTTATAGAGTCATGAGAAGATCACACATTGCAAAATATTTGCACCCTCAAGCTGAGCAAGGTCGACACACATGCTTGTAATAGTCTAAAGAAAGGACGATAAATAGAGAATTTTTTTTATACCATCTAGCAAATAAAATGGAATATCGTAGATAAAGTACAAGATAGATAAATGGATGACAAAGACATGAAAATTTTGGCCGGAGATAGTGCCAATGGAAAAAGAACGTATTGCAACTATGGATGTTGGACTTGGATTCTGAGAATCTAAATCTTCTGTGAAAACACTGTGCTATTTCCTGGATCAGTAGATAGCACTCATAAGCACATTGCTGAATCAATCATACAAGTTGTGAACTAACACAAATATATTACAACACAGAGTAACATAGACATCATCGGATCGAATTTTACAAAAAGGGCCGTACAAGGCCAACTTGATTACATTACAAGAAGATAACGATATCTACAGCAGAAGCAAAAGGGGAGGTAGGGCTCATCTCACACAGGCAAGCGACTGGGGTGACCCGTGTACGACGGATTTTAACCAAGAGCTGGATAATATCGGGTGTACGCGAGTACCAACGAGTCTACTTCGATTGGGCGAGACCTATACTACTCCTCGTCATTTCCTTGTCCATCATCTTCGGGGCCTTCGTAGAAAGTGTAGTCTCCTTCGTCTTCATTATCTGAAGGGTTTGGGGAGAGGAGCGAGAATCAGCATTACTACCGTGCTCGCAAGCCAACACACAATGCAATAATATATATATGCAAGGTTAATCAAGGATGGCTCGGTTCTTTTATTTGCGAAAGAAAGCTTTTCAATTATCATACTTACAAATCCTATCACTTAGCATTTTAACAAATTGCAGTTTAATAAAGAGAGTAAAGTGCAATATTTAATAACAGTAGAAGTTCCATCCGTCGGAAACTCTACACCATGCATCTTTTCAATTGGAGCTGCCCAATTACCACACCCACTAAGCTCGAAGACTCAGGGAAAATCCAACACAGGGCTAGGTGAGCCCTTCCACCATTTTCATACCACCCACAAAGTTTTGAAATAGAACTAACTCAAGTTATGATTCACATGTCCGTCTTTGACTGTAGGCACGGCTGTTTAAATAGTTTTAGACTCTGTAGAAGTTGCACACTTTACCCACAAGAGATAGTCATACCTGTTACCCCACATGATTCCGTAGTCATGTAGTTGGGCGACCGTCACAGTAACCTTTCAAACTACCTTGCCCTTTCCGTCATCTCACCCATATGGGGTTGCGCCCATCGTTATGCTGAGGATCGTTGTACCATGCGTCTGGTGTAGTTGAATTACCCACAACGTTGGCAACCTCACCCATTCAAGCTGGATGTACCGCAAGCTTACGCAGTCCTTTTCTCCACTGTGTGAGACACATTCAGGGTTTAATAATTTTACTAAGCCAAGTTGCACTTTGCAGACTTGTGGTTGTACTTGTTTAACACGAGAGGTCGTGACAAGATTAAGTCCTTAGGGTTATCTAGACGGTTCATTCCACAAACCATGTGCTTCGTTAGCACCCACCGCCTCACCATCCGCCAAGATAGAACTAGCAATTAGGGTTTTTGAGGAGTAAAATCCACCAATTCCACCATCTCAGTCAATTCCCCACACGACCCCAAACCATTTTCATGTTTGAAGAATGAAGATTGGGACATTTAATGCCCCGGTACTCAAACAAGACTAGCATGTCGCTTAAGTACAAAGTATAACTAGTATTTACCATATAGTTACTAGGGTGACAAGGATTAAGGGATTCAAATTATCAAGGGAGGCATATTAATTAATTAATCAACAAGTGGGTGTTTAACTACCTTAAGCTTTTAACATACATTTGATTAAAGAATTAAAGCATGCAATTTTTACTAATTTAAATGAATATAATTTGCATAAAATGTAGGTTCAAAATGATCAAAGTATTGACTCGCCTTGGTTAAAGGCAAGGGGATCTTGATACTCTTGGTCTTGATCAACTTGGGGATTCCGGCGTCTTCAAATCCTAATTGGGCGAAAATACCGGAAAAAGGCACAACGTCAAAGAGAGCAAATAAATACACAAGAATACACAAATGAACTTCAAATTAATCAAGTCCTATGCCATTAGCAAGATCTTGATTTAACAAATTTTTAGAAATTTATTTTATAATTTTTGGAGTTATAACGGAGGAGAACAGAATTAACAACGATTAAATGAATTGAAAGAGAGAGAGAGAGAGAGAGAGAGAGAGGTAAAACGACCACGATTGCCATGGGCACAGTTCACGCCAAGACTGGTAGGTTCACAACCTGATGGCGCGGAGGGCCCATTGGTTAGTGAGAAAAGGGGAGGGTGGCGGATTCTTGTGGGCGGGGCCCCTTGCAGGCAATGAGAGCAATTGGGGGGCTTTAGGAAACAATTAAATCGCTAATCATTAATTAGGGTTTTAAAGCACCATCATTAGGATAATGCGAGGAACAGGCTGGTGCAGGCAGGCCACGCACTGGCGCTTCATGGCGCGCCAGCGCGCAGCGTCTTGACACGGATCGTCGCCGTGGAGTGACTTGAGCACGGAACAATGGCGAGAGCGGCGCCGGTGATGGGGTGGCGGCGCCGGAAGGGTGGACATCGCCGGCGGCGGGTGGTGCTAAGCGGCGGCTCGGTGATGGTGGAGAAGGCGGTCCGGTGGCGGCTTGAGCTGGGGAGGGTGAGCACTGGGTAGCTCTCGACGAGGCGAAGCCAACTGGCTTGACGGGGAGGCCGGAGAAGGACTGCAGGCGGCGGCGCATGGTGATGAAGGCGGCGGCCGGAGGCGGGGAAGAAGCTCAAATACGGCGGCGACGGTGGCTAATCCTTGAGGGAGTTTGAGGGGAAAGATTCCAGGTGGCCGGGGGCTCACGGTGGTGGTCGTGGCGCAGAAGACGGCCGAGAGGCGAGCAGCGGTGGAGGTGGCGGCAATTAAAACAAAAAGGGTGGCTTTGCTCGGTGGACTTACCGAAGCTCGGGGGCGGCGTGAGGAGTTCAAGGGGTCTTGGCGGGCTTTATCTGTTGCGAAGTGAGGAGACCAAGGAGGAGGAGAGTCGTTGGCATCGCGCGGAGTCCCAATGCGGCGCGGCATGGGCGGCTTTCAAGACGGAGGGGACAACAGACAGGGCAGCGTGTGGCGTGTAAGAGCGACTTCGGGTGTCCACGCCGACGAAGCGTCGTCTTGTTGTCTGTGCACAAGATAGCTTCGGGCCCAGCTTCAGCAGGCGGCGAGGTTGGCGTGACGCCATGGCTGCGCACGGCCGAAATGACAAGGGGAGGATGGGGGCTCCAGGGTCGTCGATGGCAGCAGGGTTGGTGGCGGCAAGCGCACACGAGGGAGCCGGTGGCGTCGCATAGGGCTCGTGGGCGAGCAGGCGATGGCGTGGGGAGCTTGCACCGCAGAGGAAGCACGAGGGAGAGAGAGAGGGAGGCGCCTGGGCAGCTTGACCGCAGGAAGGGGGCGATTGGTTGCTGGCTCGGGCCAGAAAGGGAATGGTTGAAGGCCTGGGCCACGGGCCAAAAGAAAGAGGGAGGGGAAAGAAAAGGGCGGGCAAGGGGTTGGGCCAAAGGGGAAAATGAGGGCCGAGAGGAGATGAGCTTGGCCCAAGAGGAGAAATGGGCTAAGCCTGAAAGAAAAAGGAGGCCCAACTCAAAATGGCCTGGGAAGTCAAAGGAGAGGAGAAACTCCAACCAAGAATCTGAATTTCAAATGCTAAGGACATTACATTTGAAACACACACCAGAGAGAAAGGAAAGGAAGTTTTCGAAATTAGTTTGGTACTTTGAATTACGGCGAAGAACGAAAACCAGAACGGGAAATACTATGCGCCGTTCGAAAACGGGACGCTACAATGGATGAAGGAAACAAGTTTCCAAATAGAAAGATCGACAGCAGTGCATAGTGCGTACTTTCATTTTTTAATACTTAATCAAGCGAGAAGGAACAAATATACATGCTTACAGGCAGAGCTTAAGCGGACCAAGGTGGGGTTTGTGGCCTCCCTTTCAAATTGATATCTCATTGTGAAGTATTATTTGTTACTACTTATATACTAATCAAGTATTAAGTTGACAAAATGTTTATTAGGATTTGAAGCACAATTAGCTTGATTAGCCCTTGTAAGTTTTGGTTCAAGCTCCGCCGCTGCATGCTTAGCAGAAGAATTCAGCTATCTGAGCTATTTCAGATTATTATTGTACAAAAGGCAATTGAACACACCTCAAATGTTACCAACCATTATTTATCCAGTAACTGGATATAGAGTAGCTTCATCAAGGTACAGTGGTTTCTGAAGCCAATAAGTTTTGTTTTTACTTATTGATGAATAATCTTGCTTGACAAAAGATCCCAGTAATAAACGGCGGTGAATAATCTCACATGGCCGGCATGCTCCAACGTACCACTTTTCTATTAAAATGGATCATCTGCATTGAAGGTCTCAATGCAAAGGATCTGCAGTGCCACGCATTAGAAGACGATCTCTACCGTCCAATCAAAAGACTCATATCAATAGCTAAGTAAAATTGCTACAGTATGCTACAGCCCACTGGCAAGTGTTGTTTACATACTCACCATGGCTGTTTGCACTGGATCCCTTTCCTAGGTCTCTGGAAGCACCAAACTTCCATTTGGAGGTGAGTCATAGCTGAAAACAAATCATACAAGACATGATCACCTTTCGATCCTTGTTTGGACCTATTTTAAATCATGACACATAGTGATGCAAAGAGGTAGTTAATTTATTCTACCATATATCATGGGATTAATGAGGTCTAACAAAGGTTTAAACGTGATTTGGATTTGGCCATTTGAGCTGGTAGCCTGTACCAGGCTACCTTATTTTTCTCATTGTTTTAATATTACTACCAAACTGCATACTGTACAGATCTGTAGCATTCCAGAAGAAATAGTATAGAGTACTATTATACTGTAACGTGCATCCTATACATGACAAAGTTCTCTGCTTGGTTCGTCAAACATCTTTACGTTTTCCACCTATAGTACATACATAGAGATACTGGCCTTGCACCAGCCCAGTCTTCGAGAATCATTGGATGCCAAGCGTATGAAAAATGCTTCTCGATTGCACACAAGTAACTGAACAGTGAGGTTATGTGGCACGAATGGAACCTGCACAAGCAAAAGCATAATATACCACGTGCAACTTCTGAACAAAGCAAAGGATCTATTGATATGAAGTGAGAGTTGATCAAGACAATAAGCAAGTCAGAAGTATATTCTTATTTCTTTTGCCCTAGGCTGCCATAAGCTAACATGGAACTAAAATTTCTATTTATCCAAAAAAAAAAGAAGCTCAAATGGGCAATGGATAAAAGAGCACACTGTCATACCAGGTTGTAGGACTCAACATCAGGCGACTATAACTCTACAGCATATACTGAGGACATCATCTAAAGGTGCATGGTCACCTGTGCCCTCATCTTTCCTTGCATATAACAGTTCTTTCCCTTTGAACACAAACATTCCACCGTAACACACATAAAAAACAAACAAACCATTCCATGGATCAAGACTCTGTGTGAAATTCCAAAATAAGTTCATATGATGGTGGCAGGAGTAGTTAAGTATGGGTAAATGATCTAACCTATTTTAGGACACTTGCCCTATCATCTGGGGTTGCTTCAATTGTATAGTTCTTCACTGCCTCCTTGAGGGAGTCAAACCAAAAAAAACACTTTCACCTTAAAAGAAATATGTTTAACTGTTTACAACAGTGTCCAAGGCTCCAAGCATTTTTCATGACAAAACAACTACACAAGTGAAAAATCACTTCTACAAAACTAATGCTTACACTGGCTGGGTTGAAGAATGTGCGACCAATACCAAAATATAGATCCAAAAGATCATAAGCCTAAAAAGGTTAAATGGAAGTCATATGCTCAGTGGCAGAAGAAAGAAAATGTTTTTGATGGATAATCAAATTTCAATCCACAGATAAATGATCCTCACATACCAAATATGGTATGTCCATGTATCTACCTCACTTAGATATCTAACATCTAAGTTCGAAAAGAGAAGAAAAAGATATGCATCATACACTTATTAAGTACAATCCCAGTTGTAGCAAATATCATTTCTAATGCAATCCTTACTTATGGAACAACTTATTATTGCACATTTTTACAATTAAAAGACAGATATCATGTTCTGTAACTATAGAATGCCTTCCACTTGTGAATAAACTGCCACCAATAATACTCGCATCTTATGAATTAACATTTCTCTGACTGGCCACAACAAAAATAATTCTCAACAATCTTTTCTCCAAAATAGTAACTACACATTTTTATAGGATAGATCCTGTTGGTACAATCCAAACAATAAAATGACAAGGACATGCTTACAAGTTCAACAGATACAATGTGAAAGAAAGTAGTATATTCAAAAGTTCAATCATAATATCATGTGCAAATAGTTACTCTTTAGAATACAATATAGCAATATCCAATAGGTTCATTAATGCGTGAGCACACAAATTAGTACCTTGCGTTCAAGATCTGCATAGAGGCAATCCAATGGAAAGGGCAACTGAATTAAACATATTTTAGACAAAGTTACTTAGGCATGAAAATTTCTGGAGAAAACACATATGCATGATTGATTGATTTTTTCTAGCAAGTCGTTAGATAAGAGATATAAGTTAGAACAGTTCACGGCATGTGTGTTAAGAGGGTAAGAGATAAGGTATAAATTGAAGTGTACTACATACACGCTCAGCAAGAATATAGGCTTTATCTGGAGTGCCAACACCGACAACAATTAGTTTGATGTCGGTTGAATCAACTCTCTCCTTCGTATCCCCTCAACACAGAGGCCAAATCCCAACTACACAACACACAAGCGGAGTTGACGATTAGCACACAAAAAGAAATTAAACCAACAAGCACAAACTCTTACCGAGTAGTAGTTCATAAGTTTAAGGGAAAAACATATCTACAGAAGGAGGAGGAACTATCTCTCTCACCAGCAAGGGCACCCCAAATGCCTTAGCAGTGCAACGATGGTCATTCCCTGCATAACAAGTAAAGTACTCCCATAGTTTATTTATGTACAACATCAATTTCATACAAAATTCGCGTAGTGTCATCAAATAATTTCAGAGTTAAATGGGGTTTATTGTTTCAATCTACAAAAGGAATATATTTTGCTTAAACAAAGCAACAATTCGTCGCATCTTAATTTGAAAACTTCTGGGATGCAAAGCTTAAACCCAAATATAAAAGCAAAATCACCTAGGTCATGTCTCCTCGAATTACACAGATCAAGCTAATTGGAGAAAAGGATGAGCATCTCTACCTCGTTCTGGTCCCATAGGTCCCTGAACAGGATGGGATCACTGGTGGCCGCGAAGAAGACAACGACACCACTGAGGGCATCGCCGATGCTCGCCTCGGGTTCCGGAGGAGGGGATGGCACATTGGCATCATTGGCATCATCAATCCAATACCAAACAAAATGAACGCACCAAGCATCTCATGTAGAAAAGCAAACCTCACGATCTAAACGGAAGCTCCAAGCATGGCACTAAAAAAATTTAGAGAAAGGGAAGAGCAAGTGCAGGAAGGAGATCATGTGGAAGAGGAGCTACCTTTTGTATGTTGGAAGGAGGCAACCACCAGAGCACACACGCTTCCTTGACTGCAATGCAACCGTCGTGCATTCAACATCATGGGTTGGGGAGGGGGGGAGGTGGGGAGGAGGAGGGGGGCGAAATGGCTCTATCTTCTTGGTGGTTGGCAAAGCTGGGCGGTTGGTGAGAATGCAACATCGTGGGGGTGGGTGGGCGCCGCCGCGTCCTCATCTCCTTCCATTCCAGACTCTCCCCTCTCACGCTAACTACTTCTTCCTCCTCCTCGGCATCCTGGTCACAACCAGATCCGGCACGGGTGCGCACCCGAGCGGAGGGTGGAGCTGGTTGAGAACGAGTGGCGGAGAGTGGGAGGGGTTGCCGGTGGACGACGGTGGAGAGGTGCGGAGACGTTCAGCGTCCCCGTCACAACCAGATCCGGCACGTGCATGCACTCGAGTAACCAGATCCGGTGCGGGCGTGCACCCGAGCAAAGGGCGACACTGGTTGATCCGGTGCGGCGCAAGAGCGAGTGGAAGAGAGGGGGAGGGGTTGCCGGTGGAGGACGATAGGGGAGGAGGATGATAGGGGCGGGGGAGGAGCGGAGACGGGTGGATTAGAGCAGAAGAGCGGGGCATGCCAGCAGCGGCGCATATGCGAGGAGGAGAGGGGACGGTGGTGGCAGGAACAGGAGCGAGGGCGGGGGCGGAGATGGCTGGGGCGAGGTAGAGCAGAAAAGCGGGGGCAAAGGCAATGTGGAGAGGAGAGTTAGGTGGGTGGCACGTGTGGGGAGGGTGAGCGAGAGGAGAGTGAGGTGGGCGGTGTGAGACTGTGATGTGGACGTGGGTGCAAGAGGCCTAGGGTTGCTCCACCATGTTAGTTGATCTGGTCCGTTGGTGACCCGCCGATTGGACGGACGCGAAAGATGGTGGGAGAACGGACGACCACCAACTTCAGTTTTTAATTAGTGTGTGCGTGTGTGTGTGTGTGTGTGTCTCTCTCTCTCTATATATATATGTATAACAGTTGAGGTCTGCAGTTTAGCTCAGTTCCTAGTGCCATGAACGCCTTAAAAATGAATAAAGGCTCAAACCAGAGTGAAAAGTAAAACATGGAAAAAGGGTGTAACATCCTAATTTTTAGAGTCATTTTGAAGCTTTAAAAATAAAATAAACCATTTGAATTTTATTGGATTAATTTAAAGCTTAATTTGAATTTTTAGAAAATGAAAAAGCATTTTAAGTGATTGAAATAAACTTTAATTAAATCCAAAATTATTTTATTCGATCTATTCATGTTCCAAGGATTTTTTTAAAAAAATTTCTTGAATTTTTCGAATTTATTTTATTTCCCCCCTTTTCTTTTATTTTTCCTTCCTCTCTTTCTCTTTCTTCTAGCTTCGGCTGTTGCCCATGCCGTACGCCCACTCTGCCACGCCGCCTGCTCCCGTGTGCCACATCGCGTATGTTCTCTGTCGCCCGTGCTGTTGCACGCGCCACGTCGCCCTTGTGTCTGCTGCCTCGCGCCCATGCCGAGCCCATCACTACGCTACCCGCGCCCTGCCCATGCCGCGCCCACTGCCGAGCGCACCGACCACATGCTCCCATGTCGCCTTGCCTCTCCTCCTCCCTCTATAAAAGCCGGCCGAGGTCTTCCTTCTCCCCCTTGCTTCCTCCTCCACCTATCCCCCTCCTCTTCTCTCCTCTCCTCCCCATTTCTTCCTCTTCCCCAACGCCGGCCACGACACCCCCTCCCTCTATCTCCCTCTCTGACCACCCTTTTACCTCCCAAGTGTGTCACGGTGTGCCCTTTCTCTTCCTCCTCCCATCCCCCAAATATTGGCATCTCTCTCACTTTCTCCTTGCCGCATTTCACATTTAAACCCCGCTGGTCGAAGCTCCTTCCATCGTCGATTTCTTCATCGTCGGCAATGCCCCGGCGACATGGATCTCACCCTCGGCATCGCATCGTCGCATTCTACCTCGAGCTCTCCTTGATTTCGTCGGAAACCTGCTGGACCGCTGTTGCCACCTTCAACCGAGCGCCACTGCTGCCATTTGTGTTGCCACCATTGTCACCGTGCATCCCCGGTGTTGCTGCCACCGCCCATGGGTTCCTTACCCCTGTGGGAACCCATTTTGGCCGGCCCCCGCCGCCACCGCGCCTCCCTTTGCCAGCGCCGGTGCAACCCGTGCACCTCCTCCTCCCCTGCTCTATTCTCTGTCTTTTTCTCCCTCTTTCTTTCCTTCTTGTTTCACTTCCATGTGGGGTCCCCAAGTCATTGGCTTTCTTTTCTCTCTCTTTCTTTTGCTTTCCCTTCCAGGTGGGCCCCTTGTTGCTAGCCAGTCCTTGCATATTAACAAAAATCAGAAAGCATCTTCCAGGAATATCCCTTTCTCATTTTCTGAAATTCTATCATTTTATATGATGTCAAACTTTCGGATGTTCATGCTCCCTCATACGAACTCTGAATTCGTCGATTCTTATTCCTAAATTATTCTAAATTCAGTACCTTTATTTTGGTTCTAATTTGATAATTTTTGGATTTTATTTGATTATTGGTTCGTTTCGCGTATAGGTTTCAACAACTCTGGGGAAACCGAATCATTTGAAGAGTTAGATACTCAAGCATTTGAGCAAGGTAAGTTACATCCTTTGATCATATTTGAATCTCATATTTTAACTTATTTAAATTATTATTGCATGCTTATCTAAATCCAAGTAATTTAAATCCCTGTTTTAACTTATAGTTATTTCCAATTCCATTATACATACAAATTTGTCATTTAATTAATCCTTCCATGACACCATAGTTAAAAGCTAGTTGATATATTAGTATGAACTAGAACTTGTAGAAAAACTTTATGCTTAGACAAATCTTAGACCAAAAATATTGAATTTGGGGAATTTAGCCAAATGTTCAATTGAGATATAAAATGAGGCCATGATATTGCTTTTACCATAGAAATTTTAGCAAATGATTTAAATTGAAAAATAAATAAAAATTGGTTTAGACTTGGGCGAAATTGATGTTTGGATGGTGCAAGTTAATACACGGGATCGATTCATTTCTATGATCGAGGTCAGGGTTTTATTGGAAGTCGCCCAAGTCAGTTAAGGATCGATCTTCGAGCCGCATCTTGCTAGCCCCACCGTACAACCGCATGTCTAGAAATGGGGAGGACTTGGCCAACTAATTTACCATGTTCTAGCATTACGCCTGCATGCTGTTTTTAGGTTTGTGCAGATGATGGTAAAAGACGTCCATGTCTGTTGGGGCTTGTTTCGAGTGATGGTAACAAACATCCATGTCCGAATAGGTTTCCCCCACAACGGTGAGCTCCCAGTCGATGGTAAATGATATCCATGACTTGGGGTTAAGCTTATTGGGCGGGCTGGTGTTAGAGCATGGTATTGTAAAGGCCTTGTGATAATCCCTTAGTCGCACGCCCAAGGAAGCGTGTCATGGCCGATATTATAAGTTGATTATCTCGTGTGGGTCAAGCTGTACAACCTCTGTATAGTGTAAAACTATCCAAATAGCCGTGTCCACGGTCATGGACATGCTAAGCAAAGCCACTCAAAGTTAGACTTTGGTTTTAATTTCAAAAGATTGTATCAAATGATTTTGGATAGTTTATCCAATTGAGAAATTAGGCGGTTTGCCATGTGATAGGAATGTATCCTTCATCAATTCTTGTATGAAGGTTATCTACTATAAAACTACCATTTAAAACTTGATTTTAGCTATAGAATAAACTGCTTTGGAACTTAGTAAGAATATTTAAATTGAAAATTTTGCTTTATGCAAATTGAGCCATATAAGCCTTCATTTGATACATCCTTGCATGCATTATAATTCTGTTATTGGGTGTAACTTACGGAGTACATTTATTTGTACTCACCCTTGCTTAATACATTGTTGTTCAGAGGAAGACAAATGACAACTTGGATAACTAGGCTACACCCCCAAACGATTGTTTGTGGCGAATTGTGTGGTCTACCTTACTAATTTTGCTTCTGCTGTATTTTGCTTATTGGCTTTATGCCCCTTTTGTAACAAACTTGAAATATTTTGAATATATCATGTATTATGGTTATGCTATCATCTTTTATTTAACTATGTACACTAGTTGTTCCTGGACTAGTGTATGAAACACATAGAATCTGAGATCCTTCGCTCCCGGGTTCGACAAAGGGTCATGTTCTTGCTTACTAATTTGCTGTGACCAAGTGTTGGTACTAAGAAGCTTATATTAATTCAGCAATTGTAAAATTTAGAGAAAGGATTCATTTATATAAAACTAAGCTAACATAATACAAAAAAATAAAGAGCAAATTGCATTGAAGCTCCCTAAACTTGTTGCATTGGAGCTCCCTAAACTTGTGTGGTTGTCTCACTCAGCACCCTAAACTTGTATTTTACTTTCTAGGTTCCCCAAACTTGCCCCTGTTTGCATCGTAGGTCACTTTGGCTGTTAGATAATGGAAGTTGCTGAGGTGGACGCTAACATGGAAAAACAGAGATGGCATGGTCTTCTTCTTCCTTTGGTCGAGACATGGACGAGAGAGGGAGGCACCGGTAACCTCGGGCTCCACATGCTGACAGCAGGAGACGGGCGACGAGTCCCGACGAATGGGCAAAAAAGAGCGAGGATGACAAGGCGAAGCTTATGGTGGTGGTGGCTCGGGGTTTGGAACAGCGGGGAGGTGCTGACGGTGAGTGATGGCGGCAACGATGGCTCTGTCATGGTGGCGTCGCCACCACGGTGGTAAAAAAGAGAAGCGAGCGCATCAAAAGATGGGGGCAGTGAGGGAATACTCATGTGCAAAGCAATTTGACCGAGGCTAGCCACAGACGACAACAGTGAAATCAACTCGGATTCAAGGAAGAAAATGGTCGATTCGTCATGCTACATGAGCGGAAATCAAATTAAGTTGGGGAAGTCAGAGGGGAAAAGACGGAACACGACGTGACACGGTTGGATTTTCAAAAAGTTCACCGGAACAATGGGAATGATTGCGCGTGGCTGCCTCCCCGAGCTGCTCCGCCATGGCTGCCTCCCCAAGTCGCTCCTCATGCCCCATGGCCACCTCACCTTGGCTTTGCCCGTGCGAATGTGGAGGCAGCGGCACCAACAGTGGTGGTGGCCAGAGGCGGCGACACTGGCGGTGTTGAGAGGCAGGAGTGCGGTGGAGGCTAGAAAAGGAGGTAGTGAAGGAAAAGGGGACGGCGGCGATGGTTAGCCGAGAGCGACCGACGAGGGAGGAGGCTCACTGAAGGGTAGGCAGTGGAGGCGGCAAGAAAAGGTGGGGTGGTGGCGATGCAAATTTCGCGTTGGGGGAGAGCAATTTGAAAGAAGACAATCATTTTATTATTTTGGGTGATTCATCATGTGAACTAGTCAAAATATGCACACGTGTGGACATTTGGATCCACATCAGACCAACACACATGCCAACTCAGCTAGGTCTATTAGGAAGAGGCCGATTGGACCTACGGTACAAACGGGTGCAAGTTCGGGGAGCCCGGAAAGTAAAATGCAAGTTTAGGGTGCTGAGTAAGACAACCGCACAAGTTTAGAGAGATCCAATGCAGTTTACTCAAAAATAAAAGTAAGACAGAAATACACTTAATCACTTTCCTCCGCTGATCCATTTTTTCATGGGCAATTGGATAAACCTAAGTAATCATCAAAAATGTGTCAGCACATAACACTAAAGAAAGAAAAAGTAGTATCAGTTACAAGACAAACCAGGCAAGCAATCATCCATTCCATCCCTCTTTCACAATATCTTAGTTGAGAACTAAGCCACAGTAGCCTGAGTGCCTGCTGTCACAGTATCTTGACGACAATTAATCCAAGAAAGCCAATACACTAATCCAGGTTTCATCGACCATATGTATTTATTTACTTGGAACATTGAACATATAAAACGTAACAAGTCAATGTCAAGCAGATGCAGTTCTCAGGAACATAGAGTACTAGTTTAGGAAATATTATAAATGAAAGCATTCAATTCTAAGTTGTATAAATCTAAAGGCTGTCATGTCATTCTCATTCTTCTCTTCTCTCCTACTAACCAAACGGTCCTGGATAGATTAATCTAGGAGAAACGAATAGAAAACAAGACAGTAGAAATGTGAGCATGCCATATCTGTCACGTTCAAATTTAGATTTTAATTAAGAGCAGGGATCAGAGTAAATTGAGCTCACCAAACATAAGAGTACAAAAGTAGCAAAACACATTACTCATTTGGTGTAACAGTACTCAGAGGAGCTAACTAAATAGTGCTCACCAAACATACGAGTACAAAAGTAGCAAAACACATTACTCATTTGGTGTAACAGTACTCAGAGGAGCTAACTAACTCAATAGTATATATTAGCTAGTGCCTCGTACCCACCAAACCAAGTGCCAAGTTGGAGCCACTTACCATATGGTAGACCAAAAGAGCTAGCATGTGAT
This sequence comes from Phyllostachys edulis, assembly GCA_036346405.1. Classification (NCBI taxonomy): domain Eukaryota; kingdom Viridiplantae; phylum Streptophyta; class Magnoliopsida; order Poales; family Poaceae; genus Phyllostachys; species Phyllostachys edulis. The sequence goes on from CM070553.1 coordinate 52,175,190, forward strand.
GTGGGACATTATTAAGATGTGAGGACTCATGTAAAGCCAGTTAAAGGAACAGAAGAGTACAATGGGGCGGACTGATAAGAAGAATATGACAAATAATTGCAATATGATGAGCTTAAAATTTGCAAGTAAAGAGAAATATATAGAATTACTAACACGCTAGTTATATCTGCAATCTGCACTATAGCGTCCTTTAGAGAACAGAATGACACAGATCTAGAAAGGCCCAAAAACTAGATGCTAAAGAACCACAGCAACAGAAGTAAATCTCAGATCATAATGTGAGCAGAATGTAATACATAAAACATTTCACTAAAAGAATGGTGTTTCCATAAAACATAACAGGTGGTCATCCACTTTCCAACCTGTAGATAGCCAAAAATTCCACCATTTAGGTAAAGCCAAAAGAGCAATCAATATCATTGACATACTTTCTTCCTGATTCTAACCATTCGACAATGATGAATTCATCCTCATTGTAGTGGCATAACAACAGAAACAAACAAAGAACTCAGATAATTAATCTACTGAGTACTGGCAAGAACATACCTAAACGATACCGTACAAGGAGCTATATCATAATTCATAATACCATGTGAATAACTATCTTGCTTAACAAGATACGCTACATGCCTACATCTCCAAATAATGAGTGATAAAATTTAGAAGTTGATAAAGCAGTAAGCTTTAACCTTTAAGTGCCTTGAAGAATGCTAAAAACGGCATCAGCTATAATTAAGCAGTCGGTAAACAATGTAACTTTTAACAAATTTTTTTTTTACTGCGAAGGCCATAAATACATTGCAGGTTGACCTGAAAGGCTTAAACAAGATATGTAGTTTATATTGCTTGATGCCTAAGAATGCTTCTGCATGGCTGTGTGAGTTATATAGGATGCTTGGTTTGGTGAGACAAATCTTAACTAGTAATCCAGTGGAACCAAACATGCCCACATCTTAAGAATTGACAGTGAAGGTTGGTGCATGAACTTACACCTATTTGAAATTCTTGATAACATCTAATGTGCAACAGCTCCCGTCAGAAAAGAATGTAGGTCTGTCGCGGGGTGCTTCACCTTGCATAAACTAAAGAATAACCATCTACAGTATTTTGATAAGAATTTGAAGAATGATCCTATTAGCAAGTAGCAAACTAGCAATGGATGGATGGAACTCAAACCACCGTTTTTTAATAGAGCTCAATAAATATGAGCATGTGTATGGCCACAAGACAATAAAAGTTTGCACAGGCTCATATCTGCTGCAAGATAGCATAGATGAAAGAAACTTTAGCTAACTGTGCCATGACCACACCATAAGTTGAACTATTGCCTGTTGGAAGTACCAAAATTAATTAATTAACAGTTGAAGAAAGAGGCCGTTTCCAAGGCCACAACACAAATACCTGCGCTTCTGGAAAAAAAGCATGCATTGTTGCTACGAGCAGCACAGAGCCATCTACATATGCACTTCTCTAAAGAATTAGCAATGAATGTGCACCCCAAACAGCAAGGGAAATGGTTCATTGTTCGGCAATGGAAACATTGCTATAGGAGTTAATGTCAGAACCCAGATATTTGGCATAAGCCTTGTGGCTGTTCAATGCTTTTTGTTAACCTCAAACTGAATAGAGTATAAATTGCTGGGTGGAATCAAGGAGTTGCGGTCCTTAATTTCCAGCTAGCTCCAATCTCCGAGCCTACGTATCAGCATAAGATAACAATAGGCATGTAAACATAATTAATTCAAAGATACGGTTGACTCAATGGAAGATGCATTATCCAGTACAGCAGAGTTACTGAAATATTATAGGGAAACTAGAAACCAATTGAAGAGGCATTGATCCAATGGAAGATGCATTGAATGAAGCTACTGTACAACAGTGACAACACAACTGACTTTGAAGAAAACTAGAACAAATCGACAAGCTATATCATAATTGACTGAATATTTTCGGTCTAACAAATATGAAGACACGTACTCTTCAATGAAGCATTATATACAACATCAGAAAACAAGTAGCACCTCTCTCCTAAATAGCAGGAGCATCATCGCCAATTCCAAGCACCATTACAAGCGATCCGCATTCCTGCTAGCAACATAGTAACCTTAGAACATCCTGCTCCCAGTCTGATTAGGGACAGTCCTCTTGACCCGATTTTTCATTCTCTCTGCCCACTGATGGAACACATTAGACACATCAAATTTCCCTGTAAACTTCACCTTCTGAGCCAATTCATACAATATGTCAGGCTTCCCAGCCTTGGAGAAATCTGCAGCGAACTTATTGTAGTCTATCTGCGGAGCCTTCATCCCTTTGTGGATCATCTCCTCGATATATTTGCATGCCTCCTCAGGCCTGCCATGTCGTATATGCCCATTAATAAACACTGTGTACGAGTTCACATCAGGACAAATCCCCTTCTGGTGCATCTCGTCCCACACCGCGCAACCCATCACGTAATTCCTCCCACCAAGGAAATATGACTTCATCATCATGTTGTATGTATGGATTGTGGGCTCGAGCCCCTTCTTGATCATCTTTTTGTATATTCTTGCTGCATCGTCAGGCATATTTCTATTTGTTAGCAGCTTAATCAGTGCATTGTAAGTTCGGCCATCAGGGGGGCACCCGTTCTGTGTCATCTCCTCCAACAGTGCTGTTACTCTATCCATCCGCTTTGCATTTCCATATCCCACAAGCAAGCATGTATATGTAGCAACATCCGGCTGGCACCCAGCCTCCTGCATCTCGTCGAAGCACCGCATTGCCATGTCCATCTTCCCCCGCTTACAATGGTCCCGAATCAACATTGTATAAGTCCACACATTTGGCGGAGGGCCCTTCGCCTTCATCAGCTCGAACATCTTCACAGCCTCAGGCCGCCTTTGCCCACGCAGCAACCCCTCAATCATCGTGTTGTGCACGACAACATCCGGCTTCATCCCCTTCTCCAGCATCTCATTCCAAACCTGCCCGGCCTCCACCAGATTTCTAGCATTGCACCATGCCATCATGAGCGCTGTATATGAGCGCAGGTCTGGAGTGTATCGGTCGTGCATTCTGTCAAACACCTGCCTGGCCTCCTTCCCCAGCCCCTCCTGGGCCAAAGCAACTAGCAGGCAATTGAACGACTCCACCCCATCATCAAAGCCGTGCACCCTCATCATCTCAAACACGCGGACTGCATTCTTGACCTCGCCAGCCGCAGCGAACGACTTAATGACGATCTTGAAGGCGTCCATGCACAGGGCACCCGCCTTCCCCATTTCTTGGACTAGCGCAACCATGGACTCGAACTGCCTCGCCTTGCCAAGGATGTGGACCATCTTGCAGTAGGTGATGGTGGTGTGCGCAAACTCGCCGGACGCAGCGGCCCACCGGAAGAAGCGGTGAGACGGCCTGTGCGCGTGCTTGAAGCGGTCGAGCACCGCGAGCACGAGCGCCTCGGAGAGCGGCGGTGAGAGAGCGGAGAGCGCGGCCTCCAGGTTCGCGTCGGCGCCGGCGGAGACAACGTCGGCGATGGCGGCGCACGCGCGGCCCACGTGCTCCGGGTGGGTCGATGCCTCCTGTGGCGGCGAGCCGCCCTCGTCGTCGTCGTCGTCGTAGTCGGAGGGGGAGGTAGAGAGGCACATCGCGACAGGGAAGCAGAAGCGCGCATCGACGCGGCATGCCGACGCCGCGAGGAGATGCGGGGTGTGGAGGGAGCGGGATCTCGCCGACAGCAGAAGGACCGCGCGGCCGGGGAGCGGGCCTGCGCCCACGCCCCGAAGGTGGTGGCCACCGGCGTTCAGATGCGGTGGGGGCAGCCGTGGGGGGCGATGAGGTGCCCGAGAGGGGAGTGGCAGTAGAGGCGGAAGTGGACCGTGAGGGCGATGGAGGCGGCGATGAGGACGAGCAGGAGGAGCGCCAGGCACGGGCACAGCAGCACCGTCGCCGCGGAGGGCTCCCGCGGCGGCGACAAGGTCCGCGACGGTGACTTGGAGGTCTCCATGGATGGCGGCGAGGCAAGCGGGGATGGTGGGTTTGGGCTTAGCGGCCATGGAGGAGGGAATGGTTAGCGTTGCGTCGGTGGGGTTTTGTTGTTTCCATTGGGCCGGGTCGGTGTAATCTATATCCGGCTTCACAAATTCGGCCTACTTTGTTATTGGATCGGATCTCAACTCTCCCGTGCAACATTAAAGAACCAACATCAGTTATGTCCCCTCTCCAAAAAAAAAAAGCTTCTAAAAAAAGGTTTGCCTTATCTCTGAAAGAGGGGAGAGCGTAAATTGTTTGAGGTGGAAAAAATAGCATCAATTGTATTACAGCTCTTTATATCTGCATCAAACTAAGATCTAAGGTCCGATGAGGTCACCGGACCTGACTATAAAAAAAAAAAATTGCCATAGGTACCACAAGTACAACTACGGACTAAAATATGCTTAACTCGATCAAACTTCTCTGAGTCGAGAGTGTGGCAACCTTGTGTCGTCAAAACTTGACTAAGTGCGGTGGACAATTTGTTGGTCACTACAATCCAAACAAGCCCCAACAAACGTGAAAGCGAAAGCGGAATCCCCTGCCCTGACTCTAGCTCAACCACCAAGAGTGGCAATAGGGCAATTCCTCCTGAAAAAATAGCAAAAGCAAAAGAAGATAAACCAAACCACAGCTTCGCCTGGGACGTCACTCTTTTTTGTTGGTAAGCGTAGGATCGCTATTATTAATACAATTTTAGTCAATAGACCAAAAAAATATGTGATGGTGGTTCCCCGTAGGACACACCGTAATGTCTTTTCCACTGCCCTAACCTGGCATAACAGAATCTTCCCACCAAGCTTAAAAAACTGCCTGCTTTTGAGAAGTGTCCTATACAAGAATCAATTCTGCACACAAGATGAACAAACAAAATTTGCGATGAAAATGCACGACATGGATTCATCATTTGATGGCCAATGATGCGGCCGACGCCTCAGCTATCAACGAGAGAGGTTGACGAGCTTGGAGGCAAGCACCGATGTCAAATGGGTGCAGCTCAGCTCCATCGAATATAAGATTAACTCCTGGTAAGACCACATCCTTGGTATCTGCGTCTTCTGGCTCAGGTTTTGCTGCAGGAGTGGATGGTTGCTCTTCAGAGACAGATCTTGTAGCTGCCTCATACACAGGAGCAAGTGTGTACGACCTATCAGAGGTCCAAAACAATGACCCAGTGACAAAATTAAGATTCAAAGTCATATTATCAACTATATAACACAAGCTACATGGTATTGTGCGGTTTCTTCAGAAAATACCTGAGGATGCTCCCATCAAAGCTCAGAACTTCAGTGAAGCATCTCTGCCGTCTTGCGAGCTTCAGTCTGTCGTGTTCACGCGGGGACCCTCCATGGGTAGGAGTCGACGGGTCATGAAATGGACTCCATCTGCCACTGACAATGTTGATTAGTTGGAGTGGTGAATTCTTTGAGCCTCCCCGCTGATTGAATAGCCTCGCTGTTGGACCAGTTGCTTGATATTCGGTGCAAAGTTCTCTCAACCTCTTTCTCACATTCTGTATAGCCTCATAATGTTCACTGAGATCATCTTTCTGAAGTATATGTGACTCAATGACCCTTTCACATATTCTTTCACATAACTTTGGATTGAACAAGGGAATTCCAAATTCCAAGCTCAAAGGGATCCACTCGTAACTTTCATTCTCTGGAAGTTCACTGGATTCGCTTACCCTATGAAGCCTTACTAAACGAAGGTAACCAACTGTGCTCAGCTCAACTTTACTGGAAAGGTCTTCCAACAAGGAAGTCAAATGTGATACTTGCTCCTCAGGCAAGCCAGTGCCAGCTACTGTGGATGCAATTGACCCATCGGCATTTTTCAGGGGCAATGGGACATCCATGGTTATGAGGTTTCCTGTTTCATCAAGATCATTTATGCTCAATGGCTGCACTATCACAGCCGAATGTTTTGTCATTGAGTTCAAGTAATGCAATAGAAGGCTTCCCTTTACCAAGTTCCCTTCAAACTTTCCTCCTAGTCCACCCACCACAGATTGATCCCAAGACCATATCAGTGCCTTTTCGCAGCTGGCTAATGGTTCAGGCAGCAACCGCAACCGTTGTCCTTTCATAAAAACGGCAGATATTGGGCCGCAACTACCGGATGTATACAATGCAAGCTTCATCCAAGGTGTCATGGAGGAGTAAGAAGGCGGACCAAAATGTACTAGGCCTGCAGTGTTGGGTAGAACTGATGAATATGGAAGAGGAATCATAGACACCATAATGTCATAGTCCCTGATAAGTAGTCTTTCTAGTGTTGATGGGGCCAGTGAAGCTAAGCTCTCACAGCGAAGAATATTGACTCGGTAATTTCTTTTAGTCTTCAACAAGGGGGTGTTACCAGTTGAGCCATCCAGTTGTGTAGTCTGGCTGTTAACAAAATCATTGTTTACTGTGCTTTCCTTAGTTCCAGATATATTAATTGAAGGTGATGATGCATTCCCATCTGTAGCATCTGAATCGACCATTGGGTGGTCCTGTTGTGATAATTCGTCATGATGATCATCAGCAGAAGTGTCTACAATTTCAAGTGAGCTTCCATTATTCTCAATGACATTATCAATGCTCTCCTCAATGCTTTCCTGGGTTAAAAGGGTAGCAACATCCTCCTGCAAGGAGCAGTCCTGACTGTTTGCTTCACTAGTTTCATTTGTTGAAGTTCCACCAGACAGCAAACACTCAAGGAAGCATCGCAGGCTAAAAGCATGATTTGCGAATTCCTGGAGCACACCCTCAAACTTCTTTCCTTCTAAACTAGCTAGATCATTGCATAGATCAGCAATGCAAGAATCACCAAGTTTTCCGGCCTCATATAATGTTACAGCATGAGACTTTAAACCTGCAATAGGTTAGTGAAGAAAGATCAGTCCATTCTGCCAATTCAAAGGAAAGTTCCATTAGAATTGTAGAATGCCAATCCAAGAACGAACTGTACAGCTGTCAATAAGAATCTTTGAGAGTATCGCATTCCAGATCAAAGATGATGAACAGATTTCTGCTTAGAAATTTAAAAGGTGTAGGAAATGGAGCAATAAGGGAATCTAACCTGGAGACAGTGAACCCATCATCAAGTATGAAGTTACGTTAGCATCCACAATAAAGCCCACATAAGCAGTTCCAGAGATTTTCCTAGGTCCATCAGAATCATTGCTAAGCAACTCTTGACCAGACTTTTCTGAGTTGATAATCATACGCGAAGCTTCATCATCATCACTAAGAATATTACTGGGCAATGCAGGTGCACTTGAATCTCTAAGAACGGAGTCTGTGTCCATAAGCTTTACAGCCCAACCCAGTCTACAAGCAAATGACGCAGCTGCCTGGAGTTGATATAGGTCAGCCTGTAAAGTTGTAGCCAATTCAGCAACTGTGGCATTTTCACTTGATACAACAAATACAGCATAAAGTAGCCTGCAGTCAAGAAAATCATAAAATGATTTTAACAGCTACAGATAAAGCTAGCAATGCACAACAGTTGAATAGGGAATGAAGCTCATTGCGCAGAAGACTACTGAAGGCAATTACTCACTCTTCAATTGGATCTTCGTATGACTGATCCTTATTTGAAACAAAACCTTCAAGCCTCGAAACTGAACGAACAGTACAAGTTTAGAACTGAAGCATCAATAGATAGAAGGTTTACATGCATAAATCGGGAATTTTGGGTAACTTAGATTGTAACTTGCTGTGATAAAATAACATCCGCAACACATTCAGTGCCAGTGTAAAAGTTACAAGCTTCTACCTGACAATGTCTTAATCGGCACAAATAAGCTGACATGAGGCAATTGTGCCAATGAGTTATGGGAAAATCCTCCAACAATTTTAATGCTGGACCCTAAGAACAGAAATCCTATATAATTAAATAATGACACAACTTGCTCTGACTGCATACCTCTGAAACGGTCTTCAGGATAAACAGGCACATCGAAGTATACCATTCCTCTCTTGTAAAGACCATTTATAACCTCCGGATCAAATAGAACATATGAATTGACTTCCTCCTTACATATTTTGTCTATTACTGATGTCTCTTCTTCTGAAAGCTTCTACAGTAAATTAACAGCATCAATTCCCACAAATAAAAGGTACTGCTGTATAATTTTCTATCTTATAGAGAAAACAAGGTCGAGTAAAACCTATGCATACTTTATGATAAGAATGAGAACACACAATATATTCACTATATTCTTCTGTCAAAAGTACAATGTCCTTGCACAATTAACAAGAAAGCTCGCCCCTGATGAATCTAACCTTAAACTCTTCCAATGTAAAGTTGACAAACCGAACTCCCCACCATGGTTCTATCGCTAAGTCTGCGGGTTGTGCAGGCAGCAACTCTTTTGCAATTGATTTGTTCAGCTTCCACATTATCTTCTGAAATACCCAAAAGTGAAAAAAAACTGATTATATAACAGGAGGAAATGAGGAAACTAGTTGGGGCGTGTTCATTTTCTAAACATATGAAAACCACTTTATGTGTTCGAGAATCTCAGAGTCCATTCCTGCATCACAGCAATAATACTCAAATATTCCCATGGATTCACTAGTTGGAATCTTATATTCCCGCAAGCATATAAAAACCAGTATTGTTACAGAAAGGCCATGGTATAGTTGACAATAATACCTTTGATCTGCACTTATTCATAATATCAATAAATTCATTTCTTCCAACATCAGTAATCCTCAGGGCATCAGCAGCACTGAAATTTGGAATACTGTCATATGGTTGCTCTGCCAGTATTATCAACAAATTAGAATTATAAAGAGAACTACTGTTAACAGATAAAACAAGCCAGCTTACGCAATGACAATATTCATAGGGTAATCTACATTCGTACTTAGTAGAAAGGATAATAAAATTGTTGTACAATAACCACACATGAAAGAAATGTAGTATACAAATTCAAAAGGTACCTCATATCACATGGCAGAATCAGACAAACAATAATCTCATTATGAAAGAAAACCAATACTCCCTCCATTCCACAATATTTGTCCAACTACCCTATGCGCACGGACCAAGGAGGCACAAAATCTAAGTAATAATTAATGGAATTGGACCATGCTTACATTAAATGGCATATTTCAATCACTCAGCATCTTTTACATCATTAATAGCAGGGGTAGAAGATGGGAAATAGTACAATAAATATACTCTGGACTCACCACAATGGACAGATATTGTGCAACGGCAAATTCCCAATAAACTACACAAATGTTGTGAACGGAGGGAGTAAATTATTGTCGCATGATTGAACATCATAAGTGAAGTGCGACCAAAGAATTTTAATAAATAGCAATGTTAAAAATTAATAAAATATTCTTAGAAATGATCACATTTTACAGTCAAGCCGAAACTGAAAATACAGCTTGGCTTCTCTAATTCCCTAGATGAACAGATAGTGATTAGTACGGGCCATGTGCAAGAAATCAAAACTATTAACTAGATACATGATTCATATAGATTTTTGTAGAAATGAAAATTGTATGTTATATCATAAATATGAAACTTTTTTACTGGCAGAAAATATTTAAATGAGTCGTTAAGGTTGTTGGGCATGAGGGCAGGCCAATTAGCAAGCGAAACAGTTAGGTAGAATGTGATGACAGAAATGCTTTGCTTTTTATTAATAAAATAATAAGTGGTTACCATTCTTCATAGCTTCAAAAAGGACGTCGCAGTAATATCTGAAGGGTGATATCCTCATTACTCGACAGATGTAGTCTGCAAGATGATACGGGTATAACTGCAAAACATTGATCAAAGTAGCAGTCATGAAAGCTTTCTAAAAAAGTACTCAAGCCTAGAGAATACCAGAACTTCCTAATTAGCTGAACAAACTGGGAAAAAGAGAACCATGATACGACTGCAAGAGGTATCGATGGAAACAACCCCAAGAAAAGTTTAAAAAAAAATTGGTGACGAATTTAGATTCGACTTGCCACCAGCCAAACATAGTATTTCACAATTTCAAGTATGATAACACAAAAGTGTAAAAAATGTATATCAACTACGGAAAGCTGATTCTAATAAAGATATCAGCAAACAGTATATAATTGTCAAACAATTTAAAAATACGAAAAATCCAGGCAACTTACAGCGAGATTTCTGCGGAGATAGCGCATCAAATCATCGTAATACTCTCCTTCTTTGCATACTTTGCGGGCAAAACAGGAATTCCATGGCAATCGTTTTCGTATGCAATAATCTACAATCCTGCCAACAATGTTTTTAGCAAGCAGAACATCAGGCATCTGAAGAATCATCCACATTATGCAACAAGAAAGATTGCAAGCTCTGCAACTAGCTTGAAATAGCTGGTCTGAGTTAATTTACATAGGATGGTCATTCTACTACCTGGACTGGGCACCTATGTTTGATTTCATGAAGGTACCAAACACTGAGAGGGAGCCCACTGATTACTGACAAGTGGGGCCCACATGATGGATGGAAAGAAATAACTCTCTATCACATGGGCCCCAAATATCAGGGACAGTGCATCGTCAATGGAGAGTTTGACGAAATAGAATAATTGCATCAGTCCAACCAAACAGAGGGGCTTATATGGCCCAATTTCAAGTAGATGAGGGGCTTGATTGTAGACAAGGCGACAATTAAATAATGGGACGGATTGGTCAGTAACACTGTAAAGATTACGTGAGTTGGAAAATAACATCACTGCATCACTCCCACTTGTCAGCCTCACGTTAGATGTTATGTCTCAATTTACGATCTTAGCAAGCAGTACTGGGCTAATTTTTCTTTCAAATTTTAGCAACCATCAACATGGCTAGAGTTTAGATGGCATTCCCATATGCATGCATTAACCATTTCTGATCTGAAAACCCGCATTTCTCGATACAAACCCGCATTCCTATACGCGTGCATGCATTAACAATTTCTATTCTCAAACATGCATTGGAGACCCCAATCTTCCTGGTAAAGAAGCGTAAAGTTGCCCCCATTTCGTGGAACAAAACCCGCATTTCTTGATACAAACGCGCGAAACGACCAATGCCCCCCGATTGCGAGCTAAGTCATCCAAGATTGGCTATTATTACATTAAAATTGATGTACCTGCGGTGCCAGTCCTCCTTGGAGAGTACGGCGGCCTGGATGCGCTTGGGGAGGGTCTCCCACGGGCACTCCTCCCTGATCGCCTTCACCATCATCTGCTCCTCCACCGTCGCCGCCATCTGCTGCTGCATCCTCGATCCCTCTCCCTCCAATTCTGCCCTAGTTCGGCTCGATCGGACAATGCACGTGTCCGCGGCTCCGATCCGAATTCCGACGAGAGAGAGAGAGAGAGAGGGACACACGGTCACACACCACTCTCGGTGCTGCCACCGCGAGTGTCCTCACGAAGGCATTTACTCGTGGGGCTCCAAACAGCGCTTACGTGCTCTTCTTGGCAGTGTTTCCGCTGTCGAGACCGGGTCACGGAGAAAATTGCATTTCCCACTCCGAGTGGAAGAAATCGATCATAAAGGTGGGCAATGCAGGCCCGGCCCAATGCATTGCGGCCCATCTTGGATGAGCCTTTCGGCCTTTCAGGCGGGCAAGGATTTGGTCCGTTTCTTTTTTTTTACAGCTCGGCCCAGCCCAACTCATGCAGAATGTCAATTCTGGACATCCACGTCGACCTTGCAAACGTATCACGGCGCACGCCAATCTCGAGCTAAGCCTCCAAAAGAAGAGATGTCGACCGTATAGCCGTTACATCAATTCGAACCGATCCCTTCGGATTAATTCAAAATTTGAACTAAAATCCCTTCCGATCTAAAGGGATTAGTTCTAATCTTTCTCTATCCAAACAAGCTTTTAAGGTTTTATAGTTCACCGGCGGTTAGAGTTTTAAAGGGTGTACAGTTTTAGAGGTTCAGAGCCGGCTGTGATCTTAAGGATGACTGTGGGTGGTGGTACATCGATGGAGCCTGAGAATTCAAGTTGGGTTTTTGGGCGGCAAGAGGCGGTGGTGGTACATCTGCCGGAGAATTCAAGTTGGGGTTTTGGGCGGCAAGAGGTGGTGGTAGTACATCGATGGATAGGTTTTTGGGCGGCGAGAGGCGATGGTGGTGGCTGGGAGAGAGGAGCGGCGACGGGTATGATATGCTAGGCGGTGGGTGGTGCCAACATTCTCTTTGGCACTAGCACCATGCTGGTAAATAGATAGTTTCGTCTGTTACCCCGAAGCAAACAAATATTAGTTCAGTGTTGAATATAGAGGTGGGATCCGACCCCAAGTTTGCCCAGGCCAAATCCACTCAAGTCTCCCAGCAATGGGATAATGGAATTCGTCCGATAGGTACCAGCACCGAACAAACTGTATCAGGAATAGATCTTTTTCATGGGTTTTTCAGGTCACTGCAGCCAAAAACTCTCCCGAATGTACGTTAGGCGCCGGGCTAGTCGGTTGCCCTCACCAAACAGCCAGCTACCAAGCTTTTGCTACGTGCACCTCCCGCCGTTTGACCCGAGAAAGGCCCAGTGTGAGCCATGCGATGCCGACCCACGCACTTTTCAGTTAGGATTAGCTAGCTCCTAGTCCAAGAGCAACTAACCAACGTCAGAGTTAGCGATTAAACTAGACCAGGAAAGTGCGAATGATGAGGCACAGATCGACCTAATTCTGCAATTTTCGTCAATGTTCAACGGGGATGAAACACTTTACAGATACGGAGTATATCCTTCACGAGAGGATTGAATAAAGCTTAATTAATGAAGCTATTTATACGTGATATTTATTATAGATAAAAGTATTCTAAATTGCCCTCTAATACACCCTAGGTCAATGATACCCGTAACGGCCGGAGAAGTTTACAACCACCCTATGCTCGAAAGATCTATTACGACCAAGTAGAATCACGACCACCCTATGGTCGATACATCCCACAGACATGCACTACGTTTGATCATGTGTGATAGTTAACACACGTGTGCGTATATGTATCTGATATAACCGCACGTACTTCTCTCCGTCTCTGGCAATAACCGTTTGGCGAACGTGCAGGGAGGATGTCTTATTGACAACAACTATCATCAACATGTGTAATCAAGCAACCATCGAGGCGCCTCCTAACACGCAACAACTGTCACCCTTTCAAATACTTTATAAGGGGCGGTGCCGGCAGACAACGAGAAAGAAAGAGAGGAAAAACATAAGCCATTGGACTTAATTTCGGTGACTTATTGTACTTTGTAAATCTCATTCAATACAAGAACATATGAGTAGGGTTGTTATTCTCTCCGGATAAGGCCTGAACCCGCGCACACATATAGAAAAATGATGGCGCATGCTAGAGAACTGCAGTACCAGCTATCAACGTCGTCGCTTTGCGCCCCGAGATGCATGATGAAAAGAGACAAAAGCCCTTCTTGGTTAGTCGGGATTAGGCGTCCCACGCTATTTTCCCTAGGCCTGTCTCACGCTCTAGACTACCTAGCACACTAGGTAGGTAGGGACTAGCCATTGACGCCCTCATCCACCCCCACCAAGACCTTCAGCGCCGAGATAAAAAGCCCCCCACCAAATCAGTTGACCACGTACACTGTTGGTGATATGCCCTAGAGGAAATAAAATTGATGATTGTATCACGTCTATGTTTATGATTTATAGAATAAATGTTATTATGTTCATTGGATGAATTATCATTTATGAAGATTAACAAGTATGTGACCTGTTGGTGAAGCTCTTTAAGTAATATGATGTCATTCTAAATGTATCACTGGTCGGATGTCACTGGTTAGGATACTAGTGACTTACCGACCAGCACATATATTGATTGATGATCATATTTCACCAGTCATGGATATGGGGATATCGAATCAATAATGTGAACACATGTTAGAGAACATGGTGCTGGATTGACCCAACTTGAGACACTATTGAGATTGTTATAATTTTGTTTGTCATCAGTTGGTGTCAAGTAATGATGATGTATAATACTTAGACCTGGGATCAGTATGGTTTTCTACGTGTGTAATAGTACAATTAGTGGTTGCCAAACGCTACTCTGTAACTAGGTAGTTATAAAGGTAGCTTTCAGGTATGATATGAAACATGCGGAGAGATGTGACTGGTCGGATATTAGATTTGTCCCTCCTAACATAATAGGAGAAATATCTTTAGACCCCTCAATTTGGTCGGATAAAGAAAGTACATGGTCATACCACTAATGGTCGAAGAGTCAACCACATGAAGTTATCTGTCACTAGATCGAGAAAGTATTAAATATTTCATGGATGACATATATTTCACCTAGAGTTCATCCAGATATCATGAGGCGAAAGGAGAATACACAAGCAGTTTGTTTAGTCCGACCAGATACGAATGGGTCGTATAGAGGTACGGATTGGTTGTGAGCTAGTCGTACATGACTACTAACTGGTTGGCGAACTGGTCGTAAGTTGTTATGAATTGGTCGTGACTAAATATAAACTGGTCGTATAGAGATACAAACTAGTCGTCAGTGATAAGGACCTAGTCGCATATCATATTGCATATATAATATTTATGTGTATTTGAAAAATGTTATGTCCCGAGCGGAAGGAGCTCGACACACTACTACAGAACAGACCTTTGGTCCCGGGCCTAAAGGGCCTCTAGTCCCGGTTATAGAGCCGGGACTAGGAAATCGGGACTAAATGTCTCACCTTTAGTCCGGGTCCCGGCCGGGATTAAAAAACGATTTTAGTCCGGTTGGTATTACCAACCGACAAAGGTCCATTGGTGAGCCACGAATTTGGTTTTAATCCGGTTGGTATTACCAAGGGACTAAATGTTTTTTTTCCTTTTTGTTTCCATTTCAATTCATTATTGATTTTGGTTTTACAATTACATTAGGTTTTCAAATCGTATTCTTATTTGCTAATATATGTATCACGCCCACATATAATTTAGTTTGGAACATTATTACACACAAATAAAGTATGAAACTATATATATTATGGAGCTATATATATATATATATATATATATATATATATATATATATATATATATATATATATATATATATATATATATATATATATATATATATATATATATATGCACATAAAATTTACAACATTATTCATGCATCCTTGGTATTTACAACACAAATGTTGTCCTCCACTTAAATGTCATACAAATGTTAAATCTGGTTTGGCTTCAATTGTTCATCTGGGTTAAAGTAGAACTTCGGTCTTAGGGCTTGAGGACATGCTCATTAAGAAATCTGCGATTGTCTCTTGAATTCCTTTGAGGCGGTCCATATCCAACACTGTTCCTTCAACCATATCTCCTTCAATTTGCATTAAGCGAAAAGAAGTATTAATATACATAAGATTTATTTAATAGCAACAAATAAATAAAATGGATTTATTATATATACTTGTTACGTACTTTACGCATCTGTAGATGGGTTCTTTTGGCATACACCATGAGGAACTCGCAAAGCGTAGTATCCACACAAATTGTTGCTGGTGGTCGTAGTAGAACCCATCGCACGATATAAAAGATTACTCTCGTCATCCGTGCGTGGTGAAGCATGATAAGGTAAAGATGCGGGAGCTAGTACAACTTACATCGATCGGTGTGGATCAGAAGTGGCGCTTTCGGATCCGGACGGTGTAGTTGAACGAACCAAGCCCAAACCCCGCCTAATAATTGGATCGTTAATTAACTATTGCAGAGTTAAAGAGCAGGAATAAATATTTAAAGATCGAAGTTACCTGGATAATGTCTATCATATCTTGGTAATCTTCTGCGGTTTTCTCAACGAGTCATAGATTAGCAAATGACCGTCGGAGAGATCGAAGACAATCAATATCGATGAAAAGTTGCATTTGTTTATAGAGTCAACATATATATCTTTATGTTGGATTGAGTAAGTAAAGTAAAATGTGCACACGATAACAACACTCACCCAAAGTTGTAGGGAAGAGTATAAATCTTTTGTTCTTTTGGTTGATCAAGAACCTCCGGAAATTCCTCTCCGTTTGAGGTCTCCATTGATCGTAGGGAGTGTTTGGGTCCTTGAATACGATATATGGATCAACGAAACCAATGTTCTTGTCCTTTCTACGTGTGAGGTCTCTCATCATGTCTCTGCATATGTATAGACATGCTAGCTAGTGTGAGGATAATTACTTATACATATACATATGCTAGAGTGAGATTATTAAAAGAAAGAATCACGTCTGAGACAAAAGCGGTGATGAGAGATTTGTCTAGGCGTTCATGTGGCATAATGGTGTAACTCATTAAAGCGAACCATTATAATGTCATCGCCATACGGAAGTAATGATGGTTTATAATTTTGACGCAAATATAGTCATCCGCTTTTCTGCGACACGCCGCCATGTACCACTTGTTTAACAAGTACATTTGCGTACGAAGTTCCATGAGCTTCTCAGGGTTGTATAGACTCTTGCCATATACATATTCCTTCTTCCAATGATCAACTTCCGGAGTACTTTGGATGTGTGCTCACGAGCATTTGGGAAATGCTTAGACCGATTTCATGAAAAATTCATCAAGTTGATCCAAATGCACATTTCCGGATATCTGTTCTAGCGTTAGTGTTTGAACCATATTCATTCCCAATAACTAGCGGGGCACCGATTGTTGTGATTGTTCCCGGTATGTGCAACACCCTTCCGTGCTCTCTTCTCTTTCTTCTTCGCCTCCTTAATTGACTTGGTGAGAGTGCGGTCATAGTCCGATAGTGGCGAATCCTTACGAGCATGACGTAACTTTTTCTCGGTGGCGTCCACCCTTTGCCTTAGAACTTCGGACGACGAAGAAATCGTCTTCTCGTGGTTTCGCCGCTTCACTTTTAGCCTTGACTTTCGCGAAGAAACCGCCCACATCTGTTTTCATCTGAAGCATCTATTTCTCGGCGATCTTCTCATAGGAAAGTTTAAATCGTCTTAGAAATAGTGGTGTTCTCCTGAGCTTTCTTCTTGGCGGCGGGGCCGACGCTTGCCGTTTGTGGGTGCGCCTCTTCTTTGGCGATGGGGCGGTGGCGGCGTTGGAGCCCGCCGTGGAAGCGATGGAGCGGCCGGTGTCGGCGTTGGAGCCGCCGTGGAGGCGATGGAGCGGCGGTGGCGGCGTTGGAGCCGCCGTGGAGGCGATGGGGCGATGGCGGCGTTGGAGCCCGCCGTGGAGGCGATGGGGCGGCGGTGTCGGCGTTGGAGCCCGTGGAGACGATGGGGCGGTGGGGATGCGGCCGTGTCTTCCACTTCATTGTCATCGCCCGCAACACCGTGACTGGTGGTGAATGGATAATTGGACTTAGGTTGGGGAGGTTCTGCTGTGAAAACAACGTGGTATGAGTAAACCGTTATTTAAGCCAATACATAATTAGTGAAAAAATGTTTCGTTCACTTTCATCCGCACCTAGGGTTAGGTTGTTGAGGAGGAGGAGGTGGCGCCCTAGGAATAATGATATAGCGCTTGCGCCAACATATGAATGTCTTCTCGCTTCTCCTAAAGTCTTCTCCCCATCACCTCCTTCAATGTCAAGAGGCACATTGCTATTACCTTTCACAACTCTATCCACCGAGACGCTAGCATATCCGGGAGGTATTAATGCCCCATGGCATCTTGGTGTCTTCGTAGGGTCGTCTGAGATACAACACCGATAGCCACCATGGTGTGGCATTCCCTCGAATGTGCGGCTCACATGTCGTGAGAGGATCGGTGATGTCATCCACGGGAAGCGCAGACCTGCGTCATCTTGAATCACTTGGCACCTTCGTGGAAGCGCAAGCGCTTTTCAAGCGATTAGGGGCTGATGTTGACTCCCGGCTCTGATGCAGTTTGCCTTTGGATGGAACTTACTGCTATCTGCACTTGCCTTTTGATTTCCTCATTCATTTTGGCTTCAAGTGCTTTTTCTCGCTCTACTGCTTCACGAGCCACTTCCCGTGACTCAAGAACCATTTCCTCCATCCTGCGCATCCGCTCTGCCTCCTCGTACTTCTTTCTCTGGCGGCTTCTATAGGTGGCTTTGTCTTTAGGGAAGGCATGCTCCCACGACACCTCCCCATAGCCTCTTGTTCGCCCACCGTGTTCAGTACTCTCCAGGGCGTATGTCAGCTCATCCTTATCTCGTTAATTTGCCACCGCCACTCTCACCAAGCCTCGAGCATAAGCAAATCTTTTCTTTGCTCTTTGGAGTTTTCGCCATACACTATCTTTCCGGTCTCTAGGTCGAGCTTCCCCATGACCGAAAAACCAATACTTGGCGCTCGGGCCGCTTGGTTGATTCGGTTCGATCCTTGGCAAGAATCTCCGTTCCATTCTTTCCCACTTAGGAATGGCACTCTGTAGCCACCGATCCCAAGTGATGGTGGTATTGCTTTTGTCGGGCATTCTGTTGGTTCCTTCTCACCGTGCCTCACCCTCTTCCGATGTCTTGAACTGCACAAACTCATCCCAAAACGGCCTCAACTTGACGTAGGCCTTAGTGTTGAAATCTGGCGTCGGGTTCTTCTTGATAAATGTGTTGTACAATTTCTTCTTCCAACTTTGGAATTGTGTGGCCATCTTCTTCATAGCCAGTTCCTAACTCTCTCCTTCAAAGCTTCATCTTACATGTCGGAGCGAAATGTTGAAGGACATCTTGCCAAACTAGTGCCTTGTCACGATCGAGACAAAACTAATATGAGGAGCAACTTTCTTTTGCTTCCATTCACGAGCATTGATCGGGATCCTGTCCCTTACAAGGTACCCACGAAGGGTGACAAATTTCGTGCATGTGGTCCAAGTACTTTGCTGTATCCTCCTCGAATTCGAGAGAATGAACCGACCCTCCAACGGCTTCTTCTGCCTCGTACATTTCTACTCTTCCCGTTGTTGTCGTCGATCCAGAGGGCTACGAATGTAGAAACACAAAGATTTAAATAAATATATTTATCGACAAATGAAATTATTCTCAATTTCATGTATACATAAGAGATTGTAGATAGACCTCGCTTGACATTGTCTTGCTCATCTTCATAATCGGCAAAATCTTGACTCCGTCATCTACTTCTTGATTGTTGTCATCACCTTGAATTGGGCACCTTGTAAGGCGTCATTGTTGATAATATCCATCATGGCATCGTCCATGTTGTCATTAATTCGCCATTTCGCAAATATATGTGTAGGACGTTAGAACGGTTCGTGATCGGTAGGGGTGGATAACGAGTGACTTCGGCTCGGCTCGGCTCGACTTCGTTAAGGCTCGTTAAGAAAACGAGCTCGGCTCGCTTCGGCTCGTTAAGATAACGAGCAAAAACCCAGGCTCGGCTCGGCTCGTTAAAAACTCGAACTCGACTCGTTAGGCTCGTTAGGCTCGTTAGCGATAAACATGGTGAACATCTTAAAATTTCATGAAATTTTCAGAAAGCAGATGTAAAGAACAATCATTGACCACCCAAACATGCCTTATTCAACCAAACACATGCATGGCAATTCATGAGAGCAAGTGTTCTTTGAACTAAACCCAAAAATAAATGATTATAGATGCCATGAACATCCATGCAGTGTCCATATCACAAATCATCATCACAAGTTCACAAATCACAATCATCGATAAACATTTATAGCATTCATAAATCATATCCATGCAAATCCATATCACAAATCATGCAACATGCATGCAGATCCATACATAACCATTGCCATTTTGAGTACTATTTTTATCAATGATCTCAACCCTTTCTCTGGAGATATCAGATATGGTTGATAACCATCGGCTTCCAAGACAATCTAGAATGTCAAGAGAATACCGTTCATAAAAGGTGGCAAAGCGCCCACTAGAGCTTAATCTTAGAAGTGAATCGGCGAGCTTAACGAGTTAACCGAGTTACTCGCGAGCCAGCTCGGCTTCGGCTCGTTAACAAAGCGAGTTTTTTCTTTGGCTCGGCTCGGCTCGTTAAGGGACCGAGTTCGAGTCGAGTCGAGCCGAGCCCTTAACGAGCCGAAATGCTCGCGAAGTTTCGGGCTTTTTTTCCACCCCTAGTGATCGGGTTATGATTTCGCATCAAGTGGCGTGCGGTTCGTGACATGCATCGACAAAAGAAAAACAACATATACATTCAATTTCGGCTCACAAAAATGATTTCTCGGCTCGATGGCGGTCACAAAAAGAGGGCTCGCCACGGGTTAGTCTTTGTGTCGTCGTCTATACCACATTGCCACCGAACAAAGCCTAATTGGTTCTAGCAAGGAGACAAAGTAGCAAAAACTCTAATGTGACGTTAATTACCGTGTTACTCGATCGCACATCTAGCTTGTACCCTAAACACTCTCGATGGTGACTCCAAGCCTATCTCGTAAACAAAGTTTTGCTCCTTTGACCATGGTTTGAGTGACTCTTCATGGTGCAAGTTGACATCTAATTAAGGATACTTCGACCTCTGAGATAAACTTTTAGAAACAGCGTAAACCTCTTGACCTCTGAGCTCACGGCGTGGAGGAGTCGGCGGCTCAGGCGGTGGTGGCAGTCACGGGCGGAGCCAAGGTGGCCGGATCCGGCTGAAGGAGGGAGGAGCGGGCGAGCTGGAGCAAGCGGAGGGAGGAGCCGGGCGAGTGAGCGGCGGAGGGAGGAGCCGAGTGGAGGTGGTGGCGGGAGTGGGGCGCCACGGGAGGAAGGAAGCGAGGAGACGGCGAGGGAGACGGAAGGGGTGGAAGAAGGGAAGAAGCCATTGTTGCTTAAATCTTGGGGACCTTTAGTCAGGCGGATACTAACCCGGACTAAAGACCTTTAGTCCGGGTGGTAATACCGCTTGGGACTAAAGCTGGACCTTTAGTCGGGTGGTGCCACTACCGGGACTAAAGGTTCTTGTGGGACATATTTTCCAGAGAACCTTTAGTCGGTGTGTGACCTTCAGTCGGGCGTGTCTGGACCGGGACTAAAGGTTGGACCTTTAGTCCGGGTGGTGCCACGACGGGACTAAAGGTTTCTTGTGGGACATATTTTCCAGAGAACCTTTAGTCCTTTGTGTGACCTTTAGTCCCAAGTATCTCGACAGGACTAAAGGTATTGAGTTCCCGCCAGATTTTCACAGTTTGGGTTTTGTATTAAGTTTATTTGTATAAATATGCTAATTCTTGTTAAATGCATAGTAAATTAAATACTAGGCATAAATTTTTTAAAAATAATAGTTGCATTTCCTTTTATCTTATTGACATTTCAAACGACTTTTATAGTGACCACAAGCTAGGAAGTGAAGAGCCAACTATAAACAAAATGAAGGGCTCAAACCACAAGTGGGAATTTCATTTGAAGGCATAAATACTTGCTAAAAAATTTCAAGTCATTTTTACACGGTGGAGAAGACATGCTTCACAGAGGTACATGTGTCCTTTTATCGAATAGGAATTTCATTTGAAGCGATAAAAACAAGAAAAATATGATAGAAACATCTGAAGTTACAATTATTACATAAAATCTCTAATACACACTATTTATTAAACATCACTATATATCAAGCGGGCACATGGTGAACTTCTTCTTGACGATGACCCTTGGTTATGATCATCTTGCAGTAACCATGGAGTGTCCTCGGCATTTAGCAGATGCTTGGGTCTTTGGTCTGCTTGAAGGCGGGATTCGGTCATCCTTTCATAATCTTGACTTGTCGACTTGTCCTCAATTCCCACGATGTTTCTTTTCCTGAAAGAACTATGTGGCGTTTTGGCTCATTGGTTGATTTGTCGTCGTTTTCCCTCTCTTGGGTTTTGTAGACATGTCTTTCACATAGAACACCGATTCACATCGGCAGACAAGGACTAATGGTTCGTCTTTGTACCCAATATTGTTGAGGTCCACCGTTGTCATTCCATACTCCTTGTCGACTGTTACCCCGCCTCCGGTCATCTCACCCATTAGCACTGGAACAAAGGGACTTTAAAATTAGGTGCGTAGTCTAGTTCCCAAATCTCCTCTATGCGGCCATAATATGTTTGCCTCTTTCCATTTGGGTTTGTGGCATCTACGCGACACCACTTGTTTTGGTTCGTGCTCCTTTTATCTTGGGCTACGTGTAAAATGTATTTCCATTTATCTCGTACCCTTTATGCGTGAGGATGTGCCACGATGGTTGCCTAGCCAACAAATCTGATTGCTCATCAATATTGTCATCACCTCGACATTCTTTTCGCAACCAACCGCTGAAAGTTTCCATGTGATGACGCCTAATCCAAGCTTCATTCTTCCTCGAAGCGGGATCGTAGGAACTCCTTGTGTAACTCGACATACGGCTCCACCACGGAGGAGTTTTGAAGAACTGTAGTGCGCTTTATTGAAATAATCGTCCCGTCATCGATATATGTTTTCTTCCCTAGTGTTCCCTTTCCACTAAGTCTCCCCTCGTGTCGCGATTCAGAACACCAATCGGGTCAAGGTCGGGAATGAAGTCAACCAGAACTCAATGACCTCCTCGTCCCGTAGCCCTTGGCGATGCTTCCTTCGCCGAGCCTGTTGGTGAACATATTTCTTCAGACTCCATGAACCTCTCAAAGGGAACATGTTGTGTAGGAACACAGACCGAGAATATTAATCTCCTTGACCGGGTGAACTAGGAGGTGTGTCATGATATTAAAGAAGGATGGAGGAACACCAACTCAAAGTCGACAAGACATTGAACCACATCATTCTCAGAGAGTAGCTAGTTCCATTGGATTGATTGCCTTCGAGAAATTGCATTGAGGAATGCACATAGCTTCACGGTGGCGGGACGTACATGTGGAGGTAGAATTCCTCTTAAAGCAACGGAAGCAATTGCGTCATAAGCACGTGGCGATCATGGGACTTTAAGTGTAGGAATTTCTTCTCCGCACATTTATTATACGCTTTATATTGGAGGAGAATCCAGATGGGACCTTGATGTGTTTAGGCATTCAAACATGCTTTCCTTCTCTTCTTTGCTAAGAATGAAGCTAGCAGGTCTTAAGTAATGGCGCTCATCGTCATCTTCTCTGGATCTGAGTTGTCTCGTTCTTTCATCTTGCCGCAAGTCTGTCGTGCTTCGAGTGAATCCTTAGACTTTCCATACACATCCATGAATCCTAGCGAGTTCACACAAAGATTCTTTGTCGGTGCATCACGTCGATCGCGTTGCGGACCTCTAGGACTTGCCAATAGGGTAGCTCCCAAAATATGGACTTCTTCTTCCACATGGGTGCGTGTCCCTTAGCATCTTCTAATGTGTTATTTGCCTTGTCCCTTTCCAAAGACTACTTGCACATCCTTGACCATATCAAGTACATCCTCCCCGTTCGGTTCGCGAGGCTTGGTTCGTGTTACGCCTTACCGTTAAAATGCTTGCCTTTCTTTCTTAGTTGGTGATTCATAGGAAGAAAACGACGATGGCCAAGGTACACGACCTTTCGACATTTTTTCAAATATATACTGTCAATGTCATCAAAACATTGTGTGCATGCATTGTATCCCTTGTTTGTCCGTCTGAAAGATTACTTAGAGCAGCCAATCATTGATTGTTACGAACAACAATGCTCGCAGTCGAAGTGTTCTGCTTGTACTCATCCCACACACGCACACCTGGTTTGCTCCATAAAAGCGGAGTTCCTCAACTAATGGCCTCGGTGTAGACATCGATGTCGTTGCGGGTTGCCTCGGGCCTTGGATGAGCACCGGCATCATAATGAACTTCCGCTTCATGCATAACCATGGAGGAAGGTTGTAGATACATAGAGTAATGAGCCAAGTGCTATGACTAGTGCTCTGGTCCCCAAAAGGATTCATACCATCCGTGCTTAAAGCTTAACCTTAGGTTTCTTGCGTCATCTGCAAACTCCGGAATTCTCTCGTCTATTGCTCTCCTTTGGGACCCATCGCCAGGTGTCTCAACATGTTGTCTACCTTACGGTCTTCTTTGTGCCATCGCGACAACTTTGCATGGTCCTTGTTTATGAACAGACGTTTCAGCGTGGTATTATAGGAGCATACCACATAACCTTGGCGAGGATTTTCTTCTGGGGCGTTCTTTGCCCTCAACATCGCCAGGTCATCTCGCCGATCTTATACCGCGACGCTTTGCATACGGGCATTCATCCAAATTCTCGTAGTCCTTGCCACGATCTGAGATGCGATCATTAGGACATGCATGTATCTTCCGGATTTCTAATCCCAAAGGGCGACGACTGTTTTGCTTCAGACGTAGTGGCGGGCAATTCGTTAGGCCGGAAGCATCTTTTTTGGATCTTGAGAATTGTCCAAATGCCTTGTCGGATACACCATTACATGCCTTCCATTGTAGCAACTCCGATGTTGTACCCAACTTTTTTGCCCATCTTCTACGGACGGGTATAGTAATTTCTTGTGATCCTCTAGCATGCGGTCAAACTTAGCCTTCTCCTTTTCACTTTCGCAATCTCTTTGTGCATCACGAATGACATCACCAAGAGCATCATCTTGGTGAGTGTGTCTTACGCCTTGCCTCTTCTTGACTTTCGCCCATTGCGGTATCATCGAAGTCACCGTATTGAGCAATAATGTCGTTAGGGTCCAATTGTTCTTCTTCACCTTCTTCCATTATAACCACGGTTTCTCCGTGCTTGGTCCAACAAATATAGTTTGGCATGAAACCCGACTTCAACAAGTGTGAGTGAAGACTCCTTGAGCGTAATATTCCTTCAAATTCTTACACAGGGCACATGGACAAAGACATGAAATCATCCCGCTTGTTTGCCTCGGCCACTCTTAAGAAATAATGCACGCCATCAATGAACTCTTTGAGCGACGATCGGCATTGTACATCCAATGGCGTGTCATCGTCTGCATTATATGACATATCACATAATTAAATTTCAAGTTTCAAATTTTTCCCAGATAGTACACATGATAGAGGCTACCCAAAATTTTTAGAATTTTTGAAATTAAGATGAATTTATTTTGAATTTTCAAAGAATCAGTACTATTTGACAAATTTGCACTAGGAGCTTCGCCTTGCCCTAAGCGTATGGAGTGTCGTGGCATGACGACGGCGTTCCGCTCTGTGATGAACGCTAAACAACAAGCTTAAGAAGAAGGGACATCAAGTTAAATGATAATTAATAATTAACTAAATTGCCCAAAGTTATTAAGGGTGAATGACCCTAGATCAACAATCAATCCAAAAGGCAAACAATAACTAAGTGATTAAGCTAATTAAGAGATTAACTAATTACTTAATAATTAAATATTAAACTTATTTATTAAAACAAAATTAATATTTATTATTTTTACCCAAGAGGTTGGATCTGATAAGATAAGACTTATCTCATCAAACACCCTCAAAGCTTAACCTAACTAACACATGTAAAAGTCATTTTTCATTTATTTAAATAATTATTAAATAAGGTGAAAAATAAAAGTCTTCAGATTGATCCCAAAATTTTTGTACAGATAGTTCATAGCCTAATTAGATGGCAAAACAATTTTTAGAATTTTTGGATCATTAATTTAGCCTACAAAATTCATGGAATAATAATTAAATAAATAAGCATAAAATAGGTATAAATTCAACTTTGTCCAAATAGTCTTAAAATTTTTATATGGACTGTTCACAGTGTAACTTAGTGGAAAAACAAATTTCATGATTTTTGGAAATTTATTGTGGCCTACAAAAATCATGAAAGTTCCATTTATGAATTAATTGGCAATTTTATAACATATAAAAATTATTCAAATTTCACATTTTTCATAATGGACGGCAGGGTTAGCATCAGAGCTTACATGAACACGCCGGTGAATACGGTTGAGTGAATGAACAGCTCGGTGGTGGTGGTGGCGTGGCAAGGGCGTGTCGGCGGCGACGGCGTTCTCGCTCTGTGACAAACGCCAAACAGAGTTTAAATAGAAGGACATTTAGTCGGTTGGTGTTCTGCATCGGGACTAAATGTCAACCTTTAGTCGGTTGGTACTACAATCCGGGACTAAATCTTTAGTCCCGGATTGTAGTACCAACGGGACTAAGGTTGACATTTAGTCGGTTGGTAACACCAAGGGACTAAATGTCCTCTCCGCAAAAGCTCGCCACCGAGCCGTTGGGCGGGGACTTTTAGTCTGGTTGGTGTTACCAACGGGACTAAAGATCTTTGGTCCCGGACGCAATTTTCTCCGAGACTATTGCCCATTTGACAGTTCGACCAAAGGTCTGTTCTGTAGTAGTGACACCGTCCTCGGAGCGCCAGCGTACCCCGGCTGGGGGCATCACCGCTCGTAACATCGAGGGCTGGATTGCACTCGGGAGTCACAAGCTGACACGCGACTCCGGCGGGTGAAGACAGGCCGGGGGTTCGGATGCCCAAGAGAGGGCGCAGGGACGTTAGGCGTCGACGCCGGCGCCGAACCAAGGAGTGCACGCCCCACCACTAGAGGAGGAAGTAACTAGTGTTGTTGGAGCAACTTTCCTAACTCAAAGCACCAAAGCTCCACCGACGGTGGGATAGCCGTGACGGGCCGCATCGCGAGCCTTGGCATAGTCGGGGACAAGAAGACCTCATCGCGAATCCAGTGCGTGTGCGCGTTGGTCACCACTGAGTGTGTCGTGGAGGAGGGCAGGGAGTACTTCACCTGCCGCAAGTGCCTCACCGACGCAGGCTCCGTCCGGTCCTAGGCGAGTCTCCAGTGTGTGCCACCCTCTCAATTATTTTTTGGGAGAGGACTGCTGCATAATGTTTGAGTTCTAACATACAACAAGCGGGCGATCACTCAATTATACATGTCGATGGAGACGACGCCACTCGCTGACTGGTACAGAGACACACACATTGTTCTTGTTGGGCAGCACCCCGTACCTGCCGGGGACATCGTCATGTATCTTTGATTGGCAGTAGGGGCCGACAATGGACGTTGCGGGTGCAAAGCCAGCGCGCCCTGCCCAGGAGGTATGCGTTCAGGAGATATGGACGCCTGGCACTCAACCGGCAGATCCTCCAAGAGTGCAACGGGGGGCGGTGGGGGTGAGCACACGAGGTGCCGCTGGACTCCATTGACGACGGGGAAGTAGTGTATCGCACGCGGGGGCACCGCGCACGACCCAACCAACGGGAAAGCGGGTGCAACAACGCGTTGGCTGTTCACGGCGCGGCCATGAGGCACATCGCCACCGCTTGGCGCAGACCACGTGACAGGCTTTGCACAAAACAAGGGGAGTGCATGGCTCCCATCAGAGGCGCGGAGGTTACAGGAAGGCCCGAAGTGCAGCTCCAAGCTGGGATGTGTGTGCATGGTGGAACAACCAGAGTAAATGCGATGTGCTCGGTGAGGTAGAAAACGTCCCCCCAAATAGAATGGCATACCAGCCACTCGCCCACGAGGCTGTCCTACTAAAGACATCGCAGATGCCGCCATTGCCAATCCCACGCACCCTAAGCAGAGAGGCCGGTCTGTGGAAGACGACGGGGAAGGCGGCGCCATCTCCCCACTTGTCCATGGCTTACAGAGCACATCCCATCCAAATCTCGACGAGGTCAAAGGGAAAAGGAGAAGGTTTTGTGGCGCATGACACGACACATTTGATGCGCCCTGCAAAAACATCGCTACACCACACTCTCTTCAGCTATTGGCCTGACCATAGCACTCGATGGCTCGGTTGCACACTTCCACGCGGAGAAAATTCGTGCGGGCCTACGAGCAAAGGTTCCATGTGTCTTCTACGAGCCAAACACGTGCGGAACAATACGACCTACGTGTTAGATTAATCTTGTTGTTTTATTAGTTATGCATGTGAACTTTGTTGTGCATGGAGTAATGCTGCGGCCAGTTGTTCATGTGCACGTTATGATGCCGAGCTTAGATGAGAAAATGGGTCGTGCGTGTGTTGAGGAGAAGATGTGCACGATCTGGTGGCCTAGTAGTTGGCCGAGTCTTTGCCGGTGAGAGTTAGTTGGCGTGCCATGTGACTGAACATGGGAGTCTTGCATTCATGTCTTTGAATATGTAGTCACTAGCATGTTTAAATTCATAGCTGAAGAAGCGGTCTAAGTCAGTTAGGTTGGTGCTGTTAGTGGACCGATTCCTAAGGTCAATAGCGTGTGGGTTCAGTCCGTGCTCGTGGTGGAGATGTATTGAGCTCTATATATGTTGGGTGAGTTAGTTCATTTAAAGATTGAGAATTGAAAAGCAAGAGAATCAACTCTCCAGATGTATTGTGTGTGTGTCTGTATCCACTTCGTGTACTTGTGATCTCCTTGTTTCTTCGTTGCTGCAGATTGTGTGCGTGTGTTCTTGGGCTCTTTCTTCCACCGTGAGATTGAGAGTGCGTGTGTCCACGAAAGTACTGTGTGAGTGCGCTCTCGATTTCCAACATTTGGTATCAGAGCTTGAGATCCAGGAGCGTTAGGCGACACCGACGACATGGCGATGTCGAGGCTTGCGGCGAGAGGCCGCGGCTGCGTCAAGGTGCTGCCTTGATGCAGTGAAGACCACGAACGGTGGTGGGAGGCCGCGTTCGTGGAGGTGGCCTTGCGAGGTCTCTATGAGAAGACAGTCGGTGTGATGCCGATGGTGTTTGTGCAAGGCCATGAGGAGGTGTCTATGCGCACGCGCAAGAGCCACGTTGGAGGCCACGAACCGCGGTGTGAGGCCGTGTTCGTGGAAGCGACGGTGATGGCGTGCGGTCGGCGCGCGGAGGCGTGGTGCGGAGCACGACGGTGGTGCGAAACCGTTGTGAGGATTCGGCGTGAAGCCGAAGGCGGTGGTGTGAAGCCATCGTCGCTAGAGGAGTCGGTGTGAAGCCGACAAGCATGCCTCGGTGTGAAGCCGAGCGGTAGCGGTGTGATGCTGCTGCGAGGAGAAGCTGGTGGCGTGAGGCCACAATGATGTCTCGCTCACGCTTGAAGTTGTGTACGGCGGCGACGTGTGGTCGTCAGTAGATGTACATGAAAGGAGGTGTGAGGCCACCAGGAGAAGTCAGTGTGAGACTAACAATGATAGCGGTGCGATGCCGTTGGGAGAAAGCCGCTACGTGTGGCAAGAGGTTGCGGGTGATCCACAACAGTGAGTCGGCATGTCTAGATTAAGGGGGAAAATATTGGAATAATCTTGACATGTTAGCTTTGTGATCACGTTTGAGTGTTAATTTAGGAGTTACTAATGTTGCATGCAAATCTAGTGATTAGTGGTTGCACACGCATGTGCATGATGCACTCGTTGCTTGCATGTAGCAGCATGTTAGCTTAGTCAACAGGTGTACCATGACATGTGGATCGTGGCATAGGCAAGTAGCCGTACTACTTTAGTTAGTTGCTGCATGTAAGTGAACGTGCAAGTGTTGCACGTTAGTTGAGTAGTGCTGGGTCGTGCCGCTAGAAACGGCCAAGTTTGTTACTGGATGCACAGAGCTTTGTGCCTACATATGGTTTGTAATCAGTTTGTTAGTTGAGGAGAAGTAACAGAATAGAGAGGAAAATGTAGCCCACAAGTGTGTCTCTTCTTCCTTCATGTGACCTCTTGCGTGAGTGTACAAGAGAAAGAAGAAGAGAGATGGGAGTTGAGAGATTCAATTCCAACATTTGGTATCAGAGCTTTTGGTTCATGCCCAATATCATGACGTGCTCATCAGGGAGTGTGACCGGCGACGAGGCGATGTCGACGAGGGAGGGAGGCGTCTCTCTCTAGTACCCGATGCTCACCTCCTCCAACTACTCCACCTGGGCGATCAAGATGGAGGCTTGTATGGAGGCGCAGGACATCTGGGAGGTGATCAAACCCGCGGCCAGAGTGGTCGTGGAAAGGAGGAAGGACAAGATGGCACTTGCGTGCATCTTTCAAGCCATTCCCGAAGACGTGCTCCACCAAGTTGCCAAGAAGAAGACAACTAAGGAGGCGTGGGAGAGCTTGAAGACGAGGTCTCGGCGCTAATCGAGTGAAGAAGGCGCGGCTGTAGACCTTGAAAAGTGAATTCGAGGCCTTGCGCATGAAGCAAAGCGACTCCATCGACGAGTTTGCTGGCCAGATCAGTGGGCTAGCGAGCAAGTTCAGTGGTCTTGGTGCCACCCTGGAGGATACCACACTCGTGAAGAAGTTGCTTGATTCAGTTCGACAAGTATTTGCGAGTTCTTCAGCCGCAATTAAGCAAGATTCTCCGATGTGGATACCATGCTATTCGAGGAGGCGATTGGCCGCCTCAAAGCATACAAGGAGCGGATACGCAAGCGCGAGAACGGACACGAGGAGCATCTGCTTCTCACCAAGGCCGAATGGGAAGCCAAAGCAGCCGAAGAGAAGAGAATGGGTGAGGACTCGGCAATGGCGCCAAGCAGTAGTCCGTGGACATGGCCAAGATGGCGACAAGAAGAAGCGCCACGGCAAGTTCGACAAGTCAAAGATCCAATGTTTCAATTGTGATGAGTTTGGGCACTTCGCTTCAGAATGTCCCGAATCAAAGAAAGAGGAGAAAGCTCATCTCATTATGGCGGATGCGGACGACGAGCCAGCACTGCTCTGAAGCTCGACGTGGAGGTACTTAAATAATGACAACAAGATTAAGGGGGTGATTGTTAGATTAATCTTGTTGTTTTATTAGTTATGCATGTGAACTTTGTTGTGCATGGAGTAAAGCTGCGGCCAGTTGTTCATGTGCACGTTATGATGCCGAGCTTAGATAAGAAAATGGGTCGTGCATGTGTTGAGGAGATGATGTGCACGATCTGGTGGCCTAGTAGTTGGCCGAGTCTTTGCCGGTGAGAGTTAGTTGGCGTGCCATGCGACTGAACGTGGGAGTCTTGCATTCATGCAGCGAGTGTGGGTGTGTATGTGCACAAGCACCCGCATTTAATGCTGCATGTAGTTTAATCTTTGAATATGTAGTCACTAGCATGTTTAAATTCGTAGCTGAAGAAGCGGTCTAAGTCAGTTAGGTTGGTGCTATTAGTGGACCGATTCCTAAGGTCAGTAATGTGTGGGTTCAGTCTGTGCTCGTGGTGGAGATGTATTGAGCTCTATATATGTTGGGTGAGTTAGTTCATTTAAAGATTGAGAATTGAAAAGCAAGAGAATCAACTCTCCAGAAGTATTGTGTGTGTCTGTATCCACTTTGTGTAACTGTGATCTCCTTGTTTCTTCGTTGCTGCAGATTGTGTGCGTGTGTTCTTGGGCTCTTTCTTCCACCGTGAGATTGAGAGTGCGTGTGTCCACGAAAGTACTGTGTGAGTGCGCTCTCGATTTCCAACACTACGAGGTCAATATGAACTGTTGTAGCACCAACGCAGAAGACAGAGCGGAAGGATCCAATGGCTCCATACGAACCTGCAGAGTACGAGCTAAACCCCCACAACGCTCTTCTTGCCCCCACGGTGCCCAACAGTGACACGCACCAAAGCCCAAGGCAGACACTACCAACCTTGGAGATATAACACCACTAAAAACTAAATTTGAACATTCAAACACTCCCACACGCAACACCTACACGCACCACACAAAAGTAAACAAGTCACATAGGGTCTACAAGATTCAAATTTTCAAAGTGCACTCATTGCTAAAGGCTAAGGAGGATCAGACATAATGATTTTAGCATTTACTACATCAAAATCACAAAAGGAACTCTTGGAAATAAATGTTCCAATCCCAAGGTGGGATGAATGGTTTTGATAACTAGTACCCTGGTATATACATATACATATATGTACAGGGGCGGACCCACCATTCTGGCGTGCTCTGGCGTCTGCCAGAGCTTCCTTTGGTCCGGGAAACCCCCTACCACTGGTCTTTCCACCCTCCTAGCACCGGCGTCGGAGAAGAAATAGGCTAGGAGCCTCCGTTCGACTCTTCAACGTTGCTGGCCTAGCCATGCGGTGTCTTCAGTCTTCACGGAATCGCGGCCCACCTAGACCCAAGCACCCAGCCCAACCGAAACAGAGTATGCCTCGCCCTCACTTCCTACCTACTACCTCCACTCGATCACTTCTCCACTCCAGAATCCAGATCCAATCCCACTGACTCTCAGTCTCTCCCAACCCTAGCCCTAGGTGGCGGGCATGAGCAGAGGCCACCGACGGAGCACCTGCCGGGTGAGTGGGCGGCAGAGAGCTGAGCAAGGCAAGACCATGAGCGACGGGCCGAGGCGCTGGCGGCGTTGCTCCCAGCCCCAGTGCGGGCGGGCGGCGACGCCGCCCGTGCACCGGCGACGATGCTCCAAGCCTCCTATGCGCCGGGCCTAGCGCAGGCGGTGCTGCTGCCTCCTTCCTGCTCCCTAGCCCTAGTGCGGCCAGCGGCCGGTGCCTGGCTGGACTCTTCTCCTGGCCTCCTCACCCAATTCAATCCTAGTCCATTCCCACAATTCCCCATTTGCTTTCTCTCGCGGTACAACGTGGACGGCTCTCTACAGAAGTGTGATTGATATTCTTCCGCTACCGGTGTAGTGGTGCCGGGCATGGTGACCGGGTGAGCGATGGCTGACAGTGCGTGGGCGGCTGACGGTTCTGCTCCTAGGCAAGAAAGAAATGAGTAAGCCTGGCAATAAGAAAATGAGGAAAAGCTCCAGTAGTAAGTGACATCGCATAGTACTGCCAGTGGCCCTAGTATGTACCTCTGGCGCACTAACGCTAGCCACTTGTGTCTCCTTGACTTTGCTCACGGTGGTAGGGGCTTCCTCTCCCTCCTTTACTGTTAGGGCAGTTTCGGTCTCCTTTACGGGCACCTTAAATTTTTTTAAAAAAATTGATCTCATTACCATCAAAAGTAAGTGAAATTACTTCTTTCCCAGTCAAGTTTTATCGTGTTGTTACCTCCGTGTGCTCCTTTAGTGTCGGGGGCTCTAACAGGACATCGATGGATCCCTCGTTAACTGTCTCTTGCGATAAAAAAGAACCAGATATGAATTACTGTAAGAACAACCAACCTTACTTGACCATACACACGCATTTTACCGCATTCAATACCTCGTTTGCTCTGGTGTGGTGGGTAGTAACCCATGGCCCACCGCAACTGCCGGTCCGATTAGGACCTGTGTAGTGTATGCGGCGGGGTGCAACCTCGGGATTTATCGACTTCGATCGAGTTTCTTATGTTGTTGATGCTTGAGTGGACGTCGCCGCTTCTCACCTAGCCTGCACGAGAACATACGCACTTAATCAATAAATTGTTGTGTGTTGCTTTAATGATTACTATGTTGAGAAAACACAATATCACTGCGTGCGCCTTGCTTTTACTGTTGTGTTCGCTTTATCAGTTTACTATGTATGCTGTTGTTTACTATGTATAATGTATCTATTTACTGCCCATGTTACAATGTTTTACTGTGACGCGGTGCGTACCTTGAGGTTCGTCGCCCTCCCCCTCTTCTTGTGTTGGATGGAACAACGACGACGCTGGGACGTAGACGAAACCTCCTGGATGCATTGGGGGGGGGGCGACGAAGCTAGTGCCAACGCCATTGCAGCCAGGGTGGCGAGCTCAAGTATCCTCCTCACTTGGCCTATGTGAGAACAGATATGCTTAATCAGTGAATTACTGTCTGCTGCTTTAATGATTACTAAATGTGAAAACAAATTTACTATATGCACCTTACTCGCTCTGTTGTGTTCGCTTTGTCCATTTACTTTGTTCGTTATTGTTTACTTTGTGTAATATGTCTATTTACTGCATATATTACAATGTTTTACTGTAATGCGGTGCATACCTTGAGATCCATCGCCCCTCCCTCTTCTTGAGTCGAATGGAACAACGACGACGCTAGGACGTAGACGGAACCTCCTGGATGCACCAAGGGAGGCGGCGCTACTACTGCCGGTGCTATTGCAGTCAGGGTGGCGGGCTCAACCGCATCCGGTTGCTGGCGATTCAGACACGCCGTTGGGTCGCTTGTCTCCAAAGTCGGGCGACAATGATCTGCCGCTTTCGGACGACATTATCAACGGGCGTGGGGACTACTGTCACCTCGACCGACAAGGCTATGAATGATACTACATGTATCGGCATGGGGGTTGTGCCCGCACGCTCCGACGTCTGTGCCTTCCTGATGCGAGATGCCGATCCGGGTGCATCTGCCTCCCCGAGCAGCTTCCTAATGATGCAGACAACATTCATTTGCATCGTCTAACTTTCTGATACGCCCTTCATGCCTGCGCCATAGCCTTCTCCGCCTGCCTCATCACCCTCCTGGCTTCATCATCAAACTTCTCTAGTGCCTCCATCGCCAGGCACCAGTTCCCCTTGCCCAATGATCCATCCATGTCGCCAGGAAAAGTGCGCAGGCTCGGGAAATGACCCACGACGGGTTGTGTGGGTAACTCCGTAGGTACGACATTGGTGTCGCCGCGTGCCAGTAACAAGTCCCCTCCCCGCTCCTAAACTGGTCATTCAAATGGCACGAATGAATTATTGTTAAATATTAACCACAATTACTGTAATGAACATCATATTTATTGCATACGGGCAAAACATCAGTAACTCACGCCGAGCTTGCCGAGTGTGTCGACGTCATCCACGTCCTTCAGCCTATTGGCCACGACTATCTTGTTGATGAGAACGGCCGTGAAGTATGCTACGCTTGGAGTCTCAATGGTGTCGATGCTCAGGTTGTCGAGGTAGTAGATCTGTCAGGTGCAAATTTACTGCTTGTTTAATATACGTATTACTGAAAGTTAGTACTATATTTTACTGTTTTACTTGCATGTGATGATTTCTATTTGTGGTGGTCGTGGACTGCTTGTTTTACTACTTGTGAGTGTTTGTTTTACTAAAGTTGGAACATAGTGTTACTAAGTGTGTTGGACTGCATTTTATGTGCGAGAAAATTACTGGTGTGTCCTATCTGTTTTACTGGGATCTAAGACTGATAATTACTGTGATCTTGTTTTACACATTTTTACTGCTTGTCAATGTGCAAACTACTAAATGCGATGAATAATTTAATGTGTAACTTACAAGAACCAAGGTGGCACATCCGTTGATAGAGTTGGTGGTGCTGTACTTCTTCATGTTCCAGTTGCGGATGGACTCCCGAAGGTCATCGACGACGGCCTTGCACCAGTTGACGCCACTGAATTGTCAAGATCCTTCGTCAACAGAGCATCCTTCCCGGTTATGTTGATGTTGGTGGTCAGCAAAAGGAGCTTGCTGAATACGAGGAGGAAAAAAATCACCTGATCGTTAGCGCGTCTGTGCCTTCGGTCTTTATCTGCTCGATCAACGTCGTGTTCTTAATGTTTGAATTCTGTTGTACCCCGAGCAGACGCTTCAGCTCGGCCAGCTCTGAGGTCCCTACGACCTGGGTCACCATCAGCACGTCGCTGCCATCGCAAGGGATCCCGAGGACGCACCTAACGGCGTGATGCGTGATTGGGATGCTCCTTCGGCCACCAATGCTGATGACCTTCTCGACCGGGTCAATCCTGTCCATTAGGAAGCACAACTTGTCCCTTTTCCCCAAATCCTCGAGGTTGAACTTCAGCTGATAGCCGAAATCCTCTTGACCTCAATCCCTTTGTAATATCCCATTGTTTTAAAATGAGTATTTAATGAATTATAAATTGATTAATAATATGAATTTAGTGGGAAAATAGTTATGGGCCTTCGGCCCATACCCAAGAGATGGGCCGGCCACCAACAAAAGAAGGAGAGGGGGACCCTAGGCCTACCACTATAGGTGCCGACGCTATTAATGTTTCACCGTCCCTACTACTGTAGCACCTCCCCTACTATCAGAAGGCCGACCGCCTCAGAAGCACCGCCTCCCCTTGCGACCAAGGCCGATCTTTGGTGTTGCTCGCTGTTCGACTAGCAGAAGAAAGGAGGAGGAAAGAGAGGAAAAAGGGAAGAGAAGGAAAGGAGGAAGAAATGGCATTGTAGTTTCGGGTACTAGTGGTGCGAAATTTGGGAATTCCATCTCCTAGAGAATTGTATAGGATCTCGATAGATTTCTGTAGAATGTATGTTCATGTCGATCGGATGGGTAGATTTTAAGTTATAAATTTTGTAAGATGGCTGTCTGATCAGTTTGTTGGGTTCTGGTAGCGTGCATAAACCTGTAGATTAAAAATAGAAGATGGATTATTCTGGAGTTTTGATTTGCATGAAAAAGGTAGATAACTTCTTAAGGATTCTAGAGAGTCCAAGAACACGATTGTTGGACAGGTAGAATAGAGTTTATGATTTTTGGAAGAATATAGGCCAGAACTGGGTTGCTGCAGGAAACAGTCATTTGTGGATTCTGAAAAGTCCTAGATCACTATTTTTCATGTTCAGATTAAAAGATATGAAATTATTAATTCATTTGTCGAGAAGATGAGAGATATGTCTTCTGGGTTAAAAACAGGGGTTTAGACAATTTAATTTGAATTTTTGATCACCTAAGAAGTTGTGGAAAATTGTGTATAGATTCCAGAATGATATGGCTTATTATTTGTCGATATGGGAGTTGAAAGTTATGATAGTTTTAGTGCCGGGACAGAATTGTGGAATTTGAGAGTGTGTAGGAGTGTTGTATATAATGCGTTGATTTGTTTTGCCCTAGCTTGTATTAAGTGGGGTGTTTGATGTAGATGGAGTGTCTTCGAGTTTGGTAACCCCCTCACTCTATTCCGATTGCCGCAACAAAAAAAAGGCAAGTACATGTTTGAGTGATATTGAATGGTTGGCAATATCATTTGGTTATATGAATGCTTATTATGATTATTCATGTGAAGTATGATTATTTAATTTGCTTAAATGTTATGAAACTTGATGATGATTATTAAAAAAAGAATATTGAATATTCATTTCATTGCATATCAAGCATTCATGTTGGAATGATATTACCCACGGGAGTGGGTTGAGATCCCCATATGTAAGATATGGGCAATGATGTCCCCATATGTAAGATATGGGCAGTGAGGTCCCTATCAGAAAACAGACGGGCAATGGGTCCCCGCATTTGAGAATGCGGGCATGAGTGAACAACGATGGGTGTTACACTCCGCTATACCGGTATAAGCAGAAGTGAAGTGTGGCATGAGCATGAGTTGCATTGCATTGCATTCATGAAAGATGAAATTGTTTTATAAGATAATGAGAATGAATTGTTGATGAGATGATGTTCATTGTTTTTTTATTTGTACTTGCTGAGTCTTCGACTCACGCTTGTTTATTTGATGTTTTAGGTGAACGTCGAGGACGACATACTTTGGGGTGGAAGTAAAACATGGAACTTTTGCACTTGTGTAGCACTTCACTCCACTTCATGATTCATTTATTTTGGACTTGTGATAATTTTATAGATTGTGGTTCCCTTAGTTCCTCATGGTTGATATTATTGTTAGTTGTTGTTTTCCCTTAATTGAAATTTACTTATAACGCCTTTGATAATTATTTGGATCGTATTATATTTGAATTATGATTAACTATCTTGCTGAAATTTATGATTACTTAATTGTCGAATGTTTAATCATAAAGCCTATAATGTAGTAATACTTGAGTATGATTTAAAAAATTGTAGTAATAATAGTTGTAGGTGACATCTTGGCCCTTTACTAAGTCGGGGTGTTACACCCTTGGTCTATTGTAAGCTCGTCGATGGTTGCGACGACGAGGGCAGGAGCACACCTGATGCACGTCATCCAAGGTCCCTTCCTCCTATCGCATAGAGCCTGCATTCGACGTAACATCGATGTTACTGACGACATGCTTACTAATTACCGCATTCATGACTCAGGTTTACTATTGATATGAAAAAAGGATAACATTCTATGATATTATCTAATTATTGTAAAAAGGACGTGCATTTACAACTATATGTGCACGACTTACCATTGCAATCTCGTGGGCGGTTTCATCATGAGGTGACAAGACGACGACGTCCTCTGTCGCCGGCACCGCTGCCTTCCACTTCTTGCTCTGTTGTTTCTTTCGAGAAACACCGGCGCGAGCATCTGCGACAGATGCATCCGCTACAATTGAGGCAATGGGTTCGAGTTGGGAGGGGTCACAACAAATCTCCATCGCCGACTGACTTCCCTCGATGGTGATCTTCCTCACCTTGGAGGGTACTTGTCGAGACCCAAATTACAATTCTGGATCCTCTGTGTATACTGCACTAGTCCAGGATCAGGCTAGTGCACACAGTGACAATATCAGTGAAATATCAATTCCATATACAAAGATAACTAATTAATAGGCAAATACAATAAATATCAAAGTAAAGACCTTAAGGTCAAAGCTTACAATTAATGCCTCAAAAGGCAAAGAGCTCAATGAAGCTGCAGCGGAACGAAACGGGATAACTCCAGTGAAGCCCATCCATATGCCCACAGGCAATCGGCTGGGGTGCGCGACCTAGCTCTCCACGATCCTTGAAGTAGACCTTTTTGACTGACGATTCCTTCAGTTCTGCTTGATTCGTCAAAGCAAGCGTGAGTACACACCGTACTCGCAAGTCATACCACAGAAATGCAATTATACATGTAGGCTTATTCCAAGGGAATGGCATTCTATGGTTATTTTGCAGAAATGCAACATTTGCAATTGAATACAAAAAATAGATTGAAAGCAAGTAAAACAAAAAAGATAATCATAATTTAACAATTTGATTTCACAAAGACACACACAGCCTAAACAGATTATTCACATAGCCATATGATTTAGATCACACAGCTCCCTTCCCACACAGTTTATGAAAATCTACCCCTCATGTGAAATCCCCGAGCATGTCCATGACCGCGGACGCGGCTATTCGAATAGATTGTTTAGCACTCTGCAGAGTTTATACACTTTACCCACAAGATGCAATCAACTGGACCAGAGCT
Source organism: Phyllostachys edulis (assembly GCA_036346405.1). NCBI lineage: Eukaryota > Viridiplantae > Streptophyta > Magnoliopsida > Poales > Poaceae > Phyllostachys > Phyllostachys edulis. Next base: position 52,213,933 of record CM070553.1, read on the forward strand.
GATCACAACAAAATCTTTCAGAAACTTCATCTCAATATTGACACTCTCAGTGTGCTTTGTCGTCATACCAACCCTAACACAGAGGATGGTATAACACACACCGTTGGACAGGGAAGCGGCGAACCGTCCCGCGATGCGACTACTTGGTAGCACACACCTCCATCCATCACTAAGCCTAACCTACTACCTGAGCAATCAATGTCAAGAATTCATAACTTACTAAGTTAGGCCCGTCCCATAATAGACATGCGGTTGTACGAGAGGCCCAATTCAATGGTGCACAAAGTTAAGTCCTTAATTAACCAATGCAAGACTTCCAATTTCTAACTAAGCCACACAGATTATTTTGACACACAGATTCATATTCCCATATCACATAGCCACCATGTCACACAGTTTCCACCACTTGCCTCAGTCTAAATCCTTTCCCACCCAGTTGGTTAAGTGCAACACATGCCATAATAGCACATAGTACACACAGATTATCACAAAGTCCCATAGTCACTTAGTCAAGTTAATAATTGCAACTTTATATGAGCAGATGATTCGTGGCATGGCTAAGCAATCTAATCGCATCTAACCAACCCACATTGGTGCTACAATAATACCAACTATTAAATAACCAAGCTAGGGTGACAAAAGATTATGGCATATCAATTAGACAAGGATGTTATAACAATTTGGATTATTAACTAAACCCAAAAGCATTTAAATAAATACTTAAAGTAAATGCAATAATTTGAATCAAGATACTTTTAGAACACTGGGATTCAATATGATCAAAGGTACAACTTGCCTTGCTAGCAACGACGATCTTATTTAACTTTAATATTCTACTTCCTTGATCTTCTGCTCCTTCTTGATCAACACTTCTCGCAGTATCAACGTCTACTCGTAATAAGCAAAAAAAAATCAAATAAATAACTAACAGAGAACAAACAAACTTCAAAAAAATTAAACAATAATCTCATATAAATAGATATTGAATTCAGATGAATTTAGGAATTTGAATGAACTCAATCGGAGTTCGGATTCAAAAGATGTGAGCTTGAAAGATCACATGAAATAATGAAATTAGAGTGGAAAGAATATTCAGAGAATATTCCTTCGGATTAAAACAAATAAACAGAATTGGAGACTTACAAGTGGGGTCCACTGGTAAGTGAGAGAGAACAAGGATAGTGAATGACATGTGGGACCAATTGGATAATTGAATTTCAGAAATCGGATTAATTTCTGAAAAGGAACAGTGGATGACAGGTGAGACTGGATAATTGAATTTCTAGAATTACTATAATTCTAGAATTAAGGTAAAGGGAAAGACAAGTGGGCCATTGGTCCATAGACCAAGCCCACGGCTAGGGTTTCGGTTCACGGCGGATGAGGTCCATAGAACCGTACTAACATGCGGGACCCACCTGTTAGGGAGGGAACTAATCTAGGTTTTTAATCGGAAGGATGACATGTGAACTATTGGTCTATAGACCAAGTCCATGATCTAGGGTTTAAGGTGCATGGTGCAACAGGTTTATAGAATAGGGCTGACAAGGTGGGGTCTAGATGTCATAGAATAGGTTCTTGGTGAACCCGATCTATACGGTTTAGTTTTAGGGCTAGGGCTAGGAGTATGCCACGAGGTGCTTTGAAAATGTGGGACCCATTTCAAGATAGGCTTGGTTCACATGAACCAAGTCCATACGATTTGGTTTAGGGTTAGGGTCACAGGTATGCCACGTAGGCGGCTTAGGTGGCGGCTACGTGGCGTGCACGGAATTGATGACGGGGAAGCCACATAGGATGACACACAAGCACAAAGGCTTTGATGGCCACTGAATAGGCGATGACTAGGCGCATGACATGGCACCGGGTGACAAATGAGCACAGGGCACTGCCTTGTTTCAGATCTGGGAACTGGGGAGGGACCCGATTGTAAGAGAGACCAAAGAGAGAAGAAGGGAGCAGGGCCCACATGGAAGGGACATGGACACAGGGAGCGCGCGGTAGCCATGGCCTTCTCGGTGATCCCTGGCGGTGGCGAATGACGACTGTGGGGAACTACGGTGAGGATGAAAACGGGGCGGGGGTGCTTCCCTGATGCCATGGGAGGTGGCGGGTGACAATACGACAGCACGGCAGGAGGTGGCGAAGCCGGTGTGCCTGGCACATAAGCATGGCGGCTCGGGCTCGCTGGCTTGCCAGAGCTGTGGGTCGCGGCGGTGCAAAAGGATGGGTGCTACGGGAAGAGGAAGCGACGGAGATCTCTGTGACTCGGGTACGGCGGTGCGGGTCAACGGCGAAGAGCGGCGACCGGCTGGACTTTAGTGAGGATGAAAACGGGGTGAGGGTGTTGCCCTAGAGATGGAGAGAGGGGGGCAGGGCCCGCATGGAAGGCGCACAAAGGGGGCACGCTGTTGCCCTGGCTTCCTCTGGTCAGTGATGAACGGTGTGCACATGGGCGGGTGATGTGGTAACACTGACGTCGCATCAAAGAAACCAACACGCACGAGAGCTAAGCGCTGGGTCATGGTGGCTTGTCGGCGCGGCGTCTCCGGGGTGGCCGGCGGGTGACGGAGTCCCGGCGAACTCGACGAGCAATGGCGGCGCTAGCAGCTTGCGGTTCAGCTGGAGGCGGGCGGCGATGGAAACCGAGGTGAGGGCGGCTCGGCGAGCGCGCGGGACGAGGGAGGAAATCAACACGGCGGCGCTCGGCTACAGCAGCCACGGATCCGAAGGGGTCCAAGGCGGTAAGAACCGGCGAGGGGGATGAGAGGAGACGGGGAATGGGGCCTCACCGGTGAACGGGGATGAGCTCAGGGATGACGTTAATGGAGGTGACGGCTCAGGTTGGAGAGGGATGGCGCTCCGGTGGCGTGGCGACGATGACGGCCACAGGTCCGAGACGCGGGCGGCGCGGGGATCCTGTAGGAGGCGTCGGCGAGGTCGGAGAGGCACCGGACGACGGCGAACGGTGTGGGGAGGCGCGGCGACGGAGCACGGGCGAAGACAACCGGCGCCGGGTCTAGAGAAGACGGCTCGGGGTGGCGGCGCTTGGCGCTCTTGGCGGCGGCGGTTAGGGCACGCGGGCGGCATCACGAGAGGGCGAGGGCGCAGAAGCGGCGGCGAAGCGGAGGCACCTAAGGCGTCCGTGCGGGAGAAGGACTCCCAAGCGGCGGCGCCGTCCGAGTCGAACAAGAAGGTGGCGCAGCATTTAGGGTTGGCGGCGGTGCAGCTAGGCCGGGGTTTTGGCGGCGCGAAACAGGCCGGCTGGGCCAAGCGGCGGGATGGGCCAAGGGAGGTAGAGAAGGAGTATGGGCCGAGCCGAATTCGGCCCACAAAGGTTAGAAGGATTCAATGAATTTTCGAAATAAGAAAATGGATGGAAATTCAAAAGAGGTCAAATAAATAGCAAATAAAATCAGAAAAGTCCAAGAAAATACCAGAAAATTCCCAGTTTAGATTAGTCAAATTAAATGTTTTAAGTTTAGGAAATTCCCAGTTAAGCTTCATTAATTCAAATAAACTTGGTGAATTTTTTCCAGGGACCTAAACTACTCACAAGATTTTTGAAAAGCCAAATTTTGGGATTACATAAAGATTTCACGGATGTCCTCATTTACCGCCGGAGCATGGATACAAAAAGCGAAGAAGAAAAACAAAAAAGAGGATCCTATGAATTACTGCATGTGAGGAGTTGTTTTACTTAAAATCTGAGGAAAAACTATGCCAAAAACGCTCCAAAATTAGGGAGGGAGAAATCACCCTAGTATAGCAAGAAATTATGAAAGATTTTGGGTTAAATTAATGTGTGAAACCCTAGAAAAAGTCACTTCGCGAGAAAGGAAGAACTCCAAACTAAAATAAACGACCGTATTCTCTATCCTTGCGGGGTGCGGGTGGGTAGGAGGGTGCTTAATACGAAGATCGCCTCTGCTCCTGCCGAGAATGCGGACCGGTGTATCTCGTCGAATACCTTGCTTTTTTCGTTCCTTCAAGGGTTAAGCGTGCTACCAGAAAGAGAAAATACGATTTGTTGTAGTGCAGGGAAACACCCCCGAACGATGCGGCCCTATGCACGTAATATACTCGACTTCCGCGCCTATACAAAAAAGGAAAAAGAACCTAAGCGGATATGTGCGGTAAAACACGAGTACCAATTACTGCATCTTATGTTGAATATTACTTCATATAACTTTTACTACAATTGTTGAATGCGTTTACTATAAGTTGTTAATAACTTTGCAATTACCCGTCCAGTTTCTTAATTGCTGTATGTCCAACAAGGTTTACCATATCGTGAGTACGTTTTTGCTGTAAAAAATACGTGTGAGCAGAGGTTCAATTAAGCGTCGCCCAAGCGATTCCTTAAGCGCATCAATGTCGCTTCGGCTCCTCGATGCGTCTCTTCATCTCACACGCCGACAATACTCCTTGTTTTGTAAAAATGACCATCTGCCACCAGAAGATGGATTGTCACATCGCTCTGCTCTCATTCGCGCACTACGTACATAAAAAACAAATACAATTACCAAAAAAATGGCTCCCCACTCTTCTCCCATGACGCCAGCGTTGATGGCCTACCTTGCCATTTTGTATGAGCACCTCTTTGGTCGTATGCTGGCGGATGCTGTGGAAAGACATTGTGCAGTGTCCTCCCTAACCTAACACACATACCTTACATATAGCTAAGGTTTACTATAAAAAAAAGAGTTTGAAAAAAACGGTGGTAAAATGGGATGCCGATTACTGTGTGCGTCGTTATGTTTTACTAACTGATATAAGAGCTTGGAATATCACATTCCTCGTAACATGCAGTAAAAAGGGATACACAGAAAGAGAAGGCAGTAAAAGCACAAAACAACTTTATTGTCTTACTGTTATGTTTACTATCAAACATACGAGCTCGAAAAAAATTTGTGTGCCGCAAAAAAGACAGTAAAATGATTCTCGTATTACTGTCATGTCTTGTATTATTTACGGTTGAAATTGAGTGCCACGCGGGTGCGGGTGTTTCTGGTCCGCCGACTGTAGTTGGTGGGCCGACCGTATGATGGTTGCGCACCCGTGCATCACACTTGGCTTGGGTCTCGCGCGATGGGCTGGCTAAACATAGAATAACTATTCTAAGCTCAGCTATAGAATTACACACACACACACATGAAAATGGTATAGTACTCCTAGGAGTACGTATTCTCACTTCTCATATTGCACTTAAATCGTATGATGATACTTCTTCATCAATTTGAGCATACTCCAATAATGATTATAAGATAATCTAAAGTGAGTTCCATGAAAAATTTCATTAAAGTCCACTTTTTATAGCAAAATTTGTGTAGATACTTCTTTTATATATGAAAAAGGGTCTATGGCAAAAATAAAGGGCTTCAATGATTTTTTTCAGTCAAGTCGCATTGAAGTATCTTATAATTGATATTTAAGTATACTAAAAGTGATAAAGAAGTATAATATGTTCGTTTAAGTGGTATATTGGGTGTGTATATAGTAATTTTCACTTTGGACCATGTAATTTTACCATGGTTTGACTTTCCACCACCCTTATCAATTTTTTTTCACTTTGCGCCACCTCTTCTTACTTTTTGTTTTACTATGCACCATGGGAACATCTTGTTAGTGAGTGGGTAACATGGGAGGCGTGCAGGGAGCTTGCCAGCAACGAGACAGTGCCGACGAGGTGGCGGCAAGACGAAAAATAAAGATAGAGAGCCGTTTGCCATCGCTGTCGTTGCTATGGCCACTGTCGGCGATGTTCTGGATATTCTTATCCCCTTTTGACCCATTTCCTAGCTCCATCTACCTCCCCTCTCTCCATCCTGTGCCTTACCGCTACCTCCCGCACTGCCATTCACCTTACCCCTTCTTGGACTGCACTGAATAACACGCTCCACATTGCAATTGGGATTAAAAATGGCATGGTAGCACACCTACTGATAGTAAAAATCGATCCCCTATCGCCCGTGTCATGCGAATTTGCCGCCCATGTTGCAATCGGTAGTAAAAATGGCACAGGCGCACTCCATGCAGTTTATCCCTCTATTTTACTGTTGTGTCGGATAGGGACACTTGGTGTGCGAGTGTAGTTTTATTGTTCTCTACGTGTTATGTTACAGTAAAAGTCACAAAAATATTACTAGCACTTGTTTGCTGGAGATTACTGTGTGTGGCAGTGTTTTACTTTAAAGTAAATTGTCTTTTATTGTATAAGCCATACACTCTTACTGTATACACAAGCGATGTTTGTTTAGAAATTACTGTGCCGTGTGGCAGTGTTTTACTTTAAAACCAATTGTCTTTTACTGTATACGCCATACACTCTTACTGTATAAGCTGACGATCACAATGCGACAAAAAAGTCCACGTCCTCCCGCGCCCCCAATAAAAAGCACGGGATCCCAAGCATCCATCGTCACACGCACCGCGCAACCAATCGTAAAACCGCGCTTTCCTCCACTCACACTACAAGAAGAACATGCATACAACAACACATAACTCGCAACAGAAAGCACATGCGTTGCTCGGCCCACCACCTCCCACATCTATATAAAACCGCTCGGCTGCTCCCATCTAAACCCATCTTATCCTGACTCCTAATTAAGAATGTCTCATCTTTCCTTTCTCCTTTAGTCCCTTCCGCTTCATCTTCCTCTAAAAACCCCCTTCCTTCGTCTTGGGTTCCCAACAACAGCTGAATCCTCGATGCCCAACCTGAATGCCTCTCCACCATCTTGCATGGATTGAATAAGCAGCTGTGGCAGCAGGCATACATGCGGTGACCCTTAGGGCAACGGCGGCACATCTCACAGACATGGCGGAAGGGTCGTGGTGGCGACAGATTTGGTTTGCGGCGGCGCATCGCCGTGGAGGAGGACCATGCGGCGACCCAGCGAGGGGAGCCCTAGTGCAGCAGGTGCCCCCTCCTCTGCCTCCATCATAGGTATAATCTGGCGCTCTTAGAGATATGTTTGCTCTGATTATAGCTTCCTGTTTTGGACCTTTGGTATAACTAGTTTTTTAGGCAATTTTAGTATAGGTAGTAAAGGTTGCTTATTTAGGTAGATATATATTGCTTTTGCCTTTTTGATACTAACTGGTTGGGTCAGGGTATGCATTAGTTTGTTGGTGTGTAGTAAAGCTTTGTTGTTTTAGTACCCATATAAATTGGTTCCAACTTTGTGGAATGTGATCGACTATTCTTATTAGTGTGTGGTTTTTGCTGATTGCACCTTTTACTTATGTTGGAAGTAGGTTACACTTCTCATGATAATGTAAGTTTGTTGTTTTTCTTTAGGTAAGACTCTGACCCAGCTCCGATGGTGAGGTGATTGATGAATTGTAGGGGTTCAATGATATATTCAACTTGTCTCAGTATTTCATATTGTTACATTTCTGCTTAAGTTGTGCTGTAATTGGTTTTTGCGTGATTTTAGCTCCCGCCCCGTAGCCATCGTCTTGTTCGTAAGGATTCTTGTATGACTGCAATCATTCATACATGTGCTTTCTGAACAGTTCCCTAGCTGAACCTCCTGCTTATGTGCCATCTTGTTTGTAATGTTTCATTGTTTTTGCAATCGCACAGGTGTGCTATCTGAAAGGTTCCCTTGCTGAACCACCAAAGCAACTTCATATGGCAGAGTAGTTAGATAATAACTTTTGTATGATGTGCCTCTCGTGGAATCATCTCATGGTCAAATTGGGGATCTTTGCATTTGTGGCAGTGTTATCAGGATCATGATTTTGATTGTTGGATTGTATGAGTAGGTGATCCTATGAAATTGCTTTGGCCCAAGGACCATTCTGTTAGGATTGTAGGTGTTGCCATATTGATGTAGGTCTTGTGACCCCTCTCTAACTCTATCCTTCCTTTCCTAGGTAAAATATTGATATTTTTTTGCTTTGCTTTTATTCATGTATGAATTTGATTACACAAGAATGCAACACTTGTGGCCGCAGTCCCCCCATGGTTCAGTCGACCATCCGCTGCGCCAAGCGCTGAAGACTCCGAGTAAGCCACCAACCACTCCAAGCAATTGAAGCATGCATGAAGGAATTTGGGATCAAAGGAGATGTATCTGGATGTAAAATCACTTCACTAATGCCTCTATGTACATTGTAATATTTGGATTTGTTTACGTGGATTACACTTCAGATTTTTTTTCTATTCTCTCAGTTCACGTTTACTGTCTAATCTATTTCCATCGGAAAATAAACCAAATAGTGAGACGAGGGACAGATAAGAAGAAAGGATTATATTTTTGATATGGAATAAGAAAGCACATGTTTTTATTTTCTCAACATGGATTTTTCTTTTCTATTTCTTCTTCGCAAACTGTTCAAGAACAAGGCGAAATGATTTCTGTGCATGTAGCTATGTGAAAGGATTTCCCTACATGCAGATAGGTGGAAGGATTTTTGTATATGATGGGTTGCAAAGGTATTTCCGTGTGATATTATAACTTTGTCCGGACAATAATACTTGTCGTCATGTGTTTGTTAAAGTGCTCCATGGAGATAGATAATTATTTCCCATGACTACTATGTTCCTCTTTCAACAATTGTAGAGAAATTATACCACTGAGACACATATTTCCTTGCATACAATTATCCACCCATTGTTTGAATATCAGAACCAAACATAATATGTAGTCAACTTACTGGCGTAGTGTAACTTTGGACCAACAATTTTGTTCTATTAGTAAACCATGTGATGACACAAATGACTTTCAAGTGGGATGTTTATCAGTTTTCAATATTTTAGTAAGTTCCTTTTACAAATTGAATCTTATTTTTTCTAATAGGAAATTTGACATTACTAAGTTCTTCAGTTTTGTTCAATCTACAAGTTATATATTTCTGCCTTAGGTAACAGATTTTTTGAAATGTCCATTGCAAGGCATCAAGTTCGTGATGGATTTTCGTGTTTCTTCGATAAATCTTCAGCACTTAAATCATCTACCCCATTTAAGATTAGGAAATGATTTACTATTGAGGACTTCATCTGACAGCTTATGTTTGCTTGATTGCCATATTGCATTTACTTGGTTTGTTCTGGGCTTAAAAGGCAGTCTTCCTATAAGCTTGCGATTAATAATTGGGAATTGCTACTCCATGTATGTACCTGCCAATTGTTTCGAAGAGTTGGAATGTTACATTTTATTTTAATAGCACTAAAAGAACTTAGAACTTTATTTCTCTTTTCATATTGAGAAGATATGTTGATGGTTTGGACTGTTCGGCAAACTTGTGCGTAGAATGGAGAATGTTGGGGAATAATTTTTTTTTTATAGAACCACGGGGCATAGAGAATGACGGCTTTCCACTAAATGTATTGTAACACCCTGTTTTTCAGAGCCTTTTTGAAAATTTTGAAAATTAAAATTAACCATTTGGTTTATTAAATTAATAAAGCTTAAACTTGAAATTTCAGAAAATAAAAACAATTTAATTGAGTTAATCAAACTTCAATTAATTCAAAACTTGGTTTATTTGCATTTCTTGGATTTTATTAGATTCAAAATCAAAAAGAGTGCATTAAGTATTTTCTAGAGTTTCTAGAATTTAAAAGGGCTTCCTTTTTGCCCAAAAAGTCTAAAAATAATTTATTTAGAATATTCAAAAGCTAAACTATAGTTATAAATAATTTTATTAAGTTCCAAATAATTCAAGGAATCTATGTGTATTTCTCTAGAATTTTTGGACCTAATTAACTATTTTCTAAAAAGCCTTTTTAATTTCTTGAATTATTTAAATAAAAAATGTATTGAATTTCCCCCTTTTCCTTTCAGGCCGAATTCGCTCGGCCCGCTCCTATTCTCTGCGCCCCAACCTAGCTCCGCGGCCCAAATCCCGCGTGCGCTGGCCCACCAACGCCGCAGCGCCTTCCCCCTCGGTCACCGTCCGATCGAGATCGGATGGCTCGCTATTGCGTGCCATCGCTCCTCGCCCGTGCCATCGCTCTCGCTGACGCGGTGGGCCCACCTGCCAGCGTCTCGTGCTGCGTCGTCTTCCTCCTCCCGCTTCTGCCCGTTGGAGCACATGGCGCTTCCGCTTTCTCCACCGCGCCCCGCGTTTGCCACCGACGCCGTCACTCATCCACGCCACCTCGTCAGCAGGGCATTAAATGCCTGGCGCTCCGCCGCGCCCACGCCACCCACCCTGTCGCCGCCTCGCCCTAGTCATCTTCCTCCACACGCCTCCGCCCACACCGCGATGTCGGCGCCAGCAGCAGCGTCGCGTGTGTTTCACGCCACCGCTTTGCCCGTTCGCCTGCATGCCGTCATGCGCATTGAAGGCGGCGTGCTCCTCCGCACCCGCTACTGCCACCCACTCCGCCTCCCCTGCCCTGTCGCTTCCCCGCACCTGCTCCCGTCCCGCGTCTGTCCTCGCCGCCACGAAGTCCGCCGCCACCCATATGTCCCTCCGGCCTCCCCACGCCTATTTAAGGCGAGCACCAGGAGCGCCAAGGCCTCCTCTCTCTTTCCCCTCTCCTCCCCCTCTCTCTCCCGCTCTCTTTCGGCTGCTATTGAAGCTCCTCGCCGCTGGCCACCTTCGGACGCTGTCGTCTCTAGCGCCGCTGTCACGCCTTCTCCGCTGCCTCCGACCACACCACCGGCACCGCCTCGTCGCGACGCACCCGGTGCGCACACTCACTCCTCCCGGAGCCCACCAGAGCACCATCGCCACCACCGAGCCGCCACCTTCACCGCTTCTCGTCGTCGCCGCCGGCCATCTCCTCACTAACCACCGCCGCTTCGGCGTGCCCTGGATTCACCGCGCACAATTCTACACGTTGCCCCCACTCATCGGGCTCGCCACGGTGTGAAGCGCTAGCGAGCCGCGCAGCCGAGCGCCACCGTCGCCGCTACCGACCTGGCTCCACCTCAACGCTGACATGGCGCCACCTCGCTGCCACGTCAAGGCCACTGGTGCCACTCATTCACTTCACGTAACGTGGCTAACACGCACGCCAGCGTGGCTCAAGACAAGGTGCGGGCCCCACCTGTCAGCATCTCAGTTTTTGGGAATTAAAAATTGTTGGACCAAAACGGCGACTAGAGGGGGGTGAATAGGAGCTCAAAATCTTTTTCGAATTCGATTAGATCCAATAATAATTTCACTCCAGTAGCTATGAGAGCTATGAAGATCAATATACAAGTATAGCGGAAGCCTTGTATTGAATCCTAATCAAACCCCCAAAGTACAGGAGCAAAGAACACAAAGTTGTGCAGAAATCTCAGGAATCGGTACTACCACCATTGTAAGTGCGGTCCTACCTCATCGCGGTACTACCGCAGGCAAAATCGCGGTACTACCTTTTATCCTGACGATGAATGTAATGTACTGAAAACGAAATCGAAAAATGTCGTAACTTTTAAACCATAAGGCCAAACTCCACCAAATTTGGAACACACCTTCCTAAGGATATTAGGAACCTATTCCAATCAAGGATCGCAGAGATCCAAGCCAAAGTTCCTATCTTTTTCAGTTTGAGCGAAGTGTGCTTCAAAACCGAGCAAAAATCGAAATATGATCTAGAGACTTGCTCGTGGGTGATTGATGATCAAGATGACCCTAGATGGGTTCCCACAAGTCAAAGCAAGTTAGATCACGGCAAGAAACCAACCAAAAACTCATGGATCAAAGAAAGACTCAAAATCATCAAATAGAGAGAAAGAAAGCAAATGAACTCATCTTTGATAGAACTTTCTTTGGATTGATTTAATATGGTATTGGTTTACTGACCACTCCATCAATGGAGGACAAAGACTCAATACATGAGCACGAAATCAAATCCAACTCTCTAGAACCCTAACCTCCAACTATCAACTCCCTAAGCACAAAAGCAAAACTAGGGTTTACAAGCAATGAAAGGGTTGGGGTGGCTATCCAAAGACACCCCTATTTATAGTGGAGGCTTAGACCTTCTAGAAGAGTAACCCTAATGGGCTCCGTTAAGGCCCAAAACAAACGGGTCACACACATACGCATTTTAAAGCGCCGTCTTCAATTCTCTTGACCTAATCCACTTCTTGACGACCGTCTTGCGCCACGGTTGGCATTAGGTCACCAAGGCGATTTGGTAAAATTACCAAAATACCCTTCTCGATCTTTTTCAAGACCGAGTCCCATCTTCGTGAAGCACCTCCCATGCTTCGCCACGTGTAGGTTGATCCAATGCTCTCTTCATGTCGGCAAGTCTCTCCCATCCGCTCCCACCGAAACCACCATGGCACTTGCACCGACCCCGCCGCTTGATCGAACCGTCGACCGAATCGCCTGTTCGGTCACCTTTTGTCCCTCTTGCGCAATGCTTGACTCCATTGACCTCACTGGCATCCCGATCGTTTCGGACCTCGGCTCTCCAAGCTTAGTCCCGATCATCTCGCCGCTGACCGTCATTGACCTCCAAGCAACTTCGCACATCAATAGACAAAGAAATCGAATCCGGAACAAGTTCTTCACAACTTGACCCACGTTAGTCAAAACATGCATCATGCAACACATATGCCATGACACCCATGAACTTGACCTAACCCAAAAGCAATTCTCCAATTGAAAAGAAATTAAGACAAAATCGATTACTCTGCAGTTAAGTGTTAAGATTACTACGCCATGCGATCGTCATCGCTCCAACAACGGCGGTACTACTGCTACTAAAGGAAATCCAAAACTTCCCAAAAACACTTATTCGGAAAAACCATACCGCTCACACGCGTCGTTCCATCATCTTGGTACTACTCAAGCAACCATAGCTCGGTACCGCTCCTCGAGAAATCCAAAACACAAAATACATTAGTTCGGAAAAACCATACCGCTTTGCTTGCGGTAATACCGCCAATGACGACCAATAAACACAAGCCGGTACTAAGATCAGCGGTAGTACTGCGCGACACACTACCCGGTACTACCGATTATCCTAACACTTGTCAAAGCAATTTCAACAAAACCGAAAACGATCGTTTCGACAAACCAAAGAAGCTATTGCCAATTGTACCATCACATTAAGATCATGAGCATATCCCCATGATATCCACAATCTCCCCCTTGATGAACACATTGGCAATTTCCCACAAATGCAAATTTTGAGGTTTGAAAAAGTAAAAAACTCGACGTTTTCGTTCAAAAGCACAACTTGGTCCAAATGCAAGAGAAGGCAAAGGAAATGACCAAGCTGGCTCCAGAATAGTATCAGCAAGTGAGATACGGCAAAAGAAGGCAAGAAAGCTTCATTTTCCAAAAACGGGTCAAAATCTCACTTAAGGTCCATATGAAAGAACAATTGTTCGAAATGACCTTTGATCATGGTGAGGATCAAGAATTGCAATTCAAGTTCAGAAGTAGCAATAAACCCATAAGAATGCAAATAAGGAACTCCCCCTCACTATGATCCTCAAAAATCAGAAAATTTCAAAATTTCCATTTTTCTCCAAGTAACTCCCCCTTTTTCATAACTCCCCTTTTTCAACCATCTTCTCCCCCTTTGACAATGGAGTCATCAAGGAATCACGCCTTCCTCTCGTCCAGAGATGACAAATGCAGAATGAGGAAAAAGCATAAGAAGGAGCATGCATGAAATGCAATGGAGTGGCTTCAATTTTTTGTATTTTTCAATTGTTGAGTACAAGAAGCTTTGGAGATTACCCAAAAGAACAAGTTAGCATTTCTAAAGTTGCACAAACAACATATCAAGCCTAACAGCGCTAGCAAGATCATGATAAAACATATATAACAAAGCTAAGCAAGAAGGCTCAATATAAAGCAATGAATTTTAGCATTTTAAGCAAAGCTTCAAATCTAGCAAGTTCATCAATAGTGATCCTAAAATGATACTGGCCATGTCAAAATGTCAACGTGAGATCCAAAAGCTAACCATGACCACATTAAGAGACAAAAGGTCCTGAATTGAATCATTTTGCTCAATTTTCTCAAATGCCCATTTTCAACTGTTTTTTAATTGCAATGAATATTCAAGTTGATAAAAGGTCTATCTTAGTAAAGAAGATCCTGGACTAGGAGCCATCCACAATCTCTTCCTAAGCTTCAACCAATTTGACAATTTGCATTTTTAGCATTGTGCTAGATCTCAAGCCTCACTACGACCATCCCAAGCAACAAAAGCTTAAGAGAGTGGTCTAGGTCATCCAAAACTCCCCGAGTTCATGCCTAGTACAAGTGGCAAGCAAGTCTCATGAGAAAGAATTGGTGAGATCATTTCTTTCGCACAAAAGAGATCATTTTTATTTTGCACAAGAGCGGTTTTAGATTCTCAAGAACACAAAAGCTCAAGTAAAGATCAAAGCTAGATTCAAGAGCTAACAAAGCAATTTTGACAGGCCAATGTCATAAAAGGAGCACTAATTAAGAATCGGTGAACAATTCACAAATTGCTAATTTCTTAGTTCAAGTTGTTTTTCAAGTTCTAGCTCATACAGCAAAGACTTAGCTACACATGTGAAGGCATGATAATTCTAGCAAGTCAAAGAACTAGACATGGCATTGAGCAAGAATTTGAAACACTAAAGCTCCAAAGGGTAATAAGCAAAGCTTCATCAATTTAAAAGATAAGCAGAAAAGCTTATATTACAATGCATCTTTTTGGATTTTTCATATGAATGCAATATGATACAATGAGATGCAAGAAAAGCTCAAAAAGCCTAAAAAAATTCAAAAAGATCAACAAGCTCAAAAAGAAAATCAAGAAAAGATCAAATGAACATGGAAAGATCAGAAAAGATCCAACTCCCCCTCAAACCAACCCATAGGGATAAATAACCCCTAACTCACTCCTCAAGGTGGCAAACCTTGTTGGGTCTAAAGGCTTGGTGAGGATATCAGCTAACTGAGCCTCGGACTCCACAAAATGCAGCACAATATCGCCCTTCTCAACGTGGTCTCTAAGAAAGTGATAGCGAATGTCTATGTGTTTGGTCCTAGAATGTTGCCTTTGGGTTTTTAGCAATGTTAATAGCGAAGTGTTGTCACAGAAGAGAGGAACACTAGCAAAAGTTAACCCAAAATCCTTAAGAGTGGAGACCATCCACAAAATTTGACTACTGACAACTAGCAAGCAGACCACATATTAAATTTCAAAGATGGATTGTGCAATGTAAGACCGCTTCCTAGATGACCAAGAGACAAGAGAAGTGCCTAAGAAATGACATGTGCCAGAAGTGCTCTTTCTATCTAGCCTACAGCCCGCAAAATCAGAATCTGAAAACCCCCGAATGGACAGCGAAGAAGAACAAGAATACCAAATGCCATATTGAAGGGTAGAGTGTAAATACACGAAAATGCGCTTAACGGCTTAGCGATGTGAAGTCCTCGGTGGCCTTTGAAACCTCGCGCAGAGGCGGCATCGAAGTGGATGTCCGGTCTTGAGGCCGTCAGGTTTACAGAAGAGAGCCAATCATTCTGCGGTACTCGCGTTGATCCACGGCTTCTCCTTCCTCATCTGGATCCAAAACAGTCGAAGTCGCCATGGGAGTGGCGATAAACTGCGATCTCCCATATCAAAACGCTTGAGCAAATCCTTGGTGTACCGTTTGATGGATGAAGATCCTTCCTTGCATTGCTTGATTTGTAGCCCCGAAAGTAATTGAGTTCTCCCATCATGCTCATCTCAAATTCCTGGACATGGTCTCGTAAAAAGCTGGAAACAAGAGCATTAGAGGAACCACCAAAGATAATATCATCAACATAAATCTGAACAAGCAGGAAGTCATTGTCATGCCTAAGAATGAAAAGAGTCTTATCTACTTTTCCCATTTCAAAATCATTCTTAAGCAAGAAGGTCTTAAGTCTTTCATACTAGGCTCTAGGGGCTTGTTTAAGACCATACAAGGCTTTGGATAGCTTAAAAACATGATCAGGGTGCTTGGGATTCTCAAAACCAGGGGGTTGCCTAACATACACTTCCTCCTCTATAAAACCATTCAGAAAGGCACTCTTAACATCCATTTGATGCAACCTAAAACCTTTAGATGCAGCAAATGCAAGCAAGATGCGAATAGCTTCTAATCTAGCAACAAGAGCGAAGGTCTCATCAAAATCTAACCCCTCAACCTGGCTAAAACCTTGAGCTACCAATCTAGCCTTGTTTCTAACCACAGAACCATCCTCATTTTGTTTATTTTTGAACACCCAACGGGTTCCTATAACATTATGTCCACTAGGAGGTTCTACAAGGTTCCAAACTTTATTTCTTTCAAAATTCTCTAACTCCTCATGCATGGCATTGACCCAACTAGCATCGATAAAGCATGTGATATATCTTTGGGTTCAAAAGAAGCTACAAATGCAGAGTGAGAGAAATGACTCGGATCATGATACGGAGCGAGTGACTCGCTCATGGATATTACCAATCATCGATCCGGAGGGTGTTGCTTCGAATGTGCAAAGGGCGCTGGGGAGATAGCGTCTCCTCGACCTCCGCAGTCTTCTGGCGATGAAGAAGTCGCAGCAGAGCCTCAATTGGAGGTGAAGCGATCAGAAAGGTGTTTTGGAACTTGGACACTTGCACAGAACATCGACATAAAGTGAAGGAGCAAAATCAAGTTCATCCTCATCTTCTTCAACAAAAATGCTCTCTGTCACTGTAAGTCACAGAAACATCGGATCTAGCTCTGGCTAGTCTCATCAAAAGTGACATTGCATGTCTCTGGACAATGTTAGTTTCAACATTAAAACCCGAAAACCCTCGAATGAGCGGGATAACCCGAAATAAACCATCACAAGTCCTTGATTCAAATTTATCTAGGTTCCTGTCTTGAGAATAAAACACTTCGATCCAAAGACTCGAAAGTGAGAGACAAAGGGTTTTCTGCCAAAACGAAGCTCATATGAAGTCTTGCCCAAAGACGGTCTCAAAAAGACACGGTTTGAAATATGGCAAGCTGTAGCAATAGCTTCGGCCCAAAACCTCCTCGGTGTTTTATACTCATCCAGCATTGTTCTAGCCATCTCAACTAGAGTCCTGTTCTTCCTTTCCACAACGCTATTTTGTTGAGGGACGTGTGGAGAAGAGAACTGATGCTCAATACCGCGCTCGGCACAAAAAGAGGCGAAAGAAGCATTTTTGAACTCCGTGCCATTGTCACTGCGGATCGCTCTCAAGGCACCAGGAAGTTCAGAAGCCAAACGAAGAACAAGGTCATGATAATGATCAAAAGCCTCATCCTTCGAAGCGAGAAAGAACACCCAAGAATATCTTGAAAAATCATCGACTATGACAAGAATGTACCAATTGCCACCGGCCGAGAACCCTAGCAGACCAACAAGATCCATATGAAGCAACCGTCGGTCCGTCGGTACCATAACCATAGTCAATGATGGGTGTGAGGCGGCAACTTGCTTGCCATGCCTACAGGGCGCACATACAGCATCCTTGACAGCTTTGAGTTTAGGCAAACCTCTATGAGATCAAGGACGCTAACTCGTGTCAGATGATCAAAACCAATGTGCCCCAAACGTCGGTGCCAAAGCCAGATATCAGAAGAAGATGCAATCAAACACTTGAGAGATCCGGCAAGCGATTCAGAAAAATTAGCTCCAAAAATTCTACCAACTCTAGAAATCCCAAAAACGAGCTCACCAAAAGAATCAAGCACACGACAAGCATTCTTCTTAAAGCGAGTCTCATAGCCATCATCAAGAAGCTGTGAGACAGAAAGGAGATTGTACCTTAGCTTAGACACAAGCGCGACGTCCTTGAGAATGAACTTGTCGTTCACCCTAATCATTCCAGTTCCTTCAATGCGCTCTTGTGTATCATCTCCAAAGGTGATGAGGGCATCACCTGTTGATCGCGTGAAGGAGGTGAACCATCTTGAGTCTCCGGTCATGTGGCGTGAACACCGAGTCGATTTAACCATGTGTTCTTCCCCTTCGCGCCAATCACGAAAATCAAGGAACAAAGAGCGATGTGTCTCAACATGGGGTTAGTTAAAAGCGACTTGGGAACCCAAGATCGAGACACTCGCTCTGAAAGTAGTATGCAAAGCAGATGTGCTATCCTTGACTTTATTAGCAGTTCTATTATGAGCAATGGTAACAAGAACATGAGGTGCATCCTGTCTAGAAACATGGTGATGAGCATGTGCAGCAAATCCTAGACCGGAGTTCTTCTTTTGTACGTGACCATGTCTCATAAAAGCTCTAGGTTGATTAAATGACATTCTAGCAATATTTTTCTTAGCGTTCTTCAACCTACGCCAACAGAACTCAACCAAATGTCCACTCTACTTGCAATAGGTGCAATGGTATTTGGTACCACTGGGAGAAGCACCTTTTGCCTCAAAAGAAGGTTGGACAAACCCTGCAGATTTAAAGACAGTTTTTGCAGGTTGGGTTTTGAATTCAACTAAGCCATTTTCCAAGACCTGAATGACATTAGACTTGGACATGTCCTGGGCAGAGTTGTATCCTAAACCTTGCTTCTTAAAAGGAGTTTTAGATTTATCTAGAATCATGTTCAACTGTTTTTCACCATTAGAGAATCTTTCTAAAGTATCCTTGAGATATGCATTCTCTTTTCCAATATTAGCACATGATTCACAAGTCTTGCCCTTAATGGCTCTAGCATGTTTCTCCTTAAGATGAGCAACTTCAAGCTTATAGGCGGCACAAGAGGCACAAGATGTAGAATCAATTGTGTCCTTAAGCTTGGCAAATTTAGCTCTAACTGCTTCTAGAATATCCTTAACTTCATGTTCACGTTCTAAGCAGAAAGAGCAAAAGCTAGATTTCACATTGCCAGAAGCATCCAACTTGCTAGACTCTAAGTATTTTTCACATGGAGCAGATTTAACATCAATTAGCTCAGTTCTAGCATTTTCAAGTTGATGCAAAGCAATATCATGAGCAGATTGTAGCTTAGACAGTTCGGAGTGCAAAGTATGGCAGGATGAACATTCATCAACATCTAGACTCTTAGCATTCACAATCTCTAATGTCAAATTCTCGACTTGTGACACTAGATCCTTGTTCCTAGCCATGGTGAACTCTAAAGCCTTATCTTGACTAAGCAATTGCTCATACATGTTATCGCATCTAGTAGAAAGGGCATCATAGGATGGAAGTACCTCATCGTTGTCATCGGCGTTGACTTGAGTCGGCCATGAAGCACATGCTTGGGTGAAGTCCTTGGCCTTCCCTTTCTTGTCTTGAGGATCTCCTCCTCCTTGTCCTCCTCGCTCCCGAGTCCACATCGCTCATGGATTGATCTCTAAAGCGGCAAGGACCGGTGAGCGACCTTCATGAGCTTGGCAAACATCATACTTGGGCTTGCCCCCTTGAGGCTTCTTCCAGGCAGGCTTCTCAATCTTGTGGTTGCCCTTACCTTTCAGCTTGGGGCAGTTGGCCCGGATGTGATATAGCTCTCCACACTCATAGCATGTCACAGGGCCACCTCTCTTTCTGTTTCTAACATTGTTATATGCCCGTGTGACTTTCTTGGCTAAAAGAGCTAAATCAGCCTCAGGAAGATTCTCAAACTCTTCTTCTTGAATAGCAGATAAACACGCAAGAGAAAAACCAGAAGAAGACTCAGAAGAACCATCAGGAGTCCCTTTGAGAGGATCAGCCACCAAAGCCATGTTATCCTTCTTAGGATTACCGCCTCTCTTGATCTCATGAGTTTTTAGCTTGCTATAAAGCAGCTCCAAAGTGAGATTAGAGAGATCGACGTTCTCCTCTATGGCGCTTGCCTTCATCTCCCACTCCTTGGTGTTGATTGCACCCAAGAGGTGGGTGGCATTCTCGATTGAGAGTACTCAATGTCAATGACTTTCATCCGATTGATCACCTTGTTAAAGCGAGTAAAGACGCCATCGATGCTCTCACCAGACGCATCTCAAATTTGTTGTACTCTCGCTTGTAGACATTTTGACGCACTTGCTTGATCTGGGACGATCCCTCATGGTAAGTTTCGAGGGTGTGCCAAATCTCATGTGCGGTCGCAAGATTGCAAATCCTATCATACTCTTGCCTACCAAGCCCAAAGATATAGAAGGTTCTTTGCCTTGTTGTTGTTAGCCAAGAGGGTCACGCTTTGGCCAGAGCAACCGGGCAAACGAAGGGATCGAACAACCTCCCATATAGCTTGTCCTTCGCTCTCAAGGAAGACTCGCATGCGATTCATCCAATAGGCATAGTCGAGCCCATCGAAGACATGCGCTTGGTCGAGTACTTATCCATCGCCAGTTCGTTGTGGGTTAAGATCAAGATTGAACTAACCGGGCTCGATACCACTTGCTGGACCAAAACGGCGACTAGAGGGGGGGTGAATAGGAGCTCAAAATCTTTTTCGAATTCGATTAGATCCAATAATAATTTCACTCCAGTAGCTATGAGAGCTATGAAGATCAATATACAAGTATAGCGGAAGCCTTGTATTGAATCCTAATCAAACCCCCAAAGTACAGGAGCAAAGAACACAAAGTTGTGCAGAAATCTCAGGAATCGGTACTACCACCATTGTAAGTGTGGTACTACCTCATCGCGGTACTACCGCAGGCAAAATCGCGGTACTACCTTTTATCCTGACAATGAACAGAACAACCTGAAAACGAAATCGAAAATCGTCGTAAACTTTTTAAACCATAAGGCCAAACTCCACCAAATTTGGAACACACCTTCCTAAGGATATTAGGAACCTATTCCAATCAAGGATCGCGGAGATCCAAGCCAAAGTTCCTATCTTTTTCAGTTTGAGCGAGTGTGCTTCAAAAGCAGAGCAAAAATCGAAATATGATCTAGAGACTTGCTCGTGGGTGATTGATGATCAAGATGACCTAGATGGGTTCCCACAAGTCAAAGCAAGTTAGATCACGGTAAGAAACCAACCAAAAACTCGCGGATCAAAGAAAGACTCAAAATCATCAAATAGAGAGAAAGAAAGCAAATGAACTCATCTTTGATAGAACTTTCTTTGGATTGATTTGATATGGTATTGGTTTGACCACTCCATCAATGGAGGACAAAGACTCAATACATGAGCACGAAATCAAATCCAACTCTCTAGAACCCTAACCTCCAACTATCAACTCCCTAAGCACAAAAGCAAAACTAGGGTTTACAAGCAAATGAAAGGGTTGGGGTGGCTGTCCAGCACACCCCCTATTTATAGTGGAGGCTTAGACCTTCTAGAAGAGTAACCCTAATGGGCTCCCGTTAAGGCCCAAAACAAACGGGTCACACACGCACGTATTTTAAAGCGCCGTCTTCAATTCTCTTGACCTAATCCACTTCTTGGCCCGCCTTGCGCCGCCGGTTGGCATTAGGTCACCAAAGGCGATGTTGGTAAAATTACCAAAATACCCTTCTCGATCTTTTTGAAGACCGAGTCCCATCTTCGTGAAGCACCTCCATGCTTCGCCACGTGTAGGTTGATCGGTGACTCTCTTCATGTCGGCAAGTCTCTCCCATCCGGCTCCACCGAAACCACCATGGCACTTGCAGACCTCGCGCCGCTTGATCGAACCGTCGCCGAATCGCCTGTTCGGTCACCTTTGCCCTCTTGCGCAATGCTTGACTCCATTGACCTCACCCGGCATCCCGGTCGTTTCGGACCCCCGGCCTCCAAACTTAAGCCCCATTCATCCTCGCCGTTGACCGTCATTGACCTCCAAGCAACCTGCACATCAATAGACAAAGAAATCGAATCCGGGAACAAGTTCTTCACAACTTGACCCACGTTAGTCAAAACATGCATCATGCAACACATATGCCATGACACCCATGAACTTGACCTAACCCAAAAGCAATTCTCCAATTGAAAAGAAATTAAGACAAAATCCAGATTACTGGCAGTGTTAAGGCGGTACTACCGCCATCTTGATCGTCGCCGCTCCAACAACGGCAGCAGTACTACCGCTACTAAAGGAAATCCAAAACTTCCCAAAAACACTTGTTCGGAAAAACCATACGCGCCACACGCGGTCGTTAAAATCATGCAGGTACTCAAGAACCATAGCTCGATTACTCGCTCCTCGAGAAATCCAAAACACAAAATACATTAGATTCGAAAAACCATACCGCTTTGCTTGCGGTAATACCGTAAGCGGTACTACCGTAAACACAAGCGGTACTACAAGAACGCGGTAGTATACGCGCGATTACACACCCAGTACTACCGATTATCCTAACACTTTCTTTGGCAATTTCAACAAAACCGAAAGCGATCGTTTCGACAAACCAAAGAAGCTATTGCCAATTGTACCATCACATTAAGATCATGAGCATATCACCATGATATCCACAAAAATAAATCTGAAAATTCCGAAAATCCATTTCTTTGTCATTTTATGTTTTTGCAATCTTCTGGAGGCCATAACTTCTCCGTTCGAACTCTGATTCGAGCGATTCAAATCTCTAAATTTATTTAAAATCAAGACCTACCTATCTATACTAAAATTATTTGATTTTGAGTTCATTTGATTTTATTTGAGTATTATTTGAATTTGGATCCTTTTCGCGTGTAGATTTCGAAGACTCCGGGGAACCCGAATATTACGAAGAAGTAGAACCTCAAGCATTTGAGCAAGGTAAGTTACATCATTGATCATATTGAATCCCAATATTTTAAATTATTTAAATTCCTTTTTAAATTATTATTGCATGCTTATTTAAATTCAAGTAATTTAAATTCCCGTTTTAAGCTTATAATTATTCCATATTCCTTTGTATAGCCAACTTTGCTACTAAATCAATCATTCCTTGATACCTTAGTTAAAAATCTAGTTGATACATTAGTATGAGCTAGACCATGTTGGAAAATACTATGCTTAGACGAAGCTTATACCAAAATGTTTACTTTGGGGAAATTAGCCAAAATCCAATTATGATTTGAGCAATGTTATGGTATGTCTATACCATACAATCTTTGAAATGTTTAACTTGTTAAATAAAATAAAAAATGGTTTGGACTTGGGCGAAATGGTTGTTGGATGGTGCATGTTAATGCACGGGATCGATCATTTCTATGATTGAGACCCATGGGTTTATTGGAATGTCGCCCAAGTCAATTAAGGACCGGTCGTCAAGCCGCATCTTGCTAAGCCCCATCGTACTACCACATGTCCTGTGTGGGCGGGACCTAGCCAACTAATTTGTATTCTTTCACCGTGCTCGTGCCATCCGGTTGCGTGGGTGTCCTTTATGACCTATTTTCATGTATTCTCACCTGGCGCAAGAGGGGGCCTGAACCCGGCGGGTTTCTATCCAAAGGGGGCGAAACCTTAGCGAGGTGGGACTACGGTGAGATGATGCATTGTAAAGGCTTCATGATAATGACTTAGTCGCACACCTTCGGTAGTGTGTTAATTAAACGGACATTATAAGTCAATTATCTCTTGTGGGTAAAGCTGTACAACCTCTGCAGAGTGTAAAACTATTCGAATAGCCGTGTCCACGGTCAAGGACATGCTAAGCAAAGCCACTCCAAGTTAGACTTTTGGTTTTGTTTTCAAAAGGCTTTAATAAATGATTTTGGATTTCTATCCAAATGGGAATTGGGCGGTTAGCCATGTGACAGGAGGATATCCTTCACCACTTATTGATGAATGTTATCTGACTATAAAACTGGTGATTTAGAAAACGAATTTTAGTTATATGTAAACTACTTTGGAACTTAGTGTGAGTATTTAAATGAAAAATGTCGCTTTATGCAAATTGAGCCATATAAGCCTCCCTTTGTTGAATTCTTGCATGCATTATAATTCTGTTACATTGGGTGTAACTTGCGGAGTACATTCATTTGTACTCACCTTGCTTAATAAATTGTTGATCAGGAGAAGAGTACTACGAGGATAATGAGACCTTGGACGCTTAGGCTACGCCCTCCAAACGATTGCCTGTGGCGAATCGTGTGGTCTACCTTAATGCTTTTGCTTCCGCTGTATTTTACACTCTGGCTTTATGCCCCTTTTGTATTAAACCTTAAGTATTTCAATGAATGATGTTGTATGTTGTGTTATCCACTTTTGTTGACTGTGTACACTAGCTGTTCCTAGACTAGTATGTGTTTCACACAGAATCTGGGATCCTTCGCTCCCGGGTTCGACAAATATAGACATGTACTTAAATTATGTTTTAGGCCATATTATGTTATTAGATCATGATGGTACCAACTGTGCTTGCCTCGAGTCTAGACTTGTGAAGCCAGTTGGAAATTCTTTGTAATGACACAAAAAAAAATTTGATGTCAATGAATTTTTTTTGTTATACACTTTGATATGTGTGTTTTGTTTAACCTGTGGATATCATGGGGATATGCCTGAGACTTAGGATGATGTTACAATTGGCAATGTCGTTCTCGGTTTGTCGAAACAGCATTTTCAGCAAGTGTCAGGACAATCGGTCGTACCGGCGTGTAAGTCGCGGTATGACCACAGTGCAGTTGTACCGACTTGTAAAGGGCGGTCATACCGCATCACGGTTGAACCGTTTGAGTAGCGGTATGGTTTTTCCAGAGAAGATGTTTTTGGGAAGTTTTGGATTTCCTTGAGGAGCGGTACGACCGCAAGTATATGGGCGATCTGACCCTTGATCGCGGTGGTGGTCGAGTTAACATGGCGGTTGTACCGATTTTGTTTCTGAATTTCGTTTAACTTGGAGTTTTGTCGTGGGGTTAGGTCAAGTTCATGGGTTTCATGGCATATGTGTTGCATGATGCATGTTTTGACTAACGTGGGTCAACTTGTGAAGAACTTGTTCCCGGATTCGATTTCTTTGTCTATTGTTGTGCAGGTTGCTTGGAGGTCAATGACGGTCAACGGTGAGGATGATCGGGACTAGGCTTGGAGAGCTGAGGTCCAGAACGATCGGGGATGCCAGGTGAGGTCAATGGAGTCAAGCATTGCGCAAGAGGGACAAAGGTGACCGAACGGGCAGTTCCGTGCGACGGGTTCGATCAAGCTTGCCATGGGTCGGTGCAAGTGCCATGGTGGTTTCGGTGGGAGCTGGATGGGAGAGACTTGCCGACATGAAGAGAGCATTGGATCAACCCACACGTGGCGAAGCATGGAGGTGCTTCACTAAGATGGGACTCGGTCTTTGCAAAAGATCGAGAAGGGTATTTTGGTAATTTTACCAACACCGCCTTTGGTGACCTTTTGCCAACTCACGGCGCAAGATGGCGCAAGGTGAAGTGGATTAGGTCAAGAGGAGAAGACGGACTTTAAAATGCGTATGATGTGACCTGCTTGTGTGTGGGCCTTAACGGAGCCCATTAGGGTTCAATCTTCTAGAAGGTCTAAGCCTCCACTATAAATAGAGGAGGGAGGTGGCTTCACCCCCTCAACCCTTTCATTGCATCGTAAACCCTAGTTTTGCTTTTGTGCTTAGGGAGTTGATAGTTGGAGGTTAGGGTTCTAGAGAGTTGGATTTGATTTCGTGCTCATGTATTGAGTCTTTGTCCTCCATTGATGGAGTGGCTGTAAACCAATACCACATCAAATCAATCCAAAGAAAGTTCTCTCAAAGATGAGTTCATTTGCTTTCTTTCTCTCTATTTGGTGATTTGAGGTCTTTCTTTGATCCGCGAATTTTTGGTTGGTTTCTTGCCGTGATCTAACTTGCTGTGACATGTGGGAACCCATCTAGGATCATCTTGATCATCAATCACCCACGAGCAAGGCTTAGATCATGTTTAGGTTCAAAACTCGGTTTTGAAACCTCCTTCGTTCAATTTGAGAAAGGTAGGAACTTTGACGTGGATCTAGTCATTCTTTGCTTGGAATAGGTTCCTAACCTCCTTAGGAGGGTGTGTTTCAAATCTCATAGAGTTTGGCCAAGTGGATCAAAAGTTGTGCCAATTTTAGTTTTAAATCGTCGTCGTTTCGGGACAATCAGACGACCGCCGCTTGCCTACGGTTGTACCGAACATTGGTACGACCACCGCTTTACTATGGTTGTTCCGATTTCCCTGATTTCTTCAGCACTTCCTCGATTTTGTTTGCTGAGCTTTGGGGGTTAGGATTGGATTCAACACAAGACTTCTGTGTGCTTAATCATTGATCTTCATAGCTCTCATAGCTATTGAAAGGATTTGGTGCTCCTATTCACCCCCCTCTAGTCGCCTTTCCGGTCCAACATAACCCCATGGGTCCTAATTGATAAGCCCAGATTGGACATGAAAAGGACTCCTTTTGCAACGATTAGATGTGTTATAAACAATCCTGGAAGCGATTTGCTAGTATCCATTGCCAACGCACACACACACACACACACACATATATATATATATATATATATGTTGCCACTATATCAAAATATGTATTGCAACCTTACAATGCTTTTATTTACATGTTACCAACACTTGTATATGTGTTGTCACAGACCTTGGCAACGGCCTCAATGGCAACGCATACTAAATGCATTGGTATAGACCCTAACAACATTTATTTGGACTTCTACCAACGCATATATGCGTTGCTAAAGGGGTGTTCATGTTGTAGTGTCAATCCACTATAAAACCACTCATTTCCCCACTCAATCCACCGCCCTCCCCCTTTCGATGTCCCCTTATGACACCCCACCTTTCACCGCCCCCTTCCGACGAATCAACAGTAAAAATGACTCCAGGGCGTCCACCAAGCTGGCGTGGTAACATCCTGATCGGCGGTAATCAGTCGTTGACGCCCGTGCCGGGAAGGTCTGCAACCATCGCATGCAGGTTTCCCATCATTTACTACCGTGCTAGGCAAATCGGCTGGCACACCGAGTTCCTCCGCGCATATGGCTACACTAGTGGTGAAGTTGTGCTGCTAGCAGTAAGCCCCCTGACGTCTAGGATCCTCTACTCCATAGCTCGGTCCTGACACCCCCCACCCCCCGCGTGGTTTCTCCTAGCGAGATGATGACACCAGACACATAGCACTCATTCACTCACGTACGTTGCACTCCCTTACTGTCAACGGCTCAGTTTATTCCTGACGCTTGTCCTCTTGGGGATTTTGTTGTGTTGACATCTACTGTGCTTGTATCAAATGTTTTATTACATTCATATCAATCCTTTACTGGCTATCCCATTGGCTATACTGTGTTAATGGTAACAAACAATTTATGTCTTGTGTGTCAACACTTTACTGTGCTGTAGGTTGGCATTTACTCTTATCAGGACACGGATGTTCCAGACTGCATGGTGCCGTAGCTCTCCAAGCGGTTCGAGAATTTGGATCGGGTTTACTAGTTCTATTGCCGGTACGCTTGACATGCTGGCTTTGGAGTCAGGAAGAATAGGAGCAAGAAGACGGTTCGAGAGTTTTGTTGTAATCTAGAAGGGAAACACACGTACTACATACCAGAAAAGGAGCGTGAACATTGCAAAACATCGGAGAGGATTGGGTTCAGTGCCTTTGTGAAGCTGAAGAAGAGCCCTAAGGATGCTTCTGTTTGCATCGCAAGGGTTGTGTTGGGGCACAACCATCCCCTCACTAGGACATGGTCCTTGATCGTGTTCATGCAGTCGCAAAAGAACTTTGATCCATCCTTGATGCAACTCATCGACACTATGCATACCGACAAGGTCCCTCACAATGCCATGATGAACGTTATGTCCGAGATGCATGGAGGGCAACATAACATACCTTTCACTGCTCACGACCTTGAAAACAGGTATTTAATATGTCCCACCATAGTCTTTATTGTTTTGTCCTAGGCGATTTACTAGGTTGTTTCTTAGCATATCCTTTTACTACATGCCTACGTTGATTTACTGTGCTTTCCGATCCATTTTATTGTCCATCGCAGGAAAGTTGCAAATACACGCGCTGAGAACACTAACGATGTAAACAAGCTTATGGCTTTCTTCAAGGAGTGTTGGCGCAGAACGGCAAGTTCTACTACAATATACAAGTCGATGATAATGACATTGTGAAGAACATCATCTGGAGCCACGCGAGCTCCCGCATAGTGTAACACTCTAGCCCAACACTGAGCCCAGAATGACACCAAACTACCCTAACTACTAATTTTAACAACCATTAACAATAAATTATAGCAAGCAATTCAATGCTAACACTCGTCCACGAGTCACAATAACATATAAATAACAGCATGCCAAGCACATATATTTAAACTCTAGATAGCAAAGCATAATAGAAATCCAAGACTTAATAAAAAAAAAATCAAACAGAGTCTATCAAATGAATAAACTAGTTCCAATTGATCATCTAGAATAAATTAATGTCTGTCATAGTCTAAGAAATTAAACCATCACACTAAGGTAGAGTTTTCTCATGGCAAGTGATCAAGTAATTGAGTGTGAGCAGTGTTCCAATTGCTAACCTTTCCTAAGCGAAACGTCGTCTACGATCATCTAAAAACAACAGTAGAGTAAGGGTGAGTCCACAACTCAGCAAGCACAAAAGTAAGCAATGAACAATGCTTAATTAGCAATACACAATATCATCATCAACATTAATTGTTCTCTTTCCTTTATTCTCATGCTCAATTATTCCATTCGATTTCTTCATTCACATACACAATCATCAACCATCTTTCATTCCATGCATCTCTGCACTACATGTCCACATGCACTTCTTTTACGTATACCGATATAGCATGAGTGTTCGCCCGTCGATGACACACTTTCAAGCCCATCCTCCTTAAGGATCCAGGACCTCCTCTACTCCCGTGGAGTTATGATCAACATGATCACCTTTTTATATGCAATGATGTTATGAATGCACAAATATTCATAGTTTCATCAACATTACCATTATACAACAAAATCATATCCAACAATAAGGAATGCATAATGACCATTAACATTACTTGCAATTGAATAAGTAAAAGCACAACAATATAATGGTAATAAATGGTAAAGCATACAGTGATCTACCAAGGACCACCGTTTACCATGCACTTGCCTGTTTACCCATGTGACGCCGGAGAGCGAAACGATGGCAATGCACACGAGACCACACTCTCGGGACAAACAATCCAAAACACAACTCAAATTCATACATTACAGCACCGATACTTTATTCTAACCGTCCACGCACGTCTACGCCAAACTAACTCGTTTTAACCCAAAACTACCGGATACCCACTGTCCCAGTAGTAAAACAGCCATATCTTACTCATTTTAACTCCAAATTCGTCCATCCAAGATTTTTTGGAATCCTCACGAAACCATCTACATTTTCCTAGTTATTACAAAACTTTGATTCTGCCGTTTTTTACTCCGTTTGTTTACCCGAAGACCGTTCCAGATTCTGTCAGAACAGTCTGCTTCAAAATTTTATATTTTTAATTCTAAAACTTGAAAATATATGAATAATATGATTTATAGAATCTAACCAAAAATTCCTACAATACTCTAGTTAACATCAATATTTAATTTTACTAATTTCTACATGAAATCGACCAAACTACACGAAGTCTGCCAATTACGTCCAGAATCTGGACAGCAGCCTTCCGGAGACCATATCTTTTTGCTCGCTACTTCGATTTTAACGATCCAAACCTTTCTAGAAGGATAACGAGATAACCTAAAATTTATATAATTACACCGAACCCTAATTCCAAGTTTAAGTACCCCTAATCGTCCCCCCAACGTTCTACTCTAAACCTGACAAACTTGGACAGAAATTCATCTACCCTTCCCATTGATCTATCGTTCTACAAACTGAACCACGACTAACTTTGGGACAACTAAAGAGTTCCAGATCATTACCCTAAGAGATCATGATGAATATCGCAAAATCACACGAGATCCTCCTCCTTTCCTCTTCTCTTCTCTTCCCTTCTCTCTTCCTCCTTTCTTTTTCCTTACTGGATCTTCTCCTCCTTGCTGGATAGCAACAGCAGCACCAAGGCAGAGGGGCAGTGCTGGAGGGGCTCGGCAGGGAGAGGCGCAGGGAGGAGCGGCTATAGGTGGAGGGCCTTTAGGGGGAGGTGGTGCTACAGTAACCACGATGTGCTATAGAACCAGCATATCTAGGGTTTGGTGTTCTAGTGGGAAGCTAGCCCACTCATGGGCCTTGGGCCACTATGGTTGACTCCCCCCACTAGATTATAGGTTGGTGGCCCATTTTTCTCCCAAAATTCTAATTTTTTTCTTTCTAATTCTATTTAAATTCAGTAGTAATCACTTATTTGTTTTATGTTTAGATGAGATATTACATTCTACCCCATTTAAACAGAATTCGACTGTGAAATCTACTTATCGTTCTATTCGCAAGAACGCCGCAACTAAAACTGAACAACAGATAACACGTACCTGACGTGAACAACTCTGGAAATTGCTCGCGCATGCGAGACTCCAACTCCCAAGTCTCCTCTCTCTCAGACTGACATGAGCACAAGACCATGACGTATACCAACGTCTAGTGCCGCAAGACTTGCTCCAACCTCTCCAGAATATGCATCAGACGGGTCTCCAAGATAAGATCATACAAAACGTTGTGTACCCTGTGCCTGGACTCGAGACGGTCCTAACGATACACTATCTTCCAAAATCCTCGCAACTTTCAGAAACAAACCGATGTACCTTGGGCCAACTTTCCTTTTAGTACCAAACCACACCAACTACACAAGACACATGAAACTCTGGTTCCCTTATCTAAATCAATCACTTCATCTTTACAAGGGCATCTCCTTTAACAAGGGATGCACAAACAACTCGCCTCAAACCAACCCTCTTACAAAAGAACCCAACTGAAAAACGAAGGATTCACATCGCAACCACGCAATTCCAACTCCCTTGTAAGAGAGTTAAATCCAAAATCGAAGTTTCATCATGAAAACATTTTCCACTTTCTAAGTAGGCAGTTTGCAAATAAACACCACATAAGCCAAATGCAAAAATCACTCCAACACCCAAAACAACCATTCCCTTCTCTCTCTTTTTCTTAACCGGAAAAAGACTATGTACCAACATAAAGCAACTCAATTTGTAACTAGCATCCGCCGTAAACACAAAGCTCAAACAAGACCTAAGAGTGTATTTCACTACTCGAGAAACCACCATTTTTCCTCGATCTTCATTTTAGGAATAAACTTTCTTTTAAATCCCGGGATTCCAAATCGTCACACTAACTCCTTCCTCTTAACCGGCAAACTCAAAGTGATGCTCAACCTGAGAGCAACAGCCACACTCATCTAGAGGAACTCTACTAACCCACAAAAAAAAACTCTAGTCCACTCCTCTACCAAAGGAATTATTTTATCAGATGATTCCCAACGCCTCATAACGATTTTCACCCACAATCATATCACTTCAATCCTTTAAGGATAACCAACTTGAAATTCTCAGCACATGCACTCATTTACTACGCCCAAAGGGTTCTCTCAATGACCATCACACTATTCGAAATCTACTTTTATTCTACTACTTCTACACATATTCATTGGGCAACCAAGATTCTAGCATAAAACACAAGCCCAGTCTCAACATCCAAGTCTTCTACAATAAACTTCTGGTATAACTGATAAGGAAATCCTCATATTCGATGACTACAAATCCCACGATCCAAACAATATCCTCAATAATCAAATAATTGCCCAAAATAATTAAATTACTTCATCAATCTTGGACCCTCACTAAACAAACCCATTCAGTTTCACCTACACAACCATGCAAAAACACAATTGCAATACTCTAATTATTTGACCAAGATTCAAACTCTTGATAGTTCCAATATTCCACCAACATCAACAAATGTTTTATTTATTACAATTTACTATAGGTTTTACTAGTTGTAACAATAATCAGTTTTATTTCAACAACAACCATTCCATTTAAATCAAATCCCCACCAAGAATTATATCACGAATCAATTCACCCTCTATTACAACTCAAATAACTTGATACCCAAAACTTCACAAAATCACCTACTTGACCACTACTACCCAGTTGTCACTATATACTCTATAAGGTTTTGTAAAACAAATCAATTATTTTTTTTCCAAAAGAAGAGGCAAATAAAAATAATTTTCAGCACACAGAAAAGCGTTTACCTTTTGTAGTAAACACAAAACCAAGAGAAATAGTCAACTAACAAGAATCTCAGAAAAGCAAAAGAGGAGATCACAATTGAGGGCACAAGTCCCACCAGAAGAGAATATCAAACCTCAAATAAGAATAAAGTATTGCTTTTGAAAATCGAGAAACATTTATGGGGCAAAAATAGAATAGTTAGGCACACTTCAATTAAACTGTAAGTTACAAAAACTTAACTTCAACCTCAAATATTTTCACTTCACTCTTTCCTTTAACAAAGAAAACAATTTTCTTTGATTTCAACATCACTTTGTCACCTCAAACAAGAAGAGTTTTTAAGACCAAAACAAATTAATCACTTAAGAACCAATAGAACTTTCCAACACGTCGCTTGGCTCAACAAAATTTTAGCTACCACATAGATCACGAACTCCAAAAGATCACGAGTGCAAAACTCAAAAAAAAAATTCTTTCATTTAAATGATATCACAAAATACGATCAAATTCTTTTACTTCTAAAAGAATCGACACTACCCTCACAATCCCTTACTCATAGTCTTACTAACCTCATCATTATACACTATTAGCATGAATCATCCTAGCCTACTATCCCATCACAAAACTCTCTAAAGACATAAATTATTTGATAGTATTTATTGCTATCTCAATAAAATTGTAACAATCAACTTGATCTAGTGAAAACCTAGTGCACAACCACAATACCAAAACAAAACACCCTTAACAATGATAAACTAGCACCTGACAATCTTACAAAACACACAATTATAAGTCACTTATGAAATTTCGTTCATTCAACTCTTAGTGATCTCAATTACAATTTTAACACACACCAATTGTACTCTAGATACTATCATTAACAATTGACAATTGTATAGATTATGTAAGCAATTATGGTCCTACTTCTATTTGCAATCACATAACCATTTTTAAACATAATTCAACATTTCACCTTATGTTCAGAAATTAGGGAAAAATATGATTAATGATTTAATAACATAATTTTCTATAAAATAAGGTTTCACAAATCGATACACCAACATTCATCCAGTCCTTTATACATGTTTCAACAATTTTAGCATGTCAAGAATTAGGTAAACCTAGCAATTATATAAGATCATCAAGTAGCCAATTAAAGATAATTCCTAGATTAATATCCACTAAGGCAACACTCGTACACATCCTTAACTTAACCTTCATGAACGGTTAGATTAATATAAGATACCAAATTATAATATAATTTAGCTAACAAAGTTAGCAAATTACCCATCCTAATAATCAAACCAGTTTATCAACATTCCACACTTCTTAACAACTCATAGGTTTTAAACAAGTATGGACACGCTCTCATTTAAAACTCATCATGTAACAAATACGAGGCAACGTCAAATTAATCAATTTCACTTCCATGAATGTTAGTTAAAAATAATTTTAGCATTATGCTAGAAACCTAACTTAATAACTCATACCATATCAATTAATTCTTTTAATTATAACCTCTCACTTAAGCATCGCAAGACATCCCTAAAGAGTTTTAACATTTTCTTTCATAAAAGTGAGGCATTAAACCTCAACGCTCAAATTACTCCAAAAACTATGTAAGATCAACGCTTCTACCTGATCAAAAACTTGCAAATGATTAATTCCGTTATTCAAAATACCCTGCGAAACAACCGGTTCATGTTTTCCAACAAAAAGACAAAACTCTCGTGAAACGACAAATCTTGCAAATTAATAGTGTTTACAAGCAGCAAAAACAACACAAAGTCAGGAAAACAATAACTGTTTTAAGGAACAAATAAAACCAATAGAAATCCATCAACTACATTATAACCACTAACCCAAGTAAATTCATCAACCACAACTGTAACAAGAATAACCAATGCAAACTCAAGGAAGACAACAACACTCCCAAAGAAACCCATTCTCAACACCTTTAACTAGTTTACCCGAGGTAAACACTTCACTATCCACATACCACGAACGTTTGTATAACTTGGCCATACCATGGCCACAACCAAGATCTCTACCTCTTGACATCGACTATCATCCACAATCAATAACACACAATATGTTCAAAGCACCAATATCAACTCATACATCTATAAAACAACATATCGGAAGCATAAAAGCGATACTCATCCCATACCCATCTTACTGTGCACTAGTGTGTCAAATTTTAAGTTAATTAACCATTAGCAAATTTTAGTTGATTTTACTAGTCCTAAAACAAAATTTAGCAATTTTAGGTTAGCTAACTTGTTAATCTATTCACCACGGACCTAAAGTCCGCTCTGATACCAACTGTAACACATCGGCCCAACACTGAGCCCGGAATGCCACCAAACTACCCTAACCACTAATTTTAACAACCATTAACAATAAATTCCATCAGGCAATTCAGTACTAACACCCGTCCACAGGTCACAATAACGTATAAATAACGGCATGGCAAGCACATATATTTAAACTCTAGATAGCAAACATAATAGAAATCCAAGACTTAAGCAAAAATCAATCAAACAAAGCATATCGAATGAATAAACTAGTTCCAATTAATTATTTAGAATAAATGAATGTCCATCATAGTCTAAGAGATTAAACCGTCATGCTAAGGTAGAGTTTTCTCATGGCAAGTGATCAAGTAATTGAGTGTGAGCAGTGTTCCAATTGCTAACCCTTCCCAAGCGATGCGTCTTTAATGATCACCTAAAAACAACAGTAGAGCAAGGGTGAGTCCACAACTCAATAAGCACAAAAGTAAGCAACGAACAATGCTTAATCAGCAATACACAACATTATCATCAACATTAATTGTTCTCTTTTCTTTATTCTAATGCTCAATTATTCGATTCTCTTTCTTTATTCACATACACAATCATCAACCATATTTCATTCCATGCATCTCTGCACTACATGTCCACATGAACTTCTTTTGCGTATACCAGTATAGTATGAGTGTTCACCCATCGATGACACACTCTCAAGCCCGTCCTCCTTAAGGATCGGGGACCTCCTCCACTCCTGTGGAGTTGTCCTTTTCATATGCAATGATGTTATGAATGCACAAATATTCGTAGTTTCATCAACATTACCATTGTCCAACAAAATCATATCCAACAATAAGGAATAAATAATGACCATTAACATTAATCGCAATTGAATAAGTAAAAGCACAACAATATAATGGTAATAAATGGTAAATCATACAGTGATCAACCAAGGACCACCGTTTACCATGCACTTGCCTGTTTACCCATGTGACGCCGGAGAACGAAATGGCGGCAATGCACACGAGACCACACTTCCTAGACAAAAAAAAATCCAAAATACAACTCAAAATCATACATTACAGCACTGATACTTTATTCTAACCATCCATGCACGTCTACGCCAAACCGACTCGTTTTAACCCAAAACTACTAGACGCACTACCCGTTGTTCCAGTAGTAAAACGGCCCTATCTTACTCATTCTAACTCCAAATTCGTCCATCCAAGACTTTATGGAATCCTCATGAAACCACCTACATTTTCCCAGTTATGACAAAACTTTGATTCTACCATTTTCTACTCCGTTTGTTTACCCAAAGACCGTTCTAGATTCTGTCAGGACAGTTCGCTTCAAAATTTTATATTTTTAATTCTACAACTTGAACATATACGAATAATATGATTTCTGGAATCTACCCAAAAATTCCTACAATACTAAAGTTGACACCAATATTTAATTTTATCAATTTCTACACGAAATCGACCCAACTACACGAAGTCTGCCAACTACGTCCAAAATATGGACAACAGACTTTCGGAGGCCATATCGTTTTGCTCGCTACTCCGATTTTAAAGATCCAAACCTTCTTGGAAAGCTAACGCGATAACCTAACTTTTATATAATTACACCAAACCCTAATTCTGAGTCTAAGTACCCCTAATCATCCCCGCAACGTTCTGCCCTAAACTTGACAAACTTGGACAGAAATTTATTGACCCTTCCCATTGATCTATCGTTTTACAAACTGAACCACAACTATCTTTGGGACAACTAAAGAGTTCCAGATCGTTACCCTAAGATGTCATGGTGAAGATCGCAAAATCCCACGAGATCCTCTTCATTTCCTCTTCTCTTCTCTTCCCTTCTCCTCTCTTCCTCCTTTCTTTTTCCTTACTGGAACTTCTCCTCCTTGCTGGATAGCAGCACCACCACCAAGGCAGAAGGGCAGCGCTGGAGGGGCTCGGAATGGAGAGGTGCAGGGAGGAGTGTCTGCATGGGGAGGTGGTGCTACAGTAACCGCGACGTGCTACATTACTAGCGTATCTAGGGTTTGGTGTTCTAGTGGGCAGCTGACCCACTCATGGGCCTTGGGCCACTATGGTCGATTCCCCCCACTAGATTATGGGTTGGTGGCCCATTTCTCTCGCAAAATTCTGATTTTTTTTCCTTTCTAATTCTATTTAAATTCAGTAGTAATCACTTATTTGTTGTATGTTTAGACGAGATATTATACGTAGACACTACTATAACAAAGGTATTCACAGACGGTTCAAAAACGTCATCACAGACGGTTTCGTGAGTCGTTTGAGTTTATGGGTCAGTGATGACATGAGGTCATCACAGACGGTTTTCAAACGATGCATGATGCATACTTTCCTGAGCGGTTTTAATCGAAACCGTCGTGATAGAACCTATCACTGAGCGGTTTGTGGTGAAACCGTCGTGATAAGTATATATCATAGGCGGTTTGTGGTGAAACCGTCTCGTGATAAGTATATATCCTGAGCGGTTTGTGGTTGAAACCATCTGTGATGACTTTTCTCTATAAAGCCCCAAGCAAAGGTCGCTTGTGCCATTAAAACCGCATCATACATACATACATACATACATACATACATACATACATACATACATACATACATACATACATACATACATACATACATACATACATACATATATATATATATATATATATATATATATATATATAAAATATTGTTAAGTAGTCTCTCGGCCACTTTGGGGGATCGTCCACATGACATGAGAAGGATGAGGCAGTAGCCACGGGCAACCTCATTGAGCCCACAAGTTTAAAAAGTATGGATGCAAGGAGATCGTCAGGACATCCACTTGGATGTTGTCGATGTAATTGGGCGTCGCTATGTTGAGAAAGTGGCGTGGGGCGTGGAAGTATTCCATTTGGGAAGTGACATCATGTATCAGCAACTAACCATTCTTGAGCATGTAATCATCTTTAAACCCAACAAGAACACCAAGCAACCATTCTCACATTTCAAAAGAATTCTCAACTTGTTGCTTGATGTTCTTGTTGGGTTTAAAGACAATTACATGCTCAAGAATTGTTGGTTGCTGATAGATGATGGCACTTCCCAGTCGAAGTACCTGCGCATCCATATCACTTTCTGAACATAGCGACGTCCAATTACCTATCGACAACATCCAGGTAATTGGATATCCTGACGCTCTCCTTGCATCCATACTTTTTAAACTTGCATGGGCTCAATGAGGTTGCCCGTGGCTCTTGCCTCATCCTTCTCATGTCGTGGGCGACCTAAAGTCCTAAAGTGGTCAGACTAGCGACCAACGCTTGGAGACTTTATAGAGAAGAGATTATGAATGGAATGGTAGGGGACTATTAATATGAACTAATTATCAATTCGATTTCAGCATAAGACTATTAACATCATTACATCACAGAGCAAGGGGACTATTGATATGACTAATTATCAATTCAATTTCAGCATAAGACTATTAACATCATTACATCACATAGCAAGGGGACTATTAATATGAACTAATTATCAATTCAATTTCAGCATAAGACTATTAACATCATTACATCACAAAGCAAGGGGACTATTAATATGAACTAATTATCAATTCAATTTTAGCACAAGACTATTAACATCATTGAGCAGTTCAACAGCAAGACAGCAAGACCAAGGGTGTCCAAACCCACCACACCAGTAGTAGCCCTTGGCATCCATCGCAGAGCACTAGCCATTTTCATCACAGAGCAAGGGGGGTAGAGACTGAGAGGGAGTAAGGTAGGGTGATACCTCGAGACAAATAAGAACCACGATGGCGACCCCACCACCAGCACAACCCTCATCCATCTCCTTCACCTTGCATAAATCACACAAACATCAGGACACAACGTAAGGCTCAAGCATAAAAATCAAACTCAACAAAAGACATTAAGCTAACTGATCTAGAGGAGAATAGAGGGAGGATGGGGAAAGCAAAGCCAGAGGGACAGGGCCCGAGCGCAGGAGGCCGAGCAGGAGAACCAAGCCAAGCCAGCGCAGGCGACATAAGGGGCCAAACCCAGTGGCTTGGGTGGCGGCGTCACCGTAGTTGTGACACGACCCTGAAACTACACAAGACACTACTATCGTACGAGTGTCTTGTGCAGTGCAGAGTGGTGTCACAACCGGTGGCGACAGCGACGGGGTCGGGCGGCAGCGTCGAGGTGGGGAGGGGAACGGACGAGAGTAAGTACGCTAGGGAGTGACAAGTTAGGGCGGGCGCAAACCCTAGCGGCCGGGCTACGGACGAGAGTAAGTGCGCTGGGGAGTGACAAGTTAGGGCGGACACAAACACTAGCGGCCGGGCTCCTACTAATAAAGAGTCTTATCACAAACGGTTCTATTATGGAACCGTTAGTGATAATTATCATAGATGGTTCCATAATAGAACCGTCTATGAAATGGTTTTTTCTCAAGTATATTTATCTTGTATATACACTTACATGACATGAAGAAATTACATGTTTATATGTCAATTTTGCTTTAAGTATATATATATATATATATATAGAGAGAGAGAGTAATAATTCAATATATAATTAATATTGTAACTTCACCTCTAAACTAGATTTTTTATACATTTTGGGATTTTCAACATATAACAAAGTTTTTCTTGTGGTGGAGGTAGGCTGCTATCTCCATCTTCAATACTTGGCGGCGGCAAGGAGGCAAGCAGCATTCGTGATTGAACGAAGCTCGAAATCGCCCACTCACGACGCCATTGCTCGAAAGTGTCTCCCGAAGACCCTCGGACTGTTGAACCAAGAAGAATTGAGCCCATAGGCTCTCTTCCCTTGCTTGAGGGGTTTCGGCCTGGTCAGCTCGGTCACCTGCCACCTCGATTAAGCAGTCCAAGTGACGGCAAGCCTCCTAGAGACGTGCAACGTCGTTTTGGAGGACCACGTCGATGACGTGGTCAACTCGCCAAAAATGGGAGGTCACCCGGAAGACGCGGCAGAGGAGGATGTCAAGACGGCAGAAGGTGGCCATCACCTGCTCTAGCAAATTCTCTGACAGAGGAGTGAAGACACTATTGAAACAGTGTTCTTCCGCAAAGACGCAGTTCAACGTCTGGAGAGAGGTGCTCGACAAGGCGGCGGTGTAGGCCATCAATGCCGGCGACAAGGAAACAGAAGAGGCAGCCATTTCTATTTTATATATATATAAGTACTAGATCATCTATATGTGGGGGATGATCATCTTCGATGGTAGATGATCCTTTTTATAAAACAAGGAATAAATTTGGAGCGTGAGACGAAAAGACACATTGGGGAGCCGAAGCGGATGCGATGAAGAGACGCGCGCATCGGCAACGAAAAAACTCATC
Source organism: Phyllostachys edulis (assembly GCA_036346405.1). Taxonomy (NCBI): domain Eukaryota; kingdom Viridiplantae; phylum Streptophyta; class Magnoliopsida; order Poales; family Poaceae; genus Phyllostachys; species Phyllostachys edulis. The sequence continues at coordinate 52,253,560 of CM070553.1, forward strand.
GGGTTTCAACTGGGAGCTATAGCGATATTATCGCAGACGGTTATTGTTAAGAACCGTCTGTGATGTTTCACAGACGGTTCTTTGTTGAAAACCGTCTGTGATATATAGAATTATCACAGACCATTATTAACAATAACCGTTTGTGATAATTCACAGATGATTTTAGCTATGAACCGTCTGTGATATTACCTCTTCACAGACGGTTTTTAGCGCAGCTAGTAACACAGATGGTCTCTAAACCAAAACCGTCTGTGATTGCATGTAATACAGACGGTTTTGATTAACCGTCTGTGATGAGGCGTCTAGTATTAGGCTTTTTGTAGTAGTGAGAGTACACTGACTTCGGAGATGTCATCATGTTCGACACAACGTACAGAACCCATAGGTACAACATGCCTCTGGCTATATTTATGGCATCCAACCACCATCTACAGAACACCATCTTCTGCATTGCACTGCTCCGAGACGAGAAGGCAACGTCCTTTGAGTGGTTGTTCAAGACGTTCGTACCTTGCATGGAGGAAAAGGACTCCATCTGCATCCTAACATGTGATATTTTATTGTGCCCATCAGTATTTACTCCATCTGTTGTGCAAATTTACTGTCCCTGATGTATGCATTTACTGTATACCAAAACCCCGTTGATTTTTACTATGTCCGTTAGTGTGTATTGCATCTGCTAAACACATTTTACTGACTATTCCGTGTACATTTACTGTAGATCAGGACCCATCGATGGCCACGGCCGTCCCGCACATCTTCCTCCACACGCAACATAGGCTGTGTAGGTGGCACGTGCTGAAGAATACAATGAGCCCCCGAACAAATTATACGCGGTGCACAAAGGGCTGGAAGAGCGTTTGATGTCCGTCATAAACCATCCGCTTACTCCAAGGGAATTTGAAGATGCGTGGGAGGGGCTGGTAAAAGAGTATGACCATGAGTAGAGCGACACCATATCTAACCTCTATGACCTACAGGAAAAAATGGATCACGACGTAATTCAAGGACGTGTACTATGGCAGGATGACATCAAATCAGAGAAGCATGAGTATGAACAAGATGGTCTAGAGGCACTTCGTGGATCACATGACTATGCTCCATCGATTCGCGTGGTGGATGCACCGGGTGCTGCAGAAAAGGAAGCACTCCAAGTCTTAGGAGATGCACTGCTCCACGGTAAAACTATTTACTGGATTTTAGATTAACATTTACTTCACTTGAGCATTGTGCCAACGTATCCCCTCAAGCCGACTGTATTGGCCTACATCGCGCTTGTCTACACGCACCTCTCTGGCTGGAACCTGGCCCAAGCTGCGGACAAGCCTTCTGTTAACGATGTCCTCCGTTCTCCATCCTCTAGTCTACCGGAGAGCATAGTGGCCATCATTCGTCATCTAGAGCTCCTCCTCCAGTGGACCAATATGATGGTCTCCAGCATTCAGCGGGTAAACCTTGTTGTGGAGATCGTCCTCTAGAACAACTTGGTCTACACAGAGGATGCAACCCGAAGGGTCAAGGATGACATCTGTTGGGCAAGAGAGCTGGTCAACCTCGCCGGGATGGAGGAAGCAAGGGTTGATGGCCTCTAGGATATCATGCACTTGGTTACAAAGTCCGAACGGGTACAAGCAAGAATTGAGCGTGCAAGAAAGCAGGTGGAGGTGTTTGATCAGACCGTCCTTCATCCTGCCACCATCGAAGCCGATGACAAGGCTTACGAAGATTTAAAGGCTAAGATAGGGCCATACCTTGGCCACTAGAATCTTTGGGGCTGTTTGGATGCTTACCTCGTGCCGACTCGCACGGCACAGGAGCCGCCCTCGATCCTCGCCCATTGTGCTTGCTTCGTTCACAGCTTCGGTAGAAAACAAACGCTGGAGCTACCGCTCGAAGACAACTCTGCTGGTATGATCTCCGTTCGTTATTTGATCCAACGGTCTATTTTTTATTTATCAATTCCAGGCACATACTTCTAACCAAACAACTCATCTCCAGGTTTGCCTGGCCAGGCAAAAACCATCTACTTTCCAGGCTATATCCAGGCATCACTTTTTTCCAGGCATGTAGTCCAGGGCATCAACCAAACAGGCCCTTTATCTTTTACCGTCTTTTTGAATTGTGATGTCTAAAGGATGTTCTTTTGTAAAGTGCGATTGGCCACGTTATTTGGCCCAAGAAATCTAATGAAAAGTTCTTTTGTCTTCAACTTTATTGTTTATTACCCAAAGACTTTACTCGGCGACTCATTGTAGTTTACTGCGCATGTAGGGACAGTTCGCGGAGAACGCCAGAAAAACCTCTTGCACCAAACCAGTAAAAAAGGATAACTTGTTTACTTCCATATACATTCACATTTACCGCCATGTGAATATACTTTTACTGCCATACCAAAATCACTAGTACGCCTCGCGTATCTCAACATTGTCCGTGTGACGTCTTCCACGTAGGATGAGAAGTTTGGGATTGACCCTGGACTATATTTTGTATAGATACACTATTCTAAATATATGACATCACACAAACAGCGTTGTGTTGCACGAGACCTACCAGTAATTTTTTATGAGATGTCCAATAATTTTGTTATGACAGTAAAAGTATATCCACTGACACTTGTCCTCTTGGGGGATTTTGCTGTGTTGATGCAATGCTTGTATCAAATGTTTTACTGTGGACCAAGGGGGCGGTGGATTGAACAGGGGAATGCGCCGTTTTACGGTAGATTGTGTGGGGGAAAGCAAAGCTTTATGGTCGGTTGTGTGGGGCGCGCGTTGGGGACGCATGGGATCCCGCACTTTTTATTGGGGGCGTGGGAGGACGCGGACTTTTTTGTCGCATTGCGATTGCCGGCTTATACAGTAAAGTCTATACAGAAAAAGATAGTATCATTAAAGTAAAACACTACCACACAACACAGTAATTTGTAAACCAACATCGCTTGCATATATAGTAAGAGTGTATGGATTATACAGTAAAAGACAATTTACTGTAAAGTAAAACACCGCCACACACACAGTAATCCCCAACAAACGAGCGTAATTAATTTTTGTGACTTTTACAGTAACATAGCGCGTAGAGAACAGTAAAACTACATTCGCACGCCCAGTGTCCTCTGTTTGACATAGCAGTAAAATGGTGGGATAAACTACATGGAGCGCCATTTTTATTGCCGATTGCAATGTGGAAGGCAAATCCACACGAAATGGGCGATGAGCGATTGATTTTTACTGTCAGTAGGAGCGCTACCGTGCCATTTTTACTGCCAATTGCAATGTGGAGCGTGTGGCGCGGTCCAAGAAGGGTTAAGGTGGGGGCAAAGCATGGGTTTTACTGTCGTTTTCGAGAGGGCCGCCTAGTTGGCCACCGGGGGGGTGGGGGGAGGGCGAGAGGTATCATGGGGCGCCGACGCGTTGCACACCACGTGGCCCATGTTGTGCCCTATGCCAAGAATAAGCTATTCTACGCTCAGAAGTAGAATAGTGCAACCGTGTGTGTGTATACACATTCTACGTGTCGGCCAGACGAGCATGCCCAACTGAAAGTATCTAGGCCCTTAAAAGTGATTTTGGTAATTAATGTCAACAACGTGTATGTGTGCTAAGATATTTTTCAAGGTTTAGTCCTGGAATTTGAATGATGACATGGAAATGGCAATGCAAAAGGTGATAAAGATCGACATGGCTCAAGGCAAAGGTATCACAGCCTAAAGATCCTTTTGTAGTTTTTACCGGTCTCGGTGTTTGAAGAAAAGACCGGATTAGTAGGCTAGATGTCGTACTATAAAGAGGGATCATGGCTAGTAGCTTGAGGAAATGTTTTTGTGCCATCTTGATCAACTAGGAGTCATGCATTGCATTCAATTCGCTTCTGAAAGTTCTTCAGAGAAAATCGATATGACCGCAAGTGATAAGCGGTACTACCGAAATCTAATTGGCGGTACATTTATCCCAAAGAACATATTTTTGGTGTTTTTGTTCTCTATTGGAAATTGGTATGACCGCATTTTATTAGCGATACTACCGCAGGTCGGTAGTACCGGATTTTACATGGCGGTATGTATTTTCTAGAGAAGGTGTTTTTGAGAGTTTTTCTTTTACCAAAAAAATGGCTTGATCGTATTTCTAAAGTAGTATTACCGTAGTGTGGTAGGACCGAGATTTTCATGGCAGTATGTTATTTCCAGAGAGGGTGTTTTCTTGAGTTTCTTTAACCTCTGGAAATCGATAGTTCCATTCTAGCCGAGCGGTACTACTGCTGTGCGGTAGTACCAGATTTTAGTTGGTAGTAGTACCGCATCTTTTTCGTAACGGCTAGTTCAGAGCATTAAATGCAACAGTTCCGACCGTTGATCGTGAACTGCGGTAGTACCGAGTTTCTACAGCGGTACTAGCACAAATCCTAAATTTTTCAGGAGATCAGTTCAAATGGCTAGTTTTATTGGTGATGGCTATAAATACACCCCACCAGCACCAAGCCAAGAACCTTTGAGCATATTGAATACACTTGAGCTCTTAGTGCACTCTCTTCTTCTCATTTGCTTTGAATTTACATTTTGAGGCAGTTGAGAGCATTCAAGTGTATTGCATCATTAGTTGATCTTGTTGGCACACGAATTTTCTCAAGCAAACACTTGGTTCATTACTCTTGGTGCTTGTCGGCACCTAGATGGCTTTGGAGGAAGTTTGTCGGTGAGCTCTTCAAAGAAGATTGTGAAGAGTGCCGACAAAGGATTGTGAATTGGTATTGTGCTTACCATCTTCGGAGAGGAGGAAGAGCAACTCTAGTAATCGAGGTGTTAAAGGCTTAATTCGTGGAGCCGATCCAATTCGGTTGGACTTACCTCAATGTGGATTAGTGAGGACTGGCAACTCTTCGATACCACAGAAAAAACTTCATTGTCTCCATTGTGGTTTATTCCTTGTCTTTACTTCTTCCATATTTACATTCTTAGCAATTTACTTGGGTAGAATTGTGCAACTAGAATTGTATATAGTATAGACATAAGCTTTGATATTGTCTTAAATAACATAGTTTTCATTCCTTAAATTTGTGGTAGAAAACTTTGGTAAGACAATCAAGTTAAAATTGATGATTTGTTGAAAAGTTTTAGAAACCTCCTATTCACCCCCTTTAGTCGGTTATCCTTGATCCTACATCAATGCACCCCGCACTCGTCTCATGCAACTTTTTTCTGCAACATTACAAGAGATTTACTGCGACCTCAGTGTGGACCAACTTCGTACAAGGACCAATCCAACTAACAAATATGAGTTCCTTATTAGTACTACATGTTTATTTTCTTATTTTAGCCATAACTTTTGATTGGCAACTCCAATTCACGGATGGTTTTCACTGGTAGCTTGGTGACGACGAGAGTAATAGAATGATACAAGTCTAGCCAATAAAACCTCTTTGTGCGTTTATCAAAAGAGATTTTCTGCATCGCTAAAAGAGATTTACTACAACCTCCATATGTGATTACTACACCTTTAAAAAAGATTTACTGCGACATCATTGCGCATTTAACAAACCTGTACATCAGATTTACTGTGACCTCCTTGTGATTTTACTGCAGCACTACAAGACATTAGCTGTGATCTTCCTTTTTTTAGGAAATTACTGCGATCATAGCCAACTAGTGACACATAGCCAACCAACTAACAAATATGAGTTCCTTATAAATACTAGAATGTTTCTTCTCTTATTTTAGCCTTAACTTTGGCAGCTCCGATTCACGAATGGTTTTCACTGGTAGCTTGGAGACAACGAGAGTAACAAAATAATATAAGTCTGGCCAATAAAAACTCTCTATGCGTTTACTAAAATAGATTTACTGCAACCTGCATATGCATTTATTGCACCTTTACAAGAGATTTACTGTGACTTCATTGTGCCTTTGAAAAACCTATATAGTAGATTTGTTGCATCCTCCTTGTGTTGTTTCTGCAACACTACAAGAGATTTACTACAATATTTTTTGAGGAAATTACTAGGATCTTAGCCAACTAGTGACACGTAGCCAACCAACTAACAAAATATGGATTCCTTAATAGAACAAGAATGCTTGTTTTCATGTTTTAGCCATAACTTTTAATTAGCAGCTCCGATTCACGAACAATTTTCATTGGTAGCTTGGTGACGACAAGAGTAACAAAATTATACAAATCTCGCCAATAAAAACTCTCTGTGTGTTTAGTAAAATAGATTTGTTGCATCGCTAAAAGACATTTACTACAACCTCTATATGTGCTTACTGCACATTTACAAGAGATTTACTACGACCTCATTGTGCCTTTAATAAACCTATACAACAAATTTGTTGCGACCTACGTGTGCTATTACTACAGCACTACAAGAGATGTAGTGCGATATTTATTTTTAGCAAATTACGACGATCTTAGCCAACTAGTGACACGTAGCCATCCAACTAACAAAATATGGGTTCCTTATTACAACTAGAATGTTTCTTTTCTTGTTTTAGCCATAACTTTTGATTGGTAGGTCCAATTCACGAACGGTTTTAACCGGTAGCTTGGTGACGATAGGAGTAACATAATGATATAGGTCTCGCCAATAAAACCTCTATGTGTGTTTATTAAAAGAGATTTACTGCGACATCATTGTGCATTTAATCAACTTGTATATCAGATTTACTGTGACCTCCTTGTACTTTTACTGCGGCACTACAAGAGATTTGCTACGATCTTGTTTTTTTAGGAAATTACTGTGATCGTAGCCAACTGGTGACACATAGCCAACCAACTAACAAATATGGGTTCCTTATTAGTACTAGAATGTTTCTTTTCTTGTTTTAGCCATAACTTTTGATTGGCAACTCCGAATCACGAACTCTTTTCACCGGTAGCTTGGTGACGATGAGAGTAATAGAATGTTATAATTCTTGCCAATAAAAACTTTGTGTGGTTACTAAAATATACTTACTGTATTGCTAAAAGAGATTTACTGCAACCTCCATATGCGTTTACTGCACCTTTACAAGAGATTTACTACGACCTCCTTGTGATGTTACTGCAGCACTACAAGACATTTACTGTGATTTTTTTAGGAAATTATTGTGATCTTTTTATTCGTTTACTGCACCTTTACGAGACAGACACTATCACACTTAGTATTACTACACACCCTATGACTATACTACATCTTTATCGAGGATTTACTGATGCGTTGAGCGCAGTGGGGCGGGTGAAGAGAGAAGTGTCAGTTGATTGCAAACTTTCAACGACAAAATCCACTAAAACATTTATCGTATTTACAATCCATTTGAAGCATTTTGCTAGAAAAAAAATATGCTTAACATAAAGAAATCTCTAATGAATATGTTTTAATGTGGTAAAAGACAGTTATTGCACCGAATGTTCAAATTTACTGTACCTATGCGGGTCAATTACTGCATCGTCTGAGCACAAAAAGGTTGGGTTGTGGCGGGTTTTCTTTGACCAGCCTATGACCACGGTGGAATGTGGGTTTTGACCCACGGAAGGTGGTGGAGCATAGAATAACCTATTCTACGCTCAGGTACAAAATAGGCTATCTCTCTCTCTATATCTCTATATATAAACATTACCGCTATTACGCGCCTGAGCGTAGAATAGGTTATTCTACACTCCGACCGCAACATGGGCCGTGCAACGCACAATGTGCTAGCTCACAATCCCCACGCGCGACATACCAAGCACCCTTGCACAACCACCAGTAAATCTCGCACGTCGCCCGCTACCCACCCCCCCTTCTTCGGTCGTGCCACACAACACGTGCCACGATGCAATCGACAGTGAAAGTAGCGTGGGAGCAAACCAACCGGCAGTAAAAATAAATCCCCCATCGCCCGTGTCATGTATAATTTCCTCCACCGCATCTACGTCGTATCCTGTGCCGAATCCATGAAGTTTACCCATTGTTTATAACCGTGTCGGGCAAAGGACACCAGGCATGTGAATGTTGCTTTACTGTTCTCTGCTGTCGGGACTGGGAGTAACACCCCAGATCCTCTGTATATTCTACACTAGTCCCTGAAACAATAGCTAGTGTAGACAGTAAACAAATATAGTAACAACCACATCTCATATAACTTTATTAATAAATATCAGAGTTTATTACAAGAAAAGCTTACAAGCCAACAATAAAGAACACAGCGGAAGACGAAGAAGAAGTAGTAGAGCCCAGCTAATCTGCCATAGGCAATCGACTGGGCTAGCGGCCTAGTCATCAAGATCCACACCGCTGGCGAAATTCTTTTCCTCTGAACAACATGTTATTAAGCAAGGGTGAATACAAATATGTACTCCACAAGTTACACCCAATAATAGATTATAATGCATGCAAGGATTTATCAAAGGAAGGTTTATAGGGTTGAATTTGCATAAAGCAATGCTTTCTTTTTAAATATTTGTACTAAGTTCCAAAGCAGTTATTCTATAACCAAAATTCATTTTATAAATTCTTAAGTTTTACAGTAGGATAACCTCCATACATTTCTGGTGAAGGATACCCTCCTATCACATGGCTAATCGTCCAATTTCTCAATTGGATAAACTATCCAAGATTATTTGATAAAATCTTTTGAAATTAAAATCAAAGTCTAACTTTGAGTGGCTTTGCTCAGCATATCCATGACCGTGGACACGTCTATTAGAATAGTTTTACACTCTGCAATGGTCGTACAACTTTACCCACAAGAGATAATTGCTTAAAATGTCGGCCAAGACACGCTTCCGAAGGTGTGCGACTAAGAAAATATCATGATGCTTTTACAATGTCCCACCCCAAAGTTATTATGCCCACTAAGGTTTCACTTCTATTGGGTTAACCTCCCGCCGGAAGCCCCCTCTTGCATCAGGTGGGAAAACTGCCTAGCCGACACCCGCACATCAACATGGCACAATTAACAATGTGGTGTTACAAATTATTTAGCCTAGTATGTCCCATTCTAGACTTGTGGTAGTACGGTGGAGCTTGGCATGATGCGGCTCAAAGACCGGTCCTTAACCAACTTGGGCAACATTCCATAAACCTTGGACTCGATCATTGAAATGAATCGATCCTATGCATTGACTTGCACCATCCTAACATCCATTTTGCCTAAGTTTAAACCCATTTTGATTTTATTTTGCTTTTCAAAATTATTTGCAAAATTTTCCATGACATACTAATGCCATAGACTCATTTTTAAATAATAGTTGAATATTTGGCTAAAATTCCCAAATTGATTTTTTTTTGTCTAAACATGACTAAACACATTTTTCCATAAAAGCATCTTGTCAATACTATTGTATTAACTAGAGTTTTATCTAGGGTGACAAGGTTTGAGGGATTTGATGTCTAAGAATTATCAACTCCAAGATCAATAAGTCATCCATCAATACTAGAATAATAATCTCCAAATCAATCATTATGCTTGTTGATCCACCACATCATGGTTACATTAGTCCACCAGCAACTGTAGATCAACCAAACACTATTACTCAATTAACTCCATCAATTTTATCAATTCTATATAATACAACCAATGCACCTGAATTCTATTCATAACTTATTTTAATAACCCAACTTCATTCTTTATTCATCAACTACACTCGATCAGTTTGTAAATACTAAATTTCCAACAATCACTAATAATACATTTATTTCCACTAAGATTTCTATTAAATCCAATTTCTCTATTCAATTATATTTAAATAAATCCAATATAACCAAACTATCCAATTAATTCCATAAATTTTACATATACTTCATGTTCAACCAATCCACCAAAATTAACATCATGAATTGCTATGAAAATCCAACCTTTTCGTATTTCAATCACCAACTCTACTGGATCAAATTCTCAATACTAATTCTCCAACAATTACTAATAATCCACTTAATGCCACCAAGATGCCCTTCTTTATTTAATTCAGAAGTAATGTAATCCAATATCCAACAATAATGTATTTCTATAATCCTTCACAATCAATGGGTATCCTCAAATATACCTTTGTTTCCTTCAATTCACGAAAGTATTATCCAATCTTTTTAATTTCTAACTCCAAAATATCACACCCGGAATGATTCTCCATACTACCTATCTTGACAAAAAAAATGGCTATACAAGTGTTGGGATTTAGCTACAATTTAAAGGTATGAATTTAAATTACTTTCAATAAAAGTAAGCATGCAATAATAATTTAAAACAAAATAAATAATTTAAAATAATGGGATCAAACATGATCAAAAGTTTAACTTTCCTTGCTCAATTAATTGTTATTCTGAAATAGCGTCGAAATCTGACTCTCCAAGTAAATTCAAATCTATCTGAAAACGAGCCAAATTCAAATAAATTCAAAAGAAATTAAAATGAACTCCAAATTAAATAATTTAGGTTCTGGGAGATATGTGAGGACCCCCGGGTTATCTCCGTAAGACCGAGACTAAGCATGGTCTTAAGGACATAACTCTAGGGCCTCAAGTAAATGGATTCCAACTTAACTCAATCTCAGTGAAAGGCTTAACTACAAACTAGAGCCCCGACGATCATGTGCTTGTTGCTCTCTGCGAGCACTACATGATTGTCGGTTCTCTAACAAGTCAAGCACTACACTTAGTGAGTTAAATGGGAAGTTACAAACAATGAAAGCATGAGATCATGTTGGCTCCCAAGATCAGCGACCAACATGCCCCAAACTCACATATAGCATTGATCATATCCATACAACATTCATACATTCATAGGTCAAAAGACATACAACATAATAGTTCAAGTCTACAACTATTACAAGTGGCCGATCGCCAAATTCAAATAAGATCATAAAGTAACAGCGGAAGCAAGTAAATAAACCAAAATATCCAGCATGGTATGCCCCATAACCCATCGGCAACCGATCGGGAGTTAAATGATAGCACTACTCGTCAATGTCGCCTAAATCGACACTAACGAGCTCAAAGTCTTCCTCACCTGAAATTGCAGCAACCGGGTTGAGTACAAAGGTACTCGCAAGTCTTACACAAATAAAAATTAGTTATGCTAGAGGTTGTTCCAAAGGATGGCTCATATTGGCTTAGTTTTGCAAAAGAGACGCAACAATTTACAACCTATACATACTAGTTTTTCAAGTGCCATTTTGAAATCAGATTTGAAGTAGAAGTAAAGCATGTGAATAAGTAGTAAATTGAATAACGAATAAATCATACAAATGACAAAGTGGCTGTCCACTTTGATACTACAACAAACATGAACATCCCATTCATGACAATCCCAAGTTATACCACAATTTTAATTCTGAGTCTAACAATAGCAACCATGTAACTCAAGTGGTCGTCCATAACCGTGGACACGGCTATTCGAATAGATTTATACCCTGCAGGGGTGTACTACTTTACCCACACGACTTGATTAGCCCGTAAGCCTCCAGATGCCTCCGAATATAGCATACTTCCTATGGTATGCCGAATGTAAATCAAGATATGGTCATTTTAGCAAGAAGATCCTATTGGGCTAAGTCCCGAAAACCACGGGCTCCTAGGCAACATAAGACGCGTCACGGTCTATATGCCCTATCGGCCCATAAGGAAAACATGGGATTTCACGGTCCCATGCCTTTATAATTTCCACAACCGAGGACCTAACACAACAAAAGCTTCCCCTACTTAACCATACGGCGCCCATACACCGCGTGTGATAGCACGAATTTTACTTGAATCAAAGATGTTACCAAAGTTCGGTCCTTAATTGTCCGCATAAGTCAACCACTTACCCAAGTCTCGTGCACAAAGGCACCATCACTAACCATCACTTGTCCAGACCAAAAGCTTATTTAAAATGATAAAATTTTGACTCACAAAACAGATACGAAGATCTGAAACAAAAGTATATAATGACAGCTTGTGTTTATCCCATAATTGTCGGGTTATTCCCGACAATCGGCTACCGTTCTAGACTTGCATGGCTAAGCAAACACATACAACGTAAATCACACAACTTATCTTAGCATTTCAGTACTGGAATAATTCATGGATAGCCACAATGACAAGATAATAGGATGTATCTAACTATTCATCACAAAAATAGCGACATTATCAAAATAGCATGCAAGCAATTATCATTGCACTAACTTAATAAAACGGGATCAAATATGATGCAAAAGAAAGTTCAAATGATGCTTGCCTTTCAGGGAGTTCACTTGCTCACTCTCGGTTACGCATTTGCTTACATCCGCAACTCGAAACTATAGAAAGACGATATCGAATAAACATCGAGAAAAGCGAAAAAATTCAAAGTACTCAAAAATGCATGAATTTTCTACAGTAGCTAGATGATAATTTTAAATGAATTTAGGTGAAAGAATTATTCCATTTGGACTTAATATGTGAGAGTTATGAAGGTTTGAAAATCAGTTTTCGTGAAATTCCAATTTAATTCAATTAGAGCATCGCTCACTTAATTTAATTATTTGGCCAAAATTTGCAGAGCAGTGGTGAGGATGAAGATTATATGGATGGATATAGAATATTAATATAAGACCAAAATAATTTGGTTCATCCTATTTGGAGTTTTTATGAAATAGTTATGAATTTTAAAAGTTAAAAGCAATTTTAGTGCAAAAATAATTGTATTCCGAATTTTTCCAAATCATTTAATAATTTTTGTACATATGCTAACCTAGCCTCTGTCATGACAAATGAGGCCTACAATTATTATTTTCTATTCTATTTAATTCCTAAAGGAAAACATCTATTGGCAAATCTAATGTTCTCATAATCATTGACTTAACCAATTCTCCTGTTGAATCCACTGATGCATAGTATTCTCCGATCATATTCGCATACCTTGATCTAAACCCCATACTAACCTCTACTAAGGCATTATCAAAGTAGTCAATCCATCAAATAATTCCGGACTCATAAACTTCCATCTACACAATCCTTTTAGTAGTTATATGAAATCCACCAAGTGATAAGCATATGACCATGACTAAATCCATCAATCATTCTCCGATATACTATTTAAGCTAATACTAACTATCTAGCTCTACTAGTATTGCCTCGGCAAATCACATTCGTAACCACCAACATTTCCACCGATCAAGGTTTATTTGACTTACCGACACCTAATGAGCTTTACAATTATAATAACACATCCAACATTTTAATAGCTCACTAATAAATCAACTTACACCATTTCACCGGACTAGTCTTGTATGACAACTACTAATCCAATCACATATGTGCCTCTACGATCGACTAATAATCATTTAGCTACTAATCCGATAGAGAGTACAATTCCACCGACTCAGCACATGGGACTCACCTACTAAGTACATAGCAAATCCAAATATTTATTCGCAACCAAATGATCAATTGCTACCTTCTCCAAATTCAAGCACAATTGACTCACATAACTATTACTTAAGACATCCGATCAATCTACTCATGATTTAATAAATTATTCGACTCAACCTCCATATCTCATTCAATATCATCACAAGAGCTATCAATCAAGTAATAAATCATAAAATCCTTATGCATCCTAACTCCAACAATTACTAATCCAACATGAGGAAAAATCTCTAATTAATGTATTATCCAAAGATCACTACTAACATCCATGCCACTTCAAAATAATATCATCCGATCAAATAATCCAATCATACATTTAATCTAACATCTACCTAAAAAGAATAACACGATTTCACCACAATAAGATAATTATTCGTGATCCACCATTATATCGATACATATTCCGCCACGACGATAAAATTATTCGTGATCTACCGACATACATCACATGAACACGCCTACGCATAAATAAGACATAACCGAGAATTATACGGTCTTAAGCTACCAAAACATTTTATAATTAAACATGCACAAATAGATGACATGCACATGACTAATATGCAATATGCACAAGTAAATATCGTAAACGCGATTTGACACTAAAGATTTTACCGCGCACTAGGCGTGCAAAATATCACGGACATTGTCTTCGTCACTCGCTCGCGTCCTCCGTAGTCGCCGCCGCCGCTCTCGCCATGCCCACGGAGCCGCCTTTGCCGACGTCAGGTGCCGCTGAAAGACCGCCGAGCCGCCGCCGCCAGGTGTCGTGATAGAGCTGAACTGCGAGTGTGCATCTTTGACTGTCGCGTTTCTCGCATCGCCGCGCCACACCTTGTTGTCCTCCGTCTTGGCGCCATCTTTCTGCTGCTGCTGCAGAAGACTCGTCTTCTTTCAGTCGCCACGCCTCACCTAGGCGCCGCCACTGCCGCTCGCTCGCTGCTTGGCTGAAAAGCCGCTGTCGCCACTAGAGCATGGAGCGCCTCGCCGCCCACCTCGCTGGCACCTTTGGACAAGAAGATTACACCGCCGCTTGTCGCCCAAGCATGCGCCGCCTCCACCACAAAGAAGAACACACAAAAGATGTCGCTTCAAGCGCGGCCATCCACCCGCCACCGCTATAACAGACTTCGGCCACATGCAAGCATGCATCGGCTCCTCCTCATTGCCACCACCCACAGACCGCATGTGTGGGTTCTTCGCCACCAGAGCCGCTCCGCTGTTGCAGATTGGCTCCTCGCCTCGCCACCTCCGCCTCGGCTGCTGGATGCCGATCTCTCGCAAGCTTGTCGTCAGCAGCCACGCCGCCACGCCGGACGCAATGGCGCCTCGGCTCCCAAAGGCTCGCCATCGCCGCTTGTCATTGAGCCGCCAGACCATCCAAGCCGCCGCATGTGGTCCTCCGTGGTCGCAGATGCTCCAAGTGTCGGCCGATCAAGACAAGATATGTGCTACTTCCTCCCTCTTCTCCAAAACACACAAAAGTCCATGCATGTGAAAACCAACTTGATGAAAGGAAGGCTCAAGAGATGGGGAATGCAATGGTATAGCATGCATAGGGTGATTCTTGTTTCTTGATGGAGATTGGAAAGAGAGAAGGCAATGGAATGAACATGTTCTAAAGTGCTAGCTTGACTAGAAATGGTGTTCTGTTGGGGAGAAAGAGAATGACGTGGGGAGGAATGGTTGGGTTGGTGGCACCACAATGAGAAAATAGTGGATCCGATTGGAGATAAAGAAATGGGGAAGGAGCCTTCTCGGGTTGAATTGGGGAGAAAAGGTGGCAGGGCTGAGCTTTGTTGGATAGTGTGGGAGGTGAATAAAAATAAGAAGATGGCAGATGTGGAGAGGAGCTCTCTACGGTGAGTAAAAATTCGGATGAATAGTGGACAGCACTAAAGAAATGGGCAGAGAGAGTTAAAGAATATTTGGGCATAGAAGTTTAATTCCAAAAATCATGAAATTTTTATGGAAGGTTCCTGACATAATGTTGATGCTTAGGTAAAATTTTTAGGAATTTTTCCAGAGGGTGCTGCTCTCTAAAAATCTTTGAAGTTCTTGTTTGTCTGGAAGATGAATAGCAATACAATGCTTCTTCTTTTCTCCGGCTCGCTCCAACGACCTTCCATGTGCGAACTAACCGCCAAAATGGAAATCCCTCGAGACAACGATCGCAACGGTATAACATGCATCGCCGGATTCTTGATTTTTGGTTGTGATTGCGAAGAGAGAAGTTAGGGAAAAGAATAAACACGCAGTTGTTTTATCTTCTATTTCTTTTTCTCTTTTCGCGAATTCGCTCAAACTACCATGCATGCGAAATCGAATTGCGGAAATGGGTTGGTTGTGCGATAACGATCGCGATGGTATGACATGCATGGCTCGGTTTTGAGTTTTTGGATGAGATTAGAAGGAAAGAAGCGAAAGGAGTTAGCAGGGAAGGAAAAAAGGAGATGACCGGAAAAGATGGAACACGCAGGCGTTTAGCTTGCGGTCGGACGAGTCGAAAAATAAAACGACGATACAATGCATGCATCATGGTATGATTTTTGAAATGCATGTGAAAATAAGATATCAATACAATTAATTTTTAATTTTAATAATATATATATTTTTAACATAGTCTTTCAAACAGTTTGTTTTAATAAAAATGCAACCTTTTAATTAATTCCATTTGATTCTTAAAGCAACATTTTGATTAAACATTGGAAAAATTTTAAAACATAGTGAAAAATTTAATAGATCTCCAAATTAAATATTAACATCCCGATTCTGAAAATCGGGGTGTTACAAGATATATATTAAATTTATATAAATTTAGAAATTTGAATCATTGAAATTGGAGCTCATATGAAGGAGAACGAGTCTTTGGAAATTTGAATCCTAAAGAAATAACCTAAATTCAGATTTCTGGAATTAGAGAATTATTTTGCTAAAGAAAATTCGATTTATGACACAGCATGATTTCATCACACAAATTTCTTTTCCAGTCGAATTAATTTTTCTATGGGAAAACCTATTTTAATCACTGACATGTGGGCCCATGGTCTATGGACCTAGTCCATAGATAGTCAACGGTTTACCGTGGACTTGGCTTGCGAAACAGCACAAAGGCACTAACGTGGCGAGCAAGGTGAGGTGGCGTTGATGTGGTGCCAGGTGGTGCTAACGTAGGCACGCCACATCATGCTGGTGAGTGGCGGCACTCGGGCGTTGAGCTTGCCGGTGCTACGCACCATGGCTAGGTCTAGAGAAAGCATAAAAAGGTAGAGGGGGTCATGGCGAACTAGATGCACACCTAAATGACGGCGAAGTGTGACGAGGTGGCCGGCGGCGGTGGCGTTCGGTCGAAATCAACGTCGATGTTCTGACGGTATTCTGGCGAAGGTGAGGAGAGCTTCGTGTAGAACATGGTGAGGCGATTCTGAGGGTGAAGACGATGTCGCCGGAGAGTCGTCAATGGCAGCGAAAACGGCGGAGGAAGGAGCTTCGGTTAGCGAGGTTTAACTCCAAAATCCGAGAGCTAGAGAGAGGGGAAAACGTGAGGAAGTGCGGTGGTGGGATGAGCAGGCTAAGGCGGAGCTGAGGTGCCTATTTATAGGGCAAGGGCGGGGCCAACGTGGCGTGCGGCGCAAGAAGGTTGATCCGGCGCAGCGGTAAAAATTGAGGGATTGGCGGTGAGAAAACGAAGTAGAATCACCGAAATGGGTGCAGGATAGACACGACATAATAATGATGGCGAAATCATAGGAAATCTGGGCACAATCGCCCGGTTTTTGGAAGGTCTGCGCATGCGGCAATGGCGAAGGCAAACAGAGTTAGAGGAAGAAGAAAGGAAAAGAAAGGGTGACGCTGGAAAGTGGGTCCCACGGGCAGAGAGAGGGAGAGAGAGAGAGAGAGAGAGAGAGAGAGAGAGGCTGACAAGGTGGGTCTCAAGGGCAAAGGAACAAGCGAGAGAACTAGAGATGGTCAACAGGTTGGGTGCAGGCGAGCGAGTGGGCCAGGAAAAAACAATGGGCCGAGCACACGAGAAAGGAAATCGAGCCGAGAGAGATTCGGCCCAAAGGCTAATTTTCGGATATTTGATGATTTTCCAAATTCTGAAATTGAGTTAATTCATTTAAGCTTTTAGAAAGTAGCAAATAAAGTCCAACAATTACAGAAAAATTCACAAAAAATCCATGAGTTATTTTGAACTTAATAAAATTAATTCCAACTTAAAGTTGTATTTTATGTTTGCACATAAATTATTTTTAATTTCTAGAAAATAGGAAAAACTCAATAAATTTTCTTTTTTATTTTAAAAACCAGGAAATTAAATTATTAATTTTATTAATTTTTTTTATTTTTTAGAACCAAGAAAACTCTTCAAAACTTTAGAAAATCAAGAAAACTCTTTTACAACTCAGAAATCTAATAAAATAACAAATTTATTAAGTTTATTTTTTGGTAACATAACTTTGGGATGTTACATCTGCTAGCTATGTTATTGTAAAAGGCACAAAAAATTATTGACATTTGTTTGTTTGGGAATTACTATGCGTGTGTTAGTGTTTTGTTGCATTGATAATTGTCTTTTACTAATGTCCAGCCACAATCTCTTACTGTATAAGTGCGCAATCAAAAGGTGACAAAGACCACATTGTCCTATAGACCTACAAAAAATCGCACGATCCCAAGCGTCCCTCCCACACACGCCCCCCATACAGCCGACCATAAAACCGTGCTTCCCCTGCTCAACCCACTGACAACAGCACTTTCCCCCAGTCAACCTACCGCCCTGTTCCCTTGCCCCCTTCCGCTGCCTCCTTCAGAGGAATCGATGTTAAAAATGTCTCCAGGTTGTCCACCGTGTGGGTGTGGGAGCCTCCCAATCGGCGGTAATAGGTCACCACCATCATCTGTGTCAGGCAGAGCGGTGGACACACCGAGTTCCTCCGCGCAGATGGCTACGCCATTGGTAAACATTGTGCCGCTGGCAATAAGCCCCCCCCCCCCACACACACACACCGACATCCTAGATCTTCTACTCGCACCTCAGTACTAACATAGGACACCAGACACAGATCGGTCCTTCATTCATGTACGTTGTTTTACCGTTTTGTATGCACTCTCTTACTATCAATGACTCATTATATTACTGGCACTTGTCCTCTTGGGGGAGGTTTTATTGTATTGAGAATTGTCCTTTACTGTCATATCAACCACAAGGTACTATTCTTGGTGGTATGTAAAAAAAGAACGACTCTTGGCATATGTTTTTTACTGTTCTGTATGATCTCGCTTTACGCGTACAACAAATGTTTTACTGCATTCAAAGTTGTCTTTTGCTACATAGCTGTTTGCGGTTATTGTATTTTTTGGTGACAAAAAAATATTATGTCTCGTGTGATAACAATTTACTGTGCTGAAGGTTGCTATTTACTCTTATCAGGACGTCGAGTCGAAGGAAGCCAGGGTTGATAGCCTCTGGGCTATCATGAACTTGGTTATGGAGTCCGAACAGCTAGAAGCGCGAATCGATCGCACTAGAAAGTAGGTAGAGGCGTTTGATCATATCGTCCCTGATCCTGCCACCACCGAATCCAACGAGAAGGCTTACGAAGATTTGAAGGCTAAGATAGGATCCTACCCTGGCCACTAGAATCTTCTTCTGTTACCTTCCTTTTTTTAATCGTCTGTGATGTAAAAATAGATGGTCTTTTGTAAAGTGCGATTGGTCGCACTATTTAGCCCCAAAAAAATCTAATGAAGAAGTCCTTTTGTCATCAGCTTTATTGTTTATTACCCCAGAATTTACTGGGCAGCTCGTTTTAGTTTACTGCACAAGTAGAGACAGTAGCGGATAACAGGAAAACGTCGTGCCACAAACCAGTCAAAAATGGATAACACATTTACTTCCATATACATTCAAATTTACCGCTATATAAAGATGCTTTTACTGTCATTCAAAATTTACTAGATGTCTCATTAGAAATTACTAGCACGTCTCGCGTATCACAGCGCTAGCAAAGTGATATCATTCTCATGGGTCGAGAAGTGCGTATTGAGCCTGGACGTTTGTACTACGATTTTATTGTAGGCCTCGTTAGTCTTTACTATCATATACGCCGTACCACACATGTCCGTGTGCCCCTCACCCCTCGTGGGATAGAGGAGCGCGTAGAGATAGGAGCGGAGAACCCAAACGTCGTGCCCATACCAGTAAGATGCAACTTCCCCCGCCTCCAAATTTACTGCTGAATGGAGTTGCCTTTACTTTTGCATATATTAAAATTTACTGCCCAACAATGGGTTGCTTTTCACTATACTCATTAACTTATTGTACGACTCATTAGACTTTACTGGTACATGGTCCGTGCCCCCTCCCCCCACCCCCAGGGATTTCTTAAAAAAATCGTAAAAACAAAAAAACCATTGAGAGATGTTGCGGCGATAAAATGTGCATCACAAAATACTTCACATATATTGCGAGGGTTACCGCCAGATGTGACGTCTCGCGTGGGGGTTGTGGGTTCGTGGCCCAAGAAAGAAAGAAAATCTGCTAAGGCATGATGCAGTAGTAGAATAGGTATCATAATTACTTCCGCATATGTTATAAGTTACTGCCAAATGTGCCGTCGCACGGCAGGGGTGGTGGGATTGTGGCCTGAGAAAAAAAAAAGTCCACTGAGAGATGATAAGGAAGTAAAGTGGGTATCATAATTATTTTTCACATACATTACGAGTCCGCCAAGAGATATTGCGGCGGTAAAAAGAGTATTACAATTATTGTCACATACATTACATAATACTGCCAGATTTACATCACGCGTGTGGGGGATGAGGGTTCCTGTCCCATAACTCGCTAGGGGGAGGGTGCGCTCGGTCTGGCGCGATGAGCTGACTGACATATAGAATAGATATTCTATGCTCATCTACAGAATCTATATATATCTACGGCGTATAGGGTTTTATTTCCGGGTCAGATTCTATTTAATTTACGTACGTGTACGTCGTAAACTTAAAATTGCTAATTAATGCAAATAGTGATCTAGACGAGGGTACAAGCATCCATGAATCGATCATTTAGAAGTTGACTGTTACTACTCGATGCAAGCAATTGGCAGCCCACCTAGAGTGACCCCAATTCATATTTGTTTTTTTCGAGGGAAATTAATGACGTATTTGTAATATTGTTGAGGGATTTTATTATTGAGTAAATTCCGCAAGAAAACAGGTTTATTGTCAAATCTATCACAAAACTACATATTTAAGCAACAATTTCACGGAACTACAGATTTTTTGTAAGTGTATCGCAAAACTACGAGTTTAAGAGTTATCGTGAAATGCTAACAGCTCCGGATGCTTGGACGCATGTGTCAACGTCACAAACGAGCCTTTCATGTCTGTTTCGTTGCCTTGTTAGCCACCACGCTAGATGGTAGCTTGCATTTCACTGCCAGGTGGGTTCCGCCGTAACGTAATTGTAATTTTTTACATAATAGAAGGGCAAACCTCCTGGCCTCTGCATCATACGATGCACACAGCCAAAAAATATTACAAACGAACAAAACGGCTTACAAAAGGCAGACCATCTGTCTAAAATCTCAAAACTTGTAGTTCTATGAAACGTTTGCCCCTTAAAAATGTAGTTGCGTGAAATTGTTGATTAAATCTGCAATGAACCTATAATTTCTGAGAAATTTGTTCTTAATGTTCATACTTTAGATACATAGGAGCCCGGTAAGACCTTTGGTCCCCATTATCCATGGAAAACAAAATTATATTTTCTTGTCTATGGAGCTCGAGCGCTACCTCCTACTTGCAATGATATGCGCGCACCGCGGACAAACTAAGAGCATTTACACTACAGCTCATTCGAAAAAGTAATACACACTACTATATGTAACCAAATCTAAGCTTGTATTTTAAAAACCCTCAAATTTGAACTCAACTTGATCGATCTATACCTTTTTATCCTAGAGAGAGAGAGAGAGAGAGAGAAGCAATTGACCGTCGTTTGGTCGTAGGTTTCTTGCACAGTAACCAAAATACCCTTGAGCTTTTCAGTTTCTTTGTAAAGAGAGGAGGGTGTGGAGCTGGCGATCTGGTCCTGCTAGACATAAGGATCAAGAAGAGCAGAGCGAGGAAGGAGGGTAAATCGAACTCTTTATGCTGTTAATGGTGGCCGATCATGTTTGACCTGATGGTAAAAAAAAAGATCTCATTGTCTTATTGTATGAATTACAGAAATAAAATGAGCTTTGTTAGAACCGCTCTTTAGATATCAGTCATATTACCGGATGTATAATGTTTTGTGTCCTGGAGGCATCATAATATATTAGAAGCAAGCCAAACAACCGATGCTGACTCGAAGTTTGTTAGCAGTAGGTGCTCAGTC
Organism: Phyllostachys edulis; assembly: GCA_036346405.1. NCBI lineage: Eukaryota > Viridiplantae > Streptophyta > Magnoliopsida > Poales > Poaceae > Phyllostachys > Phyllostachys edulis. The sequence continues at coordinate 52,275,272 of CM070553.1, forward strand.
AGTCAAGGGGCATAACTGAAGGACCGTCCGGGCAACATACAAAAGCAGCACTAACTAACAATCTAACGCATTTCGCTGAAAAAAAATGTGCCACTCAGGGAGGAGTATCTTTGAAGTAAGATCGATCGCGTTGCTTATTTAGAGTACTCTAGATGAGCCTATGTTTTTCTATATTATGACTATCATCTCACCAAACGAAAATTGCTTGTGTTATCTTAATTATAATGCAAGATGCTGAATTTGTACTCTAGAGTTAAAAAAAATACAGTTCGTTTTAGAAAAACATGTTGGCAACTTCCATTAATCATTACGTTTTCAATAAGGACCCTGCGAATCCACTGGGTTCTAGCTAGCATAGCAGGTGAACAACTGAATATGCTACTTTCACTTGCCCATTGGCATGGACATTGAATACTGTGAGAAACGCTGCGCAAACAGCACATGTTTACTGTAGTATAGAATACTGTACCTTTTAGTATTGTAGCGCCGGATCTATCTCATCCGTTTCAGATCGTACAGTAAAAATAATGTCCTAATACATGTCATTGTACTCCGCAGAGGATCTATTTCCCAACTAAGACATAGAACTATTTAGTTTCTACACCGTGTAATGCAGATTATAATGCAGCTTAATCTCGAGCACATGTTTACTGTAGACTACACGATACGCTTAATCTCGTAATGTGACAGTAATGCAGCTTCAGAAGCATCGCTCTCCCTGTCTGGTTGAAACCGGCTCCAACAACGGATGAATAATAATAAACAATTGGACATGTTACCAACGGGAAGGTCGTTCGCTAATCCTTTTCCCTTACTTTAGTTTGTTGGTTGTTTAATTATCCAAAGAAATTTGTTGGACTCGTACTTGCCCTTTGAATTTTGATGCTTTTGGAATTTGATCATGTGAAGTCAGTGCGGTTGGTAGTACAAATTACAAAAGCACCTGCTACACCCATCTTCCATGTCGGTTCCTTTTTTTCCCCTTTTTTTTTAGAATTCTCATCTCCCATCCATGTGTATAAAATATAATTTAGGCATTAGCGTGGGAGGTACCAGTGGTGGACCCATGAATTTTAGGATAGGTGTTCGGACTTCGAAGCTATATTGTCTAGATATGTCGATACCAATACGCCGATACCATGAAATATCATTTCAAAAAAAAACACTGATACGATGATACACGTATATATAATAAAATACAAAATTATAGAAATTAATGATTTCATATGAGGAAATAGACGATAAGGCAATCATAATGGCATGAAGTAAACAGCAAATTATAGATATCAATTACAGTTGAGGGGGTGGAAACTAGGAATAGAGCTATTTTAGCTCCAAGCTTCATATTTTGCTGAGTTGTGTTGCTTTTGCAGGGTGTGGCAAACTTATTTTCTTCCTCTAATAGTGATTGATAGAGCTCATGTCTTCTTTTTCAAAAATAAAACCTTGTGCTTGGTGCTTGGTCGTTATTGTTTTCTCACTTTTTCTGTTCTGGGTTATAGCAGTTAGACTGCTAAAAATTTTTCTTCCTCTAATAGTGATCCGTAGAGCTCCTACTTTCTTTCTTTTAAAAAAAATTGATAGTTGCATACCTTACTGATCCTGTTCTTTTCCCGTCAGCAAGAACCCTATCTAAGAATGTTCCTTCCATAGAGCAAAAATTAGCATGTAAATATATGTAACAAGTGCCCAACTATCTGTTCATTGTCCAAGGCAAAGATTGTATTTTTGTACAACATCCATTGAAAATAATTAAGAAAGCAAAGGAAGGGGCTAGACTTCAGAAAGAACCGGGGCTGGAGCAGAGCAGAGCCAAGGAGAAGAAGTGGTGCACGCAGAACATACCTAGATCTAGAGAGAGAACGATGACAGTGAGTTAGATATGTTGCTCCCTTCCTGCCACCACACTCCCTTCCGGCCACCGCGTTGCTCCCTTGGTGCCGCCTGCTCCCTTCCTCCCTGTTTGTCGCGCTGTCACCCGCTTACTCGCGTCGCATCTCTGTTTTCCCGTGCAGGTGCGCCGCCGCATGCTCACCCTGCACCGCCTCATGCCTGCTTGCTGTCGTGACGTAGCACCGTGTCCACTGACGTCGCCACATGAGCTCCCCCCTAATAAAGGTTAGGGTTTGTTGGGCTGGAGTAGGAAGGAAAATGGGCCTAATGTATTACCTGGCCCGCGCACGAGGTGTAGTGAGTACGAGCTGAATTCATTTGCGGACACAAATATATAATTTTAGTCTAACTAATAATATATACATCTAATATACCTATTATATATCAGCTATTTTGCAAAAGAAAATGGGTGTTCAGCTGAACACCCTTGACCCATGGAGGGTTTGCCCATGAGGGGGGACACCGTTGGCTAGTCGCACGGACAAGCTTGTCCGAGCGGCAGATGAGCGGTAGCGGCCATGTGGCGCGAGACGAGGCGGGTGCGGTCCCCCGATGAATGGTGGAGATGAAATCCGGGGGTACGGTTTTGGACGTGTGTCGGCCTCCGACACATCCGTTGTGCTATTTTTATGTATTATGACCTGTGAACGACCAGTTTCTTTAATAACGGTGCCAACAATGCTACTTAGTCCAAAAACTCTGAATCAACTGCTATAGTAGTGGCAAATTTGAGCCTTTTTTTTTGTTGGTCAGGCGTAAAAAGCCGGCAGCAGTAGGCAGTAGTCCTGCAACAGCTCGACTGCTGACTGGTTGTAGTACATGTTTGACTAACAAGTGTTTTTTTATATACAATTACAAGTATTTATTGTTTATATTGCCTAACATGACTTCATAGGGTTTTTTACTATCTCATGGCATCATCCTGGTTCTACTGAATCGTGCAAGTATATGCTTGCCAACTTCGATGAGCCCACAGTTTCGCACTGAACACATTTTTGTCGTAAATAATTAAAGATATGATAGGATGATCTCATATTTGTCTCCATTTTCCATAGTACTGCCAAACAAAATGGCCAATGGCAAATTGGTCCAAATCGGAATGTTTTGTATAGAGGGTTTGGAATTCTCTGTGCCCCAGGTTCCAAGTGTGTTAGGAATTTAGGATTAGGTTGCAGATGCTTCCCTTCTTTTCCCTGACATAAGCTAAAAAGCATTATCCTGAAACTTCCCAAGCCTATCATGCTTAAAAATAGCCCTTGCTTGTGTCTGGTTAGGTGCTAGGCATAGTTTTGCCCAGCCATTCGGTTAGCTAAGTTAGGTCAACAAATGTACGTATATTAAGTGGTAATAGAAAAGTTTAAGGGTGACTTCACATCAATCGCCTTGGGTCAGCATCTAGAAAAGTGTCATCCAGTTCTAAAGGTTGCCTCCCATGAAAATGTGCAAAAGAAATTCACTTCACGAAGATTTTTCATTAGCTATGCAAAAATTGCATTTTTTTTGTAGGCATAGTGCCGAGGTACAGCTACAGCCTACAGGGTTTCAATTTCTCGCGTATCTTCGTTTCGTTAAAGCATTGGTTGCTGTTAAGATGGTTCACGATTTTCATAAAATAGCAAAGGTTAGTCGTCCACCAATTCAGTTGCCGGTGCCAAATATAATCGAATGGTGTGATATCAGTTGTGTGCGGCAAGCCAATCTTAGACCTGACCGTAAAACGTTGCTTAGCATCCAGCCATGCATGGATGGATATGGTCATTCGCTGGTGATGGCTGGAGAGCTCCACTCTCTTTCTTTGGGTGCCCGGTGGGCCCTGCTTGTGCGCCCTAAATCAGTGAAGGAATTGAATGAGGCGGAGTTCAGTTAGGGAGCAGCATGCCCTTTCTATGATGTATGGCGCGGCCATATGGCTTAGCAAAGTCACTAGGGGTGTTTGGTTGCCAGCATCCGGCCTGGTCTGGCCCGTGGGATGCAGTGGAACGGTGATTGGTTGTCTGCATCTATGTGTGGGTCTGATTCGTGAGGTGCAACGGGAGGCGTGGAGCCAGAATCCGAAGAAATGAAAATTACGGCCGTTTCCCACGGGCCTGGCTCACGCAGGCGCGTGTGGGTGGCTAGGGTGGGATTTTTGTTTTGCCCCGCGCGTGCAAGAGACGTGATGACGCGAGTTTTAGGGTTACCTCCCACCGCTGCACGCCACTTGTTCCCTTTGTCTTTACTCACCTCTCTCACTCTCCTCACTCACCTCTCTCACTCTCCTCTCCTTGTCTTCTCCTGGGAGATCTGGTCTCCTCTCCTCTTCTCGTTGTGCTCGTGCAAAGGTAAGGCGGCATGCTCGCTGCTCCACTTCATCTTCCCTTCCGAAATGCCTTCCTACTTCTCTCCCTTTGTTGTTTTGCGATTTTGTGGTTTTGATTTGTTCGTACGTGGTGGATTTTGCTCTTTTGAAGTTATGGATGTCAATCTTGTACTATTTCATGCTAGCCATGTCCAGATCTATCATGTATTCATGCTTTCACTATGCTCCATTTGTGTACCATCCAAACTCGCATGGCCTTAACAAATTGATTGTATTTGTTATGGTGATTCATCGTGAGGTAGTATATTACATTGTTCAATTATTTTACTGGCACTTCTTAGAAGGCAATTAAATCTGTACATATTTTCTATGTCGATGATGTTTGAATGGCACTAGGAGGCGCTTCCTTGTGAAGCAGCAGTCGTGGCATTAGAAATCTATAGCCTAATTTTTTGTGAACATGTTACATATTAATACAGTACCTGCAGTTGTGCTCACTTAAATCTGATAAATGGGTTTTTGTTTAATTGTTTAGATGGATATGCAAAGCAAACGACACATGCTTATTATTAAGGCATGTGCTCTGGGTTTGTGATTTTTTTTTAACTGTACACAATCTTGATTCATTATACATTACTATGAAGTCATGTAATAGTAATAAACAAAAAAAAACTCAGTTGGTTAGTCATAATTAGTTGTTGCATAACTCACTCTGATTTCTAGAACTTAGCTAGATTCAAGACTCAAGCAGTGGTATTCTCACCACACCCATGAAAGGGTGACCACAACTTGGGTTCATATAGGCAACCAAACAACTTCTCTTGCATCTGATTTCTATATCCACCTTCCTATGCGTGCAACCAAACAACTTCTCTACTGAGGCAGACTACAAGGATACAAGCAACCAAACAACATCACGTTGGTTAGTCATAATTAGTATGTTTTCAAATGAAACAGGAAAACTAATTAGAAAAAGGAGCCCACATATCTACTCCACTGTCTTCTCTCGGCCATCCCATTATTGGACCAGGCATACTTATCACATCACTAGCTATATTTAGCTTCCGCTGCTGCTGCATTGATAAACAAGGGAGAGGCACAATACATACACGATTGACAGAATTGTTTTTTTAATTTGGCCCATGATGCCACTGTAAATGCAAAAATAGCCCCTCCGTCATTGTATTTGTGAAACTAGCTCCCTGATGAGCGCGGAATCACCGGAGAGCTGACGCGTGTCTCATTCCGCGGTCGCCGAGCGCGGCAAGTTGGCGCGACCACGCGGGCACGGGACCGAAGCCACTGGCGCGGAAGGACCACTCCCGCGGTGGTGGAGCGCGGAAAGGGTGGCCACCTCCCGAGATTGTTAGTGCATACTTTGAAAGAAAATTGGTAGGGGAACACTGCTTGGACTTGAAGAACTTGCATGGGACTCTGCACCAACAGAGGGGCGGCGTCTCCCCCTCGGGCGGGTGTTGCGACGAACGCTCGGTTGGAACATTCTGGAAGGGGTTACTGCTACGAGGGGCTTCATTGCGGAGAGCTGCCATCCTAGCACGCTCCTCTTGCCGGACCCGGGCCACAGCAGCCCTTGTTTGTTCGTCCCGCGCCCCAGCAGCCCTTACTTGTTCGCGGATCTCGTCCCATTGCTTCTGCCTCTTGTCCATCCCGGTGTGCTAAAGCAAGCTCTGGTGTAGCGTTCTGTTTGGTTGTATAGTGTTCTCTTCTAGATCTCTTCCATCTCCTTTTATAAGCCACCGGGTCGGCATGGTGTGGTTAATTTCATGTGAGTAGCATGCGAGGCAGAATGCTGTTTTTTCGGTCAGAAAAGCTGACGAGGCAGAGTGTTGTCACATCTTTGTAGAAAGTGGTCACGTTTTGCTTTGCACAGAGAAGTCATGTCCTGGTTTGCAGAGTGCTGTCTTTTCGGTCAGAAAAGCTGGGGAGACGGAGTGTTGTCTCATCTTACTTTGGGGAGAATAGAGTGACCGGCGAGACAGATACATCAGCTACGACGAGGTGGCTTATCAGCTTCGCAACATATGATGACGTCAGGTTGCGGTGCCTATGAAGTGGCTCTATAAGCTTGCATGTGTGATCCTTCAGAACCGTTATGCGGAAGTCCGTGGCGGCACTCCTGAACCACTGCGCACAAACCTTGTCAGGGCAAGATCCATCCACATACTTGACGATGTAGGTGTCAGGGTTGGACCTGTGCACCTGATACGTCCGGCTAATGTTGACGGCGTATCTGGCAATGGCCTACTGGACAACGCTCTTGTTGGGGAAGCGCTGCCCTAAGAGCAGAGTGTCTTCATTGAACCCCCACTCTGCCTCCTCTAGCTGCGGTAGAACCAGGGATGTCACTGCGATGTTGTCCAATCTAGACGAGACATACGCAACGTCGGTGGTCACAACACCACCTAATACTCCTCCCGTAGCAACTTCTCCATCAGGCTCCTCTCCAGAACTAGCTGTATCCACAACCTCCTCCTTGCTTTTCACTACATCCACTTGCTCAGCAAGGTATTCGTGGCAGTCAATACAGGCTGCCCACCACCTCTCCACGCCTGCTCGCTCGAAGCATCCGCCGACGCCTCAAGTCTCCATCACCCACTTCCTCGCCCACATCTCCGCCAACAGTAGCGTCTACATCAGCGCCGTAGACCAACATAGGCACTTCAGCTCCACCAACTCCACCAGAACCACCCATGGTGGATGATTCCGTCCTCTCCACAAACTGGATATACACCATCGTCCTGGCGTATATTGTAGCGGCGAGGTTGCACACAACTTCCATGTAGTTGGTCCACGAAGCGTCACTACTCACCTTCATAAGTTGCCAAAAGGTCTCCCTTGCACCACCCGCCGCCGAGGCATACAATGCCTCCATGCACAGCTTCTTCCTTCCGGTGTCCTGATCGAACACGGAACGCACACACCTCCTTAGCTCGCATAGGCTCATGTCCTTTAGGCCTGGTGCACGAATCTAGGTCCGGTCACAATTTGTGAGTCCGCCTCAGACTGACCTGTCGCGTGCGAGACCATCACCATAAAACACGAACAAGTCTTCAATCGACATGTCCATAGAAGACTTGCCTTTTGTGGCTAGGTCACTTGTTGTTGGTTGAGAAGATTTTCGACGGCGTTCGGTTCTACACGCAAAATGAGAAAAACAAATAAATACATAAATACAAATAAAATCATAAAAGTATAAAATAAATATTGGAAGGAAGATGAGGATTTTAGACGAATTTAGAAACTTGAATTATTGTATTCGGAGTTTGGACGATCGATTGGGCATAAAATGCGGGAAATTGCAAAACAGAGGAATATTCCATGAAATCTTCTTTCTGGGCTGGTTTTGCATTACGTAATGTACATGCCGAATAGTGTACATACTGCCAACTAATAATGTTTCAGATTCCTGAAATTCCTTACATGTCAAAATTAACACCCTACACATTGCGTAGTATTTTCCCCCTAACGCACTAAGTATTTTAATTTCACGATATATATGACGAATAGTCTGCGTACGAGGGAAATAATGCACACCGTCCTTGGTTCAAATAATTTGTCCATTAACATGGTTTCAAAATGGAGAGTTGTTCTGCATGAAGGATTACTATATTAATCCCTACGTGCTAATTAACTAATAATGATATCCACATAAACTAAACATTTACGTCAACTAAGTATGGTTACTTAACACATTCTACACAATCAAGAAACCATTACGGTAATAAAATAAATAAATATGCTACTTGCATGTATACTTACGTAATAATGACATGACCACTAAGCTAATTACATGCTAATCAACTACCTAAAAATATAGTCGTATGTCCATGAAAAATACCTTTTCTTCACGCTCGCAAGCCGATCTACAAGTTATGCGATTGCAAAACCTTCAGATTCAGATTGAAAACCTCGCTCCTGCGCTCGGCCGCTTTCTCTTCTTCCATCTCGGTTTCTCCTTCGTGGCTCAAAGAAATGCAAATGAAGAATGAGCGGCCGAGTGAGCGACGGGCCGCATTTTTATGCCCACGGTGTTGAGGGCGAGCACACATCATCCGCCGACGCCAGCGAAAGTAACACACAGGAGGATCGGGCGCGCATAAGCGTGCACGTCTTGGTTTCGGCAGCCGAAGCCACGGGCGGGCAAAGCAGCGCAGCGTGGCGAGGATGCTGCGCTGGCCGATTGAAGCAAACCTTCCGCGCTTGGTGACCGCGGAACGTCGCCAAGATGCTGCGCTCGACGACCGCAGAAAGGTGACGACGAGGTCCCGCGCTCGGCGACCGCGGAAAGACACCGGCCCCAATACGTCTCGCGCCCGTCACTTCGGTCCTGCGCTCGGCCGAATTCCCGCGCGCGTTGCTCTCTTTCCGTGCTCACGGACCGCAGAACGAGGCACGTGTCGCCACAGCATTTTTCCGCGGTCAGAACGGGACTAGAATTGCAGATACGGTACGATGAAGACTATTTTTGTATTTACATAGCACCACAAGATCAAATAAAAAAAATCCGATTGACACAGCTACTAAGAAAGGAACAGGCAGCAAACTGAGAATAAGAAATACAGGAGGATCACTGCTACTACTAGCACGTCTTGTACCCTCGTATCATCCGCCGTTAACATTTTCTAGGAGCTTCGGTATCTTAGCGTGCATTTTAGCAAATCATTGTAGCAGCCACTCATGCCTCGCAATTTCCACCAGAGAGATGTTCTACAGAAAAGCTAGAGAATTAGGACTCATACTTGGCTTTGGAGAACTAAGATGACTATATAAACTCACAAGGGATGGTTATAGAAACTCAGGAAACAACCTAGCAAACTACAAGACAACTCATTTAAAGTAGAGATATATGAGAGGATTAGATGTTATGTTATTCTTTAGCACTAGATTCTTGTATGGGAAAGAATCTGAATGTCCTAAAAGGTTCCAGAAGGTTGTAACTTGTAAGAGAGCGACAATCCCTTGTACTCTTTTGAGGTCGTGTTTAAAGAATTTACGGTCTGCTTCGCTAAATCTTTCTCCCTCGTCGTGGTTATTTCGGTTCGCTCTACGAGATTCATTTACTTCGTTCTTAATGCCGTACCGTATATCACAAACTCTAATTGGATCCGAGAGTTGTTGCGTATAAATAGAGGAATCTGAGTATAACAGTTAATAATTTCACAATAGTTTTATTCCTATGTAAATTGAAAAAAGAAATCAGTGTTTCAAACAGGCATAGATAGTTCATCTTAAAAGAACTCTTGAGACATGCACTGCGAAAGGGGGTAGAAATTTGGTTGACTTTGCTACGGGTGTGTTTGATTGCCTATATGTCCCTAGCTATGGGTGTGTTTGATTGCTTGTATGTCCCTAGTGGATGGTGAGAATACTCATGTTTGAGTTGGACAAAGAGGGGGAAGAAGGAAGGAGCATGACAGGTGGGGTCCAGTGGTCAGTGGGACAAAGAGAGAAAGAACAAAGGAAGAAAACAGGGGAAGCTGGACAGTGGCTCGGGTGCACGGCGCCGGTGGCGGCCAAAATGGAACGGCGACAGCACGGGGATCCTCTAGGTGGTAGTGGCGCCACGAGCAAAGATCGAGGCGGCGGGCAGACGGCACACCGCCGAAGCGGCGGCGATGCTCAAGGATGTAAGCGCAAGTATGGGCACGACGGTGGCATAGGGGTCACGTCGGATCCTTGGGGGAAGCCGGAGGGTGTCCGATGCGGCGGGGGTGCCGACGTCGAAGAAGAAGGTGGTGGCAGCGGTGGGACTCCACGGCGACGCATTGACCAAATCGAGAGGGGGAACCGACAGATAAAGGTCGAGAACATGTGGTGACGCGGTCTACTCAACTCGGAACTCACCGGAAAAGGAGATCGGGTGAGGATGGTGCAGTGGCCAGAATGGAAGAATATGACAAAATCCGCTGATGTGCTGCGGAAATCAAGAAATTGATTTAGGGGAATGACTCAAGAAAGTATAGAACACGATATGACGTGCTCAAAAGTGCAAAAAATGGTCCGTAGCGGCGGAACGGTGAGACGGGGGTGTGGCTGGTGACGGGGAAGAAGCTCCTCACGGCGACGATGGTGCTCCAGGCGGCACGGGGCAAGGGCACACGGGCACGACGTGGACTAGGCAGTTCAGCGCTCATGACGCGGCAGTAAAGCGGCACGCATGAAGCGAGGCATTTACACTGCCGCAAGCGGCATGGCGCGAGAGGTGAGCGGAATCTACGCAGCTTGGCCAAAGAATCGCAGCAAGCAAGGAGGAAGCTCAAATCGCGCTTCCTTGAGCCGCGTCCGAGAAATAATCTTATATGAGCTGAGCTAGACTCACCCATCTGACTAGGCAACCAAACACTATAAACCTTGTATCTACTCATATGAGCCAATCCATGCAGATAGCTAAACACAACCACGTGGTCACAGCTACCAGTTAAAACTGTTTACTCATCTCCCGCGCATTGTACTGATCTTACCCCACTGATTTACATTTACGCCATTATTTTTACACGCCGTACAAATCCTAGTTTTGCTTGACACCCGACCGTCCACAATAACGAACAGCCGGTAGGGCCCACATGTCCACTTGTACAGAGAGCGACCGGTGGGTTAATGGTGGACGGTTGGGAGCTGCTCACTTCTTCAGGTCCCTGGAGCCGTGCAGGCTAAGTTAACCCCAACAAGTGGGAAGAAGCGAAAGGGAGAGGAAAAGGGAAAGCAGCCTCTCGTCCCCAATCTATGCATGGCCTTTATTAATCCAAACCATTATCGTTAGCGAGAGACACACAGCCACGTGATGATACGAGAACACGCCCCCTGTTTCACTCATGCTACCTGTTCAACAACCCCACCTTACGCGCTGGAATCAAGGGAGTTTCAACATTCAGAAATCGTTAATACAAATGTATGTATTACTAGTATGTAAAATTACCCGTGCATGACTTGTTTGGAACGCAAAATGTAGACGGATAATGGTAATGGAGAAGTAGCGGCGAGGCTACCGGAATGGGCAAAAACAGATAGGGCTTGACGCTGTTTTTAAGCCTGTCATCGAATTCCCCGATCGTTCTGTCGTTCGCCTGATGAAGACCAAGAACATGACGTGAATGAACTTCTTTCCCCACTGACAGGTGCGTCGACGGATCTGAAGCGGGCTGCAGCCGCAGGAGTACGCGGCGCGGATCTCGAGCGGGTGGCGGCGGGTCTAGCGCGGACGACGGTGGCAGATATGGAGCGGGCATTTCGGATCCTCGGACGTTGAATATTCGAAGACTCTATGTACATACTATGCTAGTCTCAGAATTAGTGTCTTAGCATATACATTTACAATATTTGATATTCGCATCTATATATTCATATGCTAAAGTAAGTAAAAAGATACTCTGCTTAAGCTATTACAAGATTATTACATCAACGACCAACTGGCTAAATAAAAGTAGTCATCAGAGTAAAACAAATAGTAGCGAAAGACATATGGTAATAGCAAAACTTTAGCGGCATACACATCCGATCCCGCAGGCAACCGACAAGAAACAAGGTCTAGGTAGACCCGTCACCGAACCCTTCGGTGTCGGAAGCAAAGAACGTGTCGTCAGGCGTCGGCTCATCTTCCAGCACTAAACAACAATATAAGTAAGATTAAGTACTTGTGTATTCAGTAAGACTTATAGTGTATCGCAAAAATTATATTAGATGTAAGGCTATCAAAAAAAAGAGGCTCTACTCTACAAATTATTTTGCTCTAACCTATTTTTATTTGTAATATTCATAAGTAATAATTTGCAACGGAATTTGAAAGAGCAATTTAAATACGTACAGGACAGTAAGTAAAAAACTGAATCAAATAATAACACCCGCAACTCTACTCAGTTACAAGCAAAAATATATTCATATTCAGCTATAGACATGGTATTGACAAATTCATGTTCGGCCATAGAAATGGCAGTCCTGCTATAGACATAGCAATCCAGCCATAGACATGGCAGTCCTGCTATAGACACAGCAATCCAGCCATAGACATGGCACTTAACTCAACAAATAAAAACTACATGTCATCATTAATGTGGCTGTGGCCCAATCTTCCAAAAGGTAGTGATATATCGATTATGGAGAACACGATGTTGATGATCCAAAAGCTCCGACCAAAACAGATCGTACCCCTCGCAATCACTACACCACTGTTCCGATGGTTATCAACTGTGCCGAACGCGGTTGACCTCGCCAAGAAGGCTATCTCCTGCAAGCGAATCGAGAACACAAGCAAGAGAATAGAAGATGCAATTTGAAATTGTATTACGAATAATGATTAAACTCACAAAGTTGGGGTTTCTCAACCGAACGTGCAGCGAAACTACTATGCAGAATAATCTAAAAAGAAACTCGAGTCTTGCAAAAGGGGCGGCGGCTCCTATATGAGGAGTTGCGGCTAGGAAGTGGGTGCACTAGGGGGGCGTCGGCCAAGGAGGTGGCCGAACTAGGGTGATACCTTCCCCTTGGGTCCAAGCAATACAAGGCCCATAACCCAAAATAAAAGGTGTCGCAGCACCATGGATAATAAGCTTAAATTCGTTGGCCCGATGAAGTAGACTTGAATGCAGCTGAATTGGAGGAGATGACCGAACTAAATGAAGTCCTTGTTGTTTCCCTTGCCGTGAGTGGCTCCTCCTTTCCACACTTCCCTTCTATGTATTGACGTAGATGACCAGAACTTGAGAGGTCCTCCCTATTATTCCTAAGTAACAAAAGATCATAATTATTAGGTAGTATACCATTCTGCATAGATAAATTATTAGCACCTAGAAACGTGCTCACCTCATAATTTAAGTGACGTGCACAAGCTCTTGTCATAGGACCTTATAGTTTAGCAACTGGATCTGAAGGATTTTGTGTAGTGCGTGTATTTGAAGGAGTGATGTCCTCATCAATTATCCCAAGTTTTGTGACAAAAGAATTTTTGGAAAAATAAAGCTACCGCCATACCAGCCGCACTAAGCATGCTCATGACCGCAAGTGCGGCTATTTAAATAGATTTTTTACTCTGCAGAGGTGTACAACTTTACCCATAGTACGCGAATGTTCCAGTTGCCTAGAACTCTCTATATCACTGCTTACTACCGAAGGTAAGCAGTCTAGAGCTTGCGACATAGCTTTTACATCATCTAGCCCTAACCTTGCACTAGCCCTGTGAATCATTATCCTCATTTACCCAGATAGAAACCTGTCGCATGAGCAGACTCACTCACCTGGATAGAAACCCATTGAGTGAGTCCTCACTCGCCTTGACAGAAACCCGGTCGAAGCGAGGCATCCGTAGCTTGACTCAAGATACCTAACCGGTCATGCTCGCACTACTTCTGCCTACTAATCATACAAAGCTTTGATTCGATAACTTAGTTAACTACGACTACCCCATCCTAGCACATATGGTTTTACGATTAGGACTTAGTCCCAGATTTGCTGGCTTCAGTCCTTAATCGACCACGGGCGAGAATCTCCACCCAAGCTACTAGTGAGTCACAATCCTCACTTTTTCATAATACAATATAATTCGCACGCGTCTAGGGACTATCTTTTCATTTTATTTTCATACAAAAATAACAGAGGTACCTCCTTTGGATATTTTTAAAAATAACCCAAAAATCACAATTAATATATTGTCCTTTTATCAGTTTTTCAAAAAATCTATCGTTCTAGTTGCATTTGTGCGATGTTCGCACTCAAAAATACCCAAATGACATCATATATCGTCCAACCCATATTCCAATGGCTACAATAGTAAGGGATCAATATTACAAGGAGATATGTGCGGCAATTAGGATTACAACTACCAATTTCCCAATAATAGCATTTTCATACAAACATACACGCATGCATAATAGATTTTTCAAAACAAAGTACAATAAGTAAAATACTGGGATCAACATAATCAAAGGAGGTGCTTGCCTTGATCTTGCTGTTCCAGAAATATGGTGGATTGATTGTCAAAATAATTACTCGGACAATCGCCGTCTGAATCAAAAAGAGCCGAAAACGAATTAAATAACACCAAATAAATTCAATTGTGACCAAAATTAAATATTTTTTACATATTCTGGTAGATCATGATTTTAGACGAATTTAGAGAAAAGTTTCATTCAATTTGGAATTTTGTAGTAAAAGTTATTAATGTTTCATTTTGGTTCGATTTAGAAATTCAAAGAAAATCGATACATACGCTTTCCAGCAGAGAAAGCATAATCACGTGCATGTTCTAATGAAGTTTACGCTTTCTAGTACGGGAAAGCGCATTCTCGTCATAACTGAAAATGTATTTTCAAATTTTTATTTGATTTTCGTTAAAAATCGATAAGTGGGGACCACTATCAGTGATACGGTTCATGAGAACAGTGCGCGAACTAACATTCACGCGCTCGGTCCACCGGTCCATGGACCAGAGTTTACTGTGCGGTTAAGTTGTGGGTCCCGTGTGTCAGTGACTCATTAGGAATACCGATTCGTTTTAACTTTTCTTTAACTAATGACTTGGTCCCACACGTTAGTGACTTAACTAATATTAATCTGATAGCTAAACATCATTTTGGTCTTACTGACGATGGTTAACGCGTTGATGATGAGCTACAGTACTCGTCCGGCAAAACCACGCGGTGGCACTCACGCCTGCATCTCGCCAACGCGGTGAGGCTCGACGACGCCGGAGAGTTCCCAAAATGGAACCTCTGTGCTATTGTGCACCTAGGGGTATCGGTGGCGTGGCTAGAGATGGCTCGTAGCAGTGGCGCACCGGCATTAAGCGGCGGAGCGACTACGGCAACGAGCAAGTGCTCGAATAAGCAATGCCCTCTACAAACTAATGCGCGCATAAGCATCTACATGCTATTAGGGTCATACCAGAACAAAGAGAGGGGCTAAGGTGATCGGAGATGGCTCATCGATGGTGAGCAACGGCGGTGCAAGGAGGATTCACGTGGAGAAGGCGTTCGGGTGATGGAGAAGGTTGTTCAGTGGCTGGGGAAGCTTCAGGAGGTCCAGGCGATGCTTTAGGTACAATGAATCGGTCTAAGGTGTAGTGGATCTCCGGCGGTGCTTGAGGCGACAGTTCTGATAGGAGGTGAGGAAGAAAGGTTAATTCAGCGATTCCTGTGGATCATAAGCGAAATCAAGTGAGGGGGAAAGACCTGGGAGTCTATGGAACATGATATGACGTGAAGAGATCGATGAGGAACCCTTCACGGCATCAGGGACGAAGGTGGTGGCGCACGGCCGAACTAGGGCTTGCGCTCTTGGAGCTCTAGAGCTCGATTCTGTGGAGAAGAAGAGGAGGGGAGGTGCGCACTGAGTTGGAAAATAAGAAAGGAAGCTCGGGGCTGGTTATTTATAGATGGAGCGGCAAAAAAATGTGAGGGAGAGGCTCGGGCACATGCGGGCAACCGACAGAGCTCCCGACGTTGTACGGTCTGGCATGGGGCTCAAGCGGGCAGGAGTGGGCGCGGAATGGATGGTGATGCGACGTGGGCGGTTGGTCGGTGGGGAAAACTGGGTGTGGCAAGGAAAACCGTGGGCGGGGCGGCGAGCTTGTGAGCAGGCGTGCGCTGGTGCTCAGCATCGCGAGTTGCACAAAGGTTGTTGCGAAGGGGGCCCACCAATCAGTGGGAGGGAGAGAGGTGAGTTTAGATTTAGGTTTTGATTTTCTGCTGAATTATTGTCCGATTTTATTTACTACTTAAATGAAGTCCAAATTTAATGAAAATTTATGTGATGGTTTATGATCTAATTTAGTCTCTCCTGTAAAATTTTTAGAGGTTTAAACCTTCTGTGAATTTATCCAAAATTCGAACCAGGTTCTATTCTTATGAGTTTGTAATTATTTTTCTTAACAAGATTTTATATAAAAGTTTTGGTGAATTGTTCCTAGGATAATATGCCCGAAACAATTCTCTCACTAAATATCTTTACTTTGTTTTATCTATTTCTTTTTTAGCACCTATTTGTCTGTAGATCAAGTTTTGCTTTTAATTCAAAAAACCAAATTCAACATGGTGTATTTCATATGCAAATGATCAAAGTAATTTATCTAATGCATTTATATTACAATAATCCCATAATTCAGATTTTGGGATGTTACAGGGTGGCAGTGGCCAGAGTGCCCGGCGGCGCTGATGGGTAGTGGCACGAATGAGTAGTGAGAGAGGAGGGGACGGGGATGGAGAGAGGGAGAGTTTTTTTACTTTACTTAAGTACATGTTTGGTTCCACTGGAAGGAAAGAGGGGTGCTAAATACTAGAGTTAGAGATCTATTTCATGATTTACTGGAATGCACCGGTGCTAGCTCAAGGAAAAAGCATATGGCACACTTGCAAGGTGAAATGGGGAGAGATTGAGAGAGTATATATTGTTGGAGAAAAAGATGTGATAGTTTCTTTAGTTGTGGGTCCCACCTTGAAAAGAGAAGGGGTAGTAAACACTATAGGAAAAAAGTAAATCTAGCACTAGTGCAATAATCTGCCACCGCTTATACTATGGATAGCGTAAGTACTGATGTCCAACGAAATCTCCTAGGGGCTAGAGATGGACCTGCTTCTGTGCAGAGAATCTCGATTGCTCCGATCAATACATGCATGCACTTCGAAGGATCATGTAGGAGGCGTCTGACCTAAGGGTGTGTTTGGTTTCAACAAGACTAGATTGGTGGGAATCTTAAGATTCCCAGTAATCCTAACCATATATAGGAATCTTAAGATAGCAGGGAATATGACAGGTGGTTAAGATACGAGAGCATTCCTAGCAATATTAGATTAAATTGAAGTCAAACGCGAAAAGAAAAAAGGAGGAAAATCTAGTGGGGTTTTGACGTTAAAACTTTCCGATCAACAAAGCATATCAAAAAGATCAAATTGATGTAACGAAGGAAAGATTTACTCACTTGGATGGATGAAGTAGTTTGGAGTCTAGATATGATTTGACCTTAGATTATGGGAAAGGCAATGCGTATGGGCAGAGAAGCTAAAGTATTTATCCTGCGAGAGAGAACCTGTTAGAATTAGGCCCTTATGTGTAAAGGCTCATTCATTCTTGAAATTCTAAAGCATGCATGATTTAGTATTTCTTTTTGCTGACCGTGCTTTTCAATATCAGTGGTCGAAACTAAGTGGTCGAAACCATAGACCAGTGTGGTCATAACACAATGGTCGAAATAGTGGTCGGATCTATAGACCAATGTGGTCAAAATACACTGGTCGAAGCTGTAGACCAGTGTGTAATCAGGATCTATTAAACACTGCTTAATTACCATTAATTGGTTTTGAATTAGCAGTTACCAGTGGTTTAATATGTGCTTTATTGTTCAGTTACTAGAGAGTAACGAACTCGACCTCAAATAGGATCTAGAGACGTCTAGACCTGTGGTGATTTTGTACACTTCCATTTTTCCTATCTTCTTCTTCTATGTTCTCTTGTGCTGAAGGGTTGTGCTGTAGAACCAAGCTGCCCTTTCTCCTCGGCGTGCACCGAGAAGGAGAGTGAGCGGGTATCTCCAAACCTTTGTCGCAGAGTTCACCTGCACGGGGCGGCAATAAGGTTTTTAGGCAGCGCATCTGCGCGACCGCTCACTGCGCTGCATCATCAACGACTTTTCTTTATCGAACCCAACTGTAAGTTGGTCGTATGACCACCCTTTTATATTACAATATTACTATTGAGTATGTTTAGAAGTACAATGAGTTGTCTGCTGTTAGTATCATTTTATGCATCTCTAGCTTTATGTAATCTTTGCCTCATAACAAAATCTAGAATTAAACTATTGTCCACTCTTCTAACAATTCAGAAACCTTATTGTGGATATTTTTATGATCTAGCAATGGCTGGTGCTTCTGATGCTATGAAACCTGAGAGGTTTTCTAGTTAGAACTTTCGTAGATGGCAGACAAGGGTCAAGTTTTGGCTCATGTCTTTGGGGCTGTGGTGGGTGATCCATCCACAGTGTCCAATTACGATTGAACAGACCATGTGGTTTGACACAGATAATAATACATCCCTTGGATGCATTCTAACCATACTAGCCGACCAGTTCTATGATGTGTACATGGACTTCAAATCCGCCACAGAGTTGTGGGATGCACTAGAGCACAAATATGCCGAAGCTGAGGGTGGTCGTTGGCTCTATATGTGCGAGCAGATCTTCGACTACAACATGGATGATGTAAAGTCGATAGTTGCACAGGCTCATGAGCTTCAGCTACTAGTCGGAGAAATTGCGCATTTGGGTTGCACTTTGCCTCCTAAGTTTGTGGCTGCGGGCATTGTTGCCAAACTTCCTGCTTCATGGCGGAATTTTGCCACTGGCTTAAAGCACAAGAGGGAAGAGATATCTATTGAGGATCTCATTGCTATCCTTGATATGGAAGAAAAGGCAAGAGTAAAAGATGCACTAAGCACTTCCAGTCAGAACAACCAGATCAACGCAAATGTTATAGAGAAGAGATCATATGGCAAGAATAACAAAGGCTTTAAACCAAACAAGACAATTAGCTTTAAGAAGAAAACCGAGAAGAAGGATATAAGGAACATCACCTGCTTTGTGTGTGGGAAAAACAGTCATATGGCGAAAGACTGTCGTTTCCGCAAAAACAAGGATGGTGTACAACCAAAGAAAAAGGTTGTGAATGTGATCATAGGCGAGGCCTCAATAGGAGGGTATGGTAATTCACCTATTGTATTAATCCACTGATTGGTGGGTTGATACTAAAGCTAATGTTCACGTATGTTCTGATATTTCCTTGTTTTCTTCTTATCAAGCAGCCGGGGCTTCCTCCGTCCTAATGGGGAACGGGTTGCATGCTTCTGTTCTTGGTGTTGGCACGGTGGATCTGAGACTTACTTCAGGGAAGATTGTCTACTTAAAGAACGTACAGCATGCGCCAACAATAAACAAGAACCTTGTTTGTGGTTCTCTCCTATGTAGGGATGGTTATAAGCTAGTATTTGAGTAAAATAAAATTGTATTGTCTAAGTTTGGAAACTTTATTGGTAAAGGCTATGAGAGCGGAGACTTGTTCCGCATAAGTACTTTAGAGTACTATTATAATATGAATGTTGCAACTGGTTTGAATAAATGTGATGCCAATATATGGCATTCTTGTTTTTGTCATATTGGTTTTGATAGCATTGCTAGAATGTCTAGATTAGATTTAATTCCAAAATATAAAATTATCAAAGGATCAAAGTGCCAAACTTGTGTGCAAGCAAAACAACCTCGAAGACCCTTTAAGGGGTTACAGGAGGAAAAGAACTTGGCACCATTAGATCTTGTCCATTTCGATCTGTGTGAGATGAATGTGTGTTGACAAAAGGAGGCAAAAGATATTTTCTAACTCTTATTGATGATGCATCACGATATTGTTATGTGTATCTATTGAAAACAAAAGATAAAGCTTTAAATTACTTTAAAATTTATAAGGATGAGGTTGAGAATCAACTAGAAAAGAAAATTAAAAGACTAAGGTCTGATCGTAGAGGAGAGTATATTTATCATGAATTCTCCTAATTCTGTTCTGAACATGAAATAGTTCATGAAGTTACACCACTATACTCACCCCAATCAAACGGGGTGGCTGAGAGAAAAAACCAGACATTAACAGACTTGGTGAATGCCATGTTGGATAGTGCTGGTATACCTAAGATATGGTGGGGGAAGCTATTTTAATAACAACTTTCGTCCTAAACAGAGTAATCACTGAAAGGTGTGAGATTACTCCGTATGAGGGATGGAAGGGGAGAAAACCTAATGTTAATTTTCTATGAACTTAGGGGTGTTTAGCAAAAGTCAATATACCATTGCAGAAAAAGAGAAAGCTTAGACCTAAAACAATCGATTGTATCTTACTATGATATACTCATAACAGCACGACCTATTGATTTTTAGTAGTAAAATTAGAAACTCTTGAGATTATTGTTAACACGATAATAGAGTCGAGAGATGCTTCATTTTTTGAGGATATTTATCCTATGAGAACTACAGGTAGTACTTCTCGAACTGAGGATAATCAAACTATGATTAAAAGTAATTTTGTTTCTACCACTATCTCTAAACCAATGAGTGAAATACCACCAGATTGTGATATTCTTGAGGAAGATAACAATTTAGTCGAAGAGGCTCCTCGCAGGAGCAAGTGACAAAGGGTTGAGAAAACCTTTGGCCAAGACTTTATTGTATACCTTATGGATAATGTGCCAAACACTCTTTCAGATGCTTATGCATTACTTGATGCTGAGTATTGGAAAGAAGCAGTCCATAGTGAGATGGATTCCATGATGGTTAACGGGACTTGGGAGATTACTAATCGTCCTATCGGGTGTAAACCTGTTGGATACAAGTGGATCTTTAAAAAGAAAATGAGGCCTGACGGTACTATTGATAAGTATAAGGCAAGACTTGTGGCCAATGGTTATACCCACAAAGAAGCTGAAGATTATTTTGATATTTACTCTCATGTTGCCAGATTAACCACTATTCGAGTGCTCATTGCATTAGCTGCTTCTCATGGTCTACACATCCATCAAATGGATGTAAAGATAGCTTTCCTTAATAGAAAGAGTTGGAGGAAGAAATCTATATGGAGCAACCAGATGGTTTTGTGATTTCTGGTCAGGAAAATAAGGTGTGCAAATTAATCAAATCTTTGTATGGCCTAAAGTAAGCACCTAAACAATGACACGAGAAGTTTGATAAAACTTTAACATCTGCCGGTTTTGCTGTGAATGAGGCAAATAAATGTGTGCATTATCGTTATGGTTGGGGGGGGGGTCAAGGAGTGATTATGTGTTTGTATGTCGATGGCATACTTATATTTAGGAAAAACACTGTTGTTATTGACGAGGTCAAATCTTTCTTATCTAGATGCTTTAATATGAAAGACCTAGGAGATGCAGATGTTATTCTGAATATTAATTTGATCAAAAATGAGGATGGGATCACTTTGAACCAATCCCATTATACTGAGAAAATATTGACTTGGTCCGGTTTTAAAAACTACAAGATTTTCCCAACTCCTTATGATGCTAGTGTTAAGCTTCAAAAGAATAAGGAATTATGCAAAGATCAATTGAGATATTCACAAATTATTGGGTCCCTTATGTATCTATCTAGTGCCACAAGACCGGACATATCATTTGCTGTGAGCAAATTAAGTCGGTTTACTTCTAACACAGGAGATGATCACTAGGAGGCACTTGAGAGAGTGTTGCGCTACTTGAGAGGCACAACCTCATATGGAATTCACTATACTGGGCATCCATCTGTATTAAAATGATATAGTGATTCAAATTGGATCTCTGATGCAGATGAGATCAAAACTACAAGTGGTTATGTCTTTACCCTAGCAGGTGCTGCAATTCCATGGAGGTCGTGTAAACAGACCATATTGACAAGGTCAACCATGGAAGCAGAACTTGTAGCACTAGACACATCCACTATTGAGGCTGAATGGCTTAGATAGTTTCTGTTGGACTTGCCACTGGTTGAGAAACCAATACCGGCAATCCTAATGTACTGTGATAATCAAACATTGTTGATTAAGGTTACAAGTACTAAGGATAACATGAAGTCCTTCAGACATATGAAGCGTAGGCTAAAATCTGTTAGAAAACTAAGGAACTCCGAGTGATTACTACGAATTATATATGCACTGAGAAAAATCTGGAAAACCCTTTCACAAAGGGGCTAGCACGAAAGGCGATTTCCGTTGCGTCTATGAACATGGGAATGAGGCCCATTGGAGTTACAACTCAACAGTAACCCATACCTTCTTGATCGGAGATCCTGTGACTTAGGTAATGGGAAAACAAGTTGATGTTTGAACAAGAGAGTATATTTTAATAAAAATTTGTACCTGTGTCCTAATAGACGAAGCACTCTCAATTGTATGGAAGGATGGCTTAAAGTCTTAATGTATTATAGTGTCTAATGAGGGAAAAATGTATTAGCCTACAGGATACCTAGAATGAATACACCTACTTGAGCTCAACTGTGAGGTCGCAGTTTGCGAGAATAGGGGCATTCTCGAGAAAGGTCATGGGCAGATAAGGGATCATGACCTAATAATGCTCCATTTAGGTTTGGTTCTTTGACAACCTAGTATCAGTTGAGATTTCAAGTAAAATCTAATCACAAAAAGCTGTGCATTCAAGGTTTAGTCCATTCATCAGTTGTGAGAAGATGAATCTTGTTATTCTAGGTGCAAGTTCAATCCGTATAAGACT
The DNA here is from genome assembly GCA_036346405.1 of Phyllostachys edulis. Lineage (NCBI taxonomy): Eukaryota > Viridiplantae > Streptophyta > Magnoliopsida > Poales > Poaceae > Phyllostachys > Phyllostachys edulis. The sequence continues at coordinate 52,297,722 of CM070553.1, forward strand.
TACACTGAAAGACTGGTATATTAACAACACTTCAGCACAATAGTCTTTATCATCCTTTTTGCTGCTTGCTTTGGAATTGGTGGGGGATTGTTAGAATTCGGCCCTTATGTGTAAGGGCTCATTCATTCCTGAAATTCCAAAGCATGTATGGTTTAGTCTTTCTTTTTGCTGACCGTGCTGTTCAATATCAGTGGTCGAAACTGAGTGGTCGAAACCAAAGACCTGGGTGGTCGAAACTCAGTGGTCGAAAAATCTAATACCAGTGTGGTCGAAACCATATACCAGTGTGGTCATAGCACAATGGCTGAAATAGTGGTCGGATCTATAGACCAGTGTGGTCGAAATACACTGGTCGAAACTGTAGACCAGTGTGTAATCAGGATTTGTTAAACACTGCTTAATTACCATTAATTGGTTTTGAATTAGCAGTTACCAATGGTTTAATATGTGCTTTATTGTTTAGTTACTAAAGAGTAATGGACTCGACCTCAAATAGGGTCTGGAGACGTCCAGACCTATGATGATTTTGAACACTTCCATTTTTCCTATTTTCTTCCTCTTTGTTCTCTTGTGCTGAAGGGTTGTGCTGTCGAACCAAGCCGCCCCTTCTCCTCGGCGTGCACCGAGAAGGAGAGTGAACAGGTATCTCTGAGCCTTTGATGCATAGTTTACCTGCACAGGGCGGCAATAAGGTTTCTTGGTAGCGCATCTCTGCGACCGCTTGCTACGCTGCATCATCAACGACTTGCTCTGCTTCAAGTCTGCACTGCTTCCTTTTCTTCATCGAACCCAACTGTAAGTTGGTCGTATGACCACTTGCGGATATCATGGGGATATGCTCATGATCTTAGGTGATGAGACAATTGGCAATTGGTTTAAATGTTTGTTGAATCTCCTATTTTTTAGCAAAGTTCAGCAAAGTGTCCGGTTTTTCGGTAGTACCGGCTTTGTATTGCGGTATTACCGTAGTGCGGTATGACCACTTGTGTTCAGCGGTATTACCGTTGAGCGGTATGACCGCAAGTTTCATGGCGGTAATACCGAATCCTAGCGGTATGGAAATTCCAGAGGAGGTGTGTTCGGGGAATTTTGGGTTTTCCCAGTAGCGATGATGACCAAGATGTTGAAGCAGGTACTACCGCGATGCGGTAATACCGGATTTTACTTGGCGGTATTACCGCTCTTGCACTAAAATATTGATTTAACTTAAGACTTGTATATGGGATAGGTCATATCCTTGTTTATCAGTGCATACGTGTTGCATATTGCATGTTTTGGCTAACGTGGGTCAAGTTGTGAAGAACTTGTTCCCGAAAACGATTTCTTGGTCTATTGCTGTGCAGGTTGCTTAGAGGTCAACGACAGTCAACGGCGAGGATGATCGGGACTAATCTAGGAGTGCTGAGGTCCAGAACGATCGAGGATGTCGGGTGAGGTCAGGAGACTCAAGTATGGCGCAGAATAGACAAGGGTGATCGAACGGGCAGTTCGGTGCGGCGGGTTGGATCAAGCGGCACGGGGGTCGGTGCAAGTGCCATGGTGGCTTCGACGGGAGCCGGACGGGAGACTTGCCGACACGATGAGAGCCGTTAATCAACCTACACGTGGCGAAGCAGGCGAGTGCTTCACCAAGATTGAACTTGGTCTTCGGAGAAAGATCAAGAAGGGGTATTTGGTAATTTCACCAAATACCGCCTTTGTGACCTTGGACTAAACCGTGGCGCAAGACGGTGCGTGGAGAAGCGGTTTAGGTCAAGAGAAGATGAAGACGGCGCTTTAAGATACGTGTGTGTCCCGTTTGTGTTGGGCCTTAACGGGAGCCCATTAGGGTTAACTCTTCTAGAAGCTAAGCCTCACTATAAATAGGAGTGGGTGCTGTCAAACAGCTCTCAAGCACTTCATTTTGAAAAACCCTAGTGTGTTTTAGGGTTTAGAGAGAAAGAGGAGAGGTTAGGCTTCTAGGGAGATGAGTTGAGTGTGTGCTCATGGATTGAGCTCTTGTCCTCCTGGATGGAGTGGCTGTAAACATCAATCTCAAATCTCAAATCAATCCAAGCAAGTTCCCAAAAATGAGTCTCTTTTGTTTTTGCCTTTTATTTTAATGATTTGGAGTTTTTGATGATCCATCGCTTTTATTTTGAATCTTTGAGATGTTCTAGCTTGCTATGACATGTGGGAGTGCATCTAAGTCCATCTTGATCATTCTTTTCCCACGAGCAAGATTTAGATCATGTTTTGCTTTTTGACTCGGTTTTGGAGCACCCTTCGTTCAAACTGAAAAAGATAGGAACTTTGGCATGGATCTCTACGATCTTTGATTGGAATAGGTTCCTAATATTTTAGAGAAGGTGTGTCTCAAGTTTCGCGGAGTTTGCCCTTGTAGATCAAAAGTTAGACCGATTTGAGTTTTGGTTTTCGGGTTGATTTCACTGTTCTAGGATAATTGGTAATACCACCCATGAACAGAGGTATTACCGATCATTAGTAATACCGCCCATAGACAGAGGTATTACCAATAATTGGTAATACCGCCCATAGACAGAGGTATTACCGATTTTCTAATTCTCGCAAAGACTTCCTGTTTTGTTTCTTTGAGCTTTGGGGGTTAGGAGTGGATTCAATACAAGACTTCCTCTGTGCTTAGTCATTGATCTTCATAGCTCTCATAGCTATTGGAGTGATTTGCAAGTTAAATCCATTCTTTGTGAAAAGATTTTGTGCTCCTATTCAACCCCTCTTCTAATCACCTTTCCGGTCCTACACCACCCTTTTCTATTACAATATGACTATTGAGTATGTTTGGAAGTACAATGAGTTTCTTGCTGTTAGTATCATTTTATGCATCTCTAGATTTATGTGATCTTTGCCTCATAATGAAACCTGGAATTAAACTATTGTCCACTCTTCTAACAATAATTAAGCGGTGTTTAACATATCCTGATTACACATTGGTCTGCAACTTTGACCAGTGTATTTCGACTATACTGGTCTATAGATCCGACCACTATTTCGACCACTGTGTTATAACTACACTGGTCTATGGTTTCGACCACACTAGTCTTAGATTTTTCAGCCACTGAGTTTCGATCGTTCAGGTTTTTTATTTCGACAACTCAGTTTCGACCACGGATATTAAAAAGCATGATCAGCAAAAAAAAACTAAACCATACTTGCATGAATGAATGAGCCTTTAGAATGCAGGCGAGACAATGCCACGGATGGAAAGAGTTTAACTCCTGTTTTTAGACTGTAGCGCACCTACGGATAGTTGTCGTGGAACGACCGTGGCAGTGTTTGTGTAGACTGGGATGAGATCAGACGAAGATTCGAGTTACCGCGCGCTTGGGGTCATTTGTCATTACGCCACCCAGCCCCCCACGGCCACACCACACCCTTCCACTCTTAAGCACACACTCCAAGGATCCAAGCAGGTCCGGCCCTACCCAAGGTGGGCCCCATCCACCCCTCTTGTCTTCTTCTCCGCTGCCCCCATCAAAAGGGGAGCGTGCTGCGTGCCCATCCGCGTGTGCCGCTTCCGCTCCTCTTCCGCTCTCGTCTCACCATCGCGCTGCACACCCAGAGAAGTTCACGCACCAAATCCCCCAATTGCTTGCGCGCTTTCTTCCTTCCTCGGCTGGTTCAATTCGGGCGAGCTAGCTAGTCGAGCACCTACCTAATCAGAGCGCGCGCGCACCCAGAGAAGTTCGCACACCAAATCCCCCAATTGCTTGCGCGCTTTCTTCCTTCCTCGGCTGGTTCGATTCGGGCGAGCTAGCTAGTCGAGCACCTACCTAATCAGAGCGCGCGCGCACCCAGAGAAGTTCGCACACCAAATCCCCCAATTGTTTGCGCGCTTTCTTCCTTCCTCGGCTGGTTCGATTCGGGCGAGCTAGCTAGTCGAGCGCCTAGCTAATCAGGCGCGCCGCGCGCTCGATTAGCCGGAGGTTGGTGGCTTCAGCCGCGGCGCGCGGCGGCAATGCGGATCCCGCGGAGGAAGGGCGCGGGGGTGGTGGTCGGCGCGCCGAGCAGGCGGGCGCAGATCGCGGCGGTGTTCGCGCTCGCGGCGCTGCTGGGGTTCTCCGTCCTCTACGACAGCGCCCACATCGCCGCCTCGCTCCGCCGCCACAGCGTCTACACCAAGCTCTCCGCCACCAGGGTAAGCATGAGCTAACTAAGCAGTGACGCTATGCCGCTGCCTTCTTGTTCGCTATCCCAGTCTAATCTGGAACAACCGTGAAGGAGGAGGCGGCGGAGGACGGCGCGCGGGCGCCGCCGGCGCAGGGGGTCGAATCAGCGGAGGAGGCCACGGGTCGAAGCGACCCGCCCCCGCACCAGCGGCAGGAGCAGGCCGAGGAGGTGGGGAACCCTGGGGCAGCGGCCGAGAGCTCGCCGGAGACGGGGGTCGTGAAGGAGGTGGTGGCGGAAGGGGATCACGGCGGAGAGAGGAGTTGCGATGTGTACAGGGGGAGGTGGGTGTACGACGAGGCGAACGCGCCGCTGTACAAGGAGTCCGAGTGCGAGTTCCTCACGGAGCAGGTCACCTGCATGCGCAACGGCCGCCGCGACGACGACTACCAGAAGTGGCGGTGGCAGCCCGACGGGTGCGACCTCCCGAGGTACAAACACCACCACACCTGCTCTGCTCGCTTGCTTAGTTGCTTGCCACAGTATTTTCCCCCTCTATCTAGATACGGTCTACGTATGCGTGTACGTATATTCAGCCTCGCAGGTGGGTTGGTGTGTCCTTTCGTGAGCTGGAAAGCGGGGGTGTGCGTGCTGCCTATGGGCGGCTGCGAGCGGCCAGATCATTTCTTACCTTTTTTTTTTCCGTTCTGTTTGAAAGCCGCGGTCAGATGAGGTGGGAGTGGGACTGGGGGCTTCGTCTTATTTTTCTGTTCTTTTGATTCTGTTAATTAACGTGGGTGATAAGCTCAAGGTGTCCGGCTGCTGGTGCGCAATTGCGTATGGAGTATCCACGACAATGATATTGGTATTGTCGCTGCTATCATCTTGTTTAATTCCATGTGTGGTGCCACTGCGCTAGTCTGCGATTAGCTGTAAAATAGTGGAGTAGCCAGTTAGTTTAAGTCAACTAGCTGCATACTGTTTTTTTTTTGAAAAAAAATCAACTAGCTGCATATTGTAGATTTTAGCAACAGTTTAAGTTTACTAACTACTAAGCGCATGGGTTACTGATTCGTTGTACAGTAGCCCGATGATACGGAGGGTACAATTACTATATATTAGCAACGTTGAGTTCTGTTGAAACTGTATCTTTGCATTGTAGCATCTCAGCCGTTGTTACATTTACTACAGTTAATTAATACTAAAGAAATACGCTGATGGTGGTTTTGTTTTACTTTCACAATGGGTGTGTAGTGTGCACGTCACAATTTGGTTGGTGGTTTTGGAGATCTTTTTTCAATTCTTGCAAAGGGTTTTGTCCTTGTTGTCAGTTAGTTCAAAGTTTCATCAAGGCAAGTGGCTGTGCAGGATTGGCCTGCATTACGGCTGCAGAGTACGTTTGGTCTGTGCTTGATCCATTGAAGCCTGCACTCATTAGCTATGTTTCTTGGTAACTAAGATTGGTATATGTGGGTACTTTAATTGGTTAGGTGATATAATTGTAGAAGAAAAGAGACTGTACTCATTGATCAGCCATGGTCTTTTCTTTAAATAGATTAAGAGTTTAATGGTTGATTGAGAAGTTCTGTTTGTTGGGGAAAGTTGTTGGGAGGGGGATATGACGTATGGTGGTTTTGAATCTGAAAACAAATGGGGGTTGTTGCATGACATGAAATCAACTTCTAATTTTAACTAACTCCCAACAATTTTTGTGTATATAACTGGAACATGTTTGAGTTCATGCTTTCATGTCATACCATTCTATGAGAACTTGACAAGTGAGGTCTGTTTGCAAGTGCAATGTTCCTGTGTGGGAGCATGGGCTGTATGTTCCGGGTTCGAGGCAAGTTGTGATCTGTTAGTGTAATAGTTGTATGTCAGAAGCACGCTGCAGTATTGCACGCCAATGAATCATGGAATCTCGATGTATTACTTTCTGGTTTGGAAATGCATTGTGCTATACTCGCAAGTGTACGGATCTTGAACTTTACAAAAGACGTTGCCCTTTGCAACAAACAATGTAGTGAAACCATAGACTAACAGTTAAAACTTGTGGCTAGGTCAACCATTGTAGCACAACTCTGACTTGTACAATCTTGTTAAGTGAAAATTGGCCTAAGTAAAACATCAAAGCAGATTCATATGTTATGTTCTGCAGTTCCTGTTACAAAACTGATGGTTTTCTTAGCACTAAATTGGCAGTTTGACAATTTTTCTATCAGATTCGACGCTAAATTACTTCTAGAGAAGCTAAGGGACAAAAGACTGATGTTTGTGGGGGATTCGCTGAATCGGAACCAGTGGGAGTCCATGGTGTGCCTGGTCCAATCTGAGGCTCCATCGGACAAGAAATCGCTTGTCAAGAATGGCTCTCTAAATGTGTTCCGCCTTGAGGTAATTAATTTGCACATTAGCTACTCGTTGCTGACAAAAAAAAATTCTAATATAGAGATTAGAGAACAAAGCAGTATTAAATGATATGGCTAGAACCAGCTTGGTAAAATGGTATTTGTAACAAGTACTCACACAACCTATAAAGAAAACCCAAAAGATTCAGAAAGCTATTGTTTTTGTGTTCTTTTCCCAACAAAAAAGTAATGACTTTTGACTTTGAATCTTTATGGTATGTCCTGACATAGAGATTTCACGGAAATACGGAATATTTCAGGAGTACAATGCAACAGTTGAGTTTTATTGGGCTCCGTTCCTAGTTGAGTCGAACTCGGATGATCCAAACATCCATAGCATCAGTGACCGCATGATCGTGCCAACATCGATCGCCAAGCATGCAGCAAATTGGGAAGGGGTGGACTACTTGATCTTCAACACTTACATTTGGTGGATGAACACACCAAGGATGAAAATTTTGTAAGTAACTGTTAAAATTAAACCTTCAATCCTCATGAACAATGAAACGACTTCGTCTGACCAAACCTTAGGAGTAATGTGGAATATTATGTTATTCTGGATATGCTTGTTTAGACTTACACATGCTACTTTGACTACAGGGGTGATGGATCTTTTGTGAGGAAACCAGTTAAGTATGATGAAATGGATCGCGTGGTTGCATACCGACAGGTCCTCAAGACGTGGTCCGAATGGGTAGAAGAGCATGTAGATCCCAAAAGAACAACTGTCTTATTCATGAGTGTGTCACCTGTACACATGCAGTAAGCTCTCTCTCTCTCTCTCTCTCTCTCCACACACACACACACACACATTAAGTCCGTATCTGCATGCATCAAGATTCTTCAGGTGATCTAAGAACAGCATGCAGTTGCAGTTAACGAACTTTACTTAAATCTCAACGGATATCTGTATCTTGATGCAAAAATTCCCCAATGGTGTTTTTAGCTTGAAAGTGCAGATGTTGGCGTGACACGTTAGTGTGATGCTGTTTTTGAGTTTTTGTATACCATGCGCTACTGTTCTGGCTCAAATGTAGTATTCTTAGTATAAGGATGCTGGGTCTGACCACTAATGGCAAGCACAATCGTTGGCTTGATACAGGAGTGAAGGCTGGGGCAAACCTAACGCCATAAAATGCTTCTCTGAGACACAGCCAGTGATCAATTACACAAAAACATTGGACGTGGGCACGGACTGGGACCTTTTCTCGGCAGCTCATGGCGTGATGAAGTTGATGAAGAGGGTGCCAGTGCAGTTCATCAACATAACAGCATTGTCAGAGATACGCAAGGACGCCCACACATCCGTGCATACGTTGCGACAGGGGAAGCTCCTGACAAAGGAGCAGCAAGCCAACCCACGCAAGTTCTCGGACTGCATCCACTGGTGCCTCCCCGGCTTGCCAGACACATGGAATGAATTTGTTTATGGCCACATTGTGGCAAGCACTCTAACAGCGTCAAATTGAGGATCAACCTCACAGATGACAGTGCAGAATTGTCTGTTTGAAATCCAGTAGATCATTTTAGTGAGAAAGCTGGTGATTGAGGCCATAAATTATTTTTCTAGGTTTAGAAATCTATCTTGTTGGTTCACCTAGCATTTGTTCAAGGGTACGATCACAGGATGGCAAAAATGTAGCTCTAAACAGCCGAGATCACCCCAGGATAGTTATTATACCGTCTGAATGCGGTTATTTACGGGGAATGCTTCTATGCTTCTCATCTTAAAAGGAATCGTTTTTCATTTGATACATGTACATAGTTTTATCAAATTCTTTCTGGAAAACATTCTACATGTTTTTCTGTGACATTTTCTAGAACTTTTCGCAGCATCTTTTTTTTTTCCTGGCGAATTTTGCAACATAACATTTGCTGTTGCATTTGATGCTGCAAGCTCGTGGTTCACCCAAATGTAGGTGCTGAGCACGATGTTGGATCTCCGGTTCCTTCTGTGAATTCTGTCAAGGCAGAAGCAGTAATCTGATGATGACCTCGATCCTGCGGGAAAGGTAATCTGATGGTGGGAAACAATCCTATAAGAGTAAAGTCCATTACCGGTCCTTAAACTTTTTATGTTGTGTCATCCCGGTCCATAGACTTTCAAAGTGTGTCATCTCGGTCCCTAAACACTGTTTGGGTCTCAAATTAGTCCTTAAACTTTTTATCTTTGTGTAATCCCTATCCATAGACTTTCAAAGTGTGCCATTATCGTGCTTAAGCAAGAGGGTTATGTTTGAGACCCAAACAGTGTTTAGGGACCGGATGACACACTTTGAAAGTCTATGACCGGACACAACATAAAAAGTTTACGACCCAGAATTAATTTTACTCATCCTATAATTTTGGGGTGGGATATAGAAGAGAAGGGAAAAATTGGGTGAGATGTTAAGATAGGGATGAGGAAGAAGAACATTTGGGCAGGGGAAAATTGAATCCAATTTCATTCCATAGTAACCTTTTTTTTAAGAGTGTGTAGGGATAGTTGGCTAGTATAGTCATCTTATTTAAGGCTTATAAAATATAGGTTTTGGGTTCAAATATGGTGCACATGGGAATCGAACTCTGATCCTTAGCTAGAGAGAGTGTGGCCACACCGCCCTATGCTACCGTCGGCTCATTCGATGATTCTCCTCTGTACAATACTCTTCGCTCGCTGCCTACCAGGGCCAGTAGCTATCGGCGCGGCGCGGCGTAGCTCTGGTGTCCCAGACCAACGTGGTTATCTCTGTGTTCTGCAAATCATGGTCCGGCGAGAAGAGGCTGCTGCAGGCGGCGATCTTGTTCGTCGTCGGGATTGTCAAATTCAGTGAGAAGCCATGGACTCTCAAGCAAGCTAGCTTCGATAGCCTAGCGATCTCTCCCACTGCATCCCGGCGCACGGAACAAAGATCCACTTGGTCATTTTTGACAGAGTGCATTTCCTATAGGCCGGGGATGATAAAAGATGAAGAGGAGGAAGAGAGGCCCGACCTCTCTTGAAGATTACGTACGACCACGTGGATTCGGCCTGAAGCTCTTTGTAGACTTGTCAGTTCGGTATTCTCAGCGGATTAGAAACAGTCTTTCTTGGAGTACCAACATCACAGTTTCTATTTGCAAGTTCTCCCTGGTATATTTAGGATATGTTTGGTTTGTAGTCTGATGTTTTAGGCGTGCCACGGTGACTTAGACAAGCGTTTGGTTTCCTACTACGTTTAGACTGACCACAGTTTGTTAGGCGAATCAAGATGCTCTTGCCACTAAATTTTTCACTGCAAGTGTGGCGGGGAAAATGAGCACAATGCTCCTCGACACGCCATAACACCAAAAAAACCCCTCCCCATCCTAATTAAAGGGCATGTTTGGCATGGTTGTAGCTTTTGGCTAGGTTGTATGGTTGAAAGACTGAAAGGCTGAACAGCTGGACCGAAGACGTTTGGTGTTTGATAGTCTAAGTTTTAGGTAGGCTGGCTAGTTGTTCTGAGTTAGAAAATGTCTGAAATGCCCTAAGACAAATGATAGCTTGTTTGGTGCCATTTGAAGGGATTTGATTTTTTTTTTCATGTTCGTGTATAAAAGTAAATTTAATCATGAAATATACTACATTTTCAATTTCCAAGTATGAAATACAAAATGTTACATATCAATTCTTGTGAAATCTACCAAAATTTTATTTCAACAATAATCAAATTTATACAAAGTAAATCTTAACGACAATCATCGGATCACATGATTACACATGTAATCAATTCCATGACTAAATAAGTAATTCATCTATATCAGGAAAAACGATGAAAAAATGAAAATGAAAAAAACCTAGATCTACACGAGTGGAGGCGTTGGAGCCAAGGGAGAAAGGGCGGCGGGTGTAAGTTCAAGCTCCATTAATTTTGTTTTGGTGATTAATGACAAATCTATACTTGAGACTAATACTTTTGTTGATATGCTATTTTTTAGTCTTATTTAGATAGAAAGATGAAAATATTTGGAGGTATGCATTCGACGTCATATTCTTATATCTTGTTGCATTATTCGAATCAAAATATAGGTTGAACTCCACCAAAAGTCTAAGTTGGATATGTGCATATTGGCGGTAGGTGTAATACTTCGAAACGCCTTAGAGGGAGAATGAAAAGTTTTAGTGGGGTTTTCTGAGCATAATCCTCTTGAGGACCCGTGCGTAATTTGACAGAAGGGGATACTGTTTCTGCGTAATTTGACAAAAGGGGATACTACGAACGGGTCCTCAAGAGGATTATGCTCAGAAAACCCCACTAAACATTTTCATTCTCCCTCTAAGGCATTTTGGGGTATTACACATACCGTCAATCCTTTCTTGGTCTATTATTTGGTTGCTTATTCTTCATCCTGCTATCATTATCGTCTAGTCACTCAGTGTCGGACCCCAAATTTTTGGAATTTGGAATCCACTATGTCAAACTATGCTATTCCCTAGATCAGTAGATAGTACACATAGATAAATTCTTGGACCATTCCCATAACCATGTAAGCTCAAAGCAGACCTACGGTCAGGTCCATAGTTACGACCATACTTGGTCGAAAAAGGAAATCTAGAGAGGTCTTGAAGAGGTCCTGTGGAAGTCCTGTAGTGGTCTCGTGGAGATCCTGGAGTAGTCCTGAAGAGGTCGAGGGAGGTCCTGAGGAGGTCTTGAAGGGAGGTCCCGAGGAGGTCCGGGAGGGAGATCCTGAGGAGGTCCGGGAGAGAGGCCCTAAAGGGAGGTCCTAAGAAGGCCCTGGAGGGAGGTCCTGAGGAGGTCCTAAGGAATAGTCCTAGAGAGGTTTCGAGGAGGTCCTAGGGAGTAGTCCTGGAGAGGTTCCGAGGAGGTCATAAGGAGTGGTCCTGGAGAGGTTCGAGGAGGTCCTGAGGAGTGGTCCTGGAGAGGTTCCGAGAAGGTCCTGAGGAGTGGTCCTGGAGAGGTTCCTAGGAGGTCTTGAGGAGTGGTGCTGGAGAGGTTCCGAGGTCCTGGGGAGTGATCCTGGAGAGGTTCCTAGGAGGTCCTAAGGAGTGGTCCTGGAAAGGTTCTGAGGAGGTTCTGGGGAGTGGTCCTGGAGAGGTTCCTAGGAGGTCTTGTGGAGTGGTCTTGGAGAGGTTCCGAGGAGGTCCTGAGGAGTGGTCCTGGAGAGGTTCCGAGGAGGTCCTAGGGAGTGGTCCTGGAGAGGTTCCTAGGAGGTCCTAAGGAGTGGTCCTGGAGAGGTTCTGAGGAAGTCCTGAGGATCACACCCGGTCGTAGTTGGTATGACTACACTCAGTGTAGACTGTGTTCGGGGTGAATAGTGCTCGTAGGGACAGTGCTTATATGAACAATTGAGCAATACAAGCCCACAACATAACATATATATTTATACATATGTGGCCGTGCAGCCAATTGTTTTACAAAAGAGCCACGAAACAGAAATCTTACAAAAGTCAGAGTACAGAAACAAAGATAAGTGCGGAAGCAAAACAAGTCGTAGTGGATCCATTCACTCTGCCCACAGGCAAGTGACTGGGGGTTCTGGCCTAAGCTTCGTCATCTTCACCATCTTCTGGTTCAGCCTCCGAGTGGTTGTGGTAGTAGTAGGGTTCTTGATCACATGGGTCTGAAAGATTATATTGGACGAGCCTGAGTACACAACCGTACTCGCGAGCTAACACACAATGCAGTCGTATAGATGCAGGGCTAGTCAAGAGAAGTTTTAGAGTACTTTTATTTGCACAAAGCCAAGTTTGAACTAGATAAGTAGTAGAAAATCCTGATACTTAGCATTTTTAACATTCTGTTTTCATAAATGAATTTTCATTTGTAAAGTATAGTGGAGGTCCCACCTCCTATACCATTGAGTGGCTCCATCCACCCAATGCTCGGGCTATCCCGTATTTACCACTAGTCCCCACTGTGCTTTCAAATCCTCGGGTCCCACGCCATCCTTCCTTTTCATCACAAATGGTTTTGTAAAAATGAAAGCTATATCGAGCAAGTTCTCAGCATTGCTCTTGACCGTGAGCACGGCTATTTAGATAGTTTTCTTACTCTACAGAGTCCGCACACTTTACCCACAAGAGGTAATCGTCTTGATATATACATACGTTTCCTTAGACATGTGAATCAAGGGGAGATTACCACAAGGCCTTTACAATGCTCAACCTCGACGCACTCCATCCACTACACTAAGGTTTCCACCGCCCGGAGCCATGCTCCTAGGAGGCCCCCTCTTGTGCCGTGTGGTTCCCGTGGCTTCGTTCTCCCCCGACTATCCACCTGCATTCAACCCAACGGTGGAGCCATGCCGAGGCGAGCAAATTAGTTGGCCAGGTCGTACCCATTATAGACTTGTGGTTGCACTGTTTTTGCATGAGAGGTCATTCCAAGATTCGGTCCTTAATTGACTCGGGTGGTAAATCCACATACCAACATTCTCTCGTGCGCCCGGCACCAGCCATTCTTTCCAGCCACCTGAGTCGAAAACAGTTTTTCAGGTTTTTCCTTTGTTTTAAAAATATTCTTTAGTCCAACATACCAACCAGGCTCCCAGCCTCGACTGCCCCAAATCACTTTCAAAGAGTTTTTAATGATTGTGGTCGGGCAGTTTAATGCCCGCATGACATTGTATCTAAGCAAGGCTAAGCATGATATTTAGATACAAACTTATTAACTAGTAAGTTAACCATTAAATCTAGGGTGACAAAGGATAATGTCCAAGTTCAAGGATAGGAAGTTTATACACAATTATTGTTGAGGCATTAACTATGATCTAGACCAATATAGTTGGATAAAACATAGCAATGCAGTTTCATTATTTAAAGCAACATAATTTGCAAAAAGTAGGTGCAATATGATCAAAGTGTTGACTCACCTTGGTCGGGGTTTTGCTGATCTTGTCCTGGATCAACTGGAGGATCTTCGGCCGCTTCGGCTTCTATATACGCAAGAATAACCAGAAGTCAAATAAAACCCGAGAAACTCAATTTGAAATCAACAATCAAATGAACTCCAATAAGTCCAAATACATTCAATGAAAGGAAACACCCATATCTGGCGACAATTTGGAGAGTCTCAGACTAAGGGTCTTAGACTAGGTTGGCCGAAGGTATAGATGAGTATGGTCAAAACACAGTGGTTAAGCTGTGTGCTCAAAGCACCGTGGTCGAACTGTGTGGTCGAACCACAGTGGTCGATCGAGTGATCGAAACTCAATGGTTGAACTGAGTGGTCGAAACACAGTGGTCAAACCATAGTGGTCAAACTGTGTGGTTGAACCACAGTGGTCGAATGAGTAATCGAAACTCAGTGGTTGAACTGAGTGGTGGAAACACAGTGGTCGAACCATAGGGGTCGAACCACAGTGGTCGAATGAGTAATCGAAACTTAGTGGTTGGACTTAGTGTTCGAAACACAGTGGTCGAACCAACCACAGTGGTCGAACTGTGTGGTCGTGGAGGTGCTGTGACTAGGGAAGGTCGTGGAAATGCTATGACCTGGGGAGGTCACGAAAATGTTACGACCTGAGGAGGTCGCGGAGGTGTTACGACCAGGAAGAGGTCGTGGAGGTGCTACGACCAGGGGAGGTCGTGGAAGGGCTACGACCAGGGGAGGTCGTGGAAGTGTTACGACCTAGGGAGGTCGCGGAAGTGTTACGACCTAGGGGAGGTCGTGGAAGTGTTACGTCCTGTGGGAGGTCGTGGAAGGGCTACGACCAGGGGAGGTCACGAAAGTGTTACGACCTGGGGAAGGTCGCGGAAGTGTTAGGACCTGGGAAGGTCGTGGAGGTGTTACGACCATGGGGAGGTCGTGGAGGTGTTATGACCATGGGGAGGTCGTGGACGTGTTAGGACCTGGGAAGGTCGCGGAAGTACTGGTCGAAGGAATCTTTGACCTCCAGAGTTCTTCTGTCCAATACTTGGGAGTGGATCCTCTAATAACTTTCTACAGAAAGGAGATACGACTAGATGTGGTCGGAGGAGGTTTCGGCCGTGCGTAGTCGAAGGAGTTTCGACTACGTGGCCGTAGAAGGCTTTAACCGTGCATACTCGAATGAGAGAAGTCTACACAACAGTAGTCAAAAGAAGCAAATGTTCGACTGCTTTAACGCTATCGAACGAGCCAGTGAAAGAGCCAGAGAAAGAACCAGAGAAGCATTAGAGAAAGAACAGGGTAGCTCAAACAAAGAGGAGCATTTGAGCCACTAGGAACGTACCGGTACTAAGCTAGGGAAACGAACTAGACGGAGCTAGGTGACGACGGTGGACCGCGACAGCGAGAGGAACTCCGCGCTACAGTAGTGGCTTGAGGAAGGAGAATAGTCTTCAATCTTCAAGGTGGCTCCATGGAAGTAGGTAGATGGTTCTTATGAGATGTCTTGAAGTATTCTGGTCGGAGGGGAGGAAGTACGAGGCCAAAGGTGACCCCGATGAGCGTCAATGGCGAAGGTGGTGATGTGACGGCGCTTGGCCGAAGCGAGCACTTGAGCCTGACTGGAGCTCGAGTTCACTTGGGGGAGGAAGAAAGTGGGGCTAGCACTAGAATGGCGAAGAAAGGCAACAAGGGCTTGGAGCAATTATGTATAGGCACTTTGGCACAACCCGCCAAGGAGGAGTGGTTGGTGCTGTTGACGGAGTGGGCAGCATCGTGCAGCTGAGTGACGTTTGAGCAACGGTTATTAATGGTCGATGGACATAATTTTATACTTGCTAAAATTATGAGCTTTGCTTGAAGGGATTCTCACACGATGACAGATAAGAATCTGACATCTGTTAGATAATTCTAATTGGACTTGTGCTAGCAAAAGAGAAAGTTCACTCAAAGAACTCTCCAAAAATGCGATCGAGAAGAACAACACTAGCTATCACATAAAAAGTTTTTAAAAATCCCATATTTTTGCATTTATGGATTTTTGGGCTGTTACACTCAGATTCAGAAGCTAATTCATGTAGGAAAGCAAAGGTAATACCTCATCCCCTGCTTAACACCTTGTTTGGGTCTGTTGTTTCCTTTTTGATATATGAAATCTTTGGTTTTCTTTGTGAGATATTAACCTTTTGTATTACCTGGAAAACATGCTCAATAAATCAGTTGTTAATTTCTTTGCTCAGTGAACAAAGTGTATCATTTGTCTTGTACCTACTTCCTATGTTTACCAATCTAGAACATGATGACAAACTTCATCAGTAAAGTTCATAGCTCTTACTTCACAACAAGGAAACCTACATTCCTTCTAATTGCCACAAAGCGCTCTCATGCCGAATGCAACTTATGATGATAGGAAAATGATTGTACTTATTGTTGAGGACTCTTGCATTTCGCTTGTTTCAACATCATGATTCTGCCACCGTGCGGTGTACCGAGATGTCCAACTACATGATGTACCTTCTTTTCATTCATCCTGAAATGCTTCTGTCTGGCACGAGGCATGGCCTGTTCACCAGTGCTTGCGACTCCTCTTCAAACATGACGATCAACCACTCAATGAAAGGTGCAGTCTGAAACAACCCAGAAATTTCGAGTTTTCAAATTTTTTGAATCTTTTTTGTTTGAATTCGAAAACCTTCCCAATTCGGAAATTCCTTCCCTCTTTCCACTTTCCTTTTTGGGCATTTCCATCTTCTCCACTCGAAGGCGCCTTCCTCCCCGTGCGCCTTCTCCCTTTCTTCCTCCTCCTGGTCATCACCTCCCCGACGCCATCACCATCGGCGTTGCCTCCGTTAGCCGCCACCTCACCTTGCCTTGAATGCGGAGCGCATCTCCACCGCCACCTTGCTCGCCCCGATGCCTCCCACAGCCGCCCAACCGTGCGTGGCCAACCACGTTGTGCCCGCCGCACCGCCTTCCTGCCCCCCCACCGCCTTCGCCCTAGCTATAAAAGCCCACCATCTGGCTCGCCATCTTCCTCACTTCCCACCCCAACACCTCCCCACTCTCTTTCGTTCTCAAAGCCGGTCGGATTTCAAGCTTCTGCCGCCACCTCCCTCTTCTTCTCTGACAATTCGAGGTAAAATACGTTGTCCCCTTGCCTCCCCACTCCAGCTCCGACACCACCTCGCCGCCCCACTCCTTTTCCCTAGCCTCCTCACCCTCCTTCCTCACCGGAGCACGCTGCCACCATGCTCCTCCTCTGCGCTGCTCTCAGTCACCGCTGCCAAGCCGCCACAAAGCCTCCCTCGCTCCACCGAAGCCACCCTCGTGATCCCCATCACCCGTTGCTGCTCACCGCACCACCCTTTTTCCCCGCTGGCCACCGGAGCACCGCCGACCTCCCACCTCCTCTGCTCGGGCGAGCGTGCGGGCCTTTGGCCGCGCGGCTCAAGCCGCCTAGGAGCTGGGCCTTTAATTCACCAAGGAAACGGTCGCCATTGATTCGCCATTAACTAGTGTTAACCGCAGCCATTACTCACTAGTAACTGAACCGTTACTACCAATCGTTTGTTAATGTCATTTACTACGAGTCGGTGCGTTTCAATTTTCTAATAGATAAAGAAAACGCTACCAAGACTGACACGCTGCACACGCACAAGACGCACACACACACACACACACATCAAGACGGCTCGGCTCGGCCAATGAAAGCGAGCGAGCGTGTGTATTGGCTCTCTCCAATTCCACAAGGGGGGCTACCACGTTCCACCTTATAAAATAGTGTAACTCCCCTTCATCTCTCCATGTGGGACTAAACAGTTTTAGCACGTGCACATGGGCCTTTGAGATTTTCCAGGAATTAATTAGAATTAAAATTGGGCCTAGCCCGTATTAATTCCAACAACAAGTGGTGGGGGAGGACAGAGGAGGGTGCAGGAATGCTCTAAGAGGGAGGAATTGAGGGGGAAGCTTACCAGAGAGAAATGGCAAGGTGGCGGTGGCTTTCGGCCAGAGGTAGGGAAGACGATGGCGCGCGGAGCTCATGTGGAGGAAGAGCGAAATCGATTTAGGGGAACGCCTCCTTGGAGCCTAGAAAGTGTCGTGACGCGGGCGATCGGGGAAAAAGGTCATCGGTTTTGCCAGCGCGGCGAGGCAGACGTGGCGATCAGCGCGGGCAGTGTGACGACACGACTTGAGGCGAGTTCGAGGAAGATGGAGTAGGGGAATTGGGGGAGCTAGAGGGGAGCAGTGGGAAGGCGAGGGCGCGGCTTACGTGTTGTATAGGGGCGAGATGAGGCGCATCTTAGCGCTGGTAGGATGGTGACGCGACGGGGCTACACAACAAAGATGAGCACAACACGATTTAAGGCGGTGATAGCGACGTGGCCCCAAAGAAATGATGCGAGGATCGGGCGGTGAGTGGCGTGACATCATTAACGTGGACACAGCATGGCTACGGGAGCGACGATGAGACAGGGCGGCCACGGTGAGAACAGAGGGAGGAGGGAGCCAAGTGGCTGGCCAGGATGAAGGGAGAGGGAAAGAGGCCGGACAAGCCAGGAAGGAAGTGGGTCGACCCAGGGAAAAAAAAAGGAAAAGAAGGAAATGGGCCAGCCAAAAGTCGGCCAAAAAACCAAACTTGGCGGGTTTTGTTTTCCCTCTTCTTCTGAATATAGTTCAAATTCCTGGTTTGATGATTTAAATTCAATGATCGCTTTAATTTATTTTGATACTTTGTTTTCAGCAAATAGCCTTTTAATAATGTATCTCAAGGGATTCAAAATACCACAAACTCGAAATAATAACCAAGAAACTCGTAAAAAAAAATTTAAATTTTCAGATTTTTTACACAATTTCAAATGCGTAAAATTTTTTGGTTGTTACAATATGTTAGCTAAATACTTTGCAAGTTGTAACGTGTAGGTGCCGTTTTTTATGAAATCGCCGTCAACTCAACTGGCACTGGATACCGTACGCCGGCGGCAAGCTGGGGAAGCAACGTCGTCGCGCTGGCGATGGCACTCGGTGGCCGCGCGCTCGTTTCGATCTAGCTCGAGAGTTCCAAGCCTACCTGGCGACCTTGTCCGGTTCCCAGTTCATTCCCTGTTGCATTTGAAGTGCACGGATGCACAGAACAAAATGCCCCGACAATCATAGCATTTTATCTTCAAGCAACGGCTAAACTACCGCTTCCATCCTACAGAAAACAAAAGTTTTTTTTAGGGTACAAGACAGATGCACTGAACGCACACTTCACTCACACCACAGACGTGTGTATCCCATAACATACGCTAAGAATTTTACAAAAGCACAAGACCTCGTGGAACACACACATGCTTTCCTATTCAACGAGCATGCATGTGTATCCTAAACCTAAGATCATCTTCTCAAATTAATGGTGAGGCACTAGGTTCGAGCCCAAACGGTCTACACACTCGACGGCGTAGCGAGCCATCCGAGCAAACGGGAAACAAAAGGCTACCATATTAAAAACATAATATTTATGTAAGAATAGTGCTGTTAAGTCATCTCCCTCCCTCGCAAAAAAAAGGTCACCTCCCCTCCTTTCCGGAGGCAGACATACTGAAAACAAGCCTCCCCCAGAATAGAAACAAGAATGGGGATGAACTGAATTCAAAAAAATAAAAATGAGGATGAACTTGTTGATCCCTGACTGGCAAGAACGTCCATTCCTACCATAGTTCCGCTAGATTAAGATGCTATCCGATAAAAAACAAGCAGAAAAGGGGAGCCTCAATTATGATCAGAATTAACCAGACACGACAGCCCTAATAATAAATCAGCTCAACTACGGATCATCACAATCTGTACAAACTTGCCTTTCATTAAGCCCCTAAATTCAGAACAAGTGCTGCAATCACTGTCTTGCATACCCCATTGTCATCAACTGTGCTTTGCTTCACACTGCCTGCTATTGCTTGTACTGCACAACGATTTGGGGTGTTGCATTTCAAAACCAGTATGCACAAAGCCCGTTGTTTGCTTCAATTCCCAACCCTCAGTTTAGGGCCCGTGGCTATCTGAAGCTTCTCAATCTCCATCAGTCCCACAAGGTGTGTCGTTGGCAGCAGGAGGCGAAGCATTGGGAGCATTGACACACCGGTGGGAGCTCTGGGCTTCACCTTTTCGATTGCAGATGCCACAACATGGGGTGGTGGGATATTGTACCACTGGAGATACCAAGAGAGGAGCACCGTGTCGTTTTGGGCATCAGGCCATTTGCCTGTGCTCAAGTACTTGAAGAAGTTGTCCTTGAGGTTCGGCAATTCTGCGAAGATGTCTTCCACACGCTTCATTAGTGATTCCAAGAACGTGGACTGAATAATGCCTCCATTTGTGATTCTGCCATCAACTAATGCTGCATTATAGGCCAATGCAACCTGCGTATTGGAAAGAAAAACCATAGTAACATTACCAAAAGTTGGGCATTTCCTGAGTAAAAGGTACAGCAACACCAGAACAGAAGATGAATGTGAAGCTGCTATGGCATAATATGGTAAATTGGTAACTAGGTGATGCTGAATTTCTTCAGTTACAGGAACAGTACCACAAGTTGAGAGGAACCAAGGTTCCAAATCCTGACTAGCCATTTCCAGGCAATTCACTGGGATCTCTAAAACCAGTCAAGATAGCACATCTATGTGCAATTTTGATCTAGTGGAGGAAGATGTTTTCATCTAACATGTAGGGAAGATAAGAAACTTCACAAAATAAGGAAAATGCAAAAGGAGAAAAGGCGGCCCAAACAGAAAGAAGAAATTAGTCAGTTTCTGGAAGTGGGGCTGGACCTGGAATTTTTGCTTGAAACAGTTTTTGGAACCCTGAGTAACTAAACCTGGTAACCAAGAGGAGTCATATGTGGAGCACTCAGTACAAACCTTCAAGCTGGAAAGGAAAAGGGAGTCGTAGAAAGGAAAATCCCCAATCTTCAGATGCTCCCACATTGACTCAATTATTGTGTAAAAACTGATATAGACCTGGAAGACAAATATAACAATAACTGAATACACAATAGCTGATAAAGCATGGAGAACAACAAAATGCGAGACAAGTTTACAGTAAGAAACCTGTAACAGTGCTGGCCTATCTTTGCTCATACATTCATACAGTACTTGAGAGCAAAACTCTTGAAAATTGCCATTGCATCTGCAATTGGAAGTTAACATTACAAGGAAGTAGAAAAAAAAGTTGGTCGAATCGTATCACCATACATGTAGTGATTAACATCTGATAACCGGTTCCCGGTGGGGGGGAATATAATCCCGGCCAGTTTTCTTCTTGTTTAGCAAATTCTAATTTCAGTCGATTTTTAAGCAAATTCAAACGAATTTTATCCTCCCCCCCCCCCCCGGGGATTTCCGTTTCCGGTAACCGGCCGGTTACTGGTACCGCCCGCCGGCAAGGAATCCCCCCGGTACCGGTGTTACCCGATCCTTGCTCTTCACCGCATATATAAGAAACAAGACAAACATCAAAGAGAATATATCACTTGCCTGTCCTTCCATGACTCGCAACAGAGTTTTGCAAAAGCAATCAAGCTTGGATTGGCTGAAAATGTGCTTACTAACTGATCAACTCTAAATGAACTACGAGTAGCACTGTTTAGTTGAGTACTACGGCTTGCAGATGGTGTATCACAAATCTGAAGATTGATAAAGAACAGTTAAATTACATGTGTAGCCTTTCCTGAAACATTAAGGCGCATGTCAGAAGTGTAACAAAACATTAACCTCATGCATTGCCCGTGAAAGCAAAGATTGGCATCCAATTGGATCATCTGAGTAGGAGCACGATCCAACTTTTCGCTTTATGTACAGTACTCCTCCATTGAATGGATCAGTCTTGTCTCCAGATCTCCACCATGGCTTGTCTATTTAAGAGGCATGAACAAAAATATTATACAAATATTTTCTGAATGACTGTCAAGTATTCAGAATGAGTTATGTACCTTCAGGTATAAGTTTTATCACCTGAGGCCAATATCTAGGCCCACAAACTCGAATGCTGTTCAGCTGCAACAAATATAGCCTTTTAGATTGCACAATTAATTGGTGTAAACCCCCATCTCGGTGTAAACCTGTGCGAACGTTCCATCCAATTCCCAACAAATTCCAAAATATTTGTGGATAAAGGGGGAGGGATGTTCTACAACCCTGATTTTCATGATAAAAATTTATAACGTTTGGAAGAAATTTAACAGACATGCACCTAAAAGGAATTTCATTTAACAGTACACACCACTATTCATAATTTTGTTTGTATCCCCCAAATGCTATCAAGTTTGATCATGAAAGTTTGCAGGATCATGCGATGTCCTTTCCCCAACAGGCCAACACACTAATATTTTGAGAATTTTTGGGATCTTATGCGCAAGTTCACACAGGTTTACACCATATTAGGGCTTTGCACCTGATATTTCCCCTCTGCAAGGTAGCTTTCCTACTTTATTTGTTTATCAGTAGCCTTAATTCATAGCTTTATTTTTTACTGGACATGCTGATGGCAAAATGGGTTGCATGAAGAGGGTGAATTCGAGAATGCCTACATGTGACATGGGAACCATTTTTGGATCAACGCAACATGCAAACTTGAGGATGGGGAGCTGGGGAAAGACACTCTTGGCAAATTGTTATAAATCGTACAAAAGTTTAGGGTGAATAACTAGAATGGAGTTGGTGCCGAACTGCTAGTTAAGCTTTCACTAAATATCTAGTTTTCATCCTAGAAAACTACTCCGAGGATATGAAGAAAGAAATCAAACCATAAGTACACCAATTCATAATTAACTGTACCAATTATGAGTTTGAAAGAATAGCAGAATGAAATGCAGCTTATGGTGCAGACAGAGTACTCATGCTTATATGATCAGGAAGAGTGCGAGGCGATCTTCCAGATATTGAAGAAATCTGTAGCTCTAGTAAAATCAATTTCTCCAAATAGTAATACTCATGCTAACAGCAGTAAAACAATACAAAATAACAAAAACCTACTGCCCAGCTATACCAGAAGTTATTTCTGAGTGTCTTATGCCATTAGTTCACAGGCAGAAAATAATTTGGTAGACCACTAGCTTGACTGCAACTTATTAGAACATCTGATGTGTTAAAACATATGTTTTCTTGTCTGAAAGCTTTATATTTTTATTCGGCATATTATTTCAACAAACAAATATTGCTGTAATCAACTATACATACCACTGAGCGTTCTGGCAGAAGACACGGTGTCACCTCACAGTAATTAGTCTCATCATAATACTCTGTTTCGGCAACTGTCACTTCAAGTGGGCAATACACCGGAAGTCCTGTGTCAACATCTACTGTCTGAACCCATCGAGGTTCTGTAGCTAGTACGTACAGGTGTCTGAATGCCTACTTACAGTGCCATATAGAGAACTTTAATTTGTTTGCAACAGGAGAAACTATCATATAGCAAAAAGTCCATAATTCAGAAAGAGAAAGTACTTGGAGATGACAGCGATTGTCATTTGGTCCAGTGGGCAAACGTGGGTAAAGTGTGATCAATAATGCAGCAATTGCACCATTCGAAGTTGAAAATGTGTGTGTACCACCTCCAAGGAATAAGAATCCTATAGCCAAGCTAACCTACATTGTAGATAAACCAGGTAAATGATCTGATGGCTCTACCCATCCAGATTACCCCATGTCCTCACAAAGTGACAAAACAAGCTATTAGCATGTCAAAATGCACAGGTAATTTCTCTGCAATTAGCAGACTTTCTGATTTAGTTTCATACAATGATGAATTAACCAGATGATATCTCGGACTCCTGGTATAGTTTACAAATTTGGATATAAACCAACAAGATGTGGTAAACTGTAGTAAAACGCTTGAACAGAATCGACACAGTTGAACGATCTTTGGGTATTTTAAAACATTAGAAAATTACCAGACTGATAGCAATAAATTACAACTTCCTTTTTCTATTCATTATGCACCTATCGGAATGTACAGTCATAAAAGTGCTATTTTAGTGTAATTTTCATGAGTGTAGCACCAGCAGATATTGCTTTTTGACAAGAAATACACCCACAATTCCCTAATTAAGTCAAGACCAGGATTTAGGGTCCTGGAACCGGGGGAAATCCCGGCTCAGGCCGGCTCCATAAAACCAGGCAAAACCAGCAGGTTTCCGGATTTTTCCTGATTTGTTTATTGTTTCCATTGTTCTTGAGTTTTCCCAAATATAAATTTCATTACATCAAACATAGCCCAAAACAGACACTATTTAGGGGGCGAACTGGTTGAAATTGTCCCAGGGCAGTTCCGGGAAACCGACCGGTTTTCGCCAGGAACCAGAACCACAACAACCAAAGATTGTCCCTTTATACTTCTCAAATATGCAATAAAATAATATATCAGTTCTTAGTTTTCTGGGTTCTGGCCTTTAATTTTAAAGAAATACAATTATTCATGACACCTAGTAACGATACTCACGGCCATCTGCAGTCCATAATTCACTTGTCCCTCTGCAGAACTTCTTCCCCTAAGATAACGTAGTAAGCGAAAAGTTTGTAAATGTCCAGATCCTGCCATTACCTGAACAAAGGATAAATACAAATTACCATGAAGGACACTGTTTTATTATGATAGTCACCAGTACTTGAAATATATAAAAGATGTACAACTTCATGAAAAGTGTGCAACACAACAACTACGAGGATGTACCAATTCTACATAAAATAGCAATATATGCAATGTTACTAACCAGAGATAGAGAGAGAACAATATGATGCAAGCAGAGCTCAAGAGTTCCACGATCAACATATTGCAGCAATCCCTTTGGTAATATACTTGCAGTTCGAACAGGTATGTGTTTAATCTGCATAAGAAAAGATTAATTATATTACCCGATTACCATTTAACAATTAAGATTGCATAGACATGTATGTACCTCGTTGAGAAAATTGACGGCATAAGTGTAGAGTAGTTCTTGGGCATCACCATTTCTGCTGCCTGCATACCTGAGCCCTGAAAATCATTGATAATGCTGGTAAATGGCAGCAAAAGTCTGCTTGGTGCAAAAGAATATTTAATGTAGTGTTGTAATGGTTAAACAATATCAGGAGTCCTGTCATGCATTGGCGAATTAAAGTGAGTTCTATCTTTACTCCAAATGGTCAATCAAAGAAGATAAACATGAACAGATATCATAAGTGTTAGAAAGTTTGAGACTAGGGTTTTGGCTATTCACAACTAGGCAGCTTATTCATTAATTGAGGGTATATATATATACATTGTTACATGGCCTTATGGGCTACATGGGCCGCATGAGCTGAGAGAGAGAGAATGTAGATAATGTACAATATTCTTAACGCCCCATTCAAACTCAAGGTGGATTAGGAAGATTTGATGCACTGAGTTTGAATAGATGAAGCTGATGCTGTTTTCGAGTCTGAGCTTTAGTGAAGAAATCTGCAACTTGGAAGCTCTGAGAGAACATAGTTAAGGGTGATGGTCGACTGTTGACAATAAGACCATGTGAAAGATGCATCAACACCAATGTGCGTTGTCAGCTCGTGCTTGACTGGATCACTAGCAATCTGAATGACACTTGTATTGTCACAAAAGAGGGGTAGGATTGTCACAATGGACACCGAGATCAATCAAGAGCCTCTGCACTAGAACGTGACATCTCAGTCTACTTCTTGGACTTCCAGGCAATGAGCGAAGTGCCAAGAGAGATACAATAGCCAGTGATAGATCGACGATCAGCAGGATCACTCGCCCAAGTGGAGTCAGAGTAAGCGTGAAGCTGGAGCTGACTTGATCTGGCATAGAACAGACGTCTGGACGCAGTCCCCCTCAAGTATCTCAGCACACAAAGAACATGACCATAGTAGACTAAGGTGGGAGCACTGACAAACCAACTGAGCACATGAACAATATGAGCAATGTCTGGCCTGGTGACAATGAGATAAACAAGGCTCTTAACGAGCTGACGATAGAGAGACGGATCTGTCAGTAGTACACCGTCTGTAGGTGAAGGTCCATAGGTGTGACAGCATGGGTGTGACAACATTGCGTGTATCAGTCATACCACAGTGAGCAAGCAGATCTTGAACGTAGCGATGCTGAGAAAAAATAGTAGTCATCGCCATCAGAATGAACCTCAATCCCCAGAAAATAACTCAATGGTCCCAAGTATGACATCATAAACTGTTCACTCAATTTCCTCTTCATAAAAGCCACATAATCCATGTCATCTCCTGTGATCAATATATCATCTACATATAGCAGAAGCAAAGTACAACCCCGCTGAGAAGTGTGAATAAACAAGGCAGGACCATGCTCACTTGGAGTAAAACTAACAGCTTGAAACACGGAACTGAAACGCTCAAACTAAACACGAGGAGCTTGCTTGAGGCCATATAGAGCATGCCTAAGGTGACAAACATAGCCTATAGAAGCCTCAACACCTAGGGATGGCTGCATATATACCTCCTCATGTAGATAACCATGAAGGAAAGCATTCTTCACATCCATTTGAGATATAGTTTGTGTGTACCGCTGCAACAACAATGAGCACGGACTGTGGTCATATGAGCAACTGGAGCAAAAGTCTCATCATAATCATGACTATAAGCCTGCTGAAAACCCCTTGCAATAAGACGATCCTTGTATTGCTCTACTGAGCCATCTGACTTGTTCTTTACTTTGTATACTCACTTGCAAGTTATAAGAACAGCTCCAGATGGTAGCAGAACAAGATGTCAAGTGTCTGTACACTAATGTTGTGAGCTTCTCTGCCATAGCCAACTGCCACTCAGGTATATTGCCAACCTCCTGATAGGTACTCGGCTCAGATACTACACCTATACAAGAAAAACCCCATCTATCTGGCGCCTGAATAGAAGAACGATCACGTAGGGTGTACCGTGATGTAGTAGAACGATCGTTAGAGTCGGTGGTACTGGTCGGAGGGTCAAGTGGAGGAGAGGATGTCTAAGGATCAGAAGAAACTCTCTGTCTACGATTGAAGTGAAAGGGAAAAGTGAAAGTGTTAGAAACTGGTGGAGCTGGTGGAGGAGACGCACTAGGAAATGAAACTAAAACTGGTAGATAAAGTGTAGCTGGAGAAGGTAAATCTAGTGAAGAAATGGGAGGTAGACACAGGGAGGTGGCATCTGTGGAAGGACTGGTACAAGTAGAAGGATGATAAAAGAAGGGTCAATCCACATCAAAGGTCACATCACGAGAAATGTGAATGCGACATGCTAATGGATCGTAGCAACGATAGCCTTATGCGCAGGACTATAACCCAGGAAGACACACTCAACTAACAAAGCGCTTAGCTTTGTGTGCTCACGAGGTGCTACAAAGGAAATAGCAAACACAACCAAAGACACGAAGATGAGTATAGCGAGAAGGTGCTCTGTACAGAACCTCACCAGGACACTCGCCTTTAAGCTTGGAAGAGGGCTAACGGTTGATGAGATAACTGTCGTAGAGACCGCTTCCCCCCAAAAGTGAGGGAACAAAGGAGAAGATGAGAAGAGTACAAGTAGTCTCAATGATGTGACAGTGCTTGCGCTTAGCAACACCATTCTGAGCAAGAGCACTAGGACACAAGAGCTAAGGAAGAGTGCCCTCAGAAGAAAGGAACCGACGAAAGGCTGATGAAAGATACTCTACCCTAGAGTCAGAACGAAAACACGAATGGAAGAAGAAAACCGTGTATGAACCATCTTAGCAAAAGACTGATAAATAGAAATCAACTGAGAGCAATGTTTCATAAAATAGAACCAAGTATATCGAGAATGATCATCAACAAATATGGCATAAGAACTATGACCACCCTTCAAAGCAAAAGGAGATGGACCCCCTACATCTGAATGCACCAAATCAAAAGGACAAGAAGACTATGAGTTACTACTAGAATATGGAAGTTGTAATTGTTTCCCCAGTTACAACCAGTACAATGAAAACTAGACTTAACAGTGACATGACCTAAGGAACCCTGATGAACTACAGTGGTGAGACGAGCTCCACAGAGATGACCAAATCTATGATGCCACTTGCTGAAGGAAGAACCAACAGGAGACTGAAATGATGACATAACAGAAGACACTAAGGCCTTCGACGTACTAATGGAACGAAGATGTAAAGTGTCTAAGACATAGAGACTAGGAGAGCATCTACCGCGCTGGGTAGAACCAATTACTCTTTTGCTTTGACAATTCTGAATGAAACAAGAAGAATAATCAAATCCAATAAAACAGTTCATATCAGTAAGTTGACCAACAGAAAGAAGATTCATAGATAGCTGAGGAACAAAAGACACATCAGGAACAGAGAAACGAGATGTAAAGAAAATGCCCTGATGGGTCATAGAGCAAAGTGTACCATTAGCAGTGTGAACATATGCAGCATCAGTCACGGGACTACGAGCAACAAGCTGAGAGCTGTCCGATGTAACATGAAAAGAGGCACACTAGTCAACAACCCAAGGATGAGTAGCGCTAGGAGCAGAAGGTGCAACTTAGGTCATAGCAAACACTAATCGAGAAGTCACAGTAGGTGTGGGTATGGCAGCAGTGACTGCTCCAGTAATTGCTCTTGAAGGCCTAGTAGGTGCTCTACGATGATCATATGGATGTCTAGCACGATAATCAACAAGCTGATCTAGATGTAACTCGAAGCACTTGTCAACAAGATGACCGGTCCTCTTGTAATGAGAACAAAACACTCCTATAGATGTAGCTCTAATAGACCCAGACCGCTATGAGAGACCTAGAACAGCGTGTGATGAGGATCCTGAGGTGGGCATAAGCGAATGAAGACGAGTCTCCTCTGCAATCAAACTAGAGAGCACCTTAGTCAAAGTTAGTGGAGAAGGATAGTTGAGTAACTGAGTACGAATAGGCTCAAAATCTGATCGAAGCCCCATCACAAACTGATACATGAGCGTCTGCTGAGCATACTCCTCTTTGGCAACACAAGACTGGCAAATAGTAGCAGCCTTCGGTGTCATAGACTCTAGAGGGCTTGTGATATGAGTAAAAGCACTGAAATACTCCACCACTAAGTGATCCCGCTGCTGCTGAATACTATGAAGGTTCTTGAGCAATGTGAAGCGAAGAGCACCACTGGACTAAACATCTCTTCTCAAAGTATGTCCACATCTGCTTGGCTGAAGCATGATACTCAAGACTCATCCTCTGGGAAACATCAATACTCAGGACAAGACCAGTCATGACACGATCGTCCTCTTTCTGCCAGGCCTTTACTGCCTTAGCATCAACCTTCTTTGGATCAGGAGGATCGTCAATCGAATGAGATGCCAAACCATAACCCCTCAATGTAGTCTTGATTGAGAAGGCCCATGCTCGATAGTTCAAACCATTGAGCTTGATGTCCGTGAACACGAGAGATGAACTGCCCCCAAACATTGAGTTCGACTTGGTCATTTTAACGGACCACAATCAACAATCAATAGCACAACAGATCAGTCACCACAATCACTACAATCATCAAGAAACAGCAACACAACGGACCACAATAACAGAAAGACAACAGTAGTAGCATGTGACAGGAGCAAGAGTAATGCAGAGCAGTGATACCACAGAGGACGAGCAGAGGAGGCAGTCGATGAGTGATGACGACGAGCTCCAGACGACAAGCTCAGGGAGTCGATCACAAGCTCCGGTGGCCTCCAAGCAGAGGAGGGTCGTCGTGGTTGTCGTGGGTGTTGATGACTAGCTCCAGGCAACAAGGACCAAGCAGGAGGGTTGTCAAGGAGAGAACGTCAGGTCGGCGTTGCAGGAGAGCAAGAGCTCCGGCAGCGCAGATCTAGAGAGGCGGCGGGCAACACGGCTCGAGCGACAATCTGGAGCTCCCTCTACGGCACAGATCCGAATAGGTGGCGACCTCCAAGCGACAAGCTTCGAGGCAGATCAGTTCCGGAGAGGAGGCAGGCGACGAGGCTCGAGCGACGATCTGGAGCTAGGACGGCGCAAATCCGAAGAGGTGGCGGCCCCCAAGCGACAAGCTTCGAGGTAGATCCGGAGATCCGGAGGCTCAAGCGATGATTTGGAGCTCCGGCGGCACAGATCCGGAGAGGTAGCGGCCTCTAGGCGACGAGCTTCGAGCTCAGCCTTAGGCGACGAGGCAGAGGGCTCCAAGCAACGAGAACGCCTCAAGCAACAAGGCAGAGCACACAGCGAGGAGAGCCGCCTCGAGGAGGCAAGGCTCGGCATGGTATGTCTAGCAGAGCAACAAAGAGAGGAAAGGAGGTTGATGTCGGGCGCAAAGAATGGTTCGGGCTCCCGGTCATGCATGGAGCGAGGTGGTGGCAAGCAAGAACGCATGGCGGCCGCCAAGGAAAGAGGATTAGGGTTGAAGATTGCTCTGATACCATATTAGAAAATTTCAGACTAGGGTTTTCGCTATTCACAACTGTGCAACTTATTCATTAATTGAGGGTATTATATAGACATTGTTACATGAGCCTAATAGACTACGTGGGCCACATGGGCCAGGAGAGAGAGAATGCAGAGAATGTACAATACTCTTAACAATAAGTTGGAGACACGGTAACAGGAAAGTTTTATGAGCCCATAATCCACACATAATCAAGGGACAGTTTAGCAAAGTTGATGGCATTATGCAGTAACAGGCTGTGCGCCTGGTAGGTCAGTCATAGTCACTGTAGCAGCCAGTACACTAATTGTAGCAGGGAGGTGGGGAGAGAGGATTCAAAAACAAATATTGAATACTGACCAAGTGCAATGCATGCTCCAGTCACAATATTAACATAAGCTTGAAAGAGGGCTTCAGCATCAAATTCATCACTGTCAATAGCCCCTTCACTCATATTGGAAACACCAAACTTGACAGTTTCAGGAATTTGAGACTCAATCCAATCTTTGGAAGGCTGTATTCTGCAAAATCACACCATTCTTTAGCTTTATGCCACTAATTTACTGCGAGTCTATTAACAATTTATCATAAAGCCACACTAAGATTTCATATTGAAATCGTGAGATTACCGGCTCCACAATATTAAATTCCGGGCTATAATGCGAAGCATTACAAAATCAGGTCTCACATACTGCAAATCGAAGTGTGTATTGGGAACACTGAGTCTAGCTGCAATTTCTTCTGACTCCGCCTGTAATATGAACCACAATTGTACAAAACTCAGCAGGGTGTTCCTAAAACAATGTAAATATTTTCTTACAGGAGTTAAAAGGGATTCAAACAACTAAGAAAACTTACCTTCAGAAATATCAAGGCTAGAGCAATTATTGCTCCAGGTGCAGTAACATCAACATTTATTTGAGTTCCATCCATCATCTGTACAAACAGCAAGATAATAATACAAATGAAATACACAGTTCACGTGTGACTCATGGAATGTGTCCATGGCTGTAATGAGTGAAAGATGACCTGCCCGGTGTTGCCGCTTTGATCATCGGCAGCTATTGTTGCATTTAGTTGTTTTTCCTGAGAATATTAGCAAATATATGTCAAATACGTAATTCATTAACTAAATTTAATTGTTTCACAAAGTGCAAAAACCACAGTAAATCAAGCAAAAAAAACAAAGAATCATGACAATGGTATCTCTTAAAAGTAGCATTTTAGCTATAACACTCGAAATCAAATCAATAAGAAATCAGTCAGCATTGTCCAGTTTCAAGTTAGTAGAAGATCAACGAGTGTTGTGGTTGTGCACACTGGGGACATAACCAAAGAGGGGGGAAATACGCCTGAGAAACAAAAATGCTGGGATCTACAGCCACGGGTGTTGCGGGCATGAGATAACCAGATTCATTTGAAGGCTCCGCTAAATCAAGACCTTACTGAAGTGTTCAATCCCACTTCCATCACCAAACTGGATAGTCTACGAAGAACTTAATCTCTATATCTACCAGCTTGCTGTCAAAATCTCGAATCAATCATGATATTTGATCAAATCATAGCTTGAAACTGGCATCTTACCAACAAAATTTGAGAAGTATCTTGGTTGAGTCAATAGAACTGTATAAGGCCATTGCAAACTGCACATACACCTGGGCTATTTAGCTCTAGCAGGTTATTTCATCCATGACCACTTGGTAGAAGAAAGGTGTTCACTTTGTTAAGAGTCTTGTACACTCTCTCTCTTGGCCTATGTGGCCCATGAGGTCCATATAGCCCTATGTCGATATATACCCTCTCAATAATGAATAAGATAAACAGTTGTGAATAGAAAAATCCTTCTCTTTCCCTAAAACTAATATGATATCAGAGCTCCTTCTAACCTAACCCTAATTCAAGCTATCTCGTTGATCCTCTGCTCCACCGTGGGCCCGCAAGCCTAGGCCGTTGGCGGTTCCCGACGAGTGCCTCCCTCAACCACCCACCTCCTCTGCTCCACAACACAAGTGGCGTTTGCCCACTTCGCCGCTACCCCGTCTACCTCCTGCTCCCTCCCGCGCGCACCCTCCGCCCGCCCATCGACCTCGCCGTGACGGTGGCCGCCATCTATCTCGATCGCTCGTCGGTCATCAGGATCCGGGAGGCCACTACCGCGTCCCCATCGTCAATCACCTTCGTCGTCGAGCAGATCCATGCCGCCGTCACCGCCTCGCCTCGGGACTCTTGTTCCCGGATCCATGCCGCCGCCACCGCCACCTCTCGGCCCCTACTACCGATTGGATCCACGCCTCTACTCCGACTAAGCAGAGACAACCGGATCCGGCATCCGAGCGGCTCTGCTTCGGGCTCGCCTCCACCTCGGATCCAGCCTCCTCTACTCCTGTGGTCACCGCCAGTCGCCTTCGTCCCTGGTCGTCTCACCAAACGGCTCTGCTTCGGGCTCACCACTCGGATCCGGCCTCATCTGCTCCTATGATCGCCTCACTGCCTAGATCCAGCATCATTGTCACTTGAACCAACAAAGACTCTGCTTCGGCCTCGCCTGCAACCTCCTTCGCCGCGCCACGACGACCTCTCGCCGCAGATTGCCTCCAGTGTGCCATGACACCGCTGCCACCATGCCGACCTCCTCGAAACCAATGCTCAGTACTACTCTACTCTTGCTCTATTGCTGGCCATCTAGAAGATCGGTGTTTCAAGTTACATCCTAAGTTGAGGTAGTTGTGTCAGCTGCAGGCATCTTCTAGTGGATCCACTGGCCACTCTGGTCCAATGTTATGTCCTGTGGCGAGTACTGCTCTCCCTTGGGTGTTGGACTCAGTGGCGTCTTTCCATGTAACATCTGATGCAACTCAGCTCACATCATGTCGTCCGACTACAAAAGGTATCAAGATTCTGACAGATGAAGGCACACCTTGCACGGTCACTCATTAGGGTACTTTTTCCGCCTCTCACTTTGCAGTTTTAGATGTCTCACTTGTCACTACTCCCTCCATGAATCTCATCTCCGTCGGCCAGCTCACAGATATGAACTGCTTTGTTGGGTTTGATGAAAGATCCTGCTTTGTACAAGATCATCAAACAAGAACTATCATTGGTATAGGCCATGGTAAGAAAGGTTCTGCAGGGCTCTATGTTCTTGATCGTCGAAATCTCCCTCTCCTCCACTTCTGGTATTGCTCCAACTATTTCATCTTCTGCGTGTTGGTTTTCTTTATTTCGTCTTAATGAAATGATGTGCAGAGCTTTTGCGCGTTCTTGAAAAAAAAATCATCTTCTACCGGTGATCCATCTGGTGATTCATTTACTCTATGCCCTTCTGCATCTACTTCTGTTTGCAAGTATTTTTCTCAATGGCAACATCGCTTGGGGGCACTTGTGTGGCTCACGTCTCTCTATCTTGATTCATCAAAGTGTTCTTCGTCCTGTTTCTGTTGACACCAATTTTTAGTGCAAGGATTGTAGACTGCAAGCAAGTACAACTCTCATATCCCTCCAGCTTTTCTAGATCTGGTCATCCCTTTGAATTGGTCCATTCGGATGTTTGGTTGCCTCCATTTGCTTCGAAGGGCGGTCACAGTTACTATGTCATCTTCATTGATAACCACACTCTATACACTTGGATCTACTTCATGAAACACTGTTTGTAGTTGATTTCTATCTATTAGTTTTTGCTCAGATGATTCATACTCAGTTCTCTTCTGCCAGTATCTTTCATCAGTTTTTCGTCAATTCCTTTCTTCTAAGGGTACTCTTCCTCGGCTCTCCTGTCCTGGTACTCATGCTCAGAATGGTGTTGCTGAACGCAAGCATCGTCACATCATTAAGATTGCTCGCACTCTTCCCATTTCCTCCTTTGTTCCCTCACTTTTGGGGGGAAGCAATCTCTACGGCAATCTATCTCATCAACCGTCAGTCCTCTTCCAAGCTTCAGGGCAAGTACACTTGTAAGGTCCTGTACAAAGCACCTGCTCGCTATGCTCATCTTCCTGTTTTTTGTTGTCTGCTATGCCCTTCTAGCACCTCGTGAGCTCACAAAGCTGATCCCTCAATCGGTTGATTGTGTCGTCCTAGGTTATAGTCCTGAGCATAACGACCCCTCAGCACATCACATTCGCATCTATCATGATGTGACCTTTGATGTGGGTCAACCCTTTTATTATCCTTCTGTACATCTCATTCCTTCACCAGACTTACCTTATCTAGATAGATTTTCTCTACCAGTTTCACCTTCTAGTGTGCCTCATCCACCAGCTCCACCAGTTTCTGACACTTCCACTTTTCTTTTTCACTATAGTCACCGACAGAGAGTTAATTCTGATCCCCAGACTTCCATTCCTCTTGAAACTTCTGATCCTTGGTCCTCCTCTCCTCCGCTTAACCTCCAGCTAGTACCACGAACTCTGACGATCGTTCTACTATATCACGGTATACCCTACGTGATCATTCCTCTATTCAGACACCAGAGAGAGATAGGGATTTCTCGTGCAAGTGCAGTATCTGAAATGAGTACCTATCAAGAAGCAGCAAGTATACATGAGTAGCAGTTGGCTATGACTGAGGAGCTTACAACATTAGAGTGTACAGGTACTTAGGATCTTGCTCCGCTATCATCTGGAGCTATTCCTATAATTTGCAAGGCTCGTCTTGTTACAAGAGGTTTTCAACAGGCTCATGGTTAAGATTATGATGAGACTTTAGCTCTAGTTGCTCATATGACTACAATCCATTCTCATTGTTGTTGCAGCGGTACGCTCACGGACTATATCTCATATGGATGTGAAGAATGTATTTCTTCATGGTGATCTACATAAGGTCTATATGCAGCCACCCTCGGGTGTTGAGGCTCCTACATGCTATGTTTGTCGTCTTAGGCGTTATCTAAATAGTCTCAAGTATGATCCTTGTGCTTGGTTAAAGCATTTCAATTCTGTGCATCGAGCTGCTGGTTTCGCTACAAGTGAACACAACCTTGCCTTGTTTATTCTCACTTCTCAGCGGGGTCGTACTTTGCTTCTATTATATGTAGATGATATATTGATCACAGGAGATGACATGGACTATGTTGCTTTTGTTAAGAAGAAATTGAGTGAACTGTTTATGATGTCAGACTTGTGAACATGAGTTATTTTCTGAGGATTGAGGTCTATTCTGATGGTGATGGGTACTATCTTTTCTCAACATCGCTATGTTCAAGATCTTCTTGCTTGCTGTGGTATAACTGAAACAGGCAATGCTGTCACACCCATGGACCTCCACCTATAACTTCGGCCTACAGACGGTGTACTACTGACAGATCCTTCTCTATCGTCAGCTCGTTGTGAGCCTTATTTATCTCACTGTCACCAGGCCAGATATTGTTCATGTTGTTCATGTACTCAAGTCGGTTTGTCAGTGCTCCCACCTCAGTCTACTATGGTCATGTTCTTCGTGTAATGAGATACTTGAGTAGAACTGCGTCCAGACGTCTGTTCTATGCCAATTCGAGTCAGCTCCATGCTTACTCTGACTTCATTTGGGCAAGTGATCCTGCTGATCGCCGATCTATCACTGGCTACTGTATATCTCTCTTAGTACTTCGCTCATTGCCTGGAAGGCCAAAAAGCAGACTACGATGTCACGCTCTAGTGCAGAGGCTGAGCTTCGAACTCTTGCCGCTACCACCTCGGAGATCATTTGGCTTCGATGGCTCTTGATTGATCTCGGTGTCCATTATGACAATCTTACACCTCTCTTTTGTGACAATACAAGTATCATTCAGGTTGCTAGTGATCCAATCAAGCATGAGCTGACAAAGCACATTAGTGTTGATGCATCCTTGACACGATCTTATTGTCAGCAGTCGATCATCACCCTTAAGTATGTTCTCTTATAGCTTCAAGTTGCAGATTTCTTCACTAAGGCTTAGACACGAGAACAGCATCGGCTTCATCTACTGAAACTCAGTGCATCAGATTCTCCTGATCCACCTTGAGTTTAAAGGGTGGTGTTAAGAGTCTTGTACATTCTCTCTCTTACTCTTGTCCCATGTAGCCCATGAGGTCCATGTAACTTTATGTCTATATATATACCCTCTCAATAATGAAAAAGAGGCAGAGTTGTGATTTGTGAATAGCAAAATCCTTCTCTTTCCCTAAAACTAATACACTTATTGTCTTATACCCACTTTAATTGGGTTTATTGGAATATGTCATTTGGTTACCTACCGATCTCATGAAAAAAAAATCGTTTGCTTCATCCTATATATCTGCACATTTGATATCACAAATTTAATTAGTTAAATAGTTGCAGCTATTAACACATGCCATTTTAAAAGCTGTGCTGTTAACAAGGGCATGCGCTAATATAAACCACAATCTATGAATCAACACACATCAAGAACCAAACATCTTAAGGGGGCACTCAAAACATAATATTAGAAGCATAGAGAGCTATGACGAAATCTTACGTGGTAGACTTCTTTACTGCCGATGTATTCAAAAAGTCGATCTAGAAAAGTATCCATAAAACCAAATGCATCGCTGCCACAACCTTTAAAGAAAAACTTCTGTTATTTTCGCCCAGAGTACCAGCTCAAGATATGCAACAGTAATCTTTGTCATGAAATGCAATTCACCTAAGGCAACAAATCCTAATGCAGAGCCTGCGGCAACAGCATACCCTTCCCTTTCTAGCACATTATCACCACCACTTCTTCGGCCAATCTCACCCTGTATGTAACGAGTACAACATAAGTACAAAAACTAATTAGCAAAGGTGATATAGGATATTGTACTAATTAAGAATCATGAAATGTCACCAAACTTAGTCACTCTAGTATTGGTTAATTCCAGTCTGCTTAATTTTAAAAGCTAAAGCCACAAGTAAACCACAAATTTTTATTCGTGAAACTGCTGTGATGACGAACTACTTGAAAATTAGAGGGTCCAGTTGGAGACACACAAGGTCCATATTTTTCCACTCTCTGCTTTGTAGAACTAAAAGAATACAGGAATGCCATGGGAGAATCACAGACGATTGAAATGAAGTACTCGTTTGCTGAGTAATTAAAAAAAAGGAAATTGGCAATACAAAAAAGGAAATTCAACAAAAAGAAAGGAATTTGTTGTGGATGCTTTTGTGGGCAAGGTTTATGAGAGGCGCCGCCGTCGCACTGGGACCATCTCAACGTGGCTACATCGAACAAAAGAACAAACAGTGCGACTTGGCCATCAAGGCCGCAAGAAAAGGAAAGAGATAAGTAGTTGCTGTTATTTAGTTATGAGTTGTTAAGATTATCTTTATATTTGGAAGTTATCTATTAGTATCCTTTGTTAGGAAGGCACCTAGATTATAAAGGTGACCAGCTATCTTTGAGGAAGGCAATAAAGAAATAATCAAAGTTTCCCTAAGTCTCGACCAGGATCAGCTACTCCAACTCGCAAGGAACAAGTACCAGTTGAGCAGAAGAGGTGATCTGCGCCTCTACCCTATCCTTCCAACTCTTAAGCCATACCATCTTGGTATCAGAGCCAACTCCGGTGCTGCTGCGATGGGCAACAGCATTTCTCTTGAGGATATCAGCAAGCACTTGGAACAAATTTTCCAGCTGATGACCAAGCAGCAAGATGAACTCAACGACAACAAGAACCGCCTTGGACCATCTTCTAGTCGCAATCCTGCAAAGGAGGCAGTGGGTGCTGAGATCAAGGAGGACAGCAGTGAAGCAATTTCCTAAGGCAATCGGGGAGTGCCGCGCTTTCACAAGCTGGCTTTTCCGATGTTGGACAGCAAGGAAGACCCCCTTCCCTAGTTGAACCGCTGCGAGCGGTTCTTCAAGGGGCAACGCACGATGGAAGAAGAAAAAGTTTGCTTGGCGTCATGCCACATAACTGGGGCTGCCCAGCAATGGTATTTTCGCCTCGAGCGCAACCGTGGCGTTCCAACATGACCTTGTTTTGTCAAGCATGTTAACCTCCATTTAAGGCCTCCCATACAAAACAATCCATTGGATGAACTCATCCAACTCTGACGCACAGGCTCCATGGTGGAATACTAAGAGCAATTCCTGTTCCTCCTGTGCCAATGCAAAGACATGACAAAAGCAACATGTACAGATTTTTACATGTGTTCTTTGTAACCCTTTGTGTGCAGATGTTGAGCTTCAAAACCCCGCTACCCTTAAGGTTGCAATGAGTCTTGCACAGGCATACGAAGAGAATGGAGATCGACGAAGGAGATGAGGCCAGGCCAAGCCCATAGACCCTTCCTATGGCATCACACCTGCCGTGACTATGGCAGCCAAAGGCGTACCGGCTGGAGCGGCATCCTCGGCTGCGACATCAGCACCACCAAGGCGCCCAACTCGCGATTTCGCCAATTAACCGCAGAGCAGATGGTGGAGTGCCGTCTCAAGGGCCCTTGTTTCAATTGCCCTGAGAAGTACTCCAAGGATCACGTCGGCAAGTGCTCTATGAAGGGCATCTATCTGCTGGAGCTCGAAGAAGTTGATGACTTGGCACATTGTCCAAGGATGACATCGAAATCTCGTTGCACACCCTCTCAAGGATTCGCACAGGAAAAATAATGCAACTCCAGGCCGTGGCTCAAGACGAGGTTTTTCAGGCCCTCATAGACTCCAGCTCGACACACAATTTCATCATTGAAGAAACCGCAAGCCGACTTGGCTTGGCACCAACCGCAGTTAAGGCATCGTCGTCGCTGCTAATGGCGACTGTGTGTCCAAAGATCGCGTCATGCGTGGTAATGCTCATCCGGATTGGCGATGAAGGCTTCTCACTCGATTGTTATGTTATTCCCCTTGCTGGGTTCGACGTCGTATTGGGTGTCCAGTGGCTCCGCACGTTGGGACATATTTTATGAGACTTCGAGAAGCTAACGATGTCATTTTGGCGGATCGATCACCAAGTCACATGGAGTGGCTTTGATGCATAGGCACAACAGTCCTAGGTTACTTAACGGCCAACCTCCTCGCCGAATTTGTGGCCTTCCGCCGCAACGCTGCTGCGATCATCAGTTCATCACATCCGCCTTCTACTGGGCACGACTCTAGTAGCAGTTCAGCCATATTGCTACACCCAGCAGTTGAAGGATGAAATTGAGTGCCAATGCGACGATATGCTGAAGAAGGTAATATTAGGAAGAGCACATCAGCTTTTTCCTCACCGGTGTGTTATTGGTCAGGAACCAGGTCAACTCATGGCAATTCTGCGTGGATTACCGCGCACTCAACGACAAGACGGTGAAAGATAAATTTCCTATCGCGGTGGTTGGCGAGCTCCTCAACGAGCTCGAGGGTGCTCGATTCTTTTCCAAGCTTGACTTGTGCTGCGGCTACCACCAAGCGCTCGTGCACCCACCAGCCATCGAGAAAACCGCCTTCCAAACTCATCGGTGCAACTAAGAGTTCTTGGTCATGTCGTTCGGACTGACCAACGTCCCCGCCACCTTTCAAGCCCTCATGAATGTTCTTAAATCATATATACGTTGTTTTGTTCTTGTTTTCTTTGATGATATTTTGATGTATAGTCCTTCTTAGGCAAAACATCCACAGCATGTCTAGGCGGTCCTTGAGTTGATGTGGCAGAATAAGCTCGCCCTCAAGCCTTTTTGGGGAGATGTCTATGGCCTACCTCAGCTATGTCATCTCCGGCCAAGGTGAAGCCATGGACCCAAGCAAAGTAGAGGTGGTAACAAGTTGGCCAACACCTATAATAGTACAAGCTTTGCGTGGTTTCCTCAGTCTGACCAAGTACTACCGCAAATTCATCAAATCGTATGGCTAGGTGGCAACCCCCCAAACCAAACTTCTCAAGGAGGCCTTTGTATGGACGTCGGAAGTTGATAGGGCATTCTATACGCTAAAGTCAACTCTTATCTCTGGCCCTGTGCTCTAGCTTCCCGACTTTAACAAATACTTCATGGTGGACTACGACGCGTCCAGTACAGGGTTCGATGCGGTCCAACAACAAGGCACTGGGCTCATTGCCTTCTTCAGCCGGGTGGTGGCCGCTCACCATCTCAAGTCGGGTCGCCACGGTAGGAATTGATCGGCTTTGTTAAGGTAAACGACATCGGGCGCCCTATCTATGGGGCGCATTTCACCATCCGAACCGATCACTACAGCTTGAAGTATATCCTGGACAAGCGGCTCTCCACAATTCCCCAACATACGTGAGCGAGCAAACTGTTCGGATATGACCTCACTGTCGAGTTCCGTCTGGGTCGCCAGAATGTTAACGCTGATGCATTGTCTCGCAGGGAGGAATCGGCTACTACACGTGTCGCAATATCATCTTTGACTTTAGCAATCTTCAATGACATCTATGCAGAGATCAGCGCCTCGCCTGACTTGTAGTCTCTGTGGAAGCAAGTGTTGGCCGGTGTTAAGAGTCTTGTACATATTAGTCTCTCTCTCTCTCCCGACCCATGTAGCCCATGAGACACAACTAATCATGTCTATATATATCTCCTCAATAATGAATAAGCTGCAAAGTTGTGAATAGCAAAATCCTCTCCAAAATCTAACATGGTATCAGAGCATCTCCACCCAAACCCTAACCCTATTTCCTCCTACGGCTACCGACATCGCTAACTTCTCCACCGCGGGCTGGCGGGCCCCGAGCCGCTACTGCGCCCGCCTCCATCCTCTGCTCCAGCTCCCTTCTTTGCTCCGACAACACACTCCAAACTCCACAAGCTCGCTATCAACATCATGCCCCTTCCCGCACTCGACGCCACCGCCGTCAAGGCTTCCTAGGCGGCTCAACTCCGATGTTCCCCTGCCGCCATCATACCACCTCCTCAAGGTAACACGACACCGATGCAAGCCACACCGGTTTCAATTCGTGCCGTCGCCTCATCTCCACCTCGGATTCGACGCGATCTCTACTCGGCCACAGATCCGACGGCCTACTCTGCTCAGCCTCGGCTCCCGGTGCAGCACGACACCGCCGCCGCCACACCGACCTCCTCAACACCAGCTTTGTGCCCACGCTCGCCTCCACCCTGATTTGAGGATCCAGTAAGGTTGCCTCAGATCCGACGCGATCTCGCTAGCCTCGCCTCCGGGCACCTCTCCTCTACTCGAACACGGATCCGGCGATCTCCTTTTATCGGCCTCGCCTCTCGGTGCAGCGTGACCACACTGCTGCCACGCCGACCTCCTCGACGCCGGTGCTCAGTACTACTCTTGCTCTACTACTGTTGTTGATGCTCTGCTACTGCTGTTGATTGCTATGCCTAAGTGCTCTGTTCTATTGCTATTGTGTTGTTGTTGTGCGGTTGTGGTCCATCTAGATGGCAAAGTCTGACTCGTTTGGGGGCAATTCATCTCTCGTGTTCACAGACATCAAGCTCGACGATCAGAACTATAGGGCATTGGCTTTCTCAGTCAAGACTACTCTGAGAGGCTATAGTTTGGCTTCTCATTTGACTATTGATCCTCCTTATCCAAGGAAGATTGATGCTAAGGCAGTAAAAACTTGGCAGAAAGAAGATGATTGTGTCATGCCGATCCATCACTGGCTATTGTATCTCTCTTGATACTTCGCTCATTGCCTAGAAGTCAAGGAAGCAGACTGCCGTGTCATGCTCTAGTGCAGAGGCTGAGCCTCGAGCCATTGCCGCTACCATTAGAGCGCAATAAAACTAAGCACTCGCACCCGATGGAGTCTCTTGCAGCCCTTGGAGGTTCCCAGTGTTGTTTGGCAAGACATCTCCATGGATTTCGTGGAGGCCTC
This sequence comes from Phyllostachys edulis, assembly GCA_036346405.1. Taxonomy (NCBI): domain Eukaryota; kingdom Viridiplantae; phylum Streptophyta; class Magnoliopsida; order Poales; family Poaceae; genus Phyllostachys; species Phyllostachys edulis. The sequence continues at coordinate 52,339,233 of CM070553.1, forward strand.
GCCAAGGTGGGGCAAATTGGTCACTTGTCTGTCGTTGACCGCTTCTCCAAGTACGCCCGCTTCATCACTCTTGGCCATCCATACACTGCCAAAACCGTCGCTCGTGCCATTTTCGACGGCACTGTTCGCTTGCATGGAATTCCTTCTTCCATTGTGCATGATTGAGACCCGGTCTTCATCAGCAACTTCTGGATAGAGCTTTTCCACCTTACCAGCGTCAAGTTACATCTTAGCTCGGCATTCCATCCATAGAGTGATGGCCAAACCGAGGTGATCAATTGCATTATTGTGATGTATCTACGTTGGCTCAGGGAACAAGCCGAAGCAATGGCTACAATGGCTTCCGTGGACAGAATATTACTATAATTCTTTGTATCAAACTGCTTTAAAGACTACTTTTAAGGTGGTCTATGGTCATGATCCGCCGACCTTGATGTCCTACCAACGGGGCTCCGCGCGCGTGGCTACAGTGGACAGGCAGCTTTTGGACAGGGATGAGTTTCTAGAGGAGATTCGGGAACGCTTGCTTCAAGCTCAAGATGTTATGAAGCAGCAGCATGACAAGTCTCGCCGGGAGGTGATATTTGAGATAGGACAGTGGGCGTGGTTACACCTCCATCATCGTGTTGCCTCTTCCATTAAGGATGGCACTCGTTCCAAGATGGTGCCGCGCTTCTACGGGGCCTTCAAAGTGGTGGAACGCATCAGTTTTGTGGCGTACCGTCTCCAGCTACCTGCTCGGGCTCGCATCCACAATGTCTTCCATGTGGCTCTCAAAAAGTTTGAAAGTTCTCCAGTTGATGAAGTTTCCCTACTAGATTTTGTGCATGGTCGTGTGGTTCCTTCCCCTAGTGCAGTGGTTCGTGCACGTCTGAATCGAGGTGTTTGGGAGTTGCTTGTTCAGCGGATGGGCTGCTCCGCTGCTGATGCAACTTGGGAGCACTTGGATAGGTTCAAGGATCGTTATCCAACGTTCCAACTCGAGGACGAGATGTTTCAATAGGAGGGCACAAATGTTGTAGACGCTTTTGTGGGCAAGGTTTATGAGAGGCGCCGCTGTCGCGCTAGTGCCACCCCAACCATGGCTACATCGAGCAACAGCACAACTTGTGCGACTTGATCATCAAGGCCGCAAGAAAAGGAAAGAGATAAGTAGTTGCTATTATTTAGTTATGAGTTGTTAGGAAGATAAGAGATAAGTAGTTGCTATTATTTAGTTATGAGTTGTTAGGAAGATTATCTTTATATTTGGAAGTTATCTATTAGTATCCTTTGTTAGGAAGGCACTTAGCTTATAAAGGTGACCAGCTATCGTTTGAGAAAGGCAATAAAGAAATAATCAAAGTTTCCCTAAGTCTCAGCCAGGATCAGAGCCTCCAACTCGCAGGGAACAAGTCCCTGTCGAGCAGAGAGGGTGATCTACGCCACTACCCTATCCTTCCCACTCTTAAGCCATATCAGAATCTCTATTGAATAGCACAGGTGAACCAATTACCAGAAGTATCTTCATGGTTAATGCATGTGCTGATCCTTCGTATAGAAGTCCAATTCCCATTACTGCTGCTGACTGGATGAATAGACAAGACAATGATGAAAATATAAGGACAAATGGATATCTAATATTGCCTACTAGCAGCCATGTAAATTTAGCTTAAGTAGGACATTGTAGAAGCTGACCCAATAGAACAAGAATTACAATAATAAATTATTGAGTAGAAGTTATTATTAAGAATCACTCTGTAGCAGGTGAAAAGGGAGGAGAAATCAGTATAAGATACTACAAGTCAACAAGATGACAATGATACAAGGCAGCAAGCCACATTACAAGCTTTCCTGATTCATTTCTAACTCTGATGTAGGGTACTATAATTAGCACTGGTCATATAGATACAACCTATTCTAATATGGTACCAAACTAACACCACCAAATCAAATGCCAAATATCACTTCGTATAGTTCTAGATTTTGGCCCATATAGCCTTTGGTTATGAAAGATGGGATACCATTTGAACTTTTTTCAGTCGAAAATTCAGGAGTTGCGTTCATTAAAAATGAACCATATAATCTGATTTAACGCAAACATATTGTCTCTGTTCTTTCAAAAAAAAATGAGCATTAGTACCAAACAAAATTAAGCAGACAATATGAACAAATTGAGTGGTAAGTCTTTGATTCTTAGTAAAATCCAATTTTTCAGCCCATTTTGATAAGCATCCAAATTCTTACACTTCATTTTTCCTTTCAAGGAACCCACCTAATGACACAAGTAATCTCTCCTAACTAAAATGTTCATATTACAGTTTAATCGTATCTACTCTCCATCCCAAACGCAATCTCTAGTCTCCTAACTGGTTATCTGTGAGACTGAGGTACAAACTTACAGCTGGACTTGTCCTCAGAGTGACCAAAACAAAGATCCAAAATCAAAGCATAAATTATGTCAACTCAGTGAACTGTACAACCAACCAAACTTGTACACAATTGCATATTCACTACAAAACATTTCTAACACATTAGTATACTGCATGTGAACGTAAGACAAGACATTTAAAAAAATGTTCAAGGGTTACATGTTGAGAATTCTTAAACTAAAAGTAAAAGACGCAATAAGGCATTAGCCAAAAGCGGTGTTACCTGCAGAAGAGTTGGTAATTCCAACTCTGGTGTGGAAGATGGATGCCGAGAAGGAACATGGAAGTAGAGCATCTGAAAAATAACCACAAGCCAAAGCAACAAAAATCATTTTAAGTTACCATAAAGCAGCATATCAGGATATCCCAGAATTCAAAGTGACCATATAACAACAACAATAGCACAACAGACCTGAATTTTCAACAACTGAGTAAACACAGGAGACAGGACAACTGAAGTAACATGTAAACCAACAGGAAGTCTTCAAAAAAAAAGTAGCACAAATGTGGGGCTGTTTGTTCTTTTGCTCATCAAGCCTATAGCAAGGATGGGAAACTAAGCAGTAAAAATTGTGTCAAGGTTAGGCCGGTGGTTTGGTCCCATAGCTTTAGCACGTTGAGAGACTGGGTGTGTGGTTCTTTTGCAAAAGGGTTTTCGAAGACAATATCTGCTAAATCTGTTCAATGAGCATTTAATGTGGTTAAGGAGGAAACATTATTGCTGACAGAGGGCACATGCGCAATTCACCGTACATTTCTATATTGGATGCAATTCACAATGCTATTACTTTACGGGGGAAATGCACAAATCTGAAAGGATAATTTTACTATCAAAGAATTGATCACCAATTCACCATAAATCATTATTAGATGGGCAGTATTTACCAATTTGACAGTCGTAGACTTTTGATAATTCCCCAACATTAGTAGAGTAAAACAAATTCTAGGGTTCTAGCCTCTTCAAATAGCCTTGCGGCTGCAAGCACCAACTGAGGAGAAAGGGACCATGACAAAACGACATTCTTGACAGAAAAGTGGACATCAAATTCCCCACAAAAAACCAGATCAGATCCGCAGAATAGACTACAAATACACCATGTTAACTTCTAACCATGGTAACTAAACCCACCTAATAACTGTACATGTACATATGCCAAAAAAAAAGACATCAATACCTTTGAAATTGCAGGGTGCATAGTTCCCCTATGAGATGCTGCCAAACCAAGTAACAAACCAAGTGTAGATATATCATGCTCCTGCAATAAGATAATAAGTAAAAAATATACCATAGTAAACAAATAGATGCTTGAAAATTTGCAGAAAAATAATGTCACGGTCCTTTTTTCAATCCTAACAGGTTGAGAACAGAAGTACTCCTCAAAAGAAGGACAACAGATTGAGTAGATGAGGTGCCAAGTGGTATGAAATGGTTTAGGAAAAAAATGAATGCATGAACACAAGGATGACCGAGCAACTAAAGAACAATAAGGTCACCTGGGAGAGATATCGATAAGCATCAGTCATAGTTAAAACTCGTAGATGCTCGTGCAAACCAAATGCCAGGAGCAGACCAGCATGAGTAAAATTTGGTTCAGAAGGTCTATTGTATTGTATCCAGGTTCTCAACATTTTCTCCTGAAAAACACATGGCAGTAAGACACATCCGTAACTACAGAAAAGACAACATAAAAAGCAACAAACATCTGACGGAGGCTGTGAACATTGCAGTTGTTGCTACAGCTGTTCTGTATAGTAGGCCTCTCTTTTGTGGGTGTTAGTTTACCTGAAAAGGAGCAAGCCTCAGCCCCGCAGCTACACCATTATGAAACTCAGCCCAAGATTTGAATTCTGATACACTTCTACTGTTTAGGTCAAGATTAACCTATATAAAATAGTATAACAGGAAAAAAACAGAAGTGAGAACCAAGGATCCAAAAACCGTTACCAGGACAAATCCCGCTCGGCGGCCGGTACCGGTGACCGGTCGGTTACCGGAAATCCCCGAAAAAACCGGCCATTTTTCAGAAACTAAATTTTGAACTGGGGTTTTTGAAAACGGTAACCGGACCGATTACCGCCCGAAAACCGGAAAAACCGGCCGGAATTTTGAATTGACGAATTTTGTATTAGAAAGTGTTTAATGAAGTGCATATTTAGCTCACACAATACGTAATCTGGCATATTTAGCTCATATGAAGTGCAAACCGGCCAAAAACAATAATTCAAGCATATTTAGCTCATACAATACGAAATCTAGCACAAAATAAGCCTAAACCAACCTAGGAAGTGCATTATGGAGTTAAAAATTCAAATTTGAAATTGAAATTTTCTGACCGGTTCATCGTCACTTTGCCGCCATCGAAATCCGACACGGAATGCAGAATCCCGCGCTAACCGGCCGGGATTTTTTTCCTACAATGAAGCAATGTTGTAAAAAGTTCGGCAATTCATCTCAACCCTTGTAGGCCTTACTATTCTACATTCTACACACATACAGCCATATTTCAGAACCCAATTCCTAATTCTGAATTTGTGACGAATTAAAATGAGGTAACAGAACTAGTAAATCACTTCAAATATTGTTGAAGGAACAAAACAATTTGAATGTATTTATAGCACGGCACTAATGCTATGAACCAGGTTGAATCCCTACGCAGAATCGCGGAGCACGGCCGGCTATCGGCCATCGCTCACGAAGGATGAAAAATCCCGTGAAAAATTCCAAATGTTGTTTTGTTTTTTGAGCATTGGATGCTCGCCACCGCTTTGGGGTCCCCCCCGATGTCGCTTGCATGTGAAGAATAGATTCCCCGCCTCTTGCTTTTTGCTTGTCCAGACTCAGAGCGCCTTGTCCTCTCGCCTTCCTCCCTCTTGTGGCTTGTGCCGCCTCCTCCTCCCTCCCTCCCTCCATTTGCAAAGAAGAAGACCAGCAAAGAAGAAGAAGCAAGAAGCAGCAGCAGCCTCCCCAATTAATTCGGTTTGGAAATGTATGTTGCTTGGGCATCTTCCAAATACATTATCAACTTAATGCCATTTTCTTCTTCTAAGTCGGCCTTATAATCATGTGTTATGTTTATGTTGATGACAATTAACAAGTATATTTTTCATGCATAAAACATCATCTTACGATGAGAGATCTTTATCAATAACATGTTGAAATTGTCCAAGACCACTTGTTCAAAAAAGAAGAAGAAAGAACTCGGTACCTACAGCTAGTATGATTGTAAATAAATGCTTTGAAACATGCTCAATGTTTAATTTTATAGGAAGGTATTTGTAGTAGGAGGAAAAGGTTCAAAGAGATGAGGTTCTCAGAATATCATAGTAACATTTGGGTGCGTAATAGTTAAAAAGATTTAAACATTGTAAGATGTCTTAACAGATTATAGGTTATTTATTGAAGCTTGAAGTTCATGTAAGTAATAAACCAAAAATTGACCCATTTTTCATCCCTGTATGGATTAATGTAGGTGATGGCTCCTAAATCTATCAATGTTTGGGACCATGGAGAGAGACTAGGAGGTTTGGTTGGAAGTGTAGATATTGTAATGTAACGAAATCAAAGTGAGGTGTCACCCGCCTAAAAGAACATCTTCTTTGGGAGACATGGAGATGTTATTGCTTGCAGCTGGGGTTCCATGAAGTTCAAGGCTCATGCTTGGCAAGTCTTCAAGAAGCGAAGGCAAGAAATAAAGCTATTAAAGATCAACGATCGCGAATGGAGTAAGCCGCAAGAGAGCCTATAGCTCGTGGGCCATCATCTCAAGATGTCTTCGATGATGACGAGGAAATACAGATGGAATGGGCTCGCCGAGAGTCGTTGGAGATACACCATCTCCAACAAAGGGCAGCAGCCAGGGGTGGAATGTTTGAACATGGTGGTGGCAGTGGAAGTGGTAGGGGAAGTGGAAGTGGCAGGGGAAGTGGTGGCATTTCTAGGTCACAGTCCATGAGAGTTGACTCAGATATTTTGGCAACAGCATCCCGCCAAACCCGTATTGATACAACAGTACGTGGAGGCTCAAGGTCAAAACTTGGGAAACTTTGGTCTAAGTAGTTCCATAGTAATAACATTCCTGGAGTAAAGGCAGAGTGTCTTTATTTTCGTGCTGCCATCAAAGAGACACAAAAACTTGGTGAAGGCGTGGGCCACCAAGAGGCCATGAAATCGATGGGATATATCTTGATGAAAACGAACAAGAAATAAAGCAAGATGTAGCACAGCCCAAGATGATGGATATATATAAAGTCTCTATTATGTGTGATTCATGGACAGACCTACACACATGAGTATAATTAACTTCATGTTGTATCGCAATGAAAGAATGTTTTTCCATAAGTCGATGGATGCAACTAGTAAGATACAAAATGCCGATTTTTGTCTCGTGAGATACGTAAAGTTGTGAACGGTTGGACATCGACATATTATGCAGATTGACCGACAACGGTGCAAACTACAAGAGAGCATGTGAACGGTAATTGAAGAGTATCCAACTTTAGTCTGGCAGTGTGCTGCACATACAATCAACCTCATGTTGAAGGATATTAGCCATTCAGAGGTTCTGCAGCTTGTCAAGTCGGCCAAGAGGATTTGTCGGTTCCTATACAACCACGGTCGCCTCCATAATAAAATGCGGGAACATATTGGAGGAGAGATAGTTCGTCCAAACGCCACAAGGTTTGGAACGACATTTATTTTCTTGAAAAGTTTTTTTTGATAGAAAAGACAAATTTATGAAGTGGATGGTGTTAGATGTGTGAACCTCCAACCATTTGTGCATGACCGAAGAAGGAGAATACATGTATACATGTCTCACATGTAGACAATGGTGGACCTCTATGCATTGGGTCATTAAACTCGTAGAACCAATTTATCGACTACTAAGATTTGTAGACCAACAGAGACCCAAGAATCGTGGCGGGATGATTGGAAAAACATATGAACTCAAGCGTGAACTTGAAGACGATTGATGCACGCATCGTGATACCTATGATCGTGTTATGGAGGTAGTGAATAAAAGAGTTTCAATGCTCAAGAACCGCACCTATGTGATTGCGGGCAAGTAGATAGTTTCAGAATCCTAACACATAAATGATATTTGTCAGATTTTTTCTAACATTGTAAGTGTGTTTTGACAATGGGGTGCTAAACCCTGGCCACAACCAACATGGTTTGGCGAAGAATGCAATTTCGCTTGCTTTCAGGACAACGGCAATTCAAAGAATAGCCGATACACCAAGAGGCAATGGAGGCTCTAGGCGAGCTAGAATTCTATCGTGAATCGATTGAGGCCTATTTGCTTCACATGAGGCTTACATTAGTGCATCGCGTCATCCGCAGTATGTTGTTATCAACTTATATATACATAGAAAATCAACCGTCACTATGAGTTTAATGTAATTTTCATGTTACTTGTAGCTACATGGTGGATGACTTATGGAGCGAGACACCAAACTACAAAAATATGCCTTACGGATTATCTCGCAATGTGTTTCCTCCGGTGGATGTGAACGTAATTGGAGCACATTCGCTTTAGTGCATACACAATTGAGGAATCGCCTTGGGTACAAGAAACCGCATAAGCTCAGATATGTCCACTACAATCTAAGGCTACGATTGCAAGAGCATGAGATTAGAAATGAGGATAGAGATGTAGATCCTTTGGGCGATATAATTAATGCCACTATGTACGACAGGAATAACCCAATCCATGAGTGGCTTGATAGCTCCATGATAGAATCAGAGCCGCACTAGACGAGGAAGGTGAGCCCCCATTCCATCGAAGATTGTAGTTGATGCCATCCCCGGCGAGGAACCGAAAAACACTAGATGATCAACCGTTGAAGGAATGGACAAAGACAACTATTGGGAAGAGTCATCTTGGGAAAAGGAAATATTGTAGCAAACCGACTGCAAAATTGGCTGCAGACTTTGCCTCTCTTACACAAAACAAGAAACGAGTGGCTCATAAGAAGAAGAATGATAAGAAGAAGAAAAAGAACATTGAGGACATTGTGGGAAGCGATGAAGAAACAGAAAGTCCGCCATCTGATGAAGTGCAGTACCAAGAGTCTGCTGACAGTAGCTCTCCGTCGTCCGATGATGGTGCTGATGGTGGTGATGATGGTGGTGATGATGGTGGTCTTGATGGTGGGACAACTCAAGATGCAAAGACAAGACCAACCATTGAATTTACTGCGAGCAAAATTTCACGATGCTACCCAAGATGAAGACCATGGTTGTCATGCTTCAAGACCAATTCAGTAAGATCTACGAGAGGGTAAGAGTCGCAAAAAGATCAATCTCGCCACATGACTCTTCTTCCTATGAATCCCATGCTAGCTCAAGGACTTATGGACGTCGAGATGCCAACCTATTACCTTCTGGTGATGATTCTCATTCGTCAGCCACTTCTTATCCTACTCACCATTACGGTCTTGTACCATTCAACAACAATTCAAGAATGGTTTATCAGTGAGTGGAACCAGAATATTACCAACAAATTTATGATCATTGGCTACGACATATCCATCAAACATACACTTGGGATCAATACAAAGCATACCTTGCTCAACATGAAGGTCTAGTACTCTTTGATAACAATGAGTATATTGTACAACCTTCGCGTTTCTCGACAATGTATTGGTATGAATTGTCACCATTATTGTTTTTAGTATGCTAGTCAAGTTAATTTTCATTACCATTAACTCATGTCTTTATTATTTTAGATGTCACGACTACTTGGGGAGAGAATTTGCCAAAGAGTTAAGCTACCAAAGTTGTCTCTATTTTTGCAATTGCTACTTCATTAAACTCTTGGAGGATTGCTACTTCATTAAACTCTTGGAGGATTGCTTGGTTGAAAGGAATTTAACTTGGATTTACTCAATTAAAGCTTGAAGTTGTATTCTAAAGCTTCTTGGTTAGGGTATATGCATACTATATACCTTCTTTAATCAGGCTTAATTAGGTAGCATTGTTATTTACTAATATTACCAAATTCCCTTCCATTTCCGGTTTTTCAAATTTGGTTTTACTGTTTTAGTTTTCATCGCCTCTAAGAACCGGTCCTATTAATCTTTGGGAGATTTCAAACTCAAATCGTTTTCGGCGAATTTTAACCGGTTTTTTTTCCGGTTTGGCCGGTTTCCGTTACCGGGCCCCGAGCGGGTTTTGGCCCGGTAACGGGTTTTCTATCCTTGCTATGAACTATGAAGTGATATTAACGGCACTAATGTTATGAAGTGACGTTAACAGTGGTGTTCTGTAGATAGCAAACTCTAAAAAAAATTAAAACTGAAATTACAAAGGAAAGGGAAATTTACTGTTGCATTCTGCTGTGCAGGCAACCGACCAGCCAAAACAAGCTTTGGGAAGACCAGAGCCTGCAGCAAAAGAAAATGGTGCCATAACAAGATGAAATTGAAAGTACTTACAGTGCTAAAATGTTGGATAAAATACAAGCATGAATCATCCTGGCTATAATGACACAGTAGTATGAAGTCGTACCTCTGTCAACAAAGTGTAAGTTGTAGCTAAAGTAAAAGCCCCGCGCCCAAAAGGTAAAGTTGTTGTCCTTTGTGCAAAATTCCATAGTTGTTGCTGAAAATACAAGAAAAAGAAGTTGGGAACAAGGACATTCATAACCAGTGAGATCCAGAAAAATACTGAAATAATACCCTGATAAAAATGGTTGTTTCTCAGTATTTCATATTTGTGATATACTTGAGAAAAATGAAAAGAATGTAACAAAGAAAAGCAAAATGGAAGAAAGCGGCGGTGGCAATGGGAGCAGGCTTTAGAAAATTCGAAGTTGGGCTATGGAGTAGAATTGTGGTTAGGTGGAACAATAGTTTAAGATGATAATATCTGTAGTTGTGGTTGGGTGAACATATCTGTAATCATGGGCAAACAGCAAGAGAAATACCTGTTGTAGGTCCTGATCAGAGGCACTAGGATTAGTGGGTGTTTGTATGGCCACAGGTCTTGCTGAGCATAAGAGGCGTCTAACCTAGTTGAAATAATATGACAGAATAAGAAGCAGCCATACTACAATATAGAAAACATTATCATGTTGACAGACGAAGACGAAATAAGGTTGCAGCAGGCTAATACACTTACACAAGCAAGGTCATGTTCCTGTTGTAAAACTGTATGAATGGTAGAAGCATATGTAAAGCAACAGCTATGCAGAAGAGCAAGGGTGGAGGCGAGCGCGCAAAGGAGGAGGAAGTGTAGACGGCGTCGCAGGCAAGGATTCAAAAACCGTTACCGGACAAATCCCGCTCGGTGGTCGGTACCAGTAACCGGTTACTGGAAATCCCAGAAAAAAAACCGGCCGTTTTTCAGAAATTGAATTTTGAACTGGGGTTTTTGAAAACCGGTAACCGGTTACCGTCCGAAGACCGGAAAAACCGGCCGGAATTTTGAATTAGAAAGTGTTTAATGAAGTGCATATTTAGCTCATACAATACGTAATCTAGCATATTTAGCTCATACAATACGTAATCTAGCATATTTAGCTTATATAATACGTAATCTAGCACATTTAGCTCATATGAAGTGCAAACCGGCCAAAAACAATAATTCAAGCATATTTAGCTCATACAATACGTAATCTAGCACAAAATAGGCCTAAACCAACCTAGGAAGTGTATTATGGAGTTAAAAATTCAAATTTGAAATTGAAATTTTCCGGCCGGTTACTATTCACCCAGTCGCCACCAGGAAATCCGGTTACCGGCGGTAACCGACCAGGATTTTTTCCCTGGTCGCAAGTGATGCTGGGAGAGGAGTAGGGAGCGCACGATGCGAGGAGATAGTTTGTTGATAACATGATCCACATGTCAGTACAAAGAGACAGGGGTGGGAGGGTGGGGAGGACAGACGACCACTAACTCCAATTTTTAAGTAGTAGAGATTTACTCCTCTCATAGTCACAGTTGCTTTTCAGTTGCTAGCTACAAGATAACTTCCATCTGAGGTGTTATTCCAATATATAACGTGGCTCACATGGCAGTAGAAAGAGACAGGGGTGGGGAGGGTGGGGAGGACGGACGGATGACCACCAACTCTAATTTTTAAGTAGTAGAGAATAGCTAACAAAAGATATGTAGATAAAGTAGAGAAGACAATCGGAAGTAAGAGTTAAATATTAAGTAAATAATACTGTAGTTTAAATCCGATAACTTAGAAGACAACTATCAAACAAATAATTTGCTCAATAATAAGTAAAAACCTCATTCAAACGCAAATCACGACCATATCGTAGTTGTGTTGTTGAGGTGAAGATGTGTTCCATGCCATCCTCAACTGATCTATAGACAGAATCGGTATCCTCGGAATTCAAAACTTCGGATGTAGGGATGTCAGATGCAGTTGTTGGTACAGTTACTGGTTGCAAATGTAGCATATATGGGACTGAAATTGATGCCAAATTATCATTGTTCCTAAACCCATTTTCTTTCCTCACTGACCCCATCTTTGCCGTAGCTAGATCCTCCCTGCCAACAAGAACATAAGCAGCTGCAGGCCAGTCGTCGGGAGGAGACTCACGGCATTTGTCCAGTGCCTGTAATATGAAACCATGTCATAAGACAAATTTGGTACCAGCATATAACAAACAGCAAAGATAGTGGACACACATGGCGAAGCACAAGAGATACGCCAATTGGTAGCAAATCCAATTGCTGATGCCCAAACTTCTCAGCAACCATAGTTAGAACAGTAAGCTCCTCGGTACTTCTGGCTGAACCACTGGCAACTTCACAATACACACCAGAAGAGATATTTCTCCCTTTCCTTTCTGCTCCTAATAACAAACTATAAAATGACACCACTTTCCTACCCCAGCTCACGGCAGAACCTTTTTGTTTGCACATTAGAGCGGGAATGTCATTTAAATTTGCCAAATCATATCCGTGATGCAGACAGTTTTCAAACCACCGAAACAGACATGGTGGAGTTCTTAAAGCAGTACCAGAAGCTAGGGAATGGAATTCAACCAAGTTGTGGGGAAAGTCCCGGCAATAATAATCTACATAACTATTTTCACCAAGGGATGAAGCAACCCTACATAACAACGAAGCAAGACATCCTAGATCCCTGAAAAGGTAAACAAAGAAGCCAGCACAGGTTATAAAGGTTGCAGAAAACATTGGCATATAGATGATAACAACATAGCACTGCTATAAATGCAGAAGACTCAAACCATTCAAGATCACATTGAATCTCATACAGTAAAGGAAAACAACAGTAAATAAGCAGAGATATATGCAAGTTTTGATACATATAGTCCAGGAAAAAATCAGTAAAACCACACTTATTAGCGACAGGAATGCCTTGTTGTTGACACTGAAAGTCTGAAACATAGATCCACACTACTTAATATGCTAACAGGGAATTATTATTCCATTAGTCGGTTGCTCCAAAATCCCCCTGGAGAGAAGCAAGTTGCTCATGTTATTGCAAAATTAAGCTCTTCACTACTGAAGTTAGTGATTGGTGGAGAACCAACCTTTTGAGAGTTTACATGTTAATTGCTTTACCAGCATGTAATGAGGATAGCATTTGTAGCTCTACCATATAACTCGCATCTGAAAGCAAGGCTCCTCTAATGGTCTTCACCATCAAGAAAAGCCCTCTAATACTATAACGCATTGCCACATGTCCACACTGCACTCCAGTCAGCACTGCATGGACCCAACATAGCACCCCAAACACATAGGCCTAACTGCGTTGCTGTTTGAGAGTTTTATATTATTCAGCATTTGCTTCACGAATTCTTTGATTCGTCATTGTGCCTAACTGCCTACTGTCAACAAGTCATGTAGCGATATAACAGTAATGACCAGTACTATGCGTATAGCTTCAAATAGGAATCGGAACTACAAGCACATATGGAAAGGGGAGAGAATGGACACAAGATATAGGCTCACAAAAATCAGCGAAGGTAAGAAGGTCTGCAGCCTGAACCACTGTAAATCAACCAGCAACTAACGTCACTGGTGCCCAGAAACCTAGGCAAATTTCTCGCTAGCGAGAATAGCTTACGTTTTGAAAATATTTGGAAAGAGGTCTATACAATTGAACTTATTTAGTATTTTGGCATATTAACAAAAAATCAGCTAGAATATAGACTCACATACATGGTTTGATCTAATTTACAAAACCATTGACATACGAAGTTCTGCTATTTCCGAAGTAACTATGTTATGAATGCTTAAAAGAACTGGGCAGGACTCCCAGAAGAGGTTACTATTGATAACCAATCAACTCAACCAGGTAATAAACTGGTCTATTCATGCACATGTAAAGTATTCCAGCTACCAAGTCTATCAATTTTATGTATGATTTTAAGTGATTCTGCCAGGTGAGAAAAGTTTGTCATACATATCAATTGGATCAACACGGAAGGAAAAGTTTCCAAAAAAAACAGCAAAGTTCCCATTAACTTCGAAATATTTACAGTCTCAGTAGATGTGTACAGTAAAACAAACAGCTTGTTGAGACAAAACGAATAAACAGAACTTACTGTTTCCGCAAAATGTTCAGCTTCAGGTTCTCATATAGGGCATGCAATGTGTCCAAAGTTTCCCTCATAAACTGAATATAGAATGACACATCTGAACTATGTTCATCTTGCAGGAAAGAATGAAAGCCTGTGCTACTAGCACGATATGACATCGGCAAAAACGAAGCGCAAGAGGTTGAAGATCGTTTGCGGTACTGGGCATGGTATTTGCTGCTTATCAAAAAGCCCCATGCTGTACCAGGCGATGTGGATGATTTAGTTGGCGAAGTTCGTCCACATTTTGTGCAAACTTTTGTTATTTCATAACTAAAAGATTCCCATTCTGAATCCACATGTGAGCTCGAACATAGGTAGGCAGCATCAATATCACCCCAGAGAAGAGAAAGAAAATGACTGTAAAAGGAACTCTGCAAGCCCTCTGCCATTGCAGTTATGCAGTCATTAACAAGAGAAGACGAAGGATTTTTGTTTAATGAACATCGGAGCATCTGGAGAAAACAAATATGTAAAATGTACCATAACCATAAGATCAACTGAAAGGTAAATATCAAACCTGTATAAAATTGGAGATAACAGCGAGGAAAGGAACACAGTTCATAAGAACAACCATATTCAGTTTAGCTTAGCCTTCAGTGTTGGGGTAACCTAACCAATGTTTATTGAACAGTTCACATAGGCAACTAATGAACAATTGACTATTCCTGGAACGAAGGCAAATTCAAAAACGCAGTAAGGCAAATGGAACATCAAAATGTGAGTCTTGACAACCAGAAGGAAGGCTCATGTTAATGAAGGTGAAACCAGACGCAGCTTATGTTGGAAGTAGGAAGGACAAGTATGGCTGTAAGGATAGGCTTAGTAAAGCTTTTGTAGGGTTAAAATCGTAACTCCTAATCATTATAATTCATCAACTAAACTTTGAAACTAAAACTGTGTCACTTGCACAAACAAACAAAAATTACAGAAGTGCACTGAGAAGTGTATTCAGGGTCACCTCAGTAACTTGATGTACACTATAAACAACAAGCCATATATAATGTCATCAACTATTGACTTCCTCTACATAAAAAAACTTGCATTTTAAAAAAGAAAAGAAAATGAAAAGAGTAAAAGGCACTACCCTTTACTAATAGACAAATTACACAACCATCATGAATAACATAGAAAACTAAGAAAAGTATAACGCTGAACCCATAGCATTAGTATTTCTACATAGCATAATGCAGCACAACCATACAAACTTCTGACACATCACACCTAAAGATCTGACACAGCAGCCAGCAAGCTTCAACCAACAGCAAGATTACCCATTGAGTTTTAAAATTTAAATGAATCAAAATTCATGTTAACCAAAAAATAAACATTAAAAACCCAAAATCTATGCCAAACAGAACCAAAACAAGCCAATAATACACGCCCTTATAAATGATATCAATTGTCTTGGAAAAAGAAAAGAAGTATAGTGTTAAACATATACATGTGGAGTAAACCATAACTCCATAAGGATATTTTTAGTTCAAAATACACAGAGGAAGGGTATATGGACAGCCTACCAGGCCATTGTTGCATGTTACATTTATACGACTTTCAACAGCATCTGCTATGCTTGTGATCTTCAGATCAGAGTAAAAATCTGTAACCTCAGAATTTAGCTCGTAATTTGAGAAGATACCCTTTCCAAGTTCCGTAGGCAGAGTATATCTGCAGAGGCACTGCTTTCCAGACTGCACTTGACATATTGAAAAAGGGCAAGAATTACTTTAACAGATGAGCAGTTGCTGGATGACAGGATTTGAAAAGGCAACTCAATCTAACGAGAATATCAGTATGTTCAAAAATGCATCTTGAAAAGAGAACGATGAAGAGTGATGCCATGAAAGTCCAAGCGAAGTCCTTTATAAATAAATCTATGTCTAAGTTACTTTTCCAATATAAGTGTTTTACTTTGTAAGACAAGCCATCAAAAGGCATTTTGTTCAATACCAAGCAATGAGGCTTCATGGTTTTCCTAACCTTTTGTGCATGGTAAATTTGTTTACAGCAAAAGAAACACATTGCCTTCATAGTGCTTACAGAGTAACACTTCAAAATTCACTTCAGATCGGAAGGGTCAGCTCAAAAAGTCAAAAGTGCGAATGTTGGTTTCTACTTTCTACAAATATATAAGATAAATATAGTAATATAAAGGCACGGTTGTGTTTCAGCTTGTTGCGGCAATCAAAATATCATGAGCTCAAAACTGCTTGAATTCATAATGCAATATAACTATAGAAGATTGATTACAATTGTCCTCTATACAACAGAAAAGTATAAGTACTGCTCCTGGTCAACTAAAGTAATGGACAACTGCTGCTTTCCACATGACAAACAACTGACGCGACAGACCCTGAATGCAAATCCAGGCCAGCTGCTAGAGCATTATTCAGGACCAAATGATAAAAAACAGAAGGAATGACTTCACAATCATATCCACATGATAAAAAAAATACAACGCTGACAGTGTGACCACAAAGAACATACATAAAGAAGTTTTTGCAGGGAAAAAAAGAACATACATAAAGAAGTAGATCATTGTCAGGAGTCAGAACGAGGATGTCCGTAAAGGGAAGGACTCCAACTCGTGCTCTGCAAGATAACAAATAGAAACATTGAAACTAGTTTATTGAGGATCCAAAATCATTTGCTAAGACAATCCACCTTGGGCGAGTCACAACAACTGGTGCAGCAGCAAATGCAGGAATGTTCCAGCTCATGTGAGGTTTAATATCACCAAAAGCTTCTTCATCAACCTCATCAACTTGAATCCTTACAGCAAGCAATATTTTTTGTTCATGAAGTAAAAAACAAATTATTGGCATCCCATCAATATCACTTGCCAAGAACACCTGATAAGAATAATAAGAGTAAATTTCAAGTAATAACAAAAAAGATATAGCTACAACAAACAGTATAAAGCAGAAGATAAGAGAAAAAGGAAACTGCAGGGACAGAGACAAATCATGTGTCAACCTGGTTTGAATATCTCATTAAGTTAAATTTTATAAAAGGATGCAATAAGCACCAAGGCCCACGGACAGCCTCTGAATCTGAGTTGTCATAAATCACTCCCCACACAGAAAGCAAAGCTTTGATATGATCACATGAGAATCACAAAAACAATATCACAATTCACAACCTACAGCGGCGACTACTTGCACTATTACATGTTGCACTAGAAACCACAGATGATGAGAGAAGAGAACTAAATCATTAATAAGACAAGCAAATGAAGAAGAAACCAAAAAAATTGGCAAAAAATTGCAAAGGAATAAAGACAGTACATACTAATATGACCACAATAAAACAACATTCACATGCACAATCTAACCAAAAAAACAAAAGGAAGGCTTTTCGGGACTGAGATAATTTGGACTGGGAAGAAGTATTGAGAAAATGTTTGCTCGACAAACAGAACCAAAAGACTTGTGTCGTCCTCCAACTGGCACAGGGCACAAGTGAGGGTTGCCCGTAGAGTGGCAGGCATGGGAGAGGCATGGGATATGGTAAACATGGGAGCAAGCAAAGAAAGAAGAAAGAATTCACCAATGTCCTTTGTATATTTTGCAGCTAGAATTCATTAATCCAAAACTAGCGTATAGAAACCCTTACAAAAGAAAAGAGAAGAACTCCGATATTTCGATCATGATCATAATCCTTGTTGAGTATAGAGTATATGTCGTTGAGAGTATATGCCTTAGTTTCTCTTTATATAGGGTGTGCGGAGTTGTGCTTCTGAGTTCTGATGCTTCAGCTTCTACTACTTTGGGCCAGCTGCAGCTTTTTTGAAAAGCAACTTCCAACTAGGCTGAAAGGTTGAACGGCTGAGCTGAAGACATTTGGTTTTAGGAAGACTGGCTGGAGCTTCTGAGTTGAGAAATGTCTTAAATGCCCCTAAGGCAAATGACGGCAATTAACTACAATTGACAGCAATTGACAGCATTTAACAACAATTAACGACAACTAAACGCAATTAATGACAACTAAAGACAATCGACGGCAATTAACGACAACTAACGGGAATTAACGACAATTGACGCCAATTAATGACAATTAACCGCAATTAACAAGGTAGGAGGAGGAAGTCAGCAAGGCCGAGGGAGGAGGCCGGACGGCAAGGCCGAGGAGGAGGCAGACAGGCAAAGGCTTGAGGAGGAGGCCTACAGCAACGTCGCTAAGTGAGGAGGCGGTCAGGCGGCGGCCAAGGAGGAGGCGGGCGGGCAGGCAAAGACTAAGGAAAGAAGAGGCCAATCAAGCAACGACACTGAGGAGGAGGCCGGCCAGAGCCAGCAGAGCTAAGGGAGGAGGTCACGGCAGGCGGCAAGGCCGAGGAGGGGCAGACGGAGAGGAGGAGGCGGTTGGGGTCGGGAGGAAGAAGCAACCGGTGAGGGAGGTCTGAAGAAGGATATGCGACAGCAATGACGCGCAAGACGGGCAGAAGGAGGGCACAAGGCAAGTGAGCAGCAAAGAGGCAAGGCAAGGATGGCGTCAGTGTGAGCAGTGAAGGTGGGCAAAGAAATAAGGCCTTGGCAGAGGCAGGCCGCTAGGGTTAGGGTTTGGGCGGGCAAGCGAAGGCCGATGTGGATTTGGGGTTTTGTTGAGTGTGCAAGGGCGTGACCACTGGAGGAGAGGTCGGCCAGAGGGCAGCAACATGAGGAGGAGGCCGACAAGAGGAGGAGGCGGTCGGGGTGGGTGCCGAGGAAGGAGCCGACGGAGGAGGCGCAGGCAGTAAAGGTGGGCGGCAGTGAAAGTGACGAAGGTAGTCTTGCCGCTAGGATTAGGGTACGGACAGGCAGGCGAAGGCCGATGGGGATTTGGAGTTTTATTGAGTGGCAAGTGATGGGTAAATAATCCCCGAACTCTAGGGGCAAACTCAGAACCACATCCCGCCGAAGCCGTGGGAAGCTTCCCCACGTTGAAAACGGCTTCAGACTTTTCCAAAAGCGACAGAAGAAAGCCGCCCGTTTGGGACAACTTCCGGCTTTTTCAAAAGCAGCTGGAGAAAGCCACCCGTTTGGGACGGCTTTTGGCTTTTCCTAGCGAAAAGCCGAAGCCTAAGCCATCCTAAAGAGGCCCTTTGGCTTCTCCTTCTCCGACTTTGGCTTCTTCAGCTTCTTTGACTGTTGATATGTCCGAGCTTTTGTCGATGGCTGCCGCTAGTAGTTTGGAGCCCATCTCGCTCCCTCAACCGTTGTCGCCGGGCTTCTCCTTGCCTCGGCCACCGCGCTAAGCTTTGGTCTAACGCCGACGGGATTTTCTTTGCCTCGGCCTCTGTTGTTGAGTTTTGGTCCGATGTTCTACTTCGGGTCTACTGCTGTTGCTAAGGCACATGTGGCAACAGTGCCTACTACTTCCCCAGGACCGGTGGTTGCACTTGTGACCATTGGTGCTTCCACCATCGGCCTTCCTCAGAGCCGGTGCCAAAGACACAGTGGCCACATCGCTTCGCCTACTATCTTCGGGAGGCGAGCCAGGCACCAAGGCAGTCGTCCTCAGCATAGGTTTTGTCCGTCAGGAGTTGCTGCTGCTCCTCGCCAGCTAGAAACCGCTCAACAGCTGGTTTCTCTCCTTCAGCATTTGGTCGTCCACCAACCTCAGGTTCTTCGGGTGTTGCCCAGGCTTACCGCTCAGCCTCCAGCCACTCAGTCTCCCACTTCCGATATATCATCTTCTTGGATCTTGGACTCTGGTGCTTCCTTTCACATGACACCAAACTCCGCTCACCTCACTTCCTTGAGTTATCATGTTCTTCATGTCTCTATTCATAATGTAGATGGCATCTTCCTGTTACTTGTCGAGGCACCCTTTCTACTCCTCAGTTTTATTTTCCTGCAATTTCTCATGTTCCTAGGCTTGCTATGCAACTTATATCTGCCGGCCAGATTGCTGATTATGGTTGTCGCATCATTCTTGAGCCTGACTTGTGTTGTGTTTAGGATCAGCGCACCGGGTCTCCAGTTGGTGCTGGCCCTCGTCGTCATGATTCTCAGTGTCTCTGGAAGCTTGAATGGCTTTGTCTTCCTTCCACTTCCGCTGCTTCTCTCAGATAGTCAACCGCCACCATTGCCACTGCTTCCGCCACCATTAGTTCCATTAGTTTTGCTCAGTGGCACCATCGTTTAGGTCACTTGTGTGGGTCACACATTTCTTCCTTACTTGGTCGTGGTATCCTTGGGTCTGTTCTAGGAGATACTTCCTTCCACTGTATGGGCTACAAGCTTGGTAAGCTGGTGCAGCTCACTTATTTCTAGCAACTTTGTTTCTGCTCGTCCTTTTAATTTGATTCACTCTGATGTCCGGGATCTAGCTCCTTTCATTTCGAAAGGAGGCTATCGATACCATGTGATCTTCATTGATGAGTACTCTCGCCATACTTGGATATAATTCATGTCTACATGTAGTTAGGTCCCTTCTATTTATCAGTCCTTTGTCACCATGATTCACACTCAATTTGATTCGGCTATTCATGTATTTTGTACTGATTCTGCTGGTGAGTACCAGTCTACTACTTTTCATCAGTTTCTTTCCGCGTAGGACACTCTTCCTCAGTACTCTTGTCCTGGTACTCACGCTCAGAACGGAATTTCTAAGCGCAAGCATCGTCACCTCCTTGAGACTGGCCGCACTATGACGCTTGCCTCTTCAGTTCCATCTCACTTCTGGGCTGAGGCCGTTTCTACCGCTGCCTACCTTGTTAACCTACAACCCTCCATTGCTCTTCAGGGTTCTACTCCTGTTGAGCGTCTCTACTTTAGGTCTCCTTAGTACAGTCACCTTTGTGCTTTTGGTTGTGTCTGCTATATTCTACGTCCACCTTGTGATAGCACGAAGTTGATTGCTCAGTCAATTGAGTGTGTTTTCCTTTACTACAGTGCTGAGCAAAAGGGTTATCTCTGTTATGACCCTGTTGCTCGTCGGATGCGTATCTCGCGCAAATGTCAACTTTGATGAGTCCCAACCTTACTATCCTCATGACACCACTGCCGGTCCGGACTCTCTTGCTGAGTCGATCTCCTTTCTGACTTTTCCTGATCCTCAGCTCACCACTCCTATTGTTTCGCTTCCGTCTTTTCCACCACCTCCGCCGGCTTCGCCAATTCCACGAGCTCTGTTGACTTCACCTTCAGCTCCTTCCACTCCGGCTCCTCTTGCTCCTTTCCCACCAAAGGATCCTTCCATCTCTTTTGTTGAGGTCTCTTCCTTTCCGTTTCACTACACCGTCCTCATTCTAATCCTTCCACTTCTATTCACTCACCTTCCACTTCTACTCTTCCGTCCTTGTTGGGTCCTGCTCCTGATCCTCTCTTGGCTCCTCTTGCTCCACGATACTATTAAGAGTGATGTACATTCTCTGCATTCTCTCTCTCTTAGCCCATGTGGCCCATGTAACAATGTCTATATATACCCTCCCAATTAATGAATACGCTGCATAGTTGTGAATAGCAAAATCACTCTCCAGTTCTACTAACATGGTATCAGAGCAATTCAACCCTAACCTTAACCATGTTTCCTAATTCCACCGCCGCCGTCTTCTGCTAGCAACGTCTTTCGCTTGGGTCGGCAAGCCTAAGCCGCACCGACATGCCACCGTCGCTCTTCGCTCTGCTCGCCCGACGCGCCGCCATTGCTCCTCGCTCTGCTCATCCGACGCCTCGCCGATCCATCCTGGTTCCAATATCCTCCACTGGATCTGCGCGTACCTCTGCATCGCCGCCAGCGCCGCCTCGAGCTCACCCGCAAGTTCTTCACCGGCTTCATCGGATCTCCTCCGCCGGATCTGCGTGTTCCTCTGCATCGACGCTGGCGCCGCCTCGAGCTCGCCCGCAAGTTCTTCACCGGATCTACGTGTTCCTCTGCATCGACGCCGACGCCGCCTGAAGCGCAGATTCTCTCAGATCGCTGTGGCCGCCACCTCGAGCTCGCCGAGGATACTAAGGTCTGCTGTGGATGTGGATCTGTTGTTCAATAGCTTCCTCTACTTCGCTTACTCTCCAACAACTTCCAGTAGATTCCTCTGCTTCAGTAACCTTTGCTCTGCTCTACTCTACTACTGCTACTACTAATGCACTAGTGTTGTTTGGGGGTAGTTGATTGCTTGCTGCTACTGTTGTGCTTAGTACTGTTGTGTGGTTGTGGTCCATCAGGATGGCCAAATCTAACTCAATGTTTGGGGGTAGTTCATCTCTTGTGTTCACGGACATCAAGCTCCATGAATTGAATTACCGAGCATGGACCTTCTCAGTCAAGACTATTCTTAGGGGTTATGATTTGGACTCTCATTTGACCGATGATCCTCTTGATCCGCAGAAGGTTGATGTTGAGGCAGTAAAGGCTTGGCAGAAAGAGGATGATTGTGTTATGACTGACCTTGTTCTGAGTGTTGGTGTTTCTTTGAGAATGAGTCTTGAGTATCATACTTCAGCAAAGCAGATATGGACATGCTTTGAGAAGAGACATGTTCTGTTCAGTGGTGCTCTTCGCTTCACATTGCTCAAGAACCTCCATAGTATTCAGCAACAGGATCAGACAGTGGAGGAGTATTACAGTGCTTTCATCATACCACTGACCCTCTAAAGTCTATGACACCGAAGGCTATCACTGCTTACCAATCTTGTGTTGCAAAAGATGAGTATGCTCAGCAGACACTCATGTATCAGTTTGTGATGGAGCTTCGATCAGAGTTTGAGCGTGTTTTGTACTTAGTTACTCAACTATCCCACTCCACCGACTTTGACTAAGATACTCTCTAGTTTGATTGCTGAGGAGACTCGTCTTCATTCACTTATGCCCACCTCAGGATCCTCGCTACATGTTATCCTAGGTCTCTCACAGCGATCTGGATCTATCATAACTACACCCACCGGAGTGATAGTATATTCTTATTGCAAGAGGACTGGTCATCTTATTGACAAATGTTTCAAGTTACATCAAGATCAGCTTGTTGATTATCATGCTAAACATCCATCTGATCGTCGTCGTGGAGCACCTACTGGGCCTCCGAGAGCACTTATTGGAGCGATCATCGCCGCCACGCCCCACCCTCTTGTGAGTTTCGGATCGTTGTGCGCTATAACCTCAGTTGCACCTTCTACTCCTAGCGTTGCTCATCCTTAGGTTCCGGACTCGGGTGCCTCTTTTCATGTTACATCGGACAACTCACAGCTTGTTGCTCGTAGGCCCGTGACTGATGCTGCATATGTTCACATTGCTAATGATACACTTTGCTCTATGACCCATAAGGGCATTCTCTCTATACATCTCGCTTCTCTGTTCCTGATGTGTCTTTTGTTCCTCGGCTATTTATAAACCTTTTTTCTGTTGGTCAACTTATTGATATGAACTGTTTCATTGGATTTGATTATTCTTCTTGTTTCATTCAGGATCGTCAGAGCAGAAAAGTGATTGGTTCTGGCCATCACCATAAAGGCTCTCCTAGTCTCTATGTCTTGGACACCTTACATCTTCCTTCCACCAGTACGTCGAAGGCCTTAGTGTCTTCTGCTATGCCATCATCTCAGTGTCCTATTGGTTCTTCCTTCAGCAAGTGGCATCATAGACTTGGTCATCTCTTTGGAGCTCGCCTCACCACTCTAGTTCACCAAGGTTCCTCTGGTCATGTCACTGTTTGAGTCTAGTTTTCATTGTACTGGTTGTAAGATAGGGAAATAGCTACAACTTTCATATTCTAGTAGTATCTCTCAGCCCTCTTGTCCTTTTGATTTGGTGCATTCAGATGTACGAGGTCCATCTCCCTTTGCTTCGAAGGGTGGTCATAGTTATTATGTCATATTTGTTGATGATCACTCTCGATATACTCGGATCTATTTTATGAAACATCGTTATCAATTGATTTCCATTTATCAGTCTTTTGCTAAGATAGATCCCCATAGCCTTTTTGATTTGCGTCCACTCCGTCCGAGGAAGGGCGATGGATATGTTATCAGCCAATGCATCTTCTTGCTACTCTATTTTTACAATAGCGATGTTGATAATCTTCATACACAGTTTTCTTCTTTCATTTGTGTCTTTCGTTCTGACTCTGGAGTAGAGTGTCTTTCATCAGCCTTTCGTCAATTCCTTTCATCTGAGGATACTCTTCCTCAGCTCTCATGTCCTGGTACTCATACTCATAATGGTGTTGCTGAGCGCAAACACCGTCACATCATTGAGACTGCTCGTACTCTTCTCATCTCCTCATTTGCTCCCTCTCACTTCTGGGGGGAAGCGGTCTCTACGGCAGTCTGTCTTATCAACTATCAACCCTCTTCCAAGCTTCAAGGCAAGTGTCCTGGTGAGGTCCTGTATAGAGCACATTCTCGCTATGTTCATTTTCGTGTCTTTGGTTGCGTCTATTATGTCCTTCTAGCACCTCGTGAACGCACAAAGCTGAGCGGTCAATCAGTTGAGTGTCTTCCTAGGTTATAGTCCTGAGCATAAGGGCTATCGTTGCTATGATCCCTCAGCACGTCGCATTCGCATCTCTCGTGATGTGACCTTTAATGAGGGTCGACCCATCTTTTATCATCCTTCTGCACATCCCACTTCTTCCACAGATTCCACCTCCTTATAGCTTCAAGTTGCAGATTTTTTCACTAAAGCTCAGACTCGAAAACAGCATCAGCTTCATATACTCAAACTCAGTGCATCAGATCCTCCTAATCTACCTTGAGTTTAAAGGGGGGCGTTAAGAGTGTAGTACATTTTCTACATTCTCTTATCCTATGTGGCCCATGTAGCCCATGAGGCCCATGTAACAATATCTATATATACCCTCCCAATTAATGAATAAGCTGCATAGTTGTAAATAGCAAAATCACTCTCCAATTCTCTTAACAGATACAACCTTCGTGATCATGCTTCTTCGACATATCAGCCTCTCTCGCCTTGGTTTTCCTCCTCTTGATCCTGTTAGGCAGCCTCCTCCTTCTATTCGAGTTGATCCTGCTTAGGCTCTTGCTGCAGTTGAACCCGACACGTATCATGAGGCTGCTTCTTGTCCAGAGTGGCAGCTTACCATGGTAGAGAAGCTTGATGCTCTTCAGCGGACTGGTACTTGGGACGTTTTTCCCCTTCCTACTCGCGTTACTCCTATCGCATGCAAGTGGGTCTATAAGATCAAGACCCCTTCTGATGGTACCATTAAGTATGGCTGTGACTATGATGAGAATTTTGCTCTTGTTGCTCATATGAGCATTGTTCGCACTCTTCTTGTTGCCTCTGTTCTCTCAGCTTGACGTCAAAAATGTCTTTCTTATTGGCGAGTTGCATGAGGAGGTTTACATGCAACCGCCTCCTGGGTATTCTGTTCCTGACGGTCAGGTTTGTAGACTTCGTCGTTCACTCTATGGGCTCAAGCAAGACCCTCGTACTTGGTTTGAGCGTTTCATTTATGTTGTCACTGTCGCCGGCTTCTCCGCCAATGATCATGAGCCTGCTCTCTTTGTTCACACTGCTTCTCGAAGTCAGACGCTTCTTCTCTATGTGGATGGCATGCTAATCACTAGATATGACCCTCAGTATATTGACTTTGTGAAGAGGTGTCTTAGTGAGCAGTTTCAAATGTCTGATCTGGTTCCCCTTAGCTACTTCCTTGGGATTGAGGTCACCTCTACGCCTGTTGGCAACTACCTCTCCCAGCAGATGTACATCCAGGATCCCCTTGATCGTGCTTGTCTCACTGACCAGCGTACGGTGGACACTCCTAGGGAGCTCCGCCTCCAGCTTTGACCCACTGACGATACTCCCCTTGAGGATCCAACTTGATATCGTCATCTTGTTTGGAGTTTGATTTACCCTGCCACTACTCGACTTGACATCTCTCGTGTTGTTCACATTCTGAATCAGTTCGTTTCTGCTCCCACTCAAATCCACTAGTCACCTCCTTCAGGTTCTGCGATATCTTTGTGGAACCATCACCGTCGCCTCTTCTTCCCTCGCTCCAGCTCCTTGCAGCTTCAAGCATATTCTGATGTAACCTAGGCTAGTGATCTCGATCTCTTTCTACCTTCTGTGTCCCTTGGTTCTTCCTTGATTGCCTGAAAGACTAAGAAACAGACTACAGTTTCCTGTTCGAGTGCTGAAGCCGAGTTGAGGACTCTTTCGTCGGTGATGACTGAGGTCACCTGGCTATGGTGGCTTCTTAAGGACTTTGTTGTTTCAGTGCATGCACCTACTATGTTACTGTCTGACAGCACTGGTGCAATTAGCATTGCTCGAGATCCGGTGAAGCATGAGCTCACCAAGCATATTAGGGTTGATGATTCCTACATGCGGTCGCTGATGCAGCAGCAGGTCCTTACACTTCAGTATGTACCTTCAGAGTTTCAGTTGGCAAACTTCTTCACAAAGGCACAAACTAGAGCTCAACATCGATTGTATCTCTCCAAACTCAGTGTTGTTGATCCACCGAGAGTTTCAGGGGGGGTGTTGAGAGTATAGATAGAGTATATGTCGTTAAGAGTTTATGTCGTTGAGAGTATATATCTTAATTTCTCTTTGTATAGGGTGTTTTCTGCTTATTTGTCTATTGGCCTTTGGCCCCTTGTACATGGATATATGTTGGCCTCTCGGCCCCATGGAATCGAATTGAGTTCCATTCCAACAATCCTATCCGTGACCAAGATCTTTTTTTCATTATGTTATTTTAAAGGAAAAAGTCCATTTGATACCACTAAACTCTTGCGAAAGTCTACATTTCAACCTTCAGCCTCAAAACCGGATGTTTGACCAACCCCCCCCCCCCCTCTCAAGTGTCAAAACCGGACAAATTAACCCTCCAAACCACTCAGAGCCATGTAGACACACACGCACAGAGGGAGCTGAGCCGAGGGCCCCACCTGCCATTCGCACCAACAGAGAGCGGTGAGGGAGACACAAGGAGGAGAAGCAGAGGACCTGTGGCGGCTCGAGAATGCCTCGTCGACGGCGAGGGGAAGGCGGTGAGGGGGCGGAGACCCTAAAAACGGGTTGCCGAGGGGGAGGAGCTCGGCTTAAGGCGACCGGTGGTGGCCGAACGACTATATGCGGCTGCTGGAGCCAGGGAAGAGAAACGGGCGACAACGCCGGAGGGGGAGAAGGGGGAAAGTAACGCGCACATGAACCGGCCGAGTGTGGGGGACTCGCCTGTGCAGGCCATGTAGACGGAGGGAGGCCGAGTCGCTCCGACGACGTGGGCCTCCGGCGGCGCAGCAAGGGCACCTTGGCGGCGGCGTTGAGGAGGGGGAGAGCCCCGGTGGGTGTGGGGGGAAACTAGAGGAAGGCTAGGAGATGCTCTAGGGAGGAGAGATTGTCCGAAGGCTTACTGAGCAAGGAGAAGAGGCTGAAGGGGCGGAGTTGACCGGGGAGGGGGAAGAAGACGACGACGGCGGCTCCGGGGTGTGGACGACGCAATTAATTTAGGGCTTTGGCTCAGGACGACGAGGAGCACCGCATGACGCAGTTGGCCGCGGACGAGGTGCACCGTGGCGGTCGGAGCTGCAAGCGGTGCGTGGCGGCCGAGCGGGCAGCATTTGGAGCTCGCGCGATTCTAGCTCCTTGCTCTCGGTAGAGAAGAGGAAAGGGATGGGGGGGTGAACAGGGGGGATTGAGTGCGGCTTAGGGAGGTCCTTTGAAGGTAATGTGGGCGAAGAAACCGATGGTGGCTGACATGGGCGGGCGTTGCACTCAACATTGGCCGCAGCGGAATGGACGCTAGCTGCTAATGGGATGGGCAGTGGTATGGAGAAGAACATGGCGATCGGAGAAGAGGTGCGACCAGAGGAACACCAAGACGCAGGTGCGGGGCGATGGAAGCGAGGCGCCAGAGCGAGGCGGCCGTGGCGTGGGCGGAGGTGAAACAATCGAAGCAATTGTGGTTGTGAGGGTACGGCGGCAATGATCGCAGGGCACCGAGCGATGGAAGCGCCGAGCAGAGCCAGATGGGGAAGGCGAGGAGGTGAGGAGTTGATTGAGAGAGAAAGGGCCACGTTAGTCTAAAACCGTTTTGGATTGGGCCACGTCAGCGTCACGTCAGACAAAACCACTCTAGTTTGGGTTGAGGGGGTAATTTGCATAGTATTGATAGTTGAGGGTGTTCGGTGACCGGTTTTGTAGTTCAGGGTTGTTTTCTGGACTTTTCGAAAAGTTCAAGGGTGTAAAATAGACTTTGTCCTATTTTAAATCATAAATGGTGTCAAGGCAGGTAAGCTATATGCGCTAACTTGATATCTGCCAAAATACACGCTAGATAGGCACCCATTCTTACAAATTGATGGTCTTAATAGCACCAAAAAAGATGCTATAATTCAAGTAATTAATCAGGAAGAAAACAAGCAACATAGCATGCATGATAAGACTGATCTTTCAAAGCAAGGTTAAGCAGCATACACAAAAGAAGACAAGGAAAATGAAGATGAAAATATTCTATAGATAGAAAATATGACAAAATGGAGTTCTTTTAATATATAATTAGAATGGAGCGACCTTACTAGCAGAAGATTGGGAGCATTTCCCCTGCCATATCTTACGGAATGCAAACTTATGCAAAGAAATATCACATGGAATTGGTAGCATCGTATTTTCATCCATTGCTTCCTGGTAAGTTGCACCATCAATTTGCCAAACTGAGTGCTGAAAATTTCCTGAACATGAAAAGTTAATTCATATCCAACCATAAAAAAGATGTAAAATGTACAAGTAGACAAACGTAAAACAGAACCTTTATGATACGATGCCATTAGAGGTATTATATCACTTGTCCATATGGTCTTTTCATCAAAATCTTTCATCACATTAAGTCTGCCCCTTTCTTCAAAATATGTTGCCTGAAAATGGTTGATCGATTGTGTAAACAAAAGGTATGAACATGAAACTGATCAGACTTCTTATATATTTATATAACAACCTAAGAAAAATTGTTGAGCCAATAATTTCTGGAATCTGGATAGTATCTTTCCGCTGCCTGCACATGCCCTGATGTGCCAGGCAATCAATCCCTGCTAAAATGTTTTTACATAAGCAAACATGCGCACACTTGTATTTTGGGCACACTCAATAATGGTAATTAGCAAACATGCCACCATGGAGCAACCAGTCCCTTGACAATCTACCAAGTGTACAGGAAGAAAGAAAAAAAGTTCATCTCTACCAGACAAAATCGCATCATGGTCAAAAACATATAGTACAAATATACCTGAGGTTCTTCAAGTGGATGTTTCAAAATGAGGTGAGAAGAAATAATGGCCCCATCAGATTTACAGACCACCTCCAATGTATTCACTTGGCATGAAACATTATAATTCAATCCAAATTCCTTGTTAGGGCGAGTTAAATCCCGTGCATTTAGCAGTGAACTCGAGGATGATACCATACGGCCTCCATCAGTAGATTTCTGAAGTAGAAGACCAAACGGAAGAGGCCATATTGATGAAACAGCATATGGTAGTGGAATACTGACAACCTCACCTGCAACATAAATTGTGTACATTATAAGCACGAGAAAATTAAACACGCCAAATTTTCAGCACTATGTCATTTGGCACTATAATAGAACAAGGAGGATAAACTCACCAGTTACATTGTATATAGATAAAGTATCAACTTGAAGAACACATAGAAGGGCATCACAGATTGTGTCCATCCTACACCAGCAGGCCTAAAATCCAGTTTAGCATCGGCAAGTGAGAACCTATTGTAAGTAAATAAGAAACTTGGTGCTAAAAGGGAGAAAAATGCATGGTAAGATTAAAAAAGGAGCTTATATTGCTCCATGTTGACTTGCTAATTTTTGTTCTCCCACATGGTGGAAAGTGGAAACACCAACAACCTAATGCTGTATAATGAAAAAGGGTGCAGAGTAAACCTTAGTTGCAGGGTAATGTTCTGCATTTTAACATCGAAAGCAAATTGGAGGTGCATAAGAACAGCAAAAAGTATACGGGAAACCCAAAAAAAAAATACTCTGGTGAACTACATTGGAGGAGAAAGTGCACGAAGAACAACATCGAATAGAGAGTTTGGGTGTCAGCCGTCATTCAGTTCAGCTTTTTTTTCCTAACTGAATAAACTATAAGATATAAACAACTATATGCAAAAAATTATGGGAAGATTATAATTTGCTAAACAATGAAGACCACACAAAAACCACAATACCATTATGACTGTATTTGGAGACACGTATCTTTTGTGAACTCGAGAACCAGTACTCCATATTATCCTACAAGATAGGGCAAACATAAACAGATCATATTGATGGTAAGAGATCCAACATATACAAAATGTAAGAATCAATTAAACTACAATATCCGAGTAAGTTTGGCATAAAATCTAATTGTATGTTAGCAAAAATGATTAAAAATGTGATAATATGGGAGTACTTTTGATGAAAAGTCTACTAATAGCATTTTAATGTGACAAATCTAAATACTTTTATGTGTATTAGGGGTTAAAGTTTTGAAAGGTAGACTGCACGCATCCTAGGACAATAAATAGAAGAGAATGGGAGGGAATATTCCACAATACAAATTGGACTTGTGTACTTGAAAGTATATGCTTAAGAATAGCATAATTAAGGTGACATGCGCTGTGGTATCCACACCTCTAGGAGCTCTTTGAACACCAGAACAAATATCAACATAAGAAAATATGGAAGTCACACACAACTAATGCCAATTAGGAACATATAGGCATTTGATTACTAGTTGTTATAATTACAAAATGCAAATGGGTATTGGGTAAAAATAATTTGGCATTGCTATCACTCAGCATGATACAGTAAGACCGATTAATTTCATGGAACATGTCTCTGTCAGAATGTGAAAAGAATAATTGAGCAAGAATAACTTCAATAGCACCCGTTCTAGCATTGCAACAGAACAAACGAACACTTGATGACAACAATTTACCATAAAGCAACTTTTTCAAGGTAAAAAAGCAACAGCAACGCAGGACTACGACTACTTAAACAGAATTCTGTGGTTAAGTGGTAACTGCCTAACCGGAATTAAACATTGGAATTACAAAGTTTCTTAATGCCTAATTGCTGCTACCTGCGCTAAGAAGTGTAATCATGTTCAGTTCCTAATTTCCACCAAACTGTACAGTAGAGAGAGAGAGAGAGAGAGAGAGAGAGAGAGAGAGAGAGGAGGGGGCCACGCGCACCGATTGCCGCGGATGAAGAGCTCGTGGTCGCCGTCGGCGCTGGAGGAGGAAGAGGAGGCCTCGTCGTCGAGGGCGGGGGCGGGGGAAGCCGCGAGGGAGGGGTCGAAGAGGAAGTAGTCGTAGTCCTGCGGCGGCCGCGCCTCGGGGCCCTCCCCGTCGGCCTCCTCGGCGGCGAGCCCGTGCGGGCGGAACTCCCGCAGCACCGTGAGCCGCCGCGACCCGATCGCGGGCGCCATCTCGCTCGCCAGCGGCGGCGGCGTCGAGGAGGAGGGGAGCAGAGTGGGGCAAACTGTGCAATTGTGAGAAGTGAACTGAGCTCTCGTCCCGCTCGTATGGGGCTTCCAAATTGTTTGCCGCGGTCGGGGGAGAGAAACCCTAACGAGGGGGGAAATGTGGAAGTAAAAAAAATCGCGCCCGGCGCATTTGAGTTGGGCTAGGCCCATCTGTTTAGGGTTGGTTGGTGGGTTTGAACAAGATGGGCCGCAATTTCGTTTTCACGACATGGGCTTGTGCTATTGTTCCCCAATCGTTTCATTATTACTTTTAACTAGGAAGTAACCCGCGCCAAATGGCGCGGCGCGGTGCGGCACACGCGAGTGGAAAGATTATAACTGAATTTATCTCTTTTTGAACATTAAGATTCGACGTGACATAGCGTATAATACAAATATTCACAAAACAAAAGATGCATATAACAAATACGAACAGAGCATAATTAATAGAGTAATTTTAGATATAGCGACATCCTAGAGTAGCACATGTGTTTCTCGTTTTAGGGGGAATCTACATCTCACAACAGAACATAGCTAATATAGTAATTTAGATGTAATGCCATGTTGGACCATCATATATAGAAACAATAATAGAAGCCCGCATCGAAATCATCATGGTAGAGATCATGCATGGGATGAATCCCGCTCACAAAGCCACTCTCACAACCACAACAACGACACCATCATCTTCTTCGTTAAATTCCCTGTATTGTATTGTTCAGGATACAACTTGTCGTTTCTGAAGGCATCCATCTTAGGGCAGTATGCATCTTCTTCAAAGCCACGCTTTAGCAATTCAAAGTATTTGCAGTCTTCCGACTGATTTACTTCCACTTTGATCTACATGTCACGATAGTAAAAATGTAGTGGTGCACTTGTATAGTCTTTCAGTAATGAGCAAAAATTCCTTGAACATTTATATTTTAAAATTTGTCACAATCAATGCTTAGCAATGACCCAGAGTCTCTGTCGAATTGATAAGTGAAGAGTACATGAATTTGAGTCCACTAAAATTTGCTTTCTCCTGGGCTCCCTATAGTACTAAGCTTACCATGAAGGAGAACAAAAAAAACTCTGTGCTAAAGCATGTGTCTGTTGTTCCAAATCAATCTGTAAATAAGAGAAGTGTCTTCAACATGGAACAGTAGAGCATACTGTATAAGCGAAATGAAATCTGAAGAGCCTAAACATAGGTCCAAGTGTTAGTGAGTCATTAGTTACTTAGTTTGACCATCTTCCGGCTATTCTGCAAACTAACCACTTGCTGTGTAGCTAATTCAGATTGTGGAAAATAGTAAATTAACATGACATCATTGTTTGGATTTGCTAGGTATTACTGGAACTAAGATCGCTGATTTCTGTGTATATGTAATATGTGATCAATTGTAGGTAGCCAGTCGGCCCTTTTCCGGTACTGAACTTAACCATAACTGCTCTTAACCACACGATCTAACAGCTGTATTAAGGCATCCATATAAGGTGAGTACAAACAATAGTAGCATGGTACAATTTGCTGCTCTGGTATTTTCGGGAAACGTAAGATTAGGCGAAAGTGTAGTTCTGATTTATACTTGGTCAAGCGATAGCTCTAACATATATAAAAAAATTATGTGATGGGTGATAGGATCGTAGCATGTAATACAAAATCTGGTCCTGAATGCTTACATAGGTATTTACTTGGCTGAAGGGATCTCATCTTTGTTTATAATTTTTTTTATTAATCTTAAAACCTGCCAAGTGATAACAAATTTAAAGATTGCACATTTAATCTCAAAAATATGTCTAAATGAACATTAAATTCTAAACATTTTATTACTAACTATGACACAAAATAAGTGATATTTTAGTAACTGTCACTTGGATTAAGGAATAACACAAATATACTCGTTCTTGATGTATCAATTATCTTCAATCTCTAGAAGTCTATATTTTGTTCTTCCAATAATTTGTTTCACAAAGCAACGCAACTGTAGATCAGGAATACAATTTTTTTTGTTTTATCTTTAAATCGTAGAGCATCACTCATTTTGTAAAAAGAACTTCCATTGAAACAAAACAACAACAAAATTATTGTACAGTGAAACTTTGTTCAGCACATGTAACAGTAACTTATTTTATTAATCATCACCATAAGATGACCTGATACAATAGTAGCAAAAGTCAGAGAAGACTTACATGACAAACATAAATGGAATGAACAATTTGAAAATAAGAAGTGCCACCATAAGAAATAGCTGCCAAGAAAAAAGAAAGAAACAATAAGTGACTGTAATAATAATAAAAAGTCAAAGATGATATTATAAAGGAAAACAATATCCTCGCCAAAAAAGAAAGGAAAAGAAAAACGATATAACACAAACACTTACACTGAATATTGTAATAAATCGGTATACAGATGAGATCTCAAAGCTTGCAATACTTGGAAAATTACCAGTTCCAAAGAAGACAACATTAAATAAGACCATCTGCAAGGTAGAAGGATACCAATACCTATGGAATGATGTTTTGAATTATAATAATGTAAAAAATAGTTCTATGTCCTATTGATAAATCATGGGAGCATGTAAAAAAAATAAAGAAAGGAAGAAGCTAAGGTGGTATATAAACGCAACTATGAAGATAGCAAGATATCTTTCTACACAGGAAATTGTTTCAGCACCATATGAAGGTTTTGGTTTACATCAGTGTAGATTTCAGGTACATTACTGATTACAAGTTCCATTTCACACAATTTGGACCATTATATACTTTGTTGAGCCTTACTCAGCGACAATCGAACTTATAGGACACATAGGTTAGAGGTCACAGTTTGGCAAACTATTATATTATAAAATTCTACCATTTTGGGAATCCTCTTATAAGAGTTACTTTTGTAAACTGGCTTCTCATAAAACTGCAAAATGAATTATCCTTTGTTCAGCCTGAGAACCTAGATAAGAATCAGGAATTTAAAATAACCCAAATAAGTTTTTTGTTCAGGAACCAGACATCTAAACTGGAGTGGGACTTAGCATATGAGAATCAGTTTAAAGAATGGAGATTAACCTTTCTAGTTTAAAAATGAGAGGCGAGGGGATGGCATAAAAGACCGGCAGGCATCTAAACATGTTTGAAAAGCATGGCATACCCTCATTCCAATTTCTGTTACACCAGGAATAACCTCACTTTCAAAGTAAATGAACAGCAATGAACCGAAAATAACATAGTAGAAGTGTAAACTCAATTAAACGGTCGCACGTGTGTATTGAAGTGCAACTAAACAGCATGACTACAAACAACTGAATATTTTCATGAAAAGCGAGTACATAAATGGATGGAGCACATAAATGAGGAAACCGCAAGAGCAATGCACGTGTATACGAACATTTGAGTTCTCAACCAAACAGACCCTCACAAATACATGACCCCGTTCTGTGAACTGGGACAACTAAAAGCGAAATCAGTACATTTTCTGAATGAGCCTGAGAACAAAAATCTATCTTTTAAAAGCAGTGTCCCAACATTATATAAAGTTACAGAGTATGCAACCAGCAGTAGAATTAATCCTCCTCCCTCGGAACAGTTTAGTAACAAAGAGTTTCTATTTTTAAGCACCATAAGCAAACTGTTGGGTTTCTATTTTTTTCTGGCATATCGGAAAACCTATGAAACAGGAAGGTCACACATAACAGAAATCCAGCCAACACATTTTCTCGAGCTATTCCTCTTCTTGAGTTGGATATGGGCACAAATGCAAGACCATAGCATACAGGGTATGTTCTAGCTAAAGCAATCATTTCAAATGCTAAATCACGGATATGCAGCAATAGCACTAACATAGAAATGAAAATGTTAGAAGAATTATTACTTGAAGCTGCGCAGAGATAGCACCTCGAGCGCGGCAAACATCATCCAACATAACTACCTAGTAGCAACAGGCCAATAGCCAACATCCAACAGTGAACAGCCACAGACCGGCAGAAAGGAGTCACAGGAGACAACATCACAAATTCACAATTCAAAGCAATATAAGCTACATCATATATCAATATATCATTACTATATGCTATAGCGATGACTGATGAAGCTCGCTAACAATTAACAAAGGAGAAGCAGTGCACACTCAGCATTAATTAGCATGTCTAGCAGCGAAGAAGTATCTGCAAAACATAGGACTAATTACAAAACTATAACAGAAGCTAGATACACTCATTTATCTATATTCAGCTCCCAAATGGCATCATAAATGCAACAAATTATGCACAATCGAAGGATTGAAGGGTAGCTACATGTCTGCACCCAGACCCATTTATGGCACCTCATGTACAACAGCAGTAATATACAACTGATATGTACCGGAATGGCATGTATGACTGCGTTAAATCTAACTAAGCTCTAGTAATGCAACACAATGCATCAAGAACGGTCCTCAGCTTCACCCAAATCAATGAACCACCACAAATATACCATATATTTATAGCAATAAACACCACCTAAATGACATCCTACTAATGCGACGGCGCTATAAAGAATGCTTAACTTCTACTGAGAAACAATACCACATTGCAGCGATATACTATGCAATTTCTAACATGAAAGACTGCCTAGGCACACTCTGCAAAGTCCAACCGATGCAATGCACCAGTATTTCACCTTTCTAGATGACAAATACGAAGCCCCACAAGAAGAGGATGTTGAGCAAGACACGAGCAATGGCTACGACGTCGCCACCGATGAATCTCCTCCAAAATTGCCCACCACAATAGCCACCGAAACACCAAACTCAAGAACACGCAACCAAAGCGAGATTAAAATTTCGCTAAAAAAAGCCACATGAAAGCAAAGCAAGCCAGGACTAACCTGCGATGGGGAGCATGGCGAGGAGGGAGAAGGAGGGGAAGAGGTGGGGCACCATGGCCACGGAGAGCTACGAGAAGAGCACTAGGCCGCAGGAGACCAGCGTCGACCACACCACTTCCCATGGAAACCTCCGCAATCGGTGGAGCCCCGACGCCAACCCAACCCCGGAGATCCAACCGGGATGAGGACGGCGGCGACTGGGCTGGGAGCTCGAGGTTGCGATAGGGAGGAAGAGGAGGCTGCTTGGTGAGTGAGGAGACCAGGGAGGAGAGGGTAGGAAGAGGAAAGAACTGCTGGCTACTGGTTGCGCAGTCTGTGAGATCGAGGGAGACAAGGGAGGGAAGGGATGTCGGCGTTGGCGGAGAGCAAGAATGGAAGAGGGAGAGCGAGGGTAGGCTCCGAGGCGACGGCCGGGAAGCGACTGGCAAGAGGCGGGAGAGGAAGGGCCCGAGGCGGCGGTAAGGCCACCAGATTCAGGCAGAGGCGGCCGGGTCCGAGGAGGGTTGTTCAATGGATGAAGGTCGGGCGGAGGTGCAGCAGCTCAGCCAACAACAACTGAAGCGAGGTGACCAGATTCAGCGGCGCAAGGAGAAGGAAGAGGAGGAGCAGGACACGGGAGGAGAGAGAGTCTGGCATGTGGCGTTGGAGGAGACGGCCGTGGCCAGTGAAGGGAGGCAAAGAGGCGAGTGGTCGCCAGCGTTCGGCGGAGAGAAGCGGCGAAGAGATCTGTTGGGGGTGGATATGGCGAAGAGGGATAAGGGAGCGCACGCGAAGCGAGAGAGAGGCGAGGCGGGCGTGGCGTGACGTGGGACGCCTTGACCGCGAAGCGCTCAAAGCGCAGCGCGTGAATCGAAGCGGTGTGTAGGCTGAGTTGATCGGACGGACGTCGTTTCTCAGGCAACGTGGCCGCGCGGGGAGAGGCAAATTCCTTCAGCTGTTAAATAGGTTAATCACTCTAGTTCCTCTAAAAAGCTTAATGTCACTGGTTTTCGTTCAGCAAACATCATCGCTGAAGAACTGTAACAATATGCTTTTCCGCTGCCTTGATAGTCGGTAATCATATGTTGTTGCAAGATATGGAGTCTAACAAATAAGATAAAAAAATTGTTTCATGTTCATCGAATTATGGTAACATGTTGTTCATCTAGGGTCATTAATGTAAAGAGGGCAATTTGCTATATGCCACTGAATAATTTTGAATCTTCACAATATATCACTGGTGTCTCACTTACAGGGCTCTACACCCACATGTCAGTCTCACACTGAGTGACATGTTGTGCATTACGTAGTTATTCAGTAACATATCGTGAAATTTGTCTAATGTAAAATTTATGCACTTATGTATTTAACCTTGCATTATAAATATAAACTAGAGAATCTTTCGAAAAAAAAACTTGATTGTCTTATTTGGGCATCATCCAAACTGATTAATTGCTCGCCCTCGCCCAAAAAAAAAAAACATGTGAAGCAACCTCAATTTGTCGGTGCTTTTAAAACTGTTGGATCATTTTGTAGAGAGTTGACCCCAAACTACACAGGTTGGTAAAAATGCAGAAATGCACCGCAACATTGTCCCATATTCACGGATTTCCTTTTTTAGAATTGACAGATGTCATCTTTGTTGGAAACAAACCATGTATACGCGTCTTATATATTTCCCTAAAAATTCCAAACCGTCTTTGTTGTACACGTAACATGTTTATGTGCACGTTGGAATCTTCTCGTTCAAACTCACTGCAATCGACTCTTATCTATTTGCTGCGAACGTGCGTGCATGGGCCAGTAGTCTCGCCAAACTACATGGGGTCGATCCGTTTTTGACGTAGCGAAGCAATGAGTCGTCGGGGATGCACGTTCTGATCTAGTCTCTATAAGAGACAGGGAGACGTCCCAGGGGAATACAGAACAGAGCGGTAGCAGTCATCTTGTTCCTCTACATCTCTATACATGTTGCCACAGTGTTGAGTCGTCGTCCGTTCTAAGCCGGCTATGCTGCCTGTCGTGCAACGGGCAGCTCGGCGAGCGCCGAACGGTATCTCCGAGCCTTCGCCGCGCGGCGGTGTAAAGGTTTCTGGGTAGCACAGTGTGCGCGGGCGCGCGGCTGTTCGACCACCTTCTTCTTGGCTGCGCGCAGGATGATGAACTCATCGACCTTCTTCAGGCAAGATGCGCGTGAGTTATCTGCGCATCGTCCGATCAAGCTGCAGGTGGCCGAGTAGACGACGAGGACTTCTACGAGACGTCTTCGTCCGTGTCGCACACACTGCTTCCGCTGTATAACAGCCTAAAAATTCATAATAATGAAGGGGTTTTAAAACTTTTTGTATAATGCCTATTGTCGTTAGTTTGTTTGCATCTTTGAGATGTGCTTAGGACATTTTGCATCTCTTCTGCTCTCATGATTTTATATACCATCCTATCAATTTGTCTTTTCTCAAGTCTTTCTAGTTTTCCTTCCTTCTTCTCATACCTCCTTTGGCTAAAATGTTGATCAACCTAGGGTCTGATTTGACCAATCCTGCTCCTGTGCATTCCCTCTCCTATTCCTCTGACCCACGGCTGGTCAAGCCGATGCAGCCAGATCTCTGGCTGTAGACCGGGGCAGTTGGGTCTCCCCCTTTATTTTCAAGCGCCAAGTGCAACCCGGAGTGCACACTGGCAGAGACTATCAATCGGCCATTAATGACCATCACAACATCTACCTTTGTGTTGCCCATCACAATCAAAGACACCAACCACTCGCCTCCCACTGGGACAGTGACGCCTATATGTAGTTGCTCCAAGTCCTTGTTGCCTCCTGCTGCTTTTCTTTGTCATTCTAGTGCCCGCCTCACTTTCTTTCTCCTCCAAGTGAACTTGAGCTCCTCTCAAGATCAGTGCTCGCTTCAGCCGAGTGCCGTCACCTCGCCACCTTCGCCGTCGACATCATCGGGGACGTCTTTGGCCTCGTACTCCCCCCTCCGACCAGAAGACCTCAAGACATCTCTTCAAGACCACCTACCCGTTTCCATAGAGCTGCCCTGAAGATTGAAGACAACCCCTTTAACTCAAGCCGCTCCTGCAGCGCGAAGCTTCTCTCATTGTCTTAGTCCACCGACGACGGCTCAACTCCGGCTAGCCCATTCCCCAGCTCCGTACTGGTGAGTTCTTACTAACCAGATGCTCTTCCTAGTTCGAGCCACCAAGTTCTTTCTTGGATATTTCCCTAGTTCTTCCTTTGGCTGTTCCACTAGTTCAATCGATTGCGATAATACAGTCGAATCTTCGCTTCTTTTGGTCACCGTTGGGTAATCGGTCACTTCTCTTGATCAACTAAACACGGTTAATACTCCCACGACCTCCCTCCTCGCATAGACCTCCCATTTTTTCAAAGACCACCCTCGTGATCGCGACCTCCCACTTTACAAAGACCACCCCCGTGGTCGCGACATCCCATTTTACAAAGATCACCCTTATGATTAAGACCACCCATTTAGCCATGCCCTCCCCTCTTGTGGACCATCTGATCAGATTGGACAGCCCGATTGAAATGAGAGATTCGAATGGTCCGAACGTTAATATCATTTTAGACCGCCCGATCAAAGTCGGAAGGCCCCACTTCGCCGCGCCTTACCTCTTTGACCTCAGGACCTCTTTCTCAAGACAACTCTCTTGGTCTTTTGCAGAGACCACCCTCTTGGCTTTTCTGCATATACCACCCTCTAGGTCACGACCTCCCTTTTTGCAAAGACCACCCTCCTAGTCGTAACACTACCACGACCTCCCACTGGTCGTAGCACTCTCACAACCTCATTTGGCCCTAACACTGCCACGACCTCCCTAGGTCATACACCTCCATGACCTCCCCTGGCCAACAGTACCTCCGCGACCTCCCCTAGCTATAGTGATTCTAGGACCTCCCCAAGTCACAGTAGCTTCTATGACCACCACAGATCTGACGACCACTAAGTTTTCAACTGTGCTGGTCTAATATTTCTAATTTACGATTTGGCATTATTTGGAATTCGTTGCATATTGAAAACGATTTGAGTTTGAATTTTTGCTTATTTGCCTTTTCGGTTGTTTTGCGATTATAGAAGTCGAGGCGATTGAAAAACCGTTCGTTGATCAGGATCTCGATCAGCAGCACTTTGAACAAGGCGAGTCAACCCTTTGATCATATTGTACCTACCTTTTGCAAATTATGTTGCTTTAAATTATGAAATTGTATTGCTAAGTTTTAACAAACTATTTTGGTCTAGCTCATAATTAATGCCTTAACAAATAATTGTGTATAAACTTCCTATCCTTGAATTTGGACATTATCCTTGTCACCCTAGACTTAATGGATTACATACTAGTTGATAAGTCTGTATCTAAGTGTCATGCTTAGCCTTGCTTAGATACAATGTCATGCGGGCATTGAATTGCCCAACCACAATCATTAAAAATGTTTTGAAAGTGATTTGGGGCAGTTGAGGCTAGGAGCCTGGCTGGTATGTTGAGCTAATAATATTTTCAAAACAAATAAAACCTGAAAAACTGTTTTCGACTTGGACGGCTGGAAAGAGTGGCTAGTGCCGGGGGCACGAGAGATGGTTGGTATGTGGATGTACCGCCCAAGTCAGTTAATGACTGAATTTGGTGATGACCTCTCATGTAAAAACAGTGCAACCACAAGTTTATAAAGGGTACGACTTGGCCAACTAATTTGTTCGCCTCGGTGTGGCTTCACCATTGGAGGAATGTGGCGTGGGTAAAGGAGAAAGAAGCCACAGCGATAGCACACAACGCAAGAGGGGGCCTCCTGGAAGTGCATGGCACTGGGCGGTGAAAACCTTAGCGGATGGGGTTGCGTCGAGGAATGAGCATTGTAAAGGCCTTGTGGTAATCTCACCTTGATTCACATGTCTAAGAAAACGTGTGTATATATCAAAATGATTACCTCTTGTGGGTAAAGTGTGCGAACTCTGCAGAGTAAGAAAACTATCTAGATAGCCGTGCTCACGGTCAAAAGCGGTGTTGAGAACTTGCTTGATATAGTTTTCGTTTTTACAAAACCATTTGTGATGTAAAGGAAGGATGGGGTGGGACCCCA
Source organism: Phyllostachys edulis (assembly GCA_036346405.1). Taxonomy (NCBI): domain Eukaryota; kingdom Viridiplantae; phylum Streptophyta; class Magnoliopsida; order Poales; family Poaceae; genus Phyllostachys; species Phyllostachys edulis. The sequence continues at coordinate 52,380,538 of CM070553.1, forward strand.
GGGATTTGAGAAAGCCTGGTCGAGGACCAGTGTTAAATACAGGATAGCCCAAGCATTGGGTGGATGGAGCCACTCAATGGTAAAAGAGGTGGGACCTCCACTAGTATTTTTATAAATGAAAACGCATTTATAAAACCCCATTTGTAAAAATGCTAAGTCTCAGGATTTCCTATTAAGTATAATTCAAACTTGGCTTTGTGCAAATGAAAGAACTCAAAACCTCCCTTGATTAGCTTTGCATCTATGAGAACTACATTGTGGGTTGGCTCGCGAGTACGGTTGTGTACTCAGGCTTTGCCAATATAATATTTTCAAACCCGAATGATCAAGACCCCTACCAGTACTTCACGGAGGATGAACCACATGGTGGTGATAATAATGAAGCTTAGGCCGAGACCCCCAGTCGCTTGCCTGTGGGCAGAGTGAATGGATCCACCACAACTTGTTTTGCTTCCGTACTTGCCTTCTATTCTGTACTCTTGACTTTTGTAAAACTCTTGCCTAAGTGGCGCCTTTGTAAACGGTTGGCCGCACGGCCGGACATTTATGTAATATATTATGGGCTTACACTGTTCATATCAAGTACTGCACAAATTGAGTAAGATTCACGATCAGTTTGTGCCTAACCGCTAAATAGATGTCTTACGATCGCTCTTAGATGTTCAAGAACCGCTACTAGGTGACTTAGGACAACCCTTAGCTGGTCTAGGACCTCCACATGACCTCCAGGACCTCCTCATAAACCACAGGACCTCCTTGGACCTCCCTTGATCTTCTCAGGATCGCCCATGACCTCCAGGACCTTCTCAAGAACTCCTAGGATCTCTCAGGACCTCCTCATGAACCACAAGACCTCCTTGGACCTCCCTTGATCTTCTCAGGATCTCTCAGGACCTCCTAGGACCTCTCTTGACTTTCCCCGGATCTCCCAGGACATCCTCATGAACTACAGGAACTCCCAAGACCTCCTCAGGTCCCACAAGACCTCCTCAGGATCTCCCAGGACCTCCTCAGGTCCCACAATACCTCCTTAGGATCTCCCAGGACCTCCGTAGGACCTCCCTCGACCACCTCAGGACCTCCCTTCCAGACGTCCTCAGGACCTCCCTCGGCCTCCTCAGGACCTCTCCTCAGGACCTCCTCGAGATCGCTATAGAACCATCCCAGGACCTCTTCAAGGCCTCCCCAAATGTCCTTCATGTTCAAATGTGGCTGCGGCTATGAACCTAAACGTGTGTTTGCTGTATGCTTCTATATTTATGCGAGTGAACCTAAATGTAACTGTGCTTGTCAGCTACTGATCCAGGGAATGACACCTTATGCAGAGTGGATCCCAAGCTCCAAATTTGGGGTTCGACAGACTTGGTATCAAAGCCCACGACTGTAGGGTAATGGCCTTAGCTAGCTGGACAATAGAAACCTAGGACTTCACACTAAGGAGCAGTTTAGCAGCCCTTCAAAAGTATATATGTATTTTCTGGCTGATTCGTTTCTCTCGATTTTGTGGAACTCGTCTTTGGTTTAAATGCATTCATTTGATTTTTACCAGTTGGCTTTGTGTGTGCTGTTTTGTATTGGGTAGACTTGTGATGGCTTCATTCTGTCATGATCTTGTGTTGTCGCTTACTGCTCTCTAAAGAGTTCTCGTTAACAGATGCCTCCAAGGAGAGTAGCTGCAGGTCGTGGTCGTGGCCGTGGTCGCAGCCCAGCACCAGCGCCAGCACCACTACCACCACCACCTGAGCATCCCACAATGGCTCAAGTGATGGCGCAACAAGCCCAAGTGTTGGCGCAACAAACCCAGCTGCTACAATCAATGGCCACGGGTCAGCAAGCCGGAGCGGCCAGTCATGGGTCTAGGCTCGGGGATTTCATGCGCACCAAGCCTCTCGTCTTCTCCAGTGCAAACGAGCCACTAGAAGCCGAAGATTGGCTACGCACAATAGAGAAGAAGTTATCTTTGGCTCGATGCCGAGAGGAAGACAAAGTGGTGTATGCCACACACCAACTAGTGAGACCAGCTGCTGACTAGTGGGATAGTTACATGGCCACCAGAGTTAAGGAAGAACCTGCGGCTGATGACGAAGGAGCTGCAGCAGAAGTGGGATGGGCTGAGTTCCAGGAAGCTTTCAGGAGCAATTTCATCCCCTCTAGTGTTATGCGCATGAAGAGGAATGAGTTCAGGGCCTTGAAGCAAAGCAACCTTTCAGTCACTGAGTACTTCACTCGGTTCAATCAGCTGGCTCGTTATGCACATAGTGATATTGCAGAAGAGGAAGAGAAGATCGGCCTCTTTAGAGAAGGGCTGCATGATGGTCTGAGAGTGCAGTTGATAGTTCACGACTTCCAGGACTTCCAACAACTGATCAATAAGGCACTGCTCCTAGAAAATGAACACAAGACATTCGAAACCACTCGTAAGAGAAAGATGGGCACTTCACGGGGGCCATCATTTAGTGCTCAACCATCCTATGGTGCACCTTTCGACAGTGGCTCTCGACTGGCCACTCTACCCCGGTCCTCAGCTACATCAAAGGGGGCCGGTAGTGCCTCATATACCACCCCAATCTGACCAAGCCAATCTCAACAGACCAGCACACAGCCTGCCGGCCCATTATGCTTCAATTGCAATGAACCTGGGCACTTCGCCCGCAACTACCCACGCAAGACCTTCACCCCTGTCAATTTTAACGTGGGGAGTACCCCGGCAAGAGTGCCGCACACCCCCGGGACTGTAGCAAGGGGAAGGACAGTGACTGCATCAGCACCTAGGACCACTCCATCATAAGGGCAAGGCCGAGCAAACCACACCACCACAGAAGGAGCACATGAGGCACAAGATGTACAGATGGGTATGTTCTCAGTTAACTCCTCGCCAGCTCGTGTTCTCTTTGATTCTGGAGCATCGCATTCCTTCATTTCCCGCAGATTTGTGGATCGTTGGCAATTGCCAACCTTTGTTCTCAAGAGATCTTTAGAGCTTAGCTCACCTAGGGGACTATTATGGGCCAAATTAGTAAGCCTTGGGGTGGAAATTCGGTTTGAGGAAATAGTATTTCCAACTGACTTGATGGTGCTAGAAGCCCAGACCCTGGATGTCATCCTCGAGATGGATTGGCTAGCCAGGTATTAAGGTGTAATAGACTGCACCAATAGGACAGTGAGCCTCACTAAAGGACCTGGCATGGTGGTCATAGTCAAGATGGGCCACCCATTCCAATAGAAAAGGGTAGTTTGCTATGCTATAGGTGTCCCTTTAGAAGGAATGCCAGTGGTACAGGACTACCCAGACGTCTTCCCAGAAGAATTACCAGGAGGACCGCCAGATCGTGACATAGAGTTCATCATAGAGCTATTTCCTGGGACATCAGCTATATCCAAGAGACCCTACAGGATGCCGGCAAATGAACTTGACGAGCTGAAGAAGCAAATCCGAGAGTTGCAGGATAAAGGGTTTGCTAGACCAAGTTCTTCTCCATGGGGATCTCTAGTGCTATTCATGAAGAAGAAGGATGGCAGCATGAGGATGTGTGTAGACTATCGGTCCCTGAATGAAGTGACTATCAAAAATAAGTACCCATTGCCCAGGATTGATGACATGTTCGATCAGCTCAAGGGGGCAACCAAGTTTTCCAAGATAGATCTGCGTTCGGGGTATCACCAATTGAAGATCAGGTCTGAAGACATCCCCAAGACAACTTTTTCTACCCGATATGGCCTCTATGAGTTTACTGTTATGCCTTTTGGACTAACAAATGCTCCAGCCTATTTCATGAACCCGATGAACAAGGTGTTCATGGAGTACTTAGACAGATTTGTAGTAGTATTCATTGATGACATTTTGGTCTATTCCAAGGATGCTGAAGAGCACACACAACATCTGAGATTGGTGATAGATACCCTCAAGGAGCATCAGCTGTATGCCAAGTACAGTATAGTTTATCATGGCTAGTTTACTTGACTGTGAGATCTTATACTTGTCATATAAAGAAAGTGCATGGCCATACCACTAGTGGTCGAAGTGTTCGACCACGTGAAGCTATCCAACGCTCGATCGAGAAAGTATTGAACAGTCCATGGATGAGACAACATCTCACTAGGAGTTCAAACCAGATATTGTGAGGCAAAGGGAGAATACATGAACAGGTCTTTCAGTTCGATTAGATACAGACTAGTCGTATGGAGATATGAGCTAGTCGTAGGCTGGTCGAACATGATCACTAAGAGGTCAAAACCTAGTCATAAGGAGTTACGAACTGTTTGAGACCAAATATAAGCTAGTCGTATAGAGATACGAGCTGGTCGTTAGTGATAAGGACCTGATCGTAGATTATATTGCATTAAGGTTCGTCCGATATAATTCGTGTGTATTCGGGAATCGTTATGTCCTGCTAGGAGCCGCTAACGACTCATGATCGGAAAGGAGTTTCTGAGTCACAACCGATTATGCATGAACCTAACAGGTCACACACTTAATGGTTGGAACAAACATGTTCGGATAGGATCTGTCATGGGCACTATATAAGAAGATGCTTGAGGCTATGGGTGAAAGGGGCATGAGACACGTGACTTGTTCCACCGAATCTCTAGCCGCCATCTTCTTGAGAGAGCCTTTCCGTGCGACTTGGTGCTAGCACACCAGCATACGGTGTTCCTTCCCTGGACGTGTGGATACCGTAGAGGCGCTACTATGGTTGCTGTTGCGCTTGAGGACGATCAACGACTTCTCAGGGAAAGCAATTGGTTACTGCAGGATTCGATCGAAATCGGGAACATTGGACGATCGACTACGACCACTACATCGACGCACTCTTCATTGGACCAGGCTACTCCAACTGTTCTTCCGCTGCACTGCGCATCTGGTGGTAATGATTTGTGATCTTCTACTTGCATGGTTTCTTGGTTTACGTGGTAGAATTTTTTAATTGTTAGCTAGTGTAGCCTACCCGTATCCCTTCAGTTTTAACTCTACAGAGGTTGTACATCTTTATCCACAAGAGATAAATCAACTTATAATGCCGGCCAAGATAGCATGCAATTTCATATAAAACAAGATACTTTTGAAAACATAGGTTCAATATGATCGATGGACTACGACTTGCCTTGTCTTTGCTCAGTTACCACACTTGGATCTTCAAAACCTGCTCATGCTACTAGAAATAGATCGTCTAAACGAGAGAGAAGACAACAGACAAAACACAAATAAATCCAAAAGAAAAACAAATAAAATCTAAAAATTAAAACCGACTCTAAAAGAAATATCTCGATTTTAGATGAATTTAAAATTTTGAACGGACTGGATCGGAGTTCGAACGAAGGAGAACGGGCTCTCGAAAGATTTGCTGGAAAAGAAAAAAGAGAGAGATATGAATATTCCAGGGATATTCATTCGTGTGAAAACGAAAAACAAAAAGGAAAAGAAAAAAGACACTGACAAATGGTCCCCACTTGTAAGTGAAAGAGAAAGAAAGAGAGATGATGACAGTGGGACCCACATGTCACTGAGAGAGAAACAAAAGGAGATTGACAGATGGGACCAAGATGACAGAGAGAAAGAGATAAAGGGAGAGAGTTACGAAGGAGACCCACACGGGAGAGAGAAAAAAGAGAGAGAGAGGAAGGGAAAAACAAAGGAAGTGGCGGCATTGCTTTAGTGCACGGCGGCAAGGCGACTGACAGTGAGGTCAAAAACGGGACGCTGGCGACACGAGGAACCTTTGGGTGGCAATGGCGCAGTGAGGGCAGCAGCGAGGTGGCGGCGACAACGACGGAAGAGGAGCACGGGCTCGCGGCGGCAATGGCAACTCAGCGGAGCCCTGAGGAAATGGAGTTGAACACGGGCTTGGCGACGGCACAAGGATCACAATGGGTGACTCGAGGTGGTCGGAGGATAATGGGAACAGTGGCGCGATGGCGATCGGTGGTGGAGACGGTGGCTCACCACGGCGACAGAGATGACGAGGAGGTGGGGATTGGAAGAGGAAGGCGAGGGACATGGAGTGGCGCACACGGGACGGTGAGGAGACATACTAGCAATGATATCGGTGGCGGTGGCAGACGAAGTTGAAGGAGAAGGTGGGGATGACAACTTGACGACGCTCCGGGGATGAAGAGATGGGCACTGGCTAGAACGCGGCGAGGCGAAGACAACAACGGTGGCAGCACAGACGAAGGAGCAACGAGGGCAACGAAATCGACGATGTAGTACCTCGGTGGCCACGACTTCTTTGGTGGAAATCCGGTGAAACAAAGATGAAATCGGCGAGGGTGAGCTGGGCAAATAGAAGAGGAGGACGGTGCGAGGATTTCTACACGAACGACGCACTTAAATGGGGTTGGAGAGGGAGTATGTGAGTGGAGGACGACAACGGCTACGTGCGACTTTGGGACAATGAGTCGGAGACGGGGAGGACATGGTTGACAAGGCGGGTCCATCGAACAGAGAGAGAAGAAGGCAGGCGGTTTGGGCTGGCATGCGGGAAGAAAGCGGCATCGGGCCAAGGCGGCTAGGTCAGCGAAAAGAAAAAGAAACGGGCTGGGGAAAAGAAACGGCCTGAAGGAAAAATGATTTCGACACAAAAGAAAATCCGGAAAAAGAAATATTTTTAAATTTAGAAAAAGTGTTAAATAAAATCGAGCTCAAAGAAATAGAAAATAAACTCCAAAAATTTCTAGAAATTATTATGGAACTCAAGGAACCCAAATAAAATGGTTTTGAATTTAATTGAATATTATATCAGTCACATTAAATTATTTTAATTTTTGAAAAATTGAAATTAAGCTTGAACTTAAACAAGAAAAATTGAAATGGTTATTTTTATTTTCAAAAGCTTCGAAATAACTCTAAATTTGGGATGTTACAGCATGATGTTCTTCCTACAGTCTATGCAAATGTAGAGTGATCTTATTTTTAAACCCTCTTCTCTACGCCTAAAATGAAGGAGCTTGACGAGCAAAGACTTTTCCATTTCTTTGTTTCCAAATATGCCAAGCTACCATGATAAATATGTCCATGAAGTACCGAGATCCAAATCCTTGACTTGCTAGCTGCAACTTCTGAAACACAAGATCCAATTCCTTGACTTGCTAGCCGCAACTTCTGAAACACCATATCAGTTTGAGGCCATTGTATTGGCAAACACTGCCAACATTGCTTACTGAAATCAAAACTGAAGAGGTGACGGTGTGTCTCCTCAGTCATTGTATTACAAAGAACACAATCAAAATTATTACCAATGTTGCAATGCCTTCTCTTTAACATGTTCTTTGTGTTCAATCTATGCACTAATAACAACCAAGCAAAGACCTTAAGTTTTATAATGCACTTGCTCTTCCAGCTCCACTTAAACACATTTGGAATGTCAATATTTTGAGATTGATGCATATAGAACTTCCTCAAAGAGTATGCACTTGAGCTCCTTATATATGCCCACTGTCAGGTGTGTCTTCTTAAGCATGCACCTCAACCAAGTCTTCTTGTAAGGCAATGTACTCATCATATGCTTCCCCTGACAGAGGCAAATGAAAGCAATCATGTGGATCATTGTTTTGTAGAAATGCTGCCACTGAGATATCGTGTTGTTTTTCAAAAGAAAAAAGATGTGGGTACTTATAACAAAGCAAATGCCCATTCCAAACGTCCTTCCAAAACAAAATGCTTTGACCCTCTCCCAGGGTGCTTGATGCTATCCCTTTAAACATAGTTGTGTAGCTCATTATGTCTCTCCACCAAAAAGATTCACAATCCTTTTCACATGAGGAACAAATTTTCCATAGTATTTGCCCCAAATTAATTTTACCCAAGGTATGTCATTCTTGTTGTAGAACTTATGCAAATTATTTTTTCTCTTTCTTTTCTTTCCCTCTTAAATTTGTTGTTTCTATGACAGTGTATTTATGTACAGCGTATTCGATTTGATTTGTATTCACGACCGATACTATGTTATGTGATAATGTGATAAATATGTACCATACTCATGTTGAATAGTTGAGGCGATGGCGGTATGGTTCAACACATATTCCTTTACATGCGCACATACTATCTGCATATATTATTCATTTTTGACCGGAATCCGTGATGTATCCGTCCAAACGATACTGTGTCCGAATACTCCAAATTTGTATTCGTATCTGGCCTGGCCGTATCTGGCTCCGAATCTAGGAAAAAATATAGGTTAGGATACAATATAAACAATATCCGATCGAATTCGACCCGATTGCACCCCTAGCAAAGCATGATTCTGGATTTGCATATTGATAACCCCCAGACATCCTCTGTTCTTAGGCCTGCAAACTTTATCCCATGCTGCCAAGGATATACATCCTGCTTGCAAATCATCTAAACATCTCCATAAAAAGTGTTTCCTTGCCCTACCAATATGATAAATGTTGAACCCGGGAACGAAGGATCACGGATTCTCTGTGAAACACACACTAGTTCAGGAACAGCTAGTGTACACAATCAATAAAAGTGGATAACACAACCATACAACATCATTCATTGAAATACTTAAGGTTTAATACAAAAGGGGCATAAAGTAAGAGAGCAAAATAAAGCGAAAGCAAAAGCAGTAAGGTAGACCACACGATTCGCCATAGGCAATCATCTAGAGGGCGTAGCCTAGTTGTCCACGTTCTCATTATCCTCGTAGTATTATTCTCCTGATCAACAATTTATTAAGCAAGGTGAGTACAAATGAATGTACTCCGCAAGTTACACCCAATGTAACAGAATTATAATGCATGTAAGGATTCAACAAAGGGAGGCTTATATGGCTCAATTTGCATAAAGCGACATTTTTCATTTAAATATCCATACTAAGTTCCAAAGCAGTTTACATATAACTAAAATTCGTTTTCTAAATCTCAAGTTTTATAGTCAGATAACATTCATCAATAAGTGGTGAAGGATATCCTCCTATCATAAGGCTAACCGCCTAATTCCCATTTGGATAGTAATCCAAAATCATTCAATAAAGCCTTTTGAAATCAAAACAAAAAATCTAACAAGGAGTGGCTTTGCTTAGCATGTCCTTGACCTTGGACACGGCTATTCGAATAGTTTTACACTCTGCAGAGGTGGTACAACTTTATCGACAAGAGATAATTGACTTATAATGTCCGTCTAACACACCATAATCCTGCATCGCTAAGGTTTCGCCCCCTTTGGATAGAGACCCGCCGGGTTCAGGCCCCCTCTTGCGCCAGGTGGGAATACATAAAAGTAGGTCATAAAAGACACCCATGCAACCAGATGGCACGACCACGGTGAAATGATACAAATTATTTAGTTAGGTCCCACCCACATAGGACATGTGGTAGTACGATGGGGCTTAGCAAGATGCGGCTCGAAGAATGGTCCTTAATTGACTTGGGCGATATTCCATAAAACCCATGGGTCTCGATCATAGAAATGATCGACCCCGTGCATGAACATGCACCATCCAACATCCATTTCGCCCAAGTCCAAACCATTTTTCATTTTATTTAACAAGTTAAACATTTCAAAGATTGTATGGTATAGACACACCAAAACATTGTTCAAATCATAATTGAATTTTTGGCTAATTTCCCCAAAGTAACCATTTTGGTCTAAGCTTTGTCTAAGCATAGTATTTTACAACATGGTCTAGCTCATACTAGTGTGTCAACTAGATTTTTAACTAAGGTATCAAGAAATGATTGATTTAATAACAAAGTTGGTTATACAAAGAAATATGGAATAACTATAAGCTTAAAATGGGAATTTAAATTACTGAAATTTAAATAAGCATGCAATAATAATTTAAAAATAATGGGATTCAATATGATCAATGATGTAACTTGCCTTGCTCAAATGCTTGAGGATCTACTTCTTATAATATTAGGGTTCCCTGAGTCGAAATCTACACGCGAAAAGGATCCAAATTCAAATAATACTCAAATGAACTCAAAATCAAATAATTTTAGCACAGATAGGTAGGTCTTGAATTTAGTTGAATTTAGAAATTTGAATCGCTCGAATCGGAGTTCGAACGAAGAAGATATGGCCTCCGGAAGTTGCAAATACATGAAATGATAAAGGAAAAGGATTTTCGAAATTTCTGGATTTATTTTAATTCAGAAAAAGCTGAGCCGCTTACCTGTTGGGGCCGTGCAACCTTGTCTTGAAGACCCTGCGGCGTGACATTTATCGTCGTGACGCGAGCCAGGTCGAGGTGGCGCCTAGGTAGCCTCGACGTGGCAGTGAGTGGAGCCACGTCGATTGTGGCGACAACGGCGCTTCGGTCTTGACTCGCCCGGCGCTCCGCCAGGCGAGCCCGATGGGTGGCGGCAATGCGAAGAAGAGCGCTGGGAACTCGGCGCACAAAATGGCGGTATTGGTGAAGAGTTGGCGGCGGCGGCAATAGCGGCGGCTCGGCGGCAGCAGTGTTCGGTGGGCTCGGGTGGAGTGGGTGTCAAGACGGTGGCGCCGACAGGTGCAAAGCCGGCAAATGCGGCGGAGGCGACGGAGGAGCTTCCGTGGCGGCGCTAATGGCGGCGGAAGGAGCTTCAGTCGAAGCTGTTCGACGGCCAAATCCAGGCGATTGGGGACGAAGGAGAGGGAGTGAGTTGGGGGAATGGGGAGAGGAGGTGAAGAGGCACACATGGCGCTCCTTTATAGGGGCTCAGGAGGACGAGAGAGGCGGCTCAACGGGTGGGCGCACGTGTGAGCTCTGCCGGAGCAGGACATGGCGCTTGCGTGCTCCGGGGAATCTGCGTGGAGGGGACGGCACGGCGGGGTGGCGTGGGCGCGGCGGAGCGATAGGCATTAAATGCGCATGATGGGCGGCGGTGATCGCAAAGGCAGGCAGTGGTGGCGAAAGCGCAGCAGACGCTGCTGTGACTAGCATGTGCACCCAACAGGCGGAAGAGGCCGAGGAAGACGATGACATGGCGTGACGTTGGCGGGAGGGCCCGCCGCGTCGGGCCGAGCGAGGCAGGCGTGGAGCGAGCTCTGTGACGTGGCCGTCGATTCGATCGGACGGTGACCCAGGGGGGAAGGGAGCGGCGACGTGAAGCTGGGCCACGCACGAAGCGGGCCGAGGAAAGAATAGGAACGAGCCGGGGAGAAACAGCCCGAAAGGAATGGGAAGGATTTTAAATGGATTTCCGATTAAAATAATTCAAGATATTGAAAAGGGGTTTTAGAAAATAGTTAAAAGGGTCCAAAAATTCTAAGAAAAATACACAAAAATTCCTTGAATTATTTGAAACTTAATAAAATTATTTATAACTTAACTTTTGGTTTTTAGTTTTTCAAATAAATTATTTTTAGACTTTTGGACAAAAAGGAAAGCCCTTTTTAAAATCTAGAAAATCCAAGAAAGTACTTAATGCACTCTTTTTGACTTTGAATCCACTAAAGTTCAAGAAATGCAAATAAACCAAGTTTTGATTTAATTGAAGTTTGATTAACTCACATTAAATTGTTTTTATTTTCTGAAATTTCAAGTTTAAGCGTTATTAATTCAATAAACCAAATGGTTAAATTTTAGTTTTGAAAATTTTCAAAAAGGCTTTGAAAATAGGATGTTACAATAAATGACCTTCTTTGGCAACTTCAGAGAACACAAATAATACGTGGGCAAGAATGACATGGTTGAGTTGATGTAAGTCAGTCGCCCCCCATAGGATAAATAGGTTGCACTACTTGTTAACCTCCTTTCTACTTTGTCCACTAAAGGAGAGAAGTCTTGGACATATGGTCTGGTAGTCCCAAGAGGTAATCCCAAATAAGTGATTGGCATGCTTCCCACTGTGCATCCAAACAATCCTGCTAAATGCAACATCTTTTCCTTTGTAACATTAATAGGCAACATCATAGATTTGCTGTAATTAACCCTTAGACCTGTAGATTCCGAGAAAATGTGAAGAAGACCCTTCAAGCAAAGTAATTGTCTTGCACATGCTGGTACCACAATTAAAGTGCCATCAACATATTGCACTATAGGATAGTCAATATTTTCAGATGTGACAACTGGCATCTTTAACAATTGCATCCTTGCAGCTTCATTGATAATTGATTGTAGTAAATCACATCCTAACACAAATAATAGAGGTGACAATGGATCACCTTGTCTAACTCCTCTTTTGCATTGAAACATCTTTCCTGGAATTCCATTTAATAAGACTAAGGAATAACCTGTTGAGAGGATTTATTTTATCCATCCAATCATATTCTCATTAAATCATTTTTGTCTCATCACAGAGATGATTGCGGAATGTTCTATTGTATCAAAAGCCTTTTCAAAGTCAAGTTTGAGCAAAATGAGTTCTTCTTTACTTTGTTGACATTGATATATGTATTCAAATGCCCAAGCCAATCAATCTTGTATTGTCCTTTGCTTAAAAAAACCATACTGATTCTGATGTACCAACCGGAGAATCAAATTTTGAAGTCTATTGGCTAGCAGTTTTGTAAGTAGCTTTAGCACTGAGTTGAGGACTAAGATGGGTCTATAATCACCAACTGTTTCAGGGGTTTGCTTTTTTGGCACAAGAGTGATATATGATCCATAGGTACTTCTACTATTCACCTACCCTTGATGAAACTCATTACAGAAAGAATAGAAGTCCTCGACAATGATATTCCAATATTTCTTCATAAAATTCCATTCAATCCATTAGGCCCTAGTGCTTTATCAATTGGTAACTCATTAGCTACACCATTTATTTCTTGTTTAGTGAAATGTGTAGTAAGGACTTCCGAGGCATCCACCCTTGGTATAAGTTCTTCTAAATTGAAATGTATGACAAGATTTGTGCATACCCCCATTCTTCCCTTAAAGCATTCCATAGCGCAGCGACCTTGTCATTGTGATATGGAATTACCCTACCATCTTGCAAGGTCAGGTAGGAAACTGAATTTCGGCGGTACCTCTCTGTGGCCATAGCATGAAAAAATTGGTATTTTCATCCCCAAATTTGACCCACCGAACTTTGCATCTTTTTTTTCCAATACAATTGCTTATAATGCAGCAAAAGCAAGTACCACTTCTTAATGATCTTTCAAAAATTGAACTCTGATCTTGTGAGTGCTCGACTTTTTGTTCTAAAGAATTATTGTATAGTAGTTATGAATGAGCACGATCAATTGTGAGAGATTTTTGCTCCAAATTTTTTAAGTATCTCCTGAGCACCTCAAATTTTGCAGATAGCCTGTTGGCACTATTATTGATGTTGTTAGGCAATCACCAGTAGTATTGCACTATTTCTTTAAAACCCAGGTGATCAATCAAAATATTGTGGATTTTGGAATTAATGTCTCAATGTTGACTGTACAAGACACATGATCTGATACATTCTTTGCTAGAGCCGACATTGTTGGGTTTGGGTAAACCAAAGTCCAAGAATTTGTTGTGAAAAACCAATCTAATTGTTCCAACAACGGTATCTCTTGCATGTTGCTCTAGGTAAAAGCTCTACCTTAAGAGGTAATTCTATTACACCCAAGTGACTTATAATAGACTTGAAAATCATTATGTCATTCATGTTTCCTCCCGGCTTGTTCCTATTTTGAGTTGATCTGATGAAATAGAAATGTCCCGGTAGGCAGTAGCAACCAATGTTTGTCATCATGAATAACCAGATTGTAAAGCCAATCAACGAAATCATCTTGAGATTGTCCCTCACATGGTCCATCAAATATTTGTTAATGACCAAGAATTAGAGCACTGAGTAGAGGTAAATTCAATAGCTAATGCAAATGTTGAGTCGTTAACTGATTGATTACAGCTCCACTGAAAATGGCACTATTTTAAACTATTAAAAGACCATAAGAAGCTCCCACAGAGGGAGAGAAAATAAATTTATCAAATCTCTTTGGATCATTTTTTATATGTAAGAGTGATCAAAAGTTTCTCTTTTTTTGTTCCTAGATGCAAATTACAAAACAACCACTTTCATCTACTGTGTGGCGCCCCGTGTCATTACCCCGGAGGGTAATCACACTTAGGCATACAGATTACTATTCATCTGCCCGGTAGGACACCGCTCCAACGAATAGTAAGTCTTACCAAAGTCTACGCAGTAGAACAATAAGATAGAAACTGCACTTTATTACACTGTTAGCCACGCAAGGCTATGGTCTTTAATACAATTATTTAATTACAATAGGGAATGTATTTCCCCTCGCTTGCCTGCTTTGATCCCCCTGTCATCTACTCGTCCTAGTTGTCGAATAAGGTGCCCATCTCGCCCTGGTCCTCGTAGTCAGCTCTTTCGCCTCCTACGGTACCTACGTGTCCTTCATCCTACTCGGGATAGTTCCCAGCCGGACTAGGATCTAACAAAGGAGAATAATAGTAAGGTTGAGTACTAGAGTACTCAGCAAGCATTAATAGCAAAAATACATTGGATGACTCATCTCTATTCGTTATCAGATTTTCTAGTTCATCTCTTTTTCTGAAAATAAACAACTCGTTAAAACTTTAAGTGGCAACTTTTAAATTTGAAAAGACTACATGTCACTCGGAGAGAAGATAGACCCATGGTAGTTCCTGTAGACTCCAATCCAGGAGATAGGCATGAATTCATGATTTTGTATAGCACTGCACAAGCTTGTACCACTTTACCCATAGCTACTCTGAGCTCTCTATGAACCAGGTCCCCTACATTTCCTTTGATGAGAGTTCAAGTTCAGAATACAGAACGTTTTCCAAGTTACGTGAGTAATTGCTCCACCCATTACTTTCTGTCGGTGCTGACCTTGCCACAGTGCTGATCTCGTCATCCATCGAGTTCCAATAATGTTGGTTGGGTCGGTCTTACCTTCACCCAACACTCCACTTAGCGCTATAGCGCCATCTTGATCCTACATAATTATTTACCCGATGTGGAGGGCATAATTACGTAACAAGATAGCATTTTCTGCCCGTTGAAACGTGAAAATGGTTGGCACTGAATTTACAGCCTTTTATTCGTGTGAGAGTTTTGTTGGTCCTTATATACTAACCATATGTAAAGGGTCCGACCTCTTGCATCTTCTCTTTCCTACCCTGGGCCCCCTTTACCAGCCTAATATTCATCTTTTCTCATCTCATTCATCATCTCTATTCTATTTTCTTATCATCTCATTTATTTGATTTGATTTTTGAGACATAGTTTTGATGCAATACATATATGATACAACAATATACAGTTTATATTTAATATAACTATATTTATGTTCAAGAGATAAGCTTTCCTTCGGAATTGTAGAAGATATTATCGTCGATGGTCACTGAATCAAATAATCCTGCCTGTATCGGTTCGCCCTCTACATTTATACGGCAGGCGCAAATAATACGTAAATAAATACTTAGTTGCTTTTGGTGCTAATAGGTGCACATAAATTAGTTGATTTTCTTTTGTTAGTCGATTTTAATTTAGCAATATTTTTTGGATCCCCCGTTAAGTTAGCACTCCCCAACTGTGGTTGTTCTACGGTCTAATGGCTCTAATATTGAGGTTGTCGAAACTCGCGTTTAAATGAACGAAAATAAAATACTACACATACTCACATACAACTAGGTTTATTAAATTTTATTCGTGCAAAGAAGCCTAATTGATTTTATTTAAGCGCGTATGTATTTATTTATTTCTCTAAACAGACTTGGGGTTGATTATTTTAATTATTTTCTCGTGACTAGAATATTTCTAACGCAATAGACTATATATTTAATTTAGCGATTCATACCGGTGCTTATTCTATTTTAAAAGTCCCAGATTACTTTTTTTACACTTTTTCCTATTTTTATTTTATACCGGTCTATCTACTGCTATATACATGTACGAGGTTTAAAAATCCATTTTTATGGCGATTCGTTTGAAACTTGCAGGTATACTACGTATGCGTTCTCTCTATTTATTTCTATTTTTATACTATTTTTTTCTTATCTCCATGTTATTTTCTTTTCTTTTCTTCCTGGTTGATCTTACTAAAATTTATTCGCATGCGGCTTAAAGCTTTGTTTGATTTAATATTTACACCGTGTCAAAACTTAAAATTAGCGGTGCTCAATTTTACTGATAGATCTACCGCTGTTTATTCGTACGTGGCTAGCAAAATTTATTCGGTCTAACAAATTCATAGCGTCAACACGCAATAATTCTTGGGCTTAATATCTACTGTGGAATCTACTAGTAATTTTCCCTAAAATTTACATTCTTACCCCCTTTCTAATTTTATTCCCTTTCTTTACTTACTTCATCAATTTCTCTCTCTCAACCTTATCTCTTCTTTCTCTCTCCTCTCATTTCACACACGGCCGAAACCACTCCTGGTTCTTGCTCTTCCTTAATCCTTTCTTTCCCCATTCAATTTTCTCTCTCTCTCTCTCTCTCTCTCTCTCTCTCTCTCTCTCTCTCTCTTTCCCCATGGCTTTCTTCCTGGAGCTTTTCTTCTCCATGGTTCCTCCTCCATCCGGCCTACTCTCCTCATAGCGCCTTCCCCTTCCTCTAGTATTACCGCCGCCGGTCCCTTGGCCAGCCACCGCTTCGGCTTTGCGTCGAGTGCGCCTCCCTCGTGCGTGGCACCTCCTACCGTCCCGCTTGGCCGATTGGCCCGGTCCGCCCTGAGCGCTACCTCCCCTGTGGCCCATGCATACGCCCCCGGCCACCAGCGCCTCTGGCGGCTCGCTTGGGTCGCCATCCGCGCCCACGGCCCACGCTATACGCTAGTGCCTCCTCGACCCGCATGCCTGCTGCACCTCAGGCCGCCGTCGACTTGGCCCGGTCCTCCCCCTGTGTCCTACCCTTCTAGCCCAGTCCATGCCCCAGCCTGCCTCCCCTGGCCGGCTCGGCCATGGTGCCCGAGGCTCCTCTTCCCTCTTATTTTCCTCTTTTTGTGATTTATGGTTCTCATACTTGGAGGCTTGATTCAAGTTTTGATATTTGTTGTTTTAAGCTCATGCATGGTGATTGACTGGAGGTGGGCTATTGGATGTTTGGTGAAGGTGCTACCGTCGTGCTACTGAGGTATACTATCCTCTTCTACTCCTCTATCCCTCTTTGTCCCTCCCCTATGCTCTGTGATGAAAAGGCCGATGCTTTGAGAGCTATTGATGATGCCATTGTGAAATGTTGAAATGTGCTCTTTGTGATGTGGGAATGTATGATTTACCTGGGTCATGTTTATATCCCACTGAGGGGTTTGGTTATGGCAAAAATGATGTTGGGGCATGAATGGGGGTTTACCTCTGTGGGTTGGTTTTGTCGGCTTGGGGAGATGGCAGGGGTGGTTGTTGTGGTGCTCTTTGAGGCTCCTTTGGTTGCTTCGGTCCTTGTCGGCTCGAAGCCGTCGATGATGCCGCTCCTGCTCCCTTTGGTCTTCCTCTTCACCTTGAGCTCCTCTCCTCCTTTTTACTTCTTCTCTGTGGTTTGTGTGGTGGTGGATGGAGGTGGCAATGGGGTGCTTGTCTTGGGCTGTTGCCTTGTGGAGAGGCAGTGAGCTTGGTGTGGCTTGTGTTCTGTGGGTGGCTTTCGGCTGAGGAGAAATGAAATGGTGATGGCTTGTGTGAGTCTTTGTGAAGCAAATAGCTTATATGCGGGAGATGCATCCTGATGGTGCTTTCCTTTGTCTTGTGTATTCCCACATTGCCCCTTGCATTATCCCATTTGCTCTCACATGATGATATGTGGCTATTGGATCTTTTGGTCCATGGTTAGTAAATCACTATGTGAGGGATTCTATGGGTTTGAGATAAGTCGATGCGACGTAGATGTCGGATATTAATAAATGTTAGATGATGAAACCTACGGAAGTGAAGGGTGCCGATTGACTTAGGTTGGTCTGGGTATCTTGATGATCAAGGTGCCGACTAATTTAGGTTGGTCTGGTACCCTCGGTGGACTTTGTGGAATATGACAGCAATATTCTTTATTCTAATTCTATTCTAACGTGTTTGGTTCTCTACTTGTGTGTTGGTCGATGGCGAGCGATGGAACGGTGGTTTGGGTTTTCGGATTGGCCGAAGGATGGGTTCCATGGCTGGCGATAAATGGACAAAGGGAAGGTTTCGCAACATGCATGAGGATTTTTATTTTATTCTTTTGTAACTTAAACAAAGTTGTAGTTATATTGTGTACTTGTGGTAATGCATTCTTGTAATTAATTCCGACATTATAACATTTTACTTTTGCTTGTACTGAATTATTATATGTTGATCAGATGCAATGGATTAATGTAATTTATTTGAGAATGTAACTGTGTTGCATTATTACTTTTAAATTCATATTATAATTTCTGGAGATGGATTCTTGTATTATTTTATGGATAAATGAAATCTTGGAATTGATTTTGAGTTATAATGATGATGAATTATTCTTGTGGCAACATTTTTATAGTGCAAATTCTGTTGTTGAATTCTGAATGTATTATCATATAGGAATTCGCTTGGCGATGCATGTAACATCCCAATTTTCTGAGCTTTAAAAATCTTTTGCGTAGTTAGTAGTTGAAAATTCACCCTCGAGTTTTATTTGAATTTTAATTAAAGTTAAACAGAGACTTTCAGTATCAAAACCATTTAGCACATCCAGCAAAAGCAACAAGAACTTCTCTATCAGAACTATCATCAGCAGCAAGGGAGGCTTTACCTTCATCATCTGGTTTACCTTTTGGCTTATAATTGCCAGTTCTTTTTTCTTTATTCTGCAGCTTCCAGCATTCAGAGATGTCATGCCCACTTTTCTTGCAATATTTGCACGACTTGTACTTGCCTCTGGATTTCGACTGGTTCTTGTAGCCATTCAAACTTTTGCCTTGAGATCCATTGTTTGAGTTCTTCTCCTTTTGTCTACCACGAACAAACAAGCCTTCTCCTTTTGGACTTGAATTTTCAGAAGGTACCATCTGTTTCATCTTCTCCTTAGCATGCAAAGCTTTATAAACTTTATTAAGAGTGAGAGTATCTCTACTATATAATATGGTATCTCTGAAATTTAAAAAGAACTAGGCAGGGAACACAAAAGAATAAGACCCAAATCCTCATCATCATATTTTACCTCCATCGACTCTAAGTCGACAACGATCTCCTTAAACAACGAAAGATGATCAAGCATGAACCCTCCTTTTTGCAATTTGTGAGAGTACAATTTCTGCTTGAGATGCATCTTGCTGGTGAGATCCTTTGTCATGTAAACTTGTTCCAACTTCAGCCATAATGTAGCAGTTGTCTTCTCCTTCAAAACCTCCTGTAAAGTATTATTTGATAGATAAAGGTGAATCTAAGATAAAGTCTTACGGTCTTTGCGCTTCTCATCTGCGGTCCATGTGATAGATTGTTTGTCAAATCCTTCCAATGCATCATCCAAATCCATCTGTGCCAACACAACCCTCATCTTAACTTGCAACAGCGAAAATCTTGTGTCTCGACCTAGGAGTGGAAGATCATACTTCAAAGTTGCCATGAGGAATAAATTCTGAAATTGCTGGTACTATCTATGTAAACCTAGCAAAAATCACGATCTCTTTGGTACACCTTCTGTGTACGCGAATCAAAGATCTTCGGATCTCCTAGTAATCACACGGGATTCACCAGATCGATCCTTACTAGGTGATTTAGATCCAATCTGGGAGTACTCCACGTGATCTGAAACCACTTGGCTTGATGATTTAATAAAAAAAGAGTTTACTTGGGACTTGTGCTTGGACCTGTGCCGGCTGGAGCTTTGCTTTTGCGTGCTACTGGACTTGCTTGCGGGAGTGGATTGAGGCGAAGCAACACGCTGGGCTTCACGCGTGCTATCGCTCGGCGAGGTTCGGCTGATGGCAACGTTGGACCGAGGAGCATGCGCTGCTGCTCGCTTGGACCGAGGATCGAGGCAAGCACGGACGATGGTGGCTTCGAAGTGACCGCAAACGGATCAAGGCGAACTCGATGAATCGATAAAGGACGATGGCTGCAAGCAAAGCCGACGCGTGATGGGAACAGGGATCCAACGAAGGCGCACGCGCGTGACGGTGGCACCGAATTCTTTTCTCCATATCTCTCAAACTCTAATCTCCTGTGCTCTGATACCACTTGTTAGAAAAATAGGGACAAAGGAGACACAAATTTTTACGTGGAAAACCCTTGCGGGAAAAACCACGGGTGCCAATCGGCGATGATCACTATATGAGGAGTGATTACAAAATGCAGGGGGGGTTACAATGAGGCGTCTCTCTCCCCGTATAGCTTACAAGAGGTATATAAAGGGGTAAAAGGGCTTAGAGTCCAAATAGAAAACTAATCTGCTAATATGGTATATTCCAAATACTTCCATATTAGAAATTCGGATCACATACGGATCCAAATATCAACAATCTTGGATGGTGAAATTTGGAGTTCGGATGAATAAGTTATGGTTGTTTTACTACGGGGACAGCGGGTAGAGTGTCCAGAAGTTTTGGATTAATTGGGTCGGTTTGGCGTAGACTTGTGAGGACGAATAGAATAAAGTGTTTGTGCTGCAATGTTATAATTTATAGATGTGTTTTGTATTGTTTGTCCAAAGAGTGTGGTCTCTTGTGATTTGCCGCCGCTTCGTTATCCAGGTTCACAGGGATATAGAGGCAAGTGCATGGTAGACAATGTTCATTGGTTGATCACTGTATTTCTTTACCACTCATTACCATTATATTGGTTGTGCTTTTACTTTATTTAATTGCAAGCAATGTGAGTGGTCATAATTTTATTTGTATTGTTGAATATGAGAACGTAGGATAATATTAATAATGATGAATCTATGAATAGTTGTGCATTCATAAACATCATTACATATGAGAAGGTGATCATGTTGATCACAACTCCACGGGAGTGGATGTTGGGACCCCAAAATATGATTCAGGAACTCTCTGTGTTTTCTAAACTAGTCCCAGATCAGTAGCTAGCTCACACAGGAAACAGTGATGAAATAGCATCCATTTATTCAATTTAACTAAAAAGATCTCAAAGTAACAAATAGTAATAATAACTGGACCTTATGGTCAACGATTACTTAACTTGCCATGCAGAGCTAAAGAAACAAATAAACTCTTGCAGCAGAACGAAAAGCTTAAAATGACCAATCAACATGCCTACAGGCAATCGAGTGGAGAACGCATCATAATCCACAAAACCATCATGGTACTCATGGGCGAAGAACTCTTGAGCAACCTGATATTCTTCAACTGACCAACAAAGGCGTAAAGCCGTGAGTACATAAAGCACTTAGCAAGCCGTAGGGAAACAATATGTAGATAATATTCATGCAAGGCTTGACATAAAGCACTCAGCAATAATCAAAGGACTACAACTTCCCTAGGAATAAATCCTGGGATTGATCTTGATCTTGATGCACTCCTCCTTGCTCAAAATTCCCCAAAGTATCAACGTCTACTCACAAACAAAGCAAATAAACCAAATAAATACAAAATAGCGATAAAAAAACTCCAAAAATTAAATAAAAATCTCAGAATAATATATCTCGAATTTAAAAATTTGAATGGGCTCAATCGCAGTTCGGATGAAGAAGATATGGGCTCTGGAAGATCAAAGCCCTAAGAAATACCAAAAATTGGATTTTCTGGAATTTCTGAATTATTTTTCTACTAGAAATTCTGAGTTATGACATCAGCATGACATCAGCCCTCAATTTCGGAATTAAAATAAAACCAAAGAAAATCCTACCGAGGGTGACATGTGGGCCCTATGTCATAGACATGGTCTACGTTGGATTGAGTTTATAGGGTTTTGGATCTGATGGAGGGTTTAGGTGTGCCACGTGAGCGTCGATGTGGAATACATGTGGATGACACACAGCGCCGACTGGGATGACACGCAAGCGCATGTGCCATCGTGGTTGCTGAAGTGGCTAGGACGTGGATTGCCACATCAGCCCTCAATGTTGCTGCTTGGGTCCGGTGACTTCCAACAAGCAATAGCTCGCTGGCGGTGGTGGAGGTGCGCACTGGACTCAATGCAATGCAGTGATCCTGGTGACACGGTCAGTTCCTCCCAGTGACGACCAAACCGGCGACGGCGCCATGGCCGGCGACTAGGCGGTGTGACCTAAAATGACAACGATGTTACGGGAGTCCTTGGACAAAACGAAGGTGCGCACCGAGAAGCTCACACGACAGCAATGCTAGGGAACTGATCAGCGACGGGCGGAGCGGTATTGACAGCGGCGGAATTGAACGGTGAAGGCTTCGAGTATTGAACCCTAGAACTTGGAATTCCGGCAAACTCGATTGGTTTGGGGCTAGATTGATTGAGGTTTTGGGACGAGGGGACAAAGGTGAAGCCAGGGCACTCATTTATACTGTGGGGGCGTGCCAGATTTGGTAGATCCCAAAAAGTGTCCGAAGTGGCTACGAGTTGGTTACGGAGATAAAAGGAGATACGGGACATGATTTGGTTTGGATAGGGATGCAGAGAGATAAGGAAATCAAATAACGCAGTTTGCACAAGATTTTGTTGTTGCAATCTCTGTTGTCGGAGAAGCTTTGAGAAAGGAATATGTCAGTTGGGCGGTTCGCGCGAGGAAGACGAAGGTCAGAGGAGGACGAAGACCTAGCAGGACCCACCGGTCAGAGGGAGAAGGGTGGGTGAGCGAGCGGGCTGGCGCAGAGAGACAAGGCTGCGCGAACTGGGTCATGAGCGAGAAAACAGGAATTGGGCCAAGGAGATTCGGCCCGAAGATTTTATGAGATTTATAATTAGATTTTCCTTTTTAGAAAATATAGAAAATTCAAATGGAAAAAAGAAAATAGCAAATGAACTCAGAAAAAATCTAGAAAATATATCCAAGCACATAGAATCCAAATAAAATAATTTTGACAATAGTTGATGTTGAGATTAATCATATTAATTTTTTTTTGTTTTTGAAAGTCTGTATTAAGCTTTATTTTAATTCAAATAAAACTTTGGTGAATTTTCTACAAAGCTAAGCTACTCAATTCAAAAAATTGGGATGTTACAAATCTACCCTCCCCCCCCCCCCACAAGGAATCTCATCCCTGAGATTTGGGCTGACTAAAGAATAGATACAAACCTTGCTCACTCTTCCAAAAGATTTCTCTTACGAGTGAAACAAGGCTGCAACTGACGCAGATCTAACTTAAAGACTTACCAGAAGCGATGTTCTAAACTGGTTGAACTTCTTATGTAATGACGTGATTTAGCCTTCCCCTTGTTGCAGTTGATGGAGTCCTGGTAGCTTGATTTGGAGTCTGAGACATTCCTCTTCTTGCCCCGGGCAAAGAAGTCTTGGCTGGTGTAACTCCCAAATTGAAAGGAATTGGTGCCGGCCCTTGCTTCTACAGACACTTGTTGGCATAATGACCTGTCTCATGGCAGTTGAAACAAATAACTCCTGCAGCTGAGTTGGTGGTCCTCTGGGGCTGATGATTGTTGCTGTTATTGACATTGGGAATTCTTGGGTTTCTTGCAAGAGTACTGGTGCAGGGGTTCTGAATCCGACAGATAAATTATTAGGACGAAAAGGCTGCTGAGCATTGGTTCTGGCTCTCTATAGCTGATTCTGATGAACTCCATGTTGTATTATCTTCCTTTTCCGAGATTCGTCTAACTCACGACGAGAATCTTCTATAAGTACAGTTTTACCCACCATATGCTGGAAATCCACATAATCGTTCTCGATAACTTGCACTTTCAAGCTGGGATTAAGTCCACACTTAAATCGCTTCTGACGTGCATTATCTGTAGCAACATCTTTTGGAGCATAGCGAGAAAGTTGAGTGAATTTGTTGAGATATTCACCCAAAGACATGTTTTCTTGCTGTAGATCAAGAAATTTATTCTTCTTCATTTCCACTATACCATTTGGAACATGCACTTGACGAAAAGCTATTGAAATTCCTCCCAAGTAATGGCTTGCGAATTCTCATGAGCTGCGGTGTAGTTCTCCCACCATTCTGCGGCTGTACCTTCCAATTGATGTGAAGCATAAAGAACTTTATCACAATCATTGCATTGAGCAATGGCGAGCTTTCTTTCAACAGAGTGAAGCCAATCTTTTGTGTCCAAAGGTTCTGACGAATGAGAAAACATAGACGGATGAGTCCTCATATATTCTGATAACTTGGAATGGTGATGAGTTGGCGGCGGAACAACGACTGCTTGATTATTCTGACTATTCTGATTCAACAAGTTGACTATTGCAACAGCGGTCTGATTTTGTCAGGTCATCATATTGTTCATATTTTGCATCATTACACTCATGAATTGAGTCAGAGCTGCTAGAAGTTGTGCCATGTTTGGATCTGCGGCTCTAGAGGCTGATGACTGGCCACTAGCATTGGCATTGGCATTAGCATCATCTGACTGAGTATGACTCGATGTGTTGCGAGTGTAAACCATCTGCGACGATTCTCCATGAGTTTAGTAGGTAAGATAGAAAAGCAATGTAGATGAGAGGGAATAACACAATGGATAAGTTAGAACATGATAGAGAAGACAGAAACAACTTAATTAGGGAAAATTAGATTATACCCAAGGGCAAAAGACAAAGAAAACAAAGCTGGAATGCTATGAAAGAACAATTAACTCTTCAAATTAAAACCTTAGTGTGACTGCAACATAATGCTTAACAGCAAAGCTGTAGCTCCCACTTTCACATAACCCAAATAAAGATCTAATGCAATAACGATCTAACAAACGCTACTAAAAACTCTAATCTGACGGCTCCCATTCTGGACTAGAGAATGAAGACTCTTCAAAAAACAACTAGAATTAATCGACGAAGATACTCCTGACGATTGCCAGTGATTCAACTTCTTTCTTCTGGTCTAGAGAAATTAATGAGGCAAGAAAGTCAATTTAAGATTACAAAACAAAATTCAACAAAGATAAGAAACAAGATTCCTAGACAAGATGAGAAAGAAATAGACTAGGATAAGAATAGAATAGACTGAGATGAGAACATAATAGAGTAGATGAGAAAAGAACAACTGCCCACGTCAAATTAACTTGGTTTGATTTAGACAATAAGTTTTGAAGCTTTTGGCTAAAACGACCATGCTAACTAGGTTTCGTTCTACAGATGATATGGCTCTGATACCACCTCTGTCAGGACCCGAAATACGATTTAGGAACCCTCTGTGTATTCTCAACTAGTCCCAGGTCAGTAGCTAGCTCACACAAGAAACAGTGATGAAATACCATCTATTTATTCGATTTAACTAAAAAGATCTCAAAGTAACAAATAGTAATAATAACCAAACCTTATAGTCAATGATTACTTAACTTGCCATGTAGGGCTAAAGAAACAAATAAACTCTTGTAGTAGAACAAAAAGCTTGAAATGACCAATCAACATGCCCACAGGCTATCGAGTGGAGAACGCATCATAATTCGCAAAACCTTCATGGTACTCGTGGGCGAAGAACTCTTGAGCAGCTTGATATTCTTCAACTAACCAACAAAGGCATAAAGCTGTGAGTACATAAAGCACTCAGCAAGCCGTAGGGAAACAATATGTAGATAATATTCATGCAAGGCTTGACAAAAGTTAGCTGCATGGTTCTTTTGCATAAAGTAACATTGACGATAAATACAATAAATAGATTCAAATGTGTAGTTGTAAAGAATAATAAATAAATAGATAATTGCTTTGAAACAACCAGTGAACTCTCCATTCACTTCCCAAGACAAACCACCAAGTGAATTACCCCTTGACCAAATGGACATTATATTCATCAAGTGAACTTCTCATTCACACTCCGACATATTTTATAAAGAAACTCTATCTCTTATGTGAAATCCCCGAGCACGTTCATAACCGTGGACACAGCTATTCGAATAGTTTTTAACACTCTGCAGATGTTGTATAGCTTTTCCCACAATAGATTAATCAACTCAAAGAGCCTGACCATACTTCCTTAGGTGTGTGACTTAAGTGATCATCACAAGGCTTTTACAAAGCTCCTTAACCTAATTCTGCTCGCTAAGATTTCAACATTGAATGTCTTTCTGACCAGACAGAGCCCCCCTCTTGCGCCATCGTGAGTATACGTCTATACCGCAACTCACGCTTCCAAGACATAACCGAAATTAAGACAATGCTAATTAGTTAGCCAGGTCCTACCCATACAGGACATGTGGTTGTACGGTTAAGGTCCAATTCAATGGCGTACAAGATTAAGTCCTTGACAAGTTACTCAGGCGAGTCTACCACAAACTCACAATGTGTTAAATCCACACCCTCACTGCACAACCGCTCGCCCGAGCAAAAATTATTTTGTTTAACCAAGACCAATGACATACCATGTCATGGTACACAAATTTTAACAACAATGACTAACCACCACGATTCCATATTTCATTAAGTTAGGATTAATCACTATGAAACATGTGATAATGAACCCATCGTAACTAAGCTTAACTAAGCATCAATACGATACCAATGTTGGTGGTATAAATATGTCCAACTAAAATTATCCATGCTAGGGTGACAAAGGATTCATGGCATTCAAATAATCAATGGAGGCATAATGACAACAGGTGATAGCTAATCCCAAAATAATTTGTATAAAGATAGCATTCAATTGTTTAAAATAATATACTTTTGAAATCATAGGTTCAAAATGATCAAAGGACTACGGCCTCCCTAGGAATAAATCCTGAGATTGATGTTGATTTTGATGCACTCCTCCTTGCTCAAAATTCCCCAAAGTATCAACGTCAACTCACAAACAAAGCAAATAAACCAAATAAATACAAAACAGAGATAAAAAAACTCCAAAAATTAAATAAAAATATCAAAATAATATATCTCAAATTTAGAAATTTGAATGGGCTCAATCGGAGTTCGGATGAAGAATATATGGGCTCTGGAAGATCAAAACCCTAAGAAATACCCAAAATTGGATTTTCTGGAATTTTTGAATTATTTTTCTACTGGAAATTCTGAGTTATGACATTAGCATGATGTCAGCACTCAATTTCAGAATTAAAATAAAATCAGAGAAAATCCTATCGAGGCTGACATGTGGGCCCTAGCTACATGTCATAGACATGGTCTATGGTGGATTGGGTTTATAGGGTTTTGGATCTAATGGAGGGTTTAGGTGTGCCACGTGAGCATCGATGCGGAAGACATGTGGACGACACGCAGCGCTGACTAGGATGACACGTAAGCGCATGTGTCGTCGTGACTGCTGAAGTGGCTAGGACGTGGATGTTGGGTCACGGGTAGGCTACGATAGCTACAAAAAAATTTTCTACCATGCAAACCAGGAAGCCATGCAAGTAGATGATCATAGATCGTTACCACGAGCCGCAGAGCAATGGAAGAAGGGTTGGAGCGGCCGGAGTCCAACGAAGAGCGCGTCGATGTAGTGGTCGAGTCGATCGTCAATGTCCTCACGAGTCGATCGTCTCCTCCAAAGAACGTCTGCGGTCCCTTGTGAAGATCGCGGATCGTCCTCAAGCGCAACAATCGTAATGCGCCTCTCGGTATCCACACGCCCGGGAAGGAACAACCGAACGCCGGGTGTGCGGACCAAATCGCGCGGTGGAGCTCTAAGGAAGATGGCGGCTAGGGTTTCGGTGGTGTTTCACGCGCCTCTCCCAATAGCCTCATGCACCTCCTTATATAGTGCTCGTGGCGGATCCTATCAGGACACGTTCTGAATCGTATTCGTCTTGGTTTGTTCAACCCGTTAAGTGTGTGACCACAGAGGTTCATGTGTAGTTTGGTTGTGATTGGAAACCGTTTCCGATCACGAGTCGTAGTGGCTCCTAGCGAACATATCGATTCGAAAACACACAAATTATATCGGACGAACCTTAATGCAATATGATATCGACCAGTCCTCATCACTTACGACTGTGTCCTATCTCTATCTGACCGATTCAGTATTTGATCACGACCAACTCATAACTCCTTACGACTTGGTTTCGACCACTCTGTGATTACGTTCGACCGATCTCGACTTGCTTGTATCTCCATACGACGATCGGTGGTGGTCGAACTAATGACCTACTCATGTATTCTCCCTTTGCCTCACGATATCTGGTTGAACTCGGGTGAGATGTTGTGTCATCCATGGACTATTCAATACTTTCTCGATCGAGTATCGAGATAACCTTATGTGGTGAACACTTGACTACTAGTGGCATGGCCATGCACTTTCTTTATCCGATCAACGTGAGGGCCCAGAGATATCTCTCTGTTATGTTAGGAGGGCAAATCCCATATCCGACCGGTCACATTCCTCTCCATGTTTGAGCATACCCGAAAGCTACCTTTATAACTACCCGATTCACGGTGTAGCGTTTGGCAACCCCTAAGCGTGCTCTTACACATGTAGGAAACCATGCCGATCTCGTGTCTAAGGATTATACATCATCATTGCTTGAGACCAACTAATGACACATAGATTCATAACAATCTCAATAGTGCCTCAAGGTGGGTCTTATCCAACATCATGTTCTCTAACATGTGTCCATATTATTGGTTTGATATCTCCATATCTATGACTCGTGAAACATAGTCATCAACCAATACATATGCTAGTCTATTCATATGTGTCCTCATATGTTTACGACCAGGGATCGTATAAGAATAATTATTGCAGAAATATAGAGTTTCACAACCAAGTCACATACTTGATAATAAATATTAACAATATTATTCTAGGAACAAGATAACACATTATCCAATGTCATGAACATAATGAAATGTAATCATCTCTATGATTGCCTCTAGGGCATATTTCCAACAGTGGATTGCCATGTCAGCCCTCAACATTGTGGCTCGGGTCCGGTGATTTCCGGCGAACGACGGCTCACCGGCAGTGGTGGAGGTGTGCACTGGACTCAGTGCAATGCGATAATCCTAGTGACACGGTTAGTTCCTCCCGGCGACGACCAAATCGGCGACGGCGCCATGGCCAGCGGCGAGGTGGCGTGACCTAAAACGACAACGGCGTTACGGGAGTCCTCGGACGAAACGAAGGTGCGCATCGAGAAACTCACGTGACGGCAATGCCAGGGAACTGATCGGCGATGGTGGAGCGGCACTGACGATGACGGAATTGAACGGTGAAGGCTTTGGGTATTGAACCCTAGAGCTTGGAATTCTGGCAAACTCGATTGGTTTGGGGCTAGATTGATTGAGGGTTTGGGACAAGGGGACAAAGGCGAACCTGGGGCGCTCATTTATACTGTGGGGCAGCTGGACTTGGTAGATCCCAAAAAGAGTTCGAAGTGACTACGAGTTGGTTATGGAGATAGAAGGAGATACGGGACATGATTTGGTTTGGATAGGGATGCGGAGAGATAAGGAAATCAAATAACGCAGTTTGCACAAGATTTTGTTGTTGCAATCTCTATTGTTAGACAGAGCTTTGAGAAAGGACAATGGCAGTCGAGCGGCTCGCGCGAGGAAGATGAAGGCTGGAGGAGGACAAAGGCCTAGCGGGACCCACCGGTCAGAGGGAGAAGGGCGGGTGAGCGAGTGGGTGAGCGAGCGGGCTAAGCTAGCGAGAGACAAAGGCTGCTGTGGCCGGGAGCCAAGCGGAAAACAGAGCTGGCCGAGGAGATTCGGCCCAAAGATTTTCTGAGATTTATAATTAGATTTTCCTTTTTTACAAAATACAGAAAATTCAAATGGCAAAAATAAAATAGCAAATGAACTCGAAAAAATTCTAGAAAATATATCCAAGCACATAGAATCCAAATAAAATAATTTTGATAATAGTTGATGTTGAGATTAATCATATTAAATTGTTTTGTTTTTGAAAGTCCATATTAAGCTTTATTTTAATTCAAATAAAACTTTGGTAAATTTTCTACAGAACTAAGCTACTCAAAAATATTTTTAAACTTCAGAAAATTGGGATGTTACAGTGGAGGAGGTCCGCGATCCTTAAGGAGAACGAGCTTAAGAGTGTGTCATTGATGGGTGAACACACGCTATACTGGTATATGCGAAAGAAGTGCATGTGGACATGTAGTGTAGAGATGTATTGAATGAAAAGTATTCGATAGTTGTGTATGAGAATAAAGAGAAGAGAATTGAATGAATGAGCGTGAATATAAAAAAAGAGAACAATTGATGTTGATGATGATATTGTTTACTGTTGATTAAGCATTGCTCATTGTTTATTGTTGTGCTTGCTGAGTCGTGGGCTCACCCTTGCTCTACCGTTGTTTGTAGGTGACCGTTGATGACATTGCTCATGGGAGGGGCTAGTACACACTTAGATTCACATCATCTACTTGATTATAAGAACTATTGATCATGAGACAGTTTATTAGTGTGATAAGTTATAATTAGGAATGTATATTATTGCTTAGTCCGAGTTGATTATTCATTAAATAGACTTGGTTGGTTTGGTTTTGCGTTGATCTTGGTTTATTATTTTGGCATGCTTCGTATGAATTAATTATTCATGATTTCTTTATTGTTATCCTTGTGTTATTGTGACTTGTGGACGAGTTTTATGTTTGATGTGCATGTTGTAATTTAGTGTTAATGGTTGTTAAAATTGATAGTTATATAGTTTAATGGCATTTTGGGCTCCGTGTTAGATGGGGTGTTAAAAGAAGACTTTCTAGGATCACCTGATTTTGCGAGCAAAGCAAGGTCACTTTTGAGACGAAGAAAGACTGATTCGACTTTTATTGAAGAGGTGTCCGAGACCTTGCTCGGATAAAAAAACATGAACATCTAGTTTAGTAGCAAATGAAGCTTTCTTGGGATTCCTTGAAGAAGCAACACTCGATTTGTTTCTAGAAGAAACTAGAATCCATTCATTTTCATGCTCCTGCTAACATAATTTAAACTCCCAGATCCAATTTGGACCACCATCACGCCATAGATGAAAAAAAACATGGAACAATCTTTTGTGACAATATTATTGAGAGAATACACCAGAAATCCAACTTGCTTAGAAACCACAGAGAAACAAAATCCGAGATCATATAGCCTCTTAATCTAGAAACCTTCAATTGAGCCTCCCAGGCTCGCAATGAGAGCTTGTCCCATAGAAGATCCCATCAACTGAAAAGCGAAGCCTGCAAAAGTAACCACCAGAAAGAAAGCTTGTGAAGAACAATTCCCATGTACAGAGGAGCCAAACTTGCGGAAAAAAACATGATCTGCAAACTGTTTACCGTGGGAAAAGTCCACTTGGCCGAGAAATTGAGTGGAGAAAGAACCTCCATTGCAGCTAGAAAATCGAGATAAATCCAGCCACCTTGGAGGAGGAAGAGTAGGATCACCTGATCGCCCTCGTGATCGCCCAATCCCAGTGCTCTAATATGTATAATTGAAAATATAGTTGTGTAGTTGCTATAATTACTTTATCATTGCAAAGTTTAATGAGTGGAATTAAATTAGTGACAAAGTATGCTTTGCATTTAACAATCTTCACATAATTTGACCACATTCCACATGAATAAATGGGATGTTCTACGTATTTCATGAATCTAATTCCATACTCTGTCGATTCATTCACCGTCTCTGAATCTCTAATCACCACCTAATGTGGGTTAGGTACTCATGGAAATTAGACATATATATGAGCCTTTCCAGTTCTTTAAACTCATCAGCACTTTTAGGCTTCAGGTTTTTCTTTTAAAACAAAACCCCCACTTTTGGGCTTCAAGCAGTGGGAGGCAATGTTTAGAAAACCACCGAGAACCGGAACCGGTCATATGTTCCAAAAATGAAAATTCCCATTTTCTTACATAATTAGTAGATGTATTATTACTTGTTGCTTAGATCCCAAATTAAGAAAAAGATTAGGGATTATCGAATTTGAAATTTGATAACCCAAACAAGACCCTGTTTTTGTCCCGAAATTGGTTGGTTTCTTGGGCGAAAACAAAAATCGGTTGGTTCCTGTATTCAGGCCCAATCAGGTTTTAAAACCCTGGTGGGAGCCACATACATACTACATCAAAATTTTTTTTTGCAATTACAGTTCTCTATACGGTGGATGATGAAAACTTCTGCAGAAGTACATATAAACTTTTGCAGTTGTGTAGTTGCTATAATTACTTTATCATTGCAAAGTTTAATGAGTGGAATTAAATTAGTGACAAAGTATGCTTTGCATTTAACAATCTTCACATAATTTGACCACATTCCACATGAATAAATGGGATGTTCTACGTATTTCATGAATCTAATTCCATACTCTGTCGATTCATTCACCGTCTCTGAATCTCTAATCACCACCAAGGGGCCAACGATTCGAAATGTGACTCAAAAGGCATGTTTGGGACGTAGGAATTTCAAAAACAACAATTCATTTCCTACTGGAACTGTGCTCCAAATGGGTAAGTTTATGATAGCAGTAGAGCCTGGTGGGCTATGATGTACGTATGGGTAAAAGCTCACCATGTGCCGTCCAGACTAGGGACGAAAATGAGACAAACAATTCCTGCCTGATTTGATGTCGTATCTTTAAAAAGTCCGTTCGGGTACCATTTTTTAGTCCCGATCCGTATCTGATATTATCCATATCCGTATCCGGAAAATATCGTGGAATATAGGTTAGGATATAGGAAAAGCATTATCCGATCTGTATCCATATTTTATGGTATATTCGAAAGATATATAATAAACATCAATATCTTTTAATATCCTCTATGGTTTTCTAGTCATTGACTAATATATAATACTAGGATGATAGGTGTGCTCCGTTGTGCCCCGTCTGGAGCATGGTATCAGACGTGTTTTTTCTTGTTAAGTAGAATAAAAAGTATGACAGCAAGTGTGTATATATGTCGCACTACCATAAAGGTATGATGGAAGTAACATCTGGATTACCGATCTTTTCTTATCACAGCAAACCGAAGCGACATCTGCAAGCAACACATCAAACCGAAACAATATTCTGGCAGGTATATACAACACCACCTTTCTTGTGTATGGTATGGATCGTGAAGCTTATTACACATTATAATGAGAGGAAACAATAGCGAGCCCTAGGATTATACTAAGTTGCAGAGAACTTTAGAATATCTAACCCAATATAAATGTGAAAGTGAATGTAAGACCATACAGATTTCACCATCTCAAGTTCTGAAACGATCTGAAGCCCATTGCTTACTGAGTAATACCAATACAGAGTGTGCAATGTTGATGTTGGTGCAGTCTTCCCTCAAGAACGTAGCATACTGAGTGTGATAGCTAGTATGTATATGTGTTGTCATAGACATGTGGAAATGAAGAAGGTACAAAATGACAGGTTAATCCATAAATTTTTTTTTTGAAAATGGCAAGAGCATTGCCATCTTTGTATTAAAGAAGGAGAAGACACAGGATACAAAGCAAAGCTAACCGAAACAGAGAAAAACATGAAACAAAAGGAGCAGGAGGGAAAACGAAGGAAGAAGAAGGAAGGAAGAGAAAAAAACGACAAAAGGAAAAGAAAAGAACAAAAGAAACTCTTAAACGCCGCTCCTCACGAAAGATTCAAATCTTCTGCTGGAAGGTAGGCTGCCAAATTTTTCGCCCCACTCAAGATCCAGGCCCTGGCCTCTTCCTTGATGATCGCAGTCGTCCCGACGACATCGTTTCGCTGGTGCTAAAAAATTCTTTTATTTATTTCTTTCCAGACTTACCACATGGTGAGAATGACAAGGGAGTTTTGACCCTTCTTATCCACGGCCCTTTCTCTTTGTGACATAGCCATCCACTAGTCCAGGATCGACCCATGAGTGCCCCATTGCATCGATGTCATATTATTATGTTGGGCCCAAGTAGCGATAGCATTCCATACCCTTTTGGTATAGCCGCAATTAATAAGAAGATGATGCGTTGTTTCCGGATTGTTTGTACAAAGCGGGCACCAAAAATCATTTGGCATGTGTCTTTTAGCTAGGATATCTGCTGTTGGCAACCGTTCTTGAATCACCGACCATGCAAAAAATTTGCATTTTTGTGGTGCCCAGGAATCCCAAATGAGGCCAACGAAAGGTTTGTCTATTGATCCCAGAAATTGTGCCCTATATACCGATTCGGCCGTGTACGTTCCTGTCGAGGTCCATTCCAGATGATATCATCCGGAACTTTAGGAGTGAGTGACACTTGTGCGACTCTCGCATAGAGATGTACGAAGTCCACAAGGTGCTGCTCAGAGATATTTCTTCTGAGGTCGGCAATCCAAGTACTCCCCGCGAGAGCTTGTCGTACCGTTCTGTTCTTTCTGGTCGTGATCGCAAAAAGACTTGGGGCCGAGTCTTTCAGTGGTAACTGCCCCATCCAAGCGTCAGCTTGCCTTGTCGCCGCTTCCTAGTACTATTTTCGTCGAGATTCGAAATAGTTCTTGATCTTTCTCAGTGACTAGCAGTTTCATGCCGCTCCATTGCTTTTCAATATTCTTCCACTGATACCAAAGCCAACGGAGACGGAGGGCTCTCTAGGTGGAGGATTCCAAGTCCACCCAAATTCTTGGGGCGATAGACGGTATTCCAGTTGACCTAGCATTTCCCCCCTAGTCCCGCGGTAAGATCACCTCCACCCCAGAACCAAGCTCTACGGCGCTTATCAATTTGTTTCCTTGTCCATGCCGGAAGATCAGCCAATGTCATGTGGTAGATGGGTATGGAAGTGAGAACTGCCTTGAGCGTTGTTAGCCTCCCAGCTCTGGACAGCAACTTCTTTTTGTAACCCCCAAGTATGGCATCAATCTTATCAATAAGGGGTTGCAGCTGCACATTTCTTAATTTGTGCAGAGAAAGCGGAAGGCCAAGATATGTGCATGGCAAACATCTCCTACTGGCCAGGAAGTCGTGTAGGATGGCATCCAGATCCAAATCTTGGCATTGTATCGGCATAACTACACTCTTGCCAAGGTTTACAGTGACCTCATCAAATAAACCCAGGAGCCCTTTAAACTTATCCAAGTCTTGTTTAATGAGCGGCATAAAAATCATCGCATCATCTGCGTACAGCGACAATCTCGCCTTGATCATTCTCCCATTCAGCGGAGACAACCAACCTTCGGATGTGGCCTTGCTCAGAAGACATTGTAAAGCATCAATTGCCAGGATAAATAAATATGGCGATAGAGAGTCTCCTTGTCGCACCCCACAACGATGCCAGATTTTTGGTCCTGCAATCCCATTCAAAATTACTGTGGAGCTGGCCGTGGCAAGCATGATTGAAATCCACTCCATCTATCTTGGCCCGAAGCCACAATGATGGAGTGTCAAGCAAGTATGGCCAAGATACCGAGTCGAAAGCCTTCGATATGTCCAATTTGATCATGAGAATCGGAGTTTTGGAGCGATGAAAGCTACGGGCCAGATTCTGTACATAGAGGAAGTTATCTTGTATACAACGCGTCTTGATGAAAGCACTTTGACATCTAGAGATTAGGCTGTTCATGTGCTTGGACAACCTTAAAGAATGTACCTTGGAGATTAATTTGGCCATGCTATGAATTAAGCTGATTGGTCTAAATTCTGCTATGTCGACTGGTTGCTCCTTCTTAGGCAGCAATACGATATTGGCCGTGTTAATTTTCGCAAAATGTGTCATGTTCAAATTGTAGAATTTTGCGAAAACTGCCATGATGTCCGGGCCGATGATATCCCAAGCCCCCCTATAGAACTCCCCGGTGAATCCATCTGGTCCTGGAGCCTTATCTCTAGGCATCTTGTGAATTGCAACCATGATTTCTTCCTCCGTAAACGGATGCTCTAGCGGGCCCAAGATGTCCGAATGTCCTTGATTTGGTGCAAGGAACTCCCAGTCGAAGGCATTAATTGCCGTCCTCGCCGTACCAATAATACTGGAGTAATGCCGAAACAGGGCCTCCTCCTTCTCTGAGTGCCGAGAGTAGGTGCGGATCGAATATGAGAGGACACGGATGAATCTTTTCCTCGATCTTACGGTAGCTTGGAATGAAAGAATTTTGTGTTGGCATCTCCTAGTTTAAGCCATGTTATGTGAGATCTCTGCCTCCATGCCATTCTGTAAATCACCGCCAGACCTAAGATCCGGATTTTTAGATCCTTCCGAAGATCTTTTTCGGCATGGGAGAGCATCCTAAGCTCCTGTCCATGGTCCAACTGAAAAATAATTTCATGGGCTAGGCACATTTGGATCTTCTTATTTCCAATTTTTGCATTGTTCCAAACTGTCAAAGCTTTTGCCGTCCTTTGCAATTTACACAACAGAATCTTTATCGAGTCGGTTGAATCAACCTGCTGTGACCACGCTTCCATAACGACCTCCTTGTAATAGCAATACAAACATGGTAGGTGAGGCATCTACATATGATTAGTCCATTCCACAAGATGTAAGGAGATGCAAAAGGGACGATACCATGACGTTCGTGGTCTGCATAACCCGTGCGCATTGCAGTGTAGGCACGGATGAACGTCGGAAAAGGCCGGTCATGTTGGTTTAAGGCTGTTTGCTATGTACATAGTGTTCCTGCAAAAATGTAGCGGGCACAGAGAGGTCAATCCCGTAGACCCGAATGAATAAAACAATACTAAATGTTCATGTTGTGCATACACAATACCTGCTATTTTAGTAGTTCCATGGGTCATCCATGTTTAGCTTTCTGATAGATGAGGATTTCTTGTTTTGCTCCAAGGCACTGCCAACAAGGTACAGTAGCGTATCATATGCTGAACAAAAAGGTCTAATGGACTGAAAGAAATACAAACAGGAAGAACACGTACCTTGCATCATCTTCAGCACCGGGAGCAAAGGTTGTATGTTCTGGAGCCCGACGTTTTTGCCCAGTTAGTGGGACAACAATTTCCTTTTTTTGTGAGCAAAAAACAAGGATGGTATATGTTAGGTATGTGGTTTGTACTGACATGTTGAAGCTGTTAAATTAAAGCCACGATAATACAAAGGCTAAAAGTAGGAAACTTCGGTAAGCTGCATAGACGGTGGTGTAGGTGGGGTAGACTGACGCGGCACTGTATCTGATGAAATGGGAGTGCTTAGTGGAGTTGAAGGTGGATTGGGCGCTGGCTGTGATGCAACCATATGTGGTAAAAGAGACTGCTCTACGGCTGGAGCGGTGGATGATGTACTTTCAGGGCAACAGACAGGGTCTAATCGCTGTGAACACTCACCGCTTATTGCAGGGCAGCTGAAACCAGAGGGCTGTTGGTAGGACAGTGAAGGTATTGACCTGAAACGAGGTGGCTATTCTCTGAAGTGCACCACGAGATCTACCGACTTTAAGGCTGTATTGTTGACCATACAATCTTGTTAGCTTCGGCGGTATAAAACTAACAATATTGGGAGCAGTTGCTGTCAGGTTGAGTGCTGGGATGCCGATCAGTTCTTGTCCCACATCACCAAAGAAAACGAATTCGGCGACCAATGCATCATCGTCACCAATGCTGCGTATATCTATTCCACAGACAACCAGCTTGTACCTATACGTATGCCCAATACGTAAGATCTATGGTATGGTGGTTCGAGTAAACGACTGTATAGCACGTATGAATGAGATGCAACTAGCTGATTACGTCATGAAGGCTGAGCACATAAGTTGGAACAGCACTGTACGGTGCAAGTGTGAAGTCAGAGGGTTGTTGTTGTCTGTGAGGAAAATGACAAAAGGTCGCTCTTTTGGTGCAAAAGGAACCAGAAAAACTAATTAAGACGGTACATGTCAAATTACATTTATAAGTACATTGTAACTTACTGCATAAATCTGCATCGAGTCATGAGACTATTGTTTGTCCTGTTCCAGTGAGCAATATGTATCAACTCTTGTAGGATCAAGGATAACCGATTAGAGGGAGGGTGAATAGGAGGTTTTTAAATTTTTTGACTAATTAAAAATTTAAGCCAATTTAAAAACTAAGTCTAAACTAAATACAATTCTAGCTAAGCAATTCAACACAATATAAATGCTAGAATTGTAAATGCGGAAAGTAAAGACTACAAATTACCACAATAGGGACAACGATGTTTTTCCCGTGGTATCAAAGACTTGTCAGTCTTCACTAGTCCACATTGAGGAAACTTGAACGAATCAAGCCGGCTCTACGAATTAAGCCTTCCCTAGATCACTAGTGGTTGTTCTTCCTCCGCTCCGAAGATGGCGAACACCAATCCACTCACAATTTTGGCACCGAGCCTCTTCACAATCTTCTTGAAGAGATCACCGTGCAACCTCCACCAAGCCGTCTAGGTGTTTGGCAAAACACCAAGAGTAATGAACCGATGATCTTCGCTTGACGACACTCAAGTGTAATGGATCAATCTAGTATGAATGCATTTGAAATGACTCAACTACCTCACAATGAATGAACAAGTGTATTTGAGGAGTTGAATGAATGCTCAAGGCTCTAAAGATGTTAAATGAGGTCTTGTTCTCTATTCTTGAGCAGGTGGAGGGGTATTTATACCCCCCACCAACAAATATAACCGTTGGGGAGGAAATGGGCGGTACTACCGCACTCCACCAACCGCTTCGCAACGGCTATAACAGAGGCATTAACTACTCTGACATAACCGTTTCAATTGCGGCGCGGTACTACTGCCAACCATCACGCGGTACTACCGTTGGCCGGTCCTACTGCTCAACAAGCGCGGTATTACCAATTCTCAAAAGACCCAAAAAGGATGTTCACTGGAAAATACGTACCGCCACATATAATGAGGTATGATCGGGTTGCGGTAGTTCCGCTCAAGAACTGCAGTACTACCGCTACACAGAAGAGACCAGATCAGCCTTGGACGATCGGACTGATGACGTGGCCGGCTCAGATTCAAATGAACGTTCGGACCACTGGTCTTAACCGCACGATTGGATTGCACTTTCGGACGGTCCGAACGTCCACCGGTAGTACCGCTAGAGGGTTTGTGGTCATACCGCTACGCGATAGTTCCGCCAAGTAAACTCCGGTACTACCGCACAGAGGGTTTTGCAAACCAAGCCGAAAAGGTGTCTCTCTGGATTTTACATACAGCCAACTACAAATTGGAACAACCGGGTTGCGGTAGTACCGCACACGAGCCCAGTCGTACCGCTGGGCGGTAGTACCGCAGATACAACGTCGGTACTACCGTTTTTCTTGACAATGCACAGTTGGCTTTTCAAAACAAAATGCAAATGCATGCATGATCCTAAATTGATCCAAATGGCACAAGAACATGCTATCAAGCTACTAGTCATGATCCCTCTTAATAGTATGGCTTTTAACCTAAAATCCTGCCTTCCAACCATTTCTCCTAAGACCGGTAAAACATAAAAAGATCCTAAACTACTTGTACCTTGCCTTTGAGCCATATTGATCTTCATGTTGTCCTTTAGAATGCATCTTCAAGTTATCAAACTCTCCATTGGGACTTAACCTTGTAAATACTCAATAAACATGTTAATCCAATATTCACATATTATCATTAATTACCAAAACAATTTTTAGAGGCCTAGATGCTTTCAACTCTACAGGTAATGGCTTAATTATCAGGCTGTACTTATAGCATAATGGCTTAATTATCAGGTTGTACTTATAGCCTAAACCGTAGAAAGATACAACGAATGGAAGCAGTGGCGGACCTAGGATTGAAATTTAGGTTGGGCGGATTAACACGTTGCAATCACTTTCAACAGAGCATATAACACTAAATGGATATAAAAAACTACAATCCGCATTATGTGAACATACAAAGATAGGTCAAATGTAGAAAATGTACCTCATCAATGAAGTTTACATAACAATTTGCCACCAAAATACCAAATTATTGAATTACTAGTAATAACCTGTCAAAAGTAGATGGATGGTGAGTATTCAGATTAATTAATCATAAATCATAAAAAATTATTGAACATGACAAACAAAAAGACATACCACTAAATTACTAATTACGTCTCGGAGACCGATGCAATTACTTATTTACTCTGTTCCTATGACTATTTGATTCGCAATGACCAAGAATTAGCATGTCAGATATCTAAACAAACCCACCTGTTCAGAATCACAATACCAGAAGGGAGAGGCCATTTCAGGACAGATGGACAATAAGATGCAAATATGAACACACGAAATGACATACTGTCTTGGAAATGCTTTCCCCCAAAAATTAATGTCAGACACCACATTTACTACTCATTTAAGCAGGAGTAGTAGCAAGTAGCTGTGCAGCCTGAGCAAGTCGGCAGTGGCTCATGCCTCACAGCACGGCGCCATCGGCGATGTCCGCATGAGCTAGGGCAAAAGAGATAGCACAAGGTAAAGTTGCAATCTTTGGAGCAAACCACATAGGCACACAACAACAGCTCTAAGAGGAAAAGAAGGGGGGAAACCCCACACCGGTGAATGCTATGAGGTCCGGCTTCTCCGCCTCGATGACCCACCGCAGGAACCACGTTGTGTTGAGGTCGGGCAAAGACGCGCCACCGTCCCCGCTGGCCCAGCCCTCTGGCCTCGCTCGTGAGCAGCGTCGTGGTGCCGCTTCTTGGGCCGACCGCCACTAACTCTGTCGCTACACCACTACACTTTGCTTGCCGCCGCTGCTGGCACTGTCGGCTCGCACCCTCGCCTAGGGTTGGAGAATGGAGAGTGAGAGTGTAGACTTGGAGTTTGCAAATTAGGGGAAGTGAGCAACCAAGCCAGCCATAGATAATAGATGTATTGGTGATAATGACGGTATCACTGACGGTTCTCAACAAAGACCGTCTGTGAATTACCACAGACGGTTCTATTAAAGAACCGTCTGTGATACGTTCCACTGCTCATTTTATAGAGCCCGGGCTGTTCAGACCGTTTGATAGGAATCGGACGGTCCCGATAGGAGGAGACGTTCAGACCGTCTCCTCCGATCGGGACCGTCCGATTCCGATTGAACGGTCCAAACAGACCCGGGATCTATAAAATAGCAAAAAAATAGCAAAAAATTTCATAAAATCCTGAAATAATTCAAGGAGGTTCCTGCGATGTGCTAATACTCAAATAAAATTTGAAACCTCACTTTTCAAGTGTTATTTGTTTAACTAAATTCAAACCTAGCTTAGATTGTTGAATAGAGTTTGAATAGAGGTCCAATTTTTTTACACTAGAAAATTCTTATAATTTTGGTATTATAATTTTATTTGAGTATTAGCACATCCCAGGAACCTCCTTGAATTATTTCAGATTTTATGATTTTTGTTGCTATTTTATAGATCATGAATGCTGTTAGGACCGTCCGATTCGATCGGACGGTCGAGCAGCTTGGCCCTATAAAATGAGCAGTGGAACGTATCATAGACGGTTTATAATAAGAACTGTCTGTGACAGGCTGGCACTATAAATACTTGGACTCGACAGACCCCCTACCCATTCCTATTTGAGCCGCCACCCAGGTCCTCCCCCACCGCCACCAGGTCCTGCCCCATTGCGCCGCCGACAGAGAGGAGAAGGAAGGGAAGGAAGGGAAGGAAGGAGGAAGGGAGGAGAAGGAGAGGAGGAAGGGAGGAGAAGGAGAAGGAGAAGGAGAAGGAGAGGATTCTCGAGAGATATTTGGTATTTTCGTCGTGAGCTCCGAGGGTAACGATCTATAACCCTTTATGTTTGCTATAAATTAATCGCTAATTAATCAATTTAAGTATGTTTGGTAAATAGGAAGAGTACGTACTTGCAGTTTATTAATCTAATTTGACACTAATTTGTTACATGCATCGCGTAGATGGACTGAAACTGGATATACGGTGTGAACCGTGTGAGTGAAGAGTACATTAATGGCGTGCTTTCTTTTAGAAGAGCCGTCGAGCAGAATATGTTGAAGAAGAGGATAAAATTTATGTATTGTCCAAGCATTGATTGCGGTAATCTGAAGATGTTTAACAACCCGGCGCAGATCGAAGCACACTTAATTCGAACTGGTTTCAAAAAAAGGTATACATGTTGGACCAGTCACGGTAAAGAGCAGATTATACAGGAAGTTAATAATGACGGCATCGCCGAGGAAGTCAATGATATGCCGGATGTGGACTGTGCTTTTGATGAGGATAGGTCGCACGATGATAATATGGATCAGATGCTACACGATACAGAAGAGAACTATAGTGAGAAAGAGTTTTGTAAATTCGAGGGCTTAATGGAGGACTCGGTGAGACCTTTGTTCTCTGGCTGCAAGCCGGAATACACAAGGTTGTCAACCGTGATTGAACTGCTGAAATTGAAGGCAAGCAATGGTTGGTCCGATAAGAGTTTCACGGCGTTGTTAGGTCTCCTAGCGGACATCCTTAGGAGAAGCGTGTTGCCCAAACACTACCTACCAAGCAAAGAAGGTTCTTTGTCCATTGGGAATGGAAGTAGAAAGAATACATGCATGTCCAAATGATTGTATCCTCTACCATAAAGAGTATGTAGACATGCATGTATGTCCCGTGTGCAAAGCATCCCGATACAAGTGTAAGAATACTGCTAAGGTGAAGTAAGGACCTCCTACTAAGATGTTGTGGTATTTGACTGTGATCTCACATTTGAAGCGTTTATTTGCGAACCCAAAGGAGGCAAGATTGCTGCGTTGGCACTCGGAGGAGCGTAAGAAAGATGGAAAGCTAAGACACCCTGTTGATACTACCCAGTGGAGAAAATTCGATCGGAGCTTCGAAGAGTTTGGTGCGGAACCGAGGAACATAAGGTTAGGGTTGAGTACAGATGGAATGAATCCTTTCGGTAACATGAGTAGCCGACATAGCTTTGGCAGTGAATCTATGTATGTACAACCTTCCTCTTTGGTACGTGTATGAAGCGGAAGTACATTTTGATGTCACTACTTATCCAAAGGTCAAAGCAACACAGGAATCATATTAATGTGTACCTAGCACCATTCTTTGGAAGATCTTGTGACTTTGTGGAGCGAATGGGTGCAATTATGGGACGCGTACAAGCGAGAGAACTTCACTTCTGGCGCCATGTTGTTATGCACCATCAATGATTTTTCGCCCTTGGTAACTTTGTCGGGCTTCAATACAAAAGGAGCCAAAGCCTATCCGCCTTTGCTTAGATGCTACGGAGAGTGTATGGCGAACAACTCAGCAAAAGCGTGTATATCGTCCTTTGTAGGTTTCTTCGTGAGTCACCCATCTTGCAAGATGAAGAAACAATTGACGGAAATAAGGATGACGATTCACTCCAAGGGCTTTTAGAGGGAAAGAGGTCTATGATATGGTTAAGGATATCGATGCTGTGCTTGGGAAGGGACGTAAATTAAGAACCCGTCAGAAGAACATCTAGAAGAAGCGGTCAATTTTTTGGGACTTGCCTTATTGGGAGCACTTAGAAGTTTGCCACTACATCAACGTCATGTACATGGAGAAGAATGTATGTGATAGCTTGATTGGTCTCTTACTGAACATTAGAGGCAAAATAAAGGATGGTGTTAACGCACGGCGTGACTTGGTTGATATGAACATAAGGACCGAGTTAGCACCGAAAGAGACCGATAAAGGACGAACGTACATTCTCCCAGCTTGCTACACTCTGTCCAAGGCCGAGAGAAATGAACTGTGCCAGAGCTTGCATGGTATGAAAGTCCTATCTGGTTACTCCGCTAACATTAAGAAACTTGTTTCTATGGAAGATTTGAAATTAATTGGTATGAAGTTTCATGATTGTTATGTGCTAATGACACAAATGCTTCCTATTGCAATTAGGAGTATCTTGCCGAACAAGGTCCGAGTGGCAATCTTGAGGTTGTGTTATTTCTTTAACTCAATTGCTCAGAAGGTCATCGATCCCAAGGACTAGATGCTCTGCAGGCCGAGATGGTGACGACTCTATGTCATCTTGAGATGTATTTCCCTCCGTCATTTTTCGATATCATGGTGATGCATTCACATTAATCTTTGCATCAACTATCCGCGGTTCCTCACCGAGAAGATCGGGCCTTCCCCGTATCACATGGTCCATCTCATTGTTCACCTTGTGAAAGAGATAAAGATATGTGGCCTTGTGTTCCTACGTCATATGTACCCGTTTGAGAGGTACATGGGCATTCTCAACTCCTACGTACAGGATTGATCTCGATCGGAAGGAAGCATCATCAAAGGTTATGCAACCGAAGAGGTCATTGAGTTCTGCGTCGACTACATGGCTTAGGTGGAACCGATAGGTGTGCCTCTATCTCGTCATGAGGGGAGACTGGATGGTATCGAGACCATCGGAAGGAAATCAATCACTCCCGATCTGGATACGTACGCTCAAGCCTATTTCACGGTCTTGCAACACATGACCCAAGTGTCCTGTACATCGGCGAGCACAAAGA
This sequence comes from Phyllostachys edulis, assembly GCA_036346405.1. NCBI lineage: Eukaryota > Viridiplantae > Streptophyta > Magnoliopsida > Poales > Poaceae > Phyllostachys > Phyllostachys edulis. The sequence continues at coordinate 52,424,722 of CM070553.1, forward strand.
CATGGTACGCCAATGAGAATCCGGCCGGTCGGAGGTTTGGATCACGAGAGAGCACAACTGTCGGTTCAACGAATGGTTAAAGGTGCGAATCACTAGGAGGTCATCAAGTGATGATACGCTGCTATAGTTGGCAAAAGGGCCACAATTTACAATTGTGACATGGCAAGGATACGATATAAATAGGTACACATTTTATCTGACATATTTCGGGATAGGAAGAGCCTGACCCGATCAGCGGTGTCCGCATAGATGCGCTTCACGAGCAGTTCAATACCGCCGGGGCACATGGGTTGAACTCCTACTATAGGTTTGTAGAGGAGATTTGGCAGCTCAACTACGTACTTTTTAAGACCCCCTTGTTTCGATGCTATTGGGTTAAACTTTCGCAAGGTGTGAAGGTTGACAAGTACGGCGTCACCACTGTGGACCTCAAATGTGTCGGATACAAGGACGAACCATTCGTACTCGCTAAGCAAGTTGTTCAAGTTTGTTATGTAATAGACCCGGCAAATAAAAACCGCCACGTAGTTCTTCATGGAAAAAGAAAGATTCTCGGAGTTGAGAATGCCGTGGATGAGGAAGAGTATAATCAATTTGACAAGTTGCCTCCTTTCGGAGACGACATCAGGCGCGAGGAAGAACCCAGTGAGGAAGCTAGCTATATGCGCGTCGATCATCATGAAGGGCTATATTTTAATTAAGAATTTAATCCATTTTAATTAATTTATTCCATAACATCATGTGTTATGGACTTGTAATCTCTCATATATTTTGATGTCAACGTGGAATTGTCATGTGTTAATGTGTTATGGACTTGTCATCTTTGATATTGATGTCAATGTGGACGTTCATTGTAATGTGGAGTATCGAAATTGGTTTCACTTAATTTGGAGTTAAGTTATATATGAATTTTTGAAGTCAAATGAATTGTAAGTGGATAAATTAATTTTCAATCAAATTATTTGGAGTTGGGTTATGGACTTATTTGGAGTTGTGTTATGGACTTATTTGGAGTTGTGTTTTGAACTTGTCATCATACTTGTCACCAGGTTCATATGGACTTGTCATGATTGTCATCATACTTGTCACCAGGTTCATATGGTTTTGTCAGGATATCACAGACGGTTCTATTATGGAACCGTCTGGGATACGTAATCACAGACGGTTCTATTAAAGAACCGTCTATGATGTGGACATATCACAGACGGTTCTTATTAAGAACCGTTTGTGATTCCTTATCACAGACGGTTCCATAATAGAACCGTCTATGATTTACCTTATAACCTTAGGGCTCGCCCATTCATCTCCCCAGTGCCCTTAACCTGCTCAGCTCTCGCTCCTTCACCTCCTCTAGGGCTCGCCCGTTCACCTCCCCGTAAGCCCCGACACCGCCGCCTCTGACCTCGATGCCACCGCCCCCGACATCGACACCGCCGCCTCTGCCGTCCTCCTCCCTGTGGCGTCATCCTCCTCCCCATGGCGCCATCCTCCTCCCCGTGTCAGCGTCCTCCCTCTGACGGCCTCCTCCCCGGTGGCGCCATCCTCCTCCCCGTGTCGACCTCCTCCCCTGCACCGGCCTCCTCCCCCGTGCCATCCTCCTCCCTGCGTCGGCCTCCTCCCCTACACCGGCCTCCTCCTTGCACTGTGAAGGTTAATCCTCGTCTGTGAATGTTGTATTTGAGATTAATGTGTGATATGAGATGAATGGGGGAGAACCTATCCTCTGCTCCCTCCATTGTGGATTCATGATATTATGCTAGGTCAGTCAGATGCATGGTTAGGGTTTGGTCCCTGGACATGGTTAGAAGGGTCTGTTTTTGATTCATGTTCCGTGAGATATATCAAAGTGAATTTTGTGGGCTTAATATTGCTCTGTGATCGGAATGGTCTAATTCTGAAATTGGTAGAATTACTAGTTCAATTTTGAGCTCTACAAGATTGCTTGCTGCTGTCATAGTAATCACCAGTTTGCCTGCTGCTGTCAGATTGTATTTAGAAGTTCCAGTACTTCTGTAGTGCTTTACCTGATCACTTAGGTCCTGTTTGGTATGGCTCCAACTCCTAGCTTCAAAGTTGGAGTAGGTGGAGCTGTGCTAAACGGGGTCACTCCACAAAATTTTTAGAGTTGGAGCAGCTCGTAGTGCAAATTTTGGGAGCGAGTAGAACTTTGCTCCAAGTTGAGAGCTGTGGACTAACAAATCGAAACACCCATAAAAGTTGAGAAAAATTACCCGCAATATGCCACTAAACTACCGCTTCCGCTTTCCCACCAGGCACCCCGCCCCCTCGCCCTCGTTCCTCCCGATTCCCAAATCACCACAGCCCACAACCCTAGAGGGCCGCGACGGCTGCTTCCTTCCTCTCCCCAGCGTCTTCCTCTGTAACAGCCCAAAGTTTTGTTACCAATTTAAAAATTAATCAAGTTGTTATTTTATTGGATTTCTGAAATTTGAAAGAGTTTTATTGCTTTATTTGAATTTCTGAAATTTTAAAAGCTTTTTCCTAATTATTTTAAAGCCAAAATAAATTATTTACAAAAACTATTACCACTTTTAAGTTGGAATTATTTTATTTAAGTCCAAAATAATTCTAGAGACTTTTGTGAATTTTTCTAGAATTTTTTTTTGAATTTATTTTGCTATTTTCTAAAGCCTATTTGAATTAATCTGATTATTTAAAATAAGAAATTAATTTAAAATCCCCTAAATCACTTTGGGCGAATCAGAATTGTGTCAGCATTAACCCTCTCTCTTTCCAGCCAAAAGCGGGCTTCGCACCACCCAGACCTCGTCAAAGGCGTGGTAGTCGGATTAAAATCCGACGGCCAGTGCTGCCCATTCTTCCTTTCTCTCTCCCAATGGCCCCACCTACCAACCCCTCTCCTCTCACTGCCGCTGGGCCCCGCGACCCCTTCGTCCTCCCTAGCATCTTCTCCGCGTAGCCGCCGTGCCCAACCGCTATTGCTTGTGGCAGGCTTCGCCAATGCCGCTTCCAACCGCCCACGTCTCTCTGAGGGCTTGTGAACTCGCGCCTCCTCCCGACCCCCGCCCTCTCCCCCTCTTCTCGTGCACGCGGGCGCCCAAGCCTATAACCGCCGCCACGATCTCCACCTCCTCCACGCCGCACTGGAGCCCCCCCGACCCCTACAAAAGGGAGCATCGGGTAGCCCTCTCCTCATCGACGCCAACGCCGCCACCCATTCCCTCTCTCTCGCTGTGTGCTCGTCACAATCGAAGATCCCGTCGCCGTCGGTCGTGAGCACACCTCCGTCCCTAGCACCGCCACCGTCGACGCTGCGTCCTCGACACCGCCACCACTCGCATCACCGCGACGCCGTGAAGCCGGTGCGCACCTCGCCTTCGCTGGAGGACCCTCGGAGCCGCCACCTCGTCGTCGCCCGATCCTCGCCACCACTTCTTCCTCGCCGCCGGCCGCCTCCGCCCTCGTCTCGTCAAGTGGGTGAGAGCTTCGAGTTCGCCGTCTCCTCCTCTTTCTTATGCGCACCTCGCCGCCCACCATCATGTTGTAGTGTGGCGACTATCGATCCCTTGGCGCCATCCTCGCCGACGTGGCACGGCCACGCACATGCCACCGTGGCGCCACCTCATGCCACATGGGCGCCACGTCGCCCATTTTTGCTATGTGGCGCCACGTCAAACACCCCCTAAAACCTAAACCCGTGAACTTGGTCCACACAAACCGTGTCTATGACATGTGGGGCCCACCTATCAGTTTTATTTTAAAATCCGAAAATCCTAGGGCTGATGTCAGCCTTGCTCAATATTTAGAATTTCCTTTAGAAAAATAATTCGGGAAATCCTTTTAATTTACATATTTAGGTTTAAACTTGTAAAATTCATATCTTTTTCATCCAAACTCCAAATTGGGTGATTCAATTGTAACTATAGCGAGAATACTTGAATAAATTCTTTTGTAATTTATTTTGAGTAATGATCACTTTGAGTTGTCAACAATTGATTATCTGTGATGTATCTGTTTTCTGCATGCTTGTTTTTAGAGGGCATGGTTAGCAATTCCTGAGGCTAGCCAAAAATAAAAATAAAAAAAGTAGTTAGGGTAATGAGCTATCACACACGGTTTTTTGTTGAAATCGTCTGTGAAGGCATGGTATCACAGACGGTTTCCATTAAAAACCGTCTATGATACGTAGCATATCATAGACGGTTCTATTTACAAACCGCCTGTGATATTGTATCACAGACGGTTTTTGAACCGTCTGTGACAACTGACGTTATCACAGACGTACAAATTCAGACGGTTCAAAAACCGTCTGTGATGATGGTTCCGAACCGTTTGTGATGAGGCTGTATGTAGTAGTGTTGAACGCAACGATGTTCTCATAAAGCACAACAAAAAAGAAACCAAAGTATATATCACATTATTTCAGATTCCACAAACTTTGTACCTGGAAGAAAACAATGTGGAAAATTTAGTTTGTTTTGTATGCAACTATTTCTGAACTAATACATGTAGCATTGGGGATTGAGGATCAAGTGTTATTACATCTAATTAGCAACAGTGCAGGAGGCTAATTCTAAACGGTACATAAAGGCTTGTTTTCTATAGCATTAAAATCTAATCAGTAGCAATGCAGGAAGAAAATTTAGTTTGTTTTGTAACCATGAGCATAACCACAGGTGGATAGAAAACAACATAACCAAAATCACATTCATAAATAACATAATAGCAGTGTATAGATGATATTGTTCTTGTCCTACCATGTGCGATAAAACACAACGGTATGGTACAATGATACAACGAAATAAACAAATAATGGTAATTATATATCCGGATATATAAAACAATGCCTTAAACATAACCTGTTCAAAACACAATGGTATGGCCCTCTGAGCTTTTTAAAAATACATCGTCAGTTAATATAAAAACAGAACATGGAAGCCAAGCTTCCCTGATAAATACAAAAAAAAATGTTCAATTCCTATGGACTATATGACAGCCCATGTTCAAGTATCCTAGAAGTGGGAACTTCCGCAGATAGCAAAGCGGGTTTGTAAGTACACATGGAATCACCTAGCGGTTCCATGTACAATACCAGTTCATAGATGTGCTAGACGCTTCTTTACCAAATAGAGTGTCATTTATGAATAAACAATAAGATGTTGCTAAATTTGGTAATTTGTTCTACCTACATGTATTACAAGTAACCTCCTAGTAAATAAAATGATACAAGGTATACAGTTCTTATCAATTCAATAGACAGATATTCCAAAAAGTAAGTGGCACCTACCAGTTATGTATAATGTGAGAATTTTCAGTTTTGCTTCCTGCCCTGATAAATGGTATATGATCTGATCTCATAGAGTACCTAGGTTGTTATATGGACACTGAGGAACATGAAACATCCCTTCAGAAGGCCTGGTAACTCTCCTAGAAAAGGTGGCCCATAAATCTCTAAGCACAAAAACAAAACTCTTTCTACTACCATTGGGCCCTTCAGAAAATCAAGGTAAAAAGAAACATGTTAACATAATTTAACTGCTGAAAAAAGATAAATAAAGGTTGAGTACAGAGTGCAGACAGACCACATACCAGTTAGAAGAAGGCTTTTCCCTTACACCACATTGCATGATAACTTGCTAGCCAATAGTTTCTGTGATGGTGTTACAATATCCACTTCATGAAATGAAATAATTTCTTCTGAGGCTATGCTAATGGCATTGGAAGGCACCAGAGTATCTAGCGAAAGAACAATTCAAAAGTCACGCTTAGGCTTAAGTAGCGTTAAGATACAATGTAGAACTTAAATAACAGCCATACCATCAGTTCACTGAGAACATTATGAACATAAAATTGCTATAGCACAACGGTAAAAATTTCCAACTTTGTTCAGGCTGGTCAATACTAAAAAAAAATCAATTAGTTATCACTAGCACAAGCATGCACTAAAAATCCTACCACCATTTTCTGGCCACTTCTATGTAGCACTACTATTAAGCTTGGCACAATAAAACAACCAAGATAAAAAATCTGGCCACAAAATTCCCATATTAATTTCCAACTTCTCCCTAACAACAACTTTGATAAGCTCCGGCAGGTATTAAGATATTGCAGCAAGCTAAAAACCTAACTATGCTCACATCCAGCCTCTGACATGTGTATTGTGCAACTAAGGTCTTGTCTAAACCAAAATCGATGCCCCCGGTTTCCAGAAACTATGCACATCCCATTACGAACGGGCAGGAAGGTTTCACACGCGCGTAGACGCCATTGGCTAAAAATCGCGAAACCAGGATGTGGATGGCCTGGGAGGCCGGCGATCTCGCGCTATAAAGAGATCTATAAGAACCACACTTGTCTTCCAAAGTAACATCATCTATCCATAACTAATTCGTTCAAGAAACACAGTAAGAGAACTTAGTATCTAGCATCAAAAAGATGGAATACTAAAATGATGTAGGAAATATTAGCACCTCATTGACAAATGGCTGGGTTTTTTTTTACCAATTCTTGATTCAGCCATTTAAGCTGTACAAATAAAAGAGAGTAAAGTATCAGTATAAACAATATTGGACAACACCAAGGTCAAAGTGTAAGCAAACATTAGTGTGTGTGTGGTTGGGGGGGGGGTGTGGGAATCAACTTTCGCTTTTGTGTGAAAGAAACCCATGATGGATAGAACTCGAGAAGGATAAGTTTCCTCAACTCTTGTACAGTCAACTTTGAGAAAGATGAAATTGTAGCAACCTGCAGACACAGGTTAAGTTACGGATAAGAAACATAAAAACAAATCACAAAATATGAGTGGTACGAATTGAAAGACTCCATCCGTCCAAAAATTAGTGTTGTTCTAGGAAGATATTCTTGTCAAACAATTAATTGTTATTATAGGATCTTAAGATAAATTTGCCCAATTAACCATAATTAAATTAAGTAGGAGGAATGGAACTAAGAGTTGCACAAGGTAATCAATCAACAAGAACATCAATTGGTCCAAACAAATATATAAAGGTACAACCTCCGTTGCAAATGAAACATTCTGTTTTACCTTAGCAAGCTAGATGAAGCGAAGAACAACTAAACGATGAAAGCCTCTCCTGCAGACCGACCCAGATGCTTGGCATCTCCTAGCGAAGCCTTAACCTGACCTTCATGTGGAAACCGAAGGCACAAAAAGGAACCAAACCATCAAAGTAAGAACCAATCGCTGAGTTCAAAAGGGAAAGGAGCGGAACGGAACACAAAAATCATCTAGAAAGAAAATTAATAGCAAGGTCATCACAGCTTGCAACATGGTACACTACTAGATCAGTACAAATTCGAAAGCTATGTGTATTAATCAACGTGTAACTGTAAATCTACACCATGACCGGAGACCGGAGGAGGGAGGAGGGGCATATCGCTGGCTGCCCCTCGACACCATAGACTTGTGGAGCAGAGGAGGCGAGTGCGAGCAAGTGGAGGAGGCGGCGGGTGGCGTAGGCGAAGGGGAGGAGACGGGCTACCGGGGTGGCACGGGCAAATTGGAGGATGGGGCGGCGTGGACGAAGGGTAGGAGGGGGCGACGGGGACGACACGACTGAAAGGGAGGAGGCGAGCGGTGAGGGCGCCATGGCCAAAGGGGAGGGGGCGAGGGCAAGGGTGAGGGCGACGTGGCCGAAGGGGAAAACACGGGTAGAGCCCTCTGACAACGTTACCGGGAAGGACAAAGAAATCGAGAGGACACAAGAGGGAAAGAGGAAGGAGGGGGCGACGTGAGGCTCAACCTCTCAAGGGAGGGAGGGAGAGATCCTGCAAAAAGTTCACAATTTTGGAAAAGTTTGCAGAAGGTGAAAGATTTTTTCAACAGAGGTGTGTCCTTTAATATTGGCAATGGCTGTAACACATCATTTTGGTCAGATGTTTGGATGGGAAGCTGCCCTTTGAAAATTTTGTTCGACAAGCTGTTTAAAATTTGTCAGTATCCTGAGATCAGGGTGGCTGATTGCTTTTCAGAGCAAGGGTGGGCGATTCAGTTTGTCAGAACATTCGGAGGAGAAGAGATGAGTTAGTGGAATCTTTTGAAAAATTTTATTCTTAACACTAATCTTAATAGTGAGATGGACACAGTTTCTTGGTGTTTTGAGAAGAGCGGGCGGTTTACTGTCAAATCTTTGTATAAACAATTGGTGTTTGGAGGGGTTACTTGCATTCAGTTCCAAAAACTTTGGAAAAGTAAAATTCCCTTAAAGGCAAAAATTTTCCTTTGGCAATGCTATCTTGATAGAGCTCCTTCTGCTGTTCAGCTTAAGAAAAAGGGGTGGAAAAGAAAAGAAACTTGTGTGCTCTGTGGTGGTAAAGAAACTATTGATCATATTTTGTTTACCTGTGTGCTTGCTAACTTTGTTTGGACTTGTGTAAAGGAAACTTGCAAGTGGAATAGAACCCCTACTTCTCTCGACGATTTTCAGCTCAACTGGCTTGAGGGGAAAAGAGCTAACTACTATAATGTCATTTTGTTTAGTTTTGCAGCTTTCGCTTGGGCGCTTTGAAAATGTAGGAACTGTATGGCGATTGAGAAGGATTTGCCTAGAAACCCTATGGATGTGATTTTCAATCTTATATCTTATTTGCAGTATTGGAGGATTCTAACCAAAGGGGTGGAAAGGGATATTGTGGACTATTTCGAGAAACTTTGAAGCACGGAGATCTTGACATGGTCAACAACTAAAGCTAGGCGATTAGCGTCTTTGGGAATCTGTTTGTGCTCGGTTGGAATTCAGCTTTCTTCCTGCTTTCAGCTTATGTTTGCTTGTAATATCTTAGCGATCTGATCGTCGTAAGTTGTTTTGTATCTCTTTTGATGTGTATTACCACCTGACTATTGTCGTTTGTTCTGGACGTCTATGGGTCTTGCCTGTTTCTGTAAAGCTGGTTTCCCTAGCCTGTTTACGCTAAGTTTGTAGCTGTAAGAACTTATTATTTGGCTTTCTATAAAAGCTGGAATGAAGTCCTTTAATCAAAAAAAAAAAAAAGGGAGGGAGAGATCGAGAGGAGGGGACGTTTGCGTGGCCCATTGTACAAGGAAGCGGAGCGTCACAACTTCCGCCCAGTACAGACACACGAAGATCGAGAAGGGCGAAGCAACAGTGGGCCACGCAAACAAGGCGGCCCAGTAAACTGCGCAGCCCAAAAAGCAGACGCGAGGTCAGCACTGTTCGCGCACGCTACCTGCTAAGAAGGGCGCACCACCAGGAAAACGGAAACACAAACGCATGGACCCTGGCCAGGATGAACCACACCACACACAACACACGTGGACACGAAAACATATGGGAGGCGTCTGAGAGCGACATTCTCATGGGCTTTAGGTAAAGGGTATATGAATTTACATTTGAGTATGTTTATGTTGCTAAGTAGGATAAATAACTCTCTAATAGGTAATATAATTTGACATTTTTGTTGGTGAAGTTATATCTTTTCTTTATATGTACACTATCTGTCAAGTCCAAGTCCAAGGTATCTGTATCTGACTCTAAATCCGAAGTAAAAATATAGATTGTACTACCAGAAGAGTAATATCCGCATGTATCAACCCATTTTCACCCCGTCTAGACTTCAAACGTGGCTATAAGCACATGTAACAGCTAAGGCTGATCTGAACATCATAGCATTAGATGACCTAGAGAAGTATGTAATACTGATCGATAGGAGCAAGCAATGCAGGTAACAAACTAGGCAAAACCGATGAAGATTCGACAGGAGACCCTTGGGCCTTGGGACCCTAGCTAACTATTCCAGCGCTTCCCTTTTTTTCCCAGGGGAGCAGAACAAGCAGCATGGCCTTATTCGCAGGAGTATACGACTAGGTGGAGTACATCCATTGTCGCGGGGGGGAGGGAGTGGCGCAGTTACACCAAGCAATTGTGCAATTGCCTCCCTGTAACGCAAATCTAGCACACCAGTGAGCCGCTTCATCACTCCGCATCTGTGATTCGACGTTATTATGCAGTTCTTTACTTCGGTGTGCTTGGGGCATTATTTTTTGAGGTTTCGCCGGCTGGGACTCGGATACAAGGCGGATCACATCACTTTCTCATGCTGACTTCCAGCAACTGCACGATCCAAAGAAAGCATATGTTACATTTAATTTGTTGCATCATAGTTCAAGAGTTGAAACTGCCTGACAACCTGACAAAAAGGGAATAATGCATACCCAAACATGAAGTATGATTCTCTTGACGACTACATATACATCTGGGTATCTCTTACTGGTCCACCTCATCAGGTAAGATGACGTTGTTTTGGTAAACTAGCAGCATTTCATCTCTCCAGATCTGAAAATAATGTGGCATTTTTTGTAGTCAGAATCTTAGTTAAGGTTTACGAAAAGACTAGTAACAGGCCATCTAAATTTGTGTTATTAATACAATAGAGGGAAAAGAAATAATGTTCATACCAAGTCCCTAAATTCAATCCTGATGTGAGGTACATTCGTCCTGTGAATATCGTTCCCTGAAGGGCCTCTTTTGTAGTAGTTCTTGCCAATCCAGTGAGCCTGCAAGAGATCAAACCATGATTTGCTGTGTGCTTTTAAACTTACCAGGCAAGGATTTGCTCAAGCATCATTTGTGGAAACACTACATGTGACTAAAATGGATGTAACAGGCTCAGAACAACCACCAATAAAGCTACCAAAGAAGTAGCAAAAGAAGGTTTACTCACCTTGAGGGCATGTGAAAACCCCGATTGATAGACAGAGTTTGTCGCAATTTCACATAAATCACAAGAACTGAGCTTCCACAGCTGAAACAATTCCACAATGATAGTGAGCTCCTTATGCTTTTAATGTATAAATGCAGTGGTTATGTAGCGTATTATATTATGAATCCATGCATACTTGCACAGGTGCATACTGAGCTAGATACATGTATGCACATGCACATACACACCCACATATGTGCATGTAAGTTTGCATGAGATGAAGAAGAAGGGGAAGGACAAGGGAAGAGAGGGAATACTGAAGTGGCAATGCTGTATTCTTCCACCAATGGTTCTTTTGTCAGGTGAATTTGCAATGGATCATCCGTCGACAGCGAGACATTCAGGCCTCGTTGGAAAAACATCGGAAAAGGATTCCGATGATAATCAAGAAACAGGGAGTTGTTACTCAGTGGGGACATTGCCAGACCAATCTGATAAAATTGAAACGCAAATAAGTTAAAGAAAGAACACCATCATTTAAAAATAAATAAATAAAGTAACTTCACAATGTTAGACAAATCTATCACACTTTTTATTGTTATATTAACATTGCAGAATTAATTGTAAAAAAAAATCCAACAACGGAAATAGCTCAAAATTATGCTGGATTATGGAAACAGGCAGTATTACCTGACCAAGATAGTACAGATATTGAAGCACAGGAGACTTCCTTAAATTGATTCCATGTGATATATTGTGACAAAGAAGAAATGTTGCGGCCAGGTGGTCTATGTCTCCAGTCTGTGCCGACATACCATTTAGAGGAAACACAATACCAGAATGTCAGAGTGGAACACTGTAAGAGATTTTACCTCGCCAGCATGTGGACGGAATTTGATAGTGGTCATCCCCTTCGACTCACGCAGCTGAAAATTGGACAGGAGTATTGCTTTTCAGTAACATAGAGAAAAATTGGAGGTAGAAGGACAATATGCCTACCTTGTTCAGTGTGTATAAGTTAGCATAGCAGTAGTATGCATAATATGAAAATGCAGGGTTGAAGACATTGGTCCATTGTTCAGGTGTAGGCATGTGCTTTGTTGGACGCCTTTCAGGTTTACTCTCATCATCAACCAAATCCAACCCTACAACCTGCAAGGCCCAAAAAGAGAGAATTTTCATACCAACATATACATCTAGTTTGAATAAACTAATGGTGAAAATCAACTAGATCAATCTCAACACCCACATGAAACTCAGTTGCTCCATTAACCAGGTATATTCTGAAGAGTCAGAACTCAGAAGTTTATAGTTCACACATGAAGTGGAAACTAGATTAACTGCTCTAAAAGGAAGGATGGTGAGGTCTTGCGTCCTAATCTAATGCATGGTCTACAAGAAACAACAGCTTCTCAATCTTTGATCTGTGAAATTTTGTGCAGAAATTATAATCAAACAAGTTTAGGTGTTTTCCAGGAGAGATGTTCCAAATTAAGTATATGCTTCAGATAAACAGGGCCTGTCTAGGCATGCCATACGTAATTTGATAAAGATACCAGGGAACGCTGTTTAAATGACCCATCCATCTCTCTGACCTTTCATCACGTTTTTTAATGGAAACATCATGTTATTTCATAGACTTGTTCTACATTAATGACAGTAGCACTCTTGAATTTACATAAAAACATAAATAAACAGAAGAATGTGAATATTCACTGTAGATGCGTGAGTTGTGGAGACAAGACACACGGCAGAAAATACAATAGTTATCCAAATCACAAAATAATGAGAACACAATTTCTGAACCTGCTTTAAAAAGACATGAAGTTGCGGGTGCGAAGCTGGATCAATAGTGACCTCAAACAGAGGAAGGAAAATGTTGTCAAGAAGAGTTTGAAATGATGTAACAATACCCATTTCCTTGTACACATTATACAAGCGTGGAATCTGCAAAACAATGCAAAAAAAATATCTGCATGGGACACTGCATATAAAAACATAATGAATCACGTACCAACTTTGCATCAAACATCAACAACCATTTTTAAAGGTTTCATTCATGTAGAAAGAATAATTTATTCATTAAGATCGCTAATAGATCATAAACTGATTGACAACACAATTAGTCATCCAGGTAATTTATTTCCTGTAAATATCAGTTACGAAAGAACAAATGAAAGAAAAATGCAAAATATACTATGAAACTTGCAAGAAAATAAGGATACTTAAATTTCAAACGATATGGCATCCTCTTAGCCTTCCTTTAGCATGCTTTTATCGTTAGAAATCGACAGGCAAATAACAAAGTAGATCAAGAACAAGTAGACACCGATTTTTACGTGGAAAACCCTTTCCGGAAAAAACCACGGGTGCACGACGGTGATCTTCACTATATCAGAAAAAGTGTTTACAAAAGCGCAAGGATTTTCATGAGTCGTTAACTCTTCACGTGCGGCTTACAAGTGGAATATATGATAGCATAAAACTGACTCGAGTCAAAGACGGAAACAAATCCGAAAAAGAATAGGAATCCGTCTTTGCGGGGCTCCGCTCAAGACTCGAACTACGTCGTGGGCCTCCGTATTAGAATTCGGATCACATATCAACATTTATCTTTCTTATTAGTTTGGGGTATATGATGATGGCGATCATAAGAAGACGAAAAAAAAGTAACAAACTAAAGATTGGTATACATTTTAATAGGAAGAGTAAGGTGGAAAGCAATAAGATAAGGCAATTGAAGAGATAGGAGGTGGTCCACCTATTTGGACTGTCTGGCAAGTGCATCAGATGGTACTAGCTCACCATGAGATAAGTGTGGAACAGCGGAACCGAGGATAAAAAATCGAGGTATCGGCGGTTACCTACCGACACGTCCGTCTTGAGCCCGAACCGGTAAAAAATGCGGTCCGAAAGTAGTGATCTATACTAATGTGAATGAAGTCTTGATGTTGATGTTTATAGAAGACCAAGGAAACACAATGCTTATAGGGAAAAAAATGTAGAATTGAAAGAAAAAAAGGAAATTACAAACCAGAATAGAATGGAAACGGACCAGTAACCGGCCGGTTACCACCCGGTTACCGGCTACCAGCTTAACTCCCGTAAATTTTCCGAATCCGGTTTTATGATCCTTGAACGGAACTGGGGAAGTGAAACAAAAACTCAAAGCTACTATTCTGATTCCTTTATGGATTAAGTAACGGCTCCATGGATAAGAACTGCATCTTATGCTGAAGTCCTCATTTTACAAGCTAGATTGCTGTGTGAAGTGATCTTACAGAAATAATGGACTGCATGCTTCTACAAAATTACAGATCCTTGATGGAACAAGTCAACAGTAGTGATGCAGAAATAGCTAAAGAAAATAACAGCAACATAATCTCAAGCCTAGGCTTTACTACATGGCCATGACAACATACGAGTAAAAGAGGTGGATAAAGCAGACAAAACTAACCAGTATAGCATATTAGCATGCAGTTCCACTAATTGCAAGAAAATTATAAAAACTATAGGAGCGATAAGTACCAGCAAAAATAGAGAAAGGGTACCTGAACCAGCCAGACAACATTATCACTATATAATTCGTTGTTTACTATCCAACTCGCAAGTTGGTCCCACTCACTTTGCTTCCTCCCATAGATGGAAATCCTATATTCAGCCATCTGGTGAAGCAAATTAGAGCAGACAAGTTTAAAGACCTCAAATAAGAATTACATTACATCTGCATAAAAATCCAAAAGAATAAATAATCAAGTTGACAGTTTTACCTGATATTTGCTTGCAGAAAGATCAGAGAAAACTTGCTTCGTCAGCTCAGCAAGAAAACGGCCTAGTTTAAATTAAATAGCAATAGAAATATTTCAAAAAGGCACCAAGATAGCTTTCTTGAAAACAGTAAAATATTGGATAACGTGAATATAATAATCAATCACAGTCATTCCCCTAAAAACAAATCAATAAATAAATGTCATACATAGTATACACTAACCACAGGCTGTGCCTTTCAAATGATAATCTTTAGGCCAGTTTCACTAAACTTAAGCTTGGACATATTTTCCAAAATAAGGCGAAACCAGTAGCATACAACCAGCTTTATCTTTCAGCTTACATTTATGTGTAACCCCATTATCCAAAGAGAAGCTGAAGCTAAGGATGGTGGCTCGCAGGTTTATAACCTCAGGAGCTCATAAGCTTGGTTTACAAAAATTTTAGGGCTATCTTAGAAGCTATCTATAAGCCCAATAAATCAGCTCATACTAGGCCTAATATAGGCCAGACAGGCGCTTGCGAATCGTATGATCACAAAAGAACAATGAACACTAACAAAAAGGATTATCCACCTGCAATTAAGTTGAATAACTTAGAACCTTCAAGCACAAAGCACAAGGGCTTCATCCCATATTTCAAATACTGTGCTATAGCACCATTATGGCAGAGCCGCAGAGCATGTGTCATGGTCAGGCCACTCTAAAGTGGCTGCTATATCTGAAGATGCCGGGCTAAAGCAGCCATGGGAACAGCTATAGAACATATAGTACAGCAGGTAGTTCTGTGCAGAAATGTTTCAGCTTTCTTTGGTAGCTATTCATTGTATATATGGTTTTCCAAGAAGTTTTCTATTGCACCTCCTTTATTTTTCCACAATCAATTAATATGTAATCCCTATTTCCTCAATGATTTTCCTGATCTGGTCATCT
Source organism: Phyllostachys edulis (assembly GCA_036346405.1). NCBI lineage: Eukaryota > Viridiplantae > Streptophyta > Magnoliopsida > Poales > Poaceae > Phyllostachys > Phyllostachys edulis. Next base: position 52,440,084 of record CM070553.1, read on the forward strand.
TGATTTTCCAAGACCTACCACTGTGAAGCACCAATGCTAAATAGGCATTTCCTCCTAGCCTTCATGACGTGACTATTGGACACCATCATGCCTCTCGTGTGTCAAGGGCATGCCAAATCACATACACTATCTAAAATATAAATTTAGTTTCCAACATTTGTAAGACATGGCCCAGCACGTGTTGGACACCGCTCGACTCATGGGACATGACCTGACATCTGAGACACAGCCAGCCTGTAACACCCTGATTTTTAGAGCCTTTTTGAAAAATTTTAAAAATAAAAGGAACCATTTGGTTTTGATGATAATTCAAAGTTTAACCTGAGAATTTCAGAATTTGAAGTGTTTAAAATGACTAAACTAAACCTCAACTAATCCAAAGCTTAGTTCTTTTCGTGTTGCTCTAGCTCTCTAGAACTATCTCTCCTTTTCTTGGTAAGGGTTTCCTTTCCTTTATCCTATGCTTGGACATTCTTTTATGTCCAGACTGTCCCTCTTGTTTGACCTCTGCTTTGTGGTCATCTCCTCCTTGTCTTTTCTGGTCTTTTCTCTCCCCAGGAAACCTCTCTCTGTTGAGACCTTTGTTCAGTTTACCCTCCTGGTCCAGCCCATCCTTTGGGTCAGGACCTTCCTTACTCTCAATTACAGGTTTAAACCTCCTCTCAGGTTTAGATTCTTCCTTGTATCTAGAACTCCTTTGAAGACTGGACAATCCTTGCGGTTTTGACATTTTTCTCTTTTGGTTGGACACCCCCTAAGTCTAGACTTTCCTTGGGTTTAGCCCCTTTATGTACCAGCACTTCCTTACCACTGGGACCCTCACGTGGTTCGGACCTCTTCTTTGTCTTGACCTCTTTGATGTCTGGATCTCTTTTGATCCTAGACCACATTCTTCGGTTGGGCATATTTTGATCTAGCCAGACCTCCCCTCACATCTTTTGCTTGAGTCTCCCTCTTGCTCACTGGAATGCCCAGTAATTCACTTGAACCTACACGTGGCCAATTGGATCTTCTTTGCATTCGATTGAACCACCTTTGTGCTCAATTGGACCCCTTCGATTTCCTCAGGCAACTTCGGACCTCTTGTGATCATCATCCAGGATCCAGGACCTCTTTAGGTCTAGATCTCCTAAGTGCTTGGACCTCACTGGTCCGAGATCTCCTTCTCGGCTTAGACCTCTTGAGGTCTAGGTCTCCCTTTTATAACCACTTGAGTTCTTTCTATGCTCTTGTGAACCTCTTGGTGATCACTTGGACTCCTTTTCGCCCTGATCCTTGTAGCCTTCTCTTTGGAAAGGTCCTTCTAGTGCAATCCGGTATTACCACCCCAATTCACGGTAATACCATTCTTTAGGACCTCCTTCCCATTCGTTCGGACCTCTCCATGCCCATTTGAACCCCTTGGTACTTTCCCTTGACCGCCAAGACCTCCTCTGATCTCATTTTAACTGCCAATCTTGGAACATCCTGGTTTTCTAAGTTCTTTTAAAATGTGTAAAATGAATTAAAACTATTTACTTTAATGAGAATTCAAAGTTGGTTCTGTTGGAAGGGTTTGAGTTGTTTATACCTCCTTGCTGGTAAGCTCGGCAAACCTTCCTTTAGCCTATCTCTTTTGGGCTATGTAGGTTTAGACCTTCTCTGTGGCCTAGACCTCCCCAGTGGTTCTTAAGGTTAGACCTCCCATGGGGCTCAGACCTTTTCTCACATGGACGCATCTTTGGGTCCAGGCCTTTCTCTTTGAGTTCGATTACTTTGAAACTCTTTGTTGGTTTGAATCTCTTGGATCGAGACCTCTTTTACTTGAGACTTCTCTTAAGTCAAGACCCTTGTTGCTGAGGCACGTTCCTTATGCCCGATCCTCTTTTCACCAGACATCATGGTAATTCATTGGGTCCCTTGTGTGCCTTTGAACCTCTTAAGTTCGTTTGAACCATCTTGGCGTTACTCTTGGCGAAAGGACCTCCTCGGGTGGAACTCCTCTGTGGAATCCCTCTGGAACCCTCACTTTGGACCTCCTTTTGTTTGAATCCAACGGTCTGGACCTCTCCTCACTTCCGATCCAAAGGCCCAGACCTCCCCCTGCACGTTGATCTTGGCTGTTGGACCTCCCTCTCGGAGATCCAACCGCCCGGACCCCAACTTGCCTTTAATCGCAACCACGGGACCTCTTTGTAGTTCTCTGGACCTCCTGTCCAAGACCTCTCCGTGGCCTAATAAATCTGGCCCTGGACTTCCTCGCCCGACCTCCCTTGAAGAGATCCTAACCGTCAGGACCTCCTCTTGTTGATCCTGACCGTCGGACCTCCCCATGTTCAGACCTCCTCTGTATGTCTGGACCTCCTCAACCCTTAGACCTCCTTATGGCCTCTAGGACCTTTTGTCCTCAAAGACCTCCCTGTCCTTTGGGCCTAGGACCTCCTAAGCCTCTCGGACCTCTTCAAAGACCTCTGCGGGGCAAGACCTCCCCTCTTGACTCGACTGTTTCTAAGTTGACTGGCCCCACTTGCCAGACTCGACCATTTTCATTTCCTCCGCCACGTTAATATCTTGGGCATTTAATGCATATCTTGTCACATTAAATACATCCACATACGTGGCGTTTTACTCTGAATTGGGTCACCTAGCTGTACTCTGACATCCTTCTTTGTTCCTTCCCAGAGTAACATACGTTGTCCTTCCTCGTACCTTTTACCCGAGGTGGTAGTGACACCGCCTCGCCACTTACCTACCTTTGACCCATTTCTATACTTATCCACTGATGCGTATGTTTCTAGTTTTCTTCACCCATTTTGACTATAATCGACCCAGGAACTCGCCATATTATCTTCTTCACACTCATCATCTTAGCTCTCATTCGGTGGCTTTCCAGGAAGACCTTGTTGTTCACGACCTCCCTCCATCCATTGGTTCCTTCTTGTCCTGGTAAGTTCTTTGTGATCTGCTCCACTCTTATTATTGCCACGCATTGAGTGGTTGTGTCCTCTCGGGACCTCCACGGGGACTCCTTTTGGATTTCTATGGCCTTTGTGTGAGGACCTCCTCCACGGCTTTTATGCAAGGACTATTCCTCGGGTGTCATGTGGGGTCGCGTCTCTGTAACCGACCCACCCAAGGCGAGGCGGCCGCCCTAAGCGCCAAAGGAAAAGGCGGTAGGCCCTAGGTCTTTGAAACAATCGACCATTAGGTGATTGTGATTTCCTTTATCTATTTAGAAAGTTCAATTTGTTTTATCTCTTTAGGAAGGTTTGAATTAAGAAAGTATCTTTTAGGAAAGAGTCCTAGTTAAGGAAGAATAAGAGTCCTATTATCTTTTAGGAAAGAGTCCTAGTTAAGGAAGAATAAGAGTCCTATTTGCAATCAGTTGTACTCCTATATATAGGAGATAAGAGGTTAATAGAAAATCGGCAAAGGATTGGGTTATTCCCAATCTCCTTGCGTAAACCCTGCGCGTGCTCATTGTTCACCATGGCTTGTTCATCCCGCAAGATTGTTCATCCGCGCCGCAGCCCACGGCGTCTCGGCGCAATCCTCATCCCCGGAGTTGATCCTCCCGTCGCCTCCGCTCGGCGCTCATCATCGACATCTTGGTATCGAGCCACCGTTGCTTCACCCACCATGTCAAGCAGCGGTGGTAACGATGATTTCAACAGATGATCGCCAAGTCGCCGAGGACACGGCGAAGTCCTTTGCAGTATCAACGACCGATTCGCTCGGCATGGCGGATTGATTGAGGCCAACATCAATCGGTCGACTTCGGCATGATCAGCGATCGCACGCATGGAAGGCGGCCCTCGGCGAGGATGACGGCGAAGACATCGCCATGCGACAGAACCGAGGCAGAGGGCGCAGCGAGCCGGCCGCGCCGGTCGCGAGCTCGGCGCCCCATGGCGTTGCCTCCTCGCCCGCCACCCTACCCGCTACCTCGGGCGCCGAACAACCTCGGAACCCGCGCTACATCAAGCTCAACTTCCGGGTCGCCCGGCGGCAAGGAAGATCAATACCATGGATCAGCAGCTGCGAACAATTTTTCGCGCCCAACAAGCGCCCATGGAAGATCGGGTGTGGCTCGCTCGCACCACATGATAGGCGTGGCGCATCGTGGTACATGGCGTGGAGCGCATGGATGGTATGCCTAATCGGCGGCGCTTCACCGACCTCGTCCATCGTCGGTTCGGCATGCTCACACGCCACAATCCGCTAGGCGCCCAGCGAACCTCCGGCGTACATCGCCGGTGGCGACTTTACCAAAATTTTCGACCCTCATCGCTCGTTGCGGCCGCGGGCGAGGCGGCGGCGGTGATGCTTTTCGCGGCGGGACTTGGCGAGCCCTCAAGCGAATGTCGAGCTCCAAAGGCCGACCAACACGGAGGTCGCCATGGACCTCGCCAGAGCCTCTGACGTCTCGCCTTGCTACCCGAGCACCGCGGCACCCTCGTCGATCACCGGGCGGTGGCGCCGAACCCTCCGACCACGGCCGGCCGCCTCGAAGTGCAGGGTCGGCTCATCGGCACCTTCGGCCGACCACGGGGCATCGAGCTCGGCCAAGCCGTTCGAGCGCCTCGCACCAAGCGAGATGGAGGAGCGCCGTAGCAAAGGCCTTTGCTACAAGCTGCGACGAAGTTCGTGCCGACCACGGCGTTTACGCCAGCGCATCTTTATGTTGCGAGTTGGCCGGATGATGGCGATATCGAGGAGGAGGGCGTGGGCGCCACCATCTCCCTCCTCGCCTCACGGGATTCGCAAGTCCCAAACGATGCGACTCCGGTGATGATCCACTGGCGTCGATTGATGGCCCCGATCGACTCGGGCTCCACCCATAACTTCATCATTGCGGGCTCGTCGCTAAGGTTGGGTTGACCTTGGCGACACGTCTGAGCCTCTCTCGTGGCGTGGCTAACTGGGCGACAAGGTGGTAAGCGGCGGGGTATGCTACGCGACACCCTCTCCATCGACCAGAACACTTCATCCTCGACTTGCTCACCATACCACTTGGCGGCCGACATTGTCCTCGGGGTCCAATGGCTCGCTCCTTGGGACCGATTATGCAGGATTTCAACCTCTGACGATCGTTTCCACCGCCAGACCGGAGATCATTTGGCGCGGTGTGGCTCCATGCAAACCATCACCGCACCTCCACTCCACCTCGACCACGAGAAGATCTCATGGCGGAGCTACTCTCGAGTCATCGTAGATCTTTGACACGCCTCGCTGCACTGCCACTCCGCGCGGCGACCACCGGATTCACCTCCCCCGGCATCGGTAGCGGTGGTGGTTAAACCATCTGAATGCGGCTACTCAAAAGGATGAGCTAGGCGCCAATGCACCGCCATGCTCGGCGAGGCATCATCCCCATGAACAACTCGGCTTTTTCGGTGCGTGCTCCTCGTCAAGAAGAAGGGCGCATCTTGGCGTTCTGCGTCGACTACTGGTGCCTTGAATGATAAAACCATCAAGGACAAATTCCCCGTCCGGTGGTCGAGGAGCTCTGGATGAGCTCAAGGAGCACGGTTCTTCACCAATTTGGACCTTTGCTCCGGCTATCACCAAGTCCGGATGGCTCCGGAGGATGTGGAGAAGACCGCCTTTCGTACCCATGAGGGCTTATTTGAATTTCTGGTCATGGCTTTCGGGCTAACCAATGCCCCAGCAACCTTTCAAGCTCTCATGAACGAGGTTCTTCGGCCATACCTACGTCGTTTTGTACTTGTGTTCTTTGACGATATCTTGATTTATAGTTCATCATGGCGGATCATCTTGGCATGTGTGGCAAATGCTCAATGTCTTCAACAACAATGGCTTTTCCTCAAAAGGTCCAAGTGCCTTTTGGGGATACCTCGATGGCATACCTCGGCCATGTCATCCGTCTTTGAGGC